>CM053035.1:137622841-138822841 GCA_028564925.1 Lithobates sylvaticus | reverse complement strand
TATCTCCAACTCCTCTATCTTCTGTATGGGCAGATGACTCAGGTATCTGTCGTAGAAGTCCCTGTACAATAGGGTCACTTGTGCTCCAGTGTCCAGAAGAGCCTTCGTGTACACTCCTTCCACTTGGATGGGTACAGTAGGGGATGGACCAACTAGCTCCTCTGGGTAGGGCCTAGTTGATGCTGTCCTCTTCTTTGGACTCTTTGCTTTACCAGCACTTGATTTGCACTTGCTCCTTTCCTGAGCCTGGTATGCATTGATTTTCTCCCTCTCAGTGGGAGTGTGAACCCGTTGAGGGACATTGTTATCTCTCGCTTTGAAGAGTTCACGCTTGGGGGTGCTGTGTCTCTCCGGAGGGGTCTTGCCCCCTTTCTCTGGAGTGCACCTTGGTTGAGGATCCCTGGGTTCCTTCCGAGGGGTTTGGTCTCCTCGCTTTCTCTTCCTGCTGTGCTTCTTGGAGCTCACTGAAGGTGATGGGCACCCGGTTGACTCCTTCACCGGGGCCCTTTGGCGTTTCCCGCCGGCTGGCGGCTTTCTGCCTTCTTCTTCTTGGGACTGGAACATACAGCTGCAATATGACCAATTCCTCCACAATTAAAGCAAATCATCTCACCGTAGTCAGGTGAGGATGCTGGTGCTGAAACAGCTGGAAACAACTCCTTCCTGCTTGTTTCTTTCTTGGGACTGGGCGTCTCTTTCGCCACTAGAGACGTCAGTATCTCCATCATCTGGGACATCTGCAACTTCAGGGCATCTACCTCTGTGTCTCTTTCAGGGGTTAAGGCCGTCCTGACCGTGGCCACTGGAAGCTTGGTAGACCCCATCACCTGATTCTCCCTTTTCTCTTCCAACATGGCCTCTTCTTCTCTGACCATTCGGATGAGGTCAGGGTAGTCCAGGCTCTTCCCATCCTGCCGGGTGCGTAGAATTAGTGCGACAGGGTCCAAGGGTTGGGCTCCCCTCATCACCTGCTGGGCACGGGCTTCATCTACCTTCCCTGGATCTATCCCCTTCTTTAGGATAATCCTATGCAGGATCTTGTCTATGCGTCCCATGTACTCTGACAGCTTCTCCCCTGTCTTCTGGTAACAGTGTTCCAGTTGATAGGTAAGTTCTGTGACTTTTTCTGTCCCACCAAACACACCTTCCAGGATGTCTATGTAGTCCTGGGCAGTGCAATCCTTTTTGCTTGTCTTCAGATTGCGTATGGCCTCTAACGCAGGTCCTTTTAGGCTTTCAACAATCCTTTGTTTCTTTCTGCCTTCTGAGACCTCCCATTCTTCTAGGGCCTGCGTGGCACCATCTAACCACTCTTCAAATCCCTCTTCTCCCGAGGGTACAGGTGTCCTCCCTGAAAACATCCGGAGTTTCCTGTATCCCGACATTGGGTAATCCCCGGGGTCTCTTCTGCACTGGGTCACAATCTCCCCTAGGACAGCACACAGTTCTGCACTAAGAGTAGTGTGTGCGGGTGCGGGACTTTCCGCGCCCTTCTGCTCCTCCTTCTTTGGGGATAGAATGGCTTTCATAGGAGAGTAGTCTCCCTTCCGCGGCAGCGCATGCAGCAATTGGTAGGCCTGACCATTCGGTGCCTGTATACTTTGGCTCCTGAACTGCTCTGGAGTCTCTTCCTTCCACTCTATTAAGGCGTATGTGTACCCAGCATCATTTCTCATGTCCATTATCCATGACTTCTGGCATGGGGATAATGACATTATGAGCTGCTTCACTGCCTCTCTCTGCCATATCCCTGGCAGTTCAATGACTGCTGCTGCGGCTGGGTCAGAGGCCCATGTTGCGGACCACCGTCCCACTTCTATTGGGTCCATGCCGGCACCTTCTGGCGGCTTTTCCCGCTGACTCAGGATCCCGGACGAGCCCCCACGTGTAGCGCTACCCCCAGTTAAGAGAGCCGCTGGTTTGTTTTGGGTCCCTGAGTACAGCTCCACCAACCCCCGGCAATTTGGCTCTACCCGCTCTGGCACAGTTAGTAAAGGGGTACGTCCCTATGCACATAAAACTTAGCTTATACTCTAAGTGTAATTGGTATGAACTCACAAGCAGACTGCTGAGATAAGAATAACTGGCTTTACTTTTGTCAGTAAGGAAAAAGAATAGCAACATGCATTTAAACATATATCTTACAATACTTTAGCAGGTCCCTGCAATATGCACTTTAACATGTACACAGGTATATCAATCTAACAATGGGGAAACGGAGCACCAAGTGTGGCGACCGTCTGCTATACACCCCTGAGGTGCAATCAATCTATCTGCGCCTACCTAATGGACCAGGCCTGATCCCTAGCAATAGAGCTCAGTCCTTGTACTAGTACAGTGTTCTTCACCGGCAATAAATCTGTAGAGGTGGTGCACATGTAGCTTTAAATGGTGTCATTTGTAATCCACAAAAGTAACATTGCTGCTCTGAGGTAAATTGCGCCTAGGCAGTTCAGTAGGCATAAAACGTGTGTGTCAATGCAGGATGAGCCTTCCGGCTCTCTCACCAATCCTTGAGGTACCGTCCTCCGATCCGGTCCCTCTAATGGCGGCTCTGGTCTCTTCAATGGCGGCGTCCGGTCTCCTCAGTCACAGCCCTGAACTCCGGTCATCAGCTCCGTCCGACCGACAGTAAGGGGGAGTCTCCGCTCCGCTGCTGTGGACTCTGAGGGGTGAGAGTCTCACTCCATCGGCTGCAAGGCCCAGGCTTCAGGCCTTCAGCTCCGGTCCGCACAGGTGTCTCTGCTGGCTGCAGTCTCCGCGTCACAAGCTCTGTCAGCAGAGGCAGGCCAGTCCTGTCAGGCCTCAGAAGAGGAAGTGTCCCAAGAGGAAGAGGCGGTCTCCGCTCTTCCATTTTATAATCTCCCCCAGCAGCCTCCCGGGCGGAAGTCAGCAGCCCTGGGGCCTGGGGAATTATGGGAGATGTAGTCTCTAAGCCTAAAAGGGGTAGAACCCCGCTACACGTGTTTGACATATCAACTGACAGTAGTGTTGGAGACATTTGGGGCCAGAATCTAAACTGCAGGGCTGAGAATTGTATGGTTTTCTATTTGTAAACATTTTGCAACAGTCACTAGATGAGAATTGTGTGTGTTTGATGAACAAATAACTGAAACTATGTCCCTTTTTCATACACAGGAAGACCTCAGCCAGGAGGTGGCTGTGGAAGGTGGCAGTCAGGAGGAGGCAGGGGTTAGTGGCAGCCACCAGCTGGGTAGTGGCAGCCAAGAGGGGGCTAGGCCGCGGAGCCTGACTGACACCCAAACCCCTCCCCTCCGCCTTCCGTACAAAAGGGCGAGAAGGGGGGGTTATGCGGCACAGTCAGCGCTCCGCATGATCAGAGAGGCTTCAGACTCCCTACATGCCACACCCGCCGACGAGGAGACCTTTGGCTCGGTGGTTGTCACAAAAATGATGGGTATGGAGGTGAGGCAACGCAACATGTGTGAGGGGCTCATCCTCCATGTCCTAAATAAGGGTAGGGCTGGGGAGATGACCCCAGTCACACATGTTTGCCATAGCTACCATGCTCCGCCTCCTCCTCCTCCTCCTCCTCCTTCTGCCACCCCACCAGCACGACAGCCACAGCGTGCAAGGAAGCGTGGAAGGAAAACCTGAGAGTGACGACCTGGAATCAGTCTGGTCTGAGAGAAGATGGAGCCTCTTGTAGTACCAGAGCCTGGGGACCTAGATGGCATCTGCTGCAGTTCCGGATACTTTGGACTTCACGACCAGATTGCACTCCCCTTAATATACGTACTCCTCAGGCCCCCAATTTTCTACGCTTGAACAATGATGGTTGCCGTGGGGGGCCAAGACTTTGCAAATTCCCCAAGTTTCACCATGGCTGCGTTCCTCTTTGGTTTGTTGGTGTGACCTAAATAAAGGTTTTTTTGATTTGAAATAATCATTGACTATTGTGTTTTACTTTGCTACAATGACAGTTTTTCTTTGAGTAAGCAGGTACATTTCACTAATCCTAAAGTAGAATTAACAAGGGGCACCAACAACAAACAACCTCCTAGTAAATTTAAGCAAGAAATACAAATGTTAATAATGTGTTTTTGGTAATTTGAGACACACAACCCCCCTCCAAAAAAAACAAAAAAAAACATTCAAATATGTATTCCCCAAAAAAAAAAAAAAAAGACAAATCATGGTAAAAAAATAACAAAGATTCTTTTCCGTTCAGAGTCAAAATAAACATGTAGTGTATAAATGCTGCAAAGTAATAAAGAAGTAAGTTTGTGAGAAGTGCGGGTGAATAGGAGCAGCTAAAAGATGTCATTCTTGTTGCATTGTAAAGAAAAAGAGAATGCGCTGCATTAAAGACATTTTAACATTGCAGCGTGACGAATGTGCTGTGTCGATTAGGAAAGGTAGTTTTACCTGACCGAGCGCTTCCGTCACAGAATTTCTTCTGAGCATGCGTAGCACTTTGTCCGTCGGACAAGCGTACACACGCTCGGATTTGGTGTGATCGGACCGTGTTGACGGCAAATCTTTCCAGCAGGAGATAAGACTTTGTCCGTCGGACAAACCGACGAACACTGTCCGATGGTGCATACACACGGTCTGATTTTTCAACAACCTTGTCCGATCGGACAAAATCCATGAAAAAGTCCGACCGTGTGTATGGGGCTTTACAATAAAGTCCTGCACAAGCATAGCAGGCAAACAGCCCATAGGCAGTACAGGGTTGACCCAGAATGACAACTTCATCCCCCTCTAGACATATAACCCATGTCAGCGGTAGGGATGGGCCCGGTGTTCGATTCGTGTTCGCCCGTTCGGGGAGCCCAGAACTATTTGGGCCACTCGCATCAAATTCGTGTGATGCGAGCGGCCCGCAATGCATTGCGCCAGTCGCAGTGCAATGCTGGCTGATGATTGGCCAAGCATGCACTGTGACCCCGCATGCTTGGCCAATAACAGCGCCGGCAGCGAGGAGAGCCATAATTGGCTACAGGCAGGATGCCTGTAGCCAATTATAGCTCAGGGGCTTTAGTACACGCCCCACGGTATAAGAGGCCGCGGCGGCGGCGGCCTCGCATATTGTGTTTCAGTGACTGTCAGTGTGTCAGTGTGCTGCTGACTGCTGACAATATGTGCTTTATTTCTGGGGATATGTGTGTGCGTGCTGTTAGTACAGCATTGCAGTATCACATCTGGGGGGTGTCTATAGGTTGCCTGTGAAGGGGGGCAGGTTTCCTGTGCTTAGAACTGTCCCTGCAAAAAGTGTCATTTTTGCAGGAAAAAAGCTATTTAAAAGCACTCGAGGCTAATGAATCGATGGCTCCCGTAACACAGTGTACTGTCGTTCATTGATCAAAAACAAAAAAAAATCAATAACCAGGCCCTTCAGGTCTGGGATGGATATTAAGGGGGACCCCAGCCAAAAAAAAAATGGCGTAGGGTCCCCCTCAAAATCCATACCAGACCCTTGAGGTCTGGGATGGATTTTAAGGGGAACCCCAGCCAAAAAAAATGGTGTGGGGTCCCCCTCAAAATCCATACCAGACCCTTATCCGAGCACGCAACCTGGCAGGCCGCAGGAAAAGAGGGGGGGATGAGAATGGCCCCCCCTCCCGCCTGAATGTACCAGGCCACATGCCCTCAACATTGGGAGGATGCTTTGGGGGTCTAAGACCCCCAAAGCATCTTGTCCCCATGTTAATGAGGACAAGGGCCTCATCCCCACAACCGTGCCCGGTGGTTGTGGGGGTCTGCTGTCAGGGGGCTTATCAGAATCTGGAAGCCCCCTTTAACAAGGGGACCCCCAGATCCCGCCCCCCCCTGTGTGAAATGGTAAGGGGGTACAAAAGTACCCTTACCATTTCACCAAAAAAGTGTCAAAAATTGAAAAAATTACAGGAGACGGTCTTTGACAATTCCTTTAATAAAATCTTCTTTCTTCATCCTTCGGTTTCTTCATCTTCTCCTTCCGTCATCTTCTTCCATCTTCTTCCATCTTCTTCTTCCTCCGATCCGCTTCTTCTTGCGCTGGTCTTCTCGTCCTTCTCATCCGGCATCTTCTTCCATGGCGTCGGCGTCGGTGTCTCTTCTTGGGCCACTCCTCGCAATGGGAGGCTCCCGATATGTGAGGCTTCGCTGCCTCTGACAGGTCTTTTATAATGGAGGGCACCTGGTGACCCCGCCCCCTCTGACGCACGGGGACGTCATGGGGAATTCCCTATGGCTTTCCCCATGACGTCAGAGGGGGGCAGGGTTACCAGGTGCCCTCCGTTATAAAAGACCTGTCAGACGGAGCGAAGCCTCACACAGCGGGAGCCTCCCATTGCGAGGAGCGGCCCGACAGAAGAACAGATGCCGACGCCACGGAAGAAGATGCCGGACGAGAAGGACGAGAAGACCAGCGCAAGAAGAAGCGGATCAGCGGAAGAAGAAGATGGAAGAAGTTGGAAGAAGATGACGGAAGGAGAAGATGAAGAAACCGAAGGATGAAGAAAGAAGAAAGAAGATTTTAATAAAGGAATTGTCAAAGACCGTCTCCTGTCATTTTTACAATTTTTGACACTTTTTTGGTGAAATGGTAGGGGTACTTTTGTACCCCCTTACCATTTCACACAGGGGGGGCAGGATCTGGGGGTCCCCTTGTTAAAGGGGGCTTCCAGATTCTGATAAGCCCCCCGTCCGCAGACCCCCACAACCACCGGGCACGGTTGTGGGGATGAGGCCCTTGTCCTCATCAACATGGGGACAAGGTGCTTTGGGGGTCTTAGACCCCCAAAGCATCCTCCCAATGTTGAGGGCATGTGGCCTGGTACGGTTCAGGCGGGATGGGGGGCCGCTCTCCTCCCCCCCTCTTTTCCTGCAGCCTGCCAGGTTGCGTGCTCGGATAAGGGTCTGGTATGGATTTTGAGGGGGACCCCACGCCATTTTTTTTGGCTGGGGTTCCCCTTAAAATCCATCCCAGACCTCAAGGGTCTGGTATGGATTTTGAGGGGGACCCTACGCCATTTTTTTTTTTTTGGCTGGGGTCCCCCTTAATATCCATCCCAGACCTGAAGGGCCTGGTTATTGAATTTGGGGGGACCCCCATGCTTTTTATTTTTTTTAATTTTTTTATGAATGACTTTTTTTTTTATGAATGACTTTCAATGAATGATGACTGTTCTCTGTATTACGGGAGCCGTCAATTAACATTAGCCGCGAGTGATTTTAAATAGCTTTCTTTCCTGCAAAAATTACACTTTTTGCAGAGACAGTTCTAAGCACGAGAAACATGCGCCCCTTTACATGCATACTATAGACACCCCCCAGGTACAAAATTTAAAGGAATATTACACTTTTATTGTTTCAATTTAAGCATTATTAAAATCACTGCTCCTGAAAAAACGGCCGTTTAAAAAAAAAAAAATTTGCATTGATACATGTCCCCTGGGGCAGGACCCGGGTCCCCAAACACTTTTTATGACAATAACATGCATATTAGCCTTTAAAATTAGCACTTTTGATTTTGAACGTTCGCATCCATTATAACTAATAGGGTTCTAAAGCTTGCACGGACTTTAGGTCCGTTCGCGGGTTCTGGTGCGAGCCGAACAGGGGGGGGTGTTCGGCTCATCCCTAGTCAGCGGGTATGTCGAGATGGGGATGAAGTTGTCATTCTGGGTCAACCCTGTACTGCCTATGGGCTGTATGCCTGCTATGCTTGTGCAGGATTTTATTGTAAGGAATACACACTGGGTGTTAACCAGGACAGGGGTTTTTAGTGCAAACATCTTGGTATGATTAACTATTAAAGTATAATGAATGCAAAACAAGGCACCCTTTTAAATCATGGACAATCTTGAAGCAATCGATTTTAAAATGTAAAAAACAAAATTAATAGTTTTACGTTCTGTATTGTAGCAACATCAACACACGGCCACCCATAATTAGAGGTGATTTATTCCTTCACCCTTGCAAATTAGTATTGTGGTCATAATGGCATTTTCCTGACATACCTTTGTAGCGGTACCCCCGTAAGGGCTGCTAATAGACTCTGTACCTCACTGATTACCTTGATTCTGCAACTCTTCCCTTACCTCTGACACCCTGGGTTCCATCATGTCACCAGCTGTAGTAGTAAATAGAGACTCACGCAATATTAAAGTAATAGTTCAAATATGTTTACTGTAGTATCAAAACATAAGATACATATACAGTATCTCACAAAAGTGAGTACACCCCTCACATTTTTGTAAAAATTTTGTTATATCTTTTCATGTGACAACACCAAAGAAATTACACTTTGCTACAATGTAAAGTAGTAACTGTACAGCTTGTATAATGGTGTCAATTTTCTGTCCCCTCAAAATAACTCAACACACAGCCATTAATGTCTAAACTGCTGGCAACAAAAGTGAGTACACTAAGTGAAAATGTCCAAATTGGGCCCAAAGTGTCAATATTTTGTGTGGCCACCATTTTTTTTTCAGCACTTCCTTAACCCTCTTGAGCATGTAGTTCACCAGAGCTTCACAGGTTGCCACTGGAGTCCTCTTCCACTCCTCCATGACGACATCACAGAGCTGGTGGATGTTAGAGACCTTGTGCTCCTCCACCTTCCATTTGAGGATGCCCCACAGAAGCTCAATAGGTTTTAGGTCTGAAGACATGCTTGGCCAGTCCATCACCTTTACCCTTTTAGCAAGGCAGTGGTTGTCTTGGAGGTGTGTTTGGGGTCGTTATCATGTTGGAATACTTCCCTGCAGCCCAGTCAGAGGTGATCATGCTCTGCTTCAGTATGTCGCAGTACATGTTGGCATTCATGGTTCCCTCAATGAACTGTAGCTCCCCAGTGCCGGCAGCACTCATACAGCTCCAGACCATGACACTCCCACCACCATGCTTGACGGTAGGCAAGACACACTTGTCTTTGTACTCCTCGCCTGGTTTCCACCACACACGCTTGACACCACCAATTAAGTTTATCTTGGTCTCATCAGACCACAGGACATGGTTCCAGTAATCCATGTCCTTAGTCTGTTTGTCTTCAGCAAACTGTTTGCGGGCTTTCTTGTGCATCATCTTTAGAAGAGGCTTCCTTCTGGGACGACAGCCATGCAGACCAATTTGATGCAGTGTGCGGCGTATGGTCTGAGCACTGACAGGCTAACCCCCCACCCCTTCAACCTCTGCAGCAATGCTGGCAGCACTCATACATCTATTTCCTAAAGACAACCTCTGGATATGATGCTGAGCATGTGCACTTCCCTTCTTTGGTTGACCATGGCGAGGCCTGTTCTGAGTGGAACCTGTCCTGTTAAACCGCTGTATAGTCTTGGTCACTGTGCTGCAGCTCAATTTCAGGGTCTTGCCAATCTTCTTATAGCCTAGGCCATATTTATGTAGAGCAATGATTCTTTTTTTCAGATTCTCAGAGTTTTCTCTGCCATGAAGTGCCATGTTGAACTTCCAGTGACCAGTATGAGAGAGTGAGAGCGATAACACCAAATTTAACACACCTGTTCCCCACTCACACCTGAGACTTTGTAACACTAACGAGTCACATGACACCGGGGAGGGAAACTGGCTAATTGGGCCCATTTTGGACATTTTCACTTAGGGGTGTACTCACTTTTGTTGCCAGCGGTTTAGATATTAATGGCTGTGTGTTGAATTATTTTGAGGGGACAGCAATTGTAGCACAGTGTAATTTCTTCAGTGTTGTCACATGAAAAGTTATAATAAAATATTTACAAAAATGTGAGGGGTGTACTCCCTTTTGTGAGATACTGTATATATATATATCAACATTGTCAATAATGGAAACACTCCCCCCCCCCCTCCATAGTGTGCATCACTGCTACCATTCAGATAGATTTCCCCTTCTGATCTGGTAATCCCACCTCCATAGTCCTCATTCTCGGCTCTCTTCACGGCTCCCACTCTGTGCTCCCTGCCTCCAGTCTTCATTCTCGGCTCCCATGGCTACCCCCCTCCATTGTCAGCTCCCCGCCTGTAGTCTTCATTCTTGGCTCCCATGGCTATCTCCATGCTCTCCATTCTTGGCTCCCATGGATACCCGCCTCCATTCTCGACTCCCTGCCTCCATGCTCTCCATTCTCGGCTCCCATGGCTACCCGCCTCAATTCTCGGCTCCCCACCTCAATGCTCTCCATTCTCGGCTCCCCGCCTCCATGCTCTCCATTCTTGGCTCCCATGGCTACCTGCCTCTATTCTAATATACCCACTTCTATGCTCTCCATTCTCATCTCCCCACCTCCATGCTCTCCATTCTCGGCTCCCCACTGAATTCAAAACTCCTGCTCTCTGCATTTCTCCTGACTCCGCCCTCTGAGTTCTCTGAGCTGGAACTACAGAGAGGGCATCGGGTATCAATGTGCGCTGACATTTCTCTCTTTCAGCGCACATTGGGAACACTGAAAACAACATTGGGTGGATATACATCTGCCACAATGTTGAATTGTGGCGGAACCACTGGGGACCTAGGGTTCCACGGAACGCTGGTTGAGAAACACTGCCTTAACCACTTGCCTACCAGGTACGAACACCCCCTTCCTGACCAAGCCATTTTTCAGCTTTCAGCGCTGTCGCATTTTGAATGACAATTGCGCGGTCATGCAAGGATGTACCCAAATAACATTTTTAGAATTTTTTCCCCACAAATAGAGCTTTATTTTGGTGGTATTTGATCACCGCTACGGTTTTTATTTCTTGCGCTATAAACAAATTAAGAGGGACAAGTTTGAAAAAAAGCTATATTTTTTACATTTTATTATAATAAATATCCATTTTATTTTTTTTTTTTAAACAAATTTTTTCCTCGGTTTAGGGCGTTACGTATTCTTCTACATATTTTTGGTAAAAAAAAAATCGCAATAAGCGTCTATTGATTGGTTTGCGCAAAAGTTATAGCGTCTACAAAATAGGGGATAGATTTATAGCATTTTTATTATTATTTTTTTTTTTACTAGTAATGGCGGCGATTTGCGATTTTTATCGTGACTGCGACATTGCGGCGGACATATCGGACACTTTTGACACATTTTTGGGACCATTCACATTTATACAGCGATCCGTGCTATAAAAATGCATTGATTACTGTATAAATGTGACTGGCAGGGAAGGGGTTAACACTAGGGGGCGCTGCAGGGGTTAATATGTTCCCTATATGAGTGATTCTAACTGTGGGGGGAGGGGACTGACTGGGGGAGGGGACCGATCGGTGTCCCTATGTACAAGGGACACACACACAGATCCACGTCCTGCTCAGTTACCGGGCAACCGCGGGTGCCTGGCGGACATCGCAACCGCCGGGCACGCGCATCGGGTCCCCAGCTACGCGGCGGGCACACGCAAGCGCCTCCCGCGGCGCGTGCGCGCGCCCCCTAGTGGCCAAAAAGCGAGCGCCGTGATATGACGGCGGCCCGCCACGAGAGCTGCACCGTCCTGCCGTCATTTGACAGTGGGCGGTCAGCTACAGGTTAAAGGGCAACTTCACTTTCGTGGGGAAAAAAATTGCAAATAAAGAAAAAATATAGCGTATACAATTGCGACACACAAGTCATATTGTAATTGAATGTTATTAAAATTAGCTTTCCTTTTCAATCTGCAGCTCTGTCATTTTCTGAAAATGCAATGCAATATGGGTACCTGGAGGTTTTCTGCCCCCCCAGAAACATAATTTCCTGCTTGTGTGACTGGCTTACTGATTTTTACACAAGTCTGTACTAAGATACAAGTCAGATATCAGGCATCTCCTGCAACAAAAATTTTATTTTTGGTGAGATACGCCAAATAGGAAATCACGTCTAAAGTAGCTTTCCTCATTAGTTCCCTGCATGTGCAGCAGCTAATTGATAATTATGAAATCAGTCCCATTAGACTCACTTTCCCACATTGATACAGACAAACACACAGGCATTTCTTCAATATAACAAAAGGTAGAAATTTGCAAAAAAGTTTAAAATCCTTGCAATGTACATAAATCACCCAGGGGGAAGGTTTTTTTTCTCAACAAAAGTGGAATTACACTTTTTACCCTTTTGCTGGTAAAAAATGCATATGCATTTATTTTTTTTTATTTTTTTTGAAGACTGTAAAGCATTGCGCTGGTGCCATGTAGGTCTCCTGCAGATCTGCCAGTGTATCTGTGTGCTTGTACATCCCGTACGGACAAGGAGATACACTGGCAGGAAGAATCAATGAACTACCACAGGGCTCCACAGTGCCATGTTAGTTAACTGAGAACTACAAGCCGACAGCCACAAAAGATGTTGGAGCTTGTAGTTCATTCACGCACAGAGCTGAGTGAATGAATGATGTGGCCATGTGGGTGGAGCCATACACGGCTGCGCTTATTTCAAAGAGTGACAGCTAGTGCCAGGAACTTCTCCCCGTACTGCTTAAATTATTATACCTGTGCAGGTGTACCCATCATTCATTTATATATGCCCCCTTATTAAATGTCACTTACCCTCTAACCACCGGAAGTCCCTACAATTTCACCATAAATGGGCCGCTTTTATGGGTAAAACGCTAGAAACGGTAGACCGACAGGCTATTATTGACTTATCACACGACAAAAAGCAACCATAACCAACTTAATTCCCTTCTTGATCTCAGGCGAGAATGCATTCATACCAACGCAAGTGTGTAGCCGGTCTTTACATCTACTCTCACGTAACATTACATACACTGGCTACCTTACTATCACCTGATTTCTACTGAGGGAATAGTAATAGGGAATCTCTTAAGAGACCACAGTTTACTAATGTTTCAAATTCCACTCCACACATTCAAGCTATGCATTCATGATTTTTGATCTATATACATTTGTTAGAATGTTCAAGCTCCTTGTTTGCCTTGGCGATGTAAATTTGATTAGGGATCACTCCCCTCCCCTTCCCTTTCCCCCCCCCAACAAATCTTTTCATGTGGACCCTCACTTTCCCATTATGATGATCTGTATCATGAAAAGAAATCTTACCGAATATTGTATTGTTTTTTTGCACAAAACAAATAAATCTTCTTTAAAAAAAAAAAAAAAAGTCACCTACTTGTTTGTGTCTAGCAGCTTGATTCAAAAGGTCAGAGGTCACCGAAATTTCTGACCATGACTGCTTTCTCAAGTGTCACCTCACACACTACATACTCTGACCTCTAAAACAAGCCGAAGAGTTGGGTACATGCAAAAGTAAATAAAGCTAAATAAGAGGCAAATATAATAGTTAATATCTAAGCCTGCACAGTTATACTAATTTAAGGAAAAAAATTCAGATTTTTAGCATAAATCCAACATTTTTTTTTTTTTTTTAAGGGGATGAAGGGATACTATAAACTATGTTTTTAAACTAAATACGGTATTTCAACTTTATGATTTTGTAGTCTATATTATTTTTTCAAACCATAGACTATTGTATACTGTGTATATATAAATATATATATATATATATATATATATATATATATATATATATATATATATATATATATATATAGACCCTATGTACTTCAATAAAGTGCTATCAATAAGAAACTCTGTGTCAAAACTGTGTTGGCTGTGAGAGGATTCACTCAGCCACTTGGGCAATTACAGTGTACAGCTTTATAGATAATAAGCAGTTTCACCATTTATCAAAAGATATGTCGTGTGGGCATTCATAATGACTTGACTTTGGGTGTTGTTGGGTCAGTTTAGCGTCCACCCCACCCAAGTCACCGCCCAAAAAGAGAGCAATCTTGTTTTGTAGCCCTCAGGCCTCCTCTCTACACCCAATTCTTTCCTTGACTAATTCTGTTGGGGAATAACCTACAGGACCAGTTTATATCTGGGAACCAATTAATTGGTTCTTATGTATCTGTGTAATTGGCATTTAGCAACCTTCTTATAGATGATAAACGAAGTTGCCAAATTTTTTTTGCCTGCTACAAAACAATGAACAGGAGTGCCCCTTTTAAAGATAGACAGCAATGAATGCTGCCATTTCCACGCAGAAGCTTCTTGACTGGCTTCACCCCCTTATAATCACATGTTGCAATTGATTCCTGTTGCAAGCTAATTAGTTGACCAGGATGATGTGTGATGGTTACCAGCGGGCAGGGGCGGTGCGTCCATAAAGGGCGCAGGAGCGCTGCCCCCCCTCTCCTGTCACTCTCTATATACCATAGATAGATTCATGCATTGCATGAATCTATCTATGGTCGCTGCTGACACCCCCTATTCAGGTGTCCGGCCCCTTTTCGGTCACCAGGCGCCTGAATTACAGCGGTGGGGGTGTTTTTTGGAAACACCTGATTAGCGCCGTAGGCGCTAATAGGCGTCCAAAAAGGTGACAAGCGGGCGCAACGCTGTGCGTTCCTTGTCACTCAGCACTGATGTTAGCAAACCGAAGGAATTCGGTTTGCTAACATTGTACTGCCCCTTAGCCAATCAGGAGCACAGGTCTGTATGACCTGTGCCCTGATTGGCTGAAACGACAGGCGCTGTCGTTTTTTTTTTTTTTTAAATACAAAGTGACAATACCACCAATCTATCAATCGTGCTACTGTGTTGTCCGTTCCTGCACACACACACACAGTCCACCCTTGTCACCATTAGACAGTTGTGCCAGCGCACAGATGGTGTGGTCAATAATGAAGCCTTTACATTTTTTTTTTTTAAATACAAAGTGACAATACCACCGATCTATCAATCGTGCTACTGTGTTGTCCGTTCCTGCACACACACACACAGTCCACCCTTGTCACCATTAGACAGTTGTGCCAGCGCACAGATGGTGTGGTCAATAATGAAGCCTTTACATGTGTAGCGATACCCCCAACTAAGAGGGCCGCAAGTTTTATTTGGGTCCCTGAGTACAGCTCCACCAACCCCCCGGCTCTGGCACAGTTAATACACATACAGTGGTGTGAAAAAGTGTTTGCCCCCTTCCTCATTTCCTGTTCCTTTGCATGTTTGTCACACTTAAGTGTTTCGGAACATCAAACCAATTTAAACAATAGTCAAGGACAACACAAGTAAACACAAAATGCAATTTGTAAATGAAGGTGTTTATTATTAAAGGTGAAAAAAAATCCAAACCATCATGGCCCTGTGTGAAAAAGTGATTGCCCCCCTTGTTAAAACATACTATAACTGTGGTTGTCCACACCTGAGTTCAATTTCTCTAGCCACACCCAGGCCTGATTATTGCCACACCTGTTCACAATCAAGGCATCACTTAAATAGGAGCTGCTTGACACAGTAAGGTCCACCAGAAGATCCTTAAAAGCTACACATCATGCCGAGACCCAAAGAAATTCAGGAACAATTGAGAAAGAAAGTAATTGAGATCTATCAGTCTGGAAAGGGTTATAAAGCCATTTCCAAAGCTTTGGGAATCCAGCGAACCACAGTGAGAGCCATTATCCACAAATGGCGAAGACATGGAACAGTGGTGAACCTTCCCAGTAGTGGCCAGCCGCCCAAAATTACCCCAAGAGCGCAGCGACGACTCATCCAAGAGGTCACAAAAGACCCCACAACAACGTCCAAGGAACTGCAGGCCTCACTTGCCTCAGTTAAGGTCAGCGTTCATGCCTCCACCATCAGGAAAAGACTGGGCAAAAATGGCCTGCATGGCAGAGTTCCAAGGAGAAAACCACTGCTGAGCAAAAAGAACATCAAAGCTCATCTCAATTTCTCCACAACACATCTTGATGATCCCCAAGACTTTTGGGACAACATTCTGTGGACCGATGAGACAAAAGTGGAACTCTTTGGAAGGTGTGTGTCCAAGTATATCTGGCGTAGAAGGAACACTGCATTTCAGAAAAAGAACATTATACAAACAGTAAAATATGGTGGTGGTAGTGTGATGGTCTGGGGCTGTTTTGCTGCTTCAGGACCTGGAAGACTTGCCGTAATAAAAGGAACTATGAATTCTGCTGTCTACCAAGAGATCCTGAAGGAGAATGTCCGACCATCTGTTCGTGTACTCAAGCTGAAACGAACTTGGGTTCTGCAGCAGGACAATGATCCTAAACACACCAGCAAGTCCACCACCGAATGGCTGAAGAAAAACAAAATGAAGACTTTGGAGTGGCCTAGCCAAAGTCCTGACCTGAATCCTATTGAGATGTTGTGGTATGACCTTAAAAAGGCCGTTCATGCTCGAAAACCCTCTAATGTAACTGAATTAGGACAATTCTGCAAAGATGAGTGGGCCAAAATTCCTCCAGGACGCTGTAAAAGCCTCATTGCACGTTATCGCAAACGCTTGGTTGCAGTTGTTGCTGCTAAGGGTGGCCCAACCAGTTATTAGGTTTAGGGGGCAATCACTTTTTCACACAGGGCCATGATGGTTTGGATTTTTTTTCACCTTTAATAATAAACACCTTCATTTACAAATTGCATTTTGTGTTTACTTGTGTTGTCCTTGACTATTGTTTAAATTGGTTTGATGTTCCGAAACACTTAAGTGTGACAAACATGCAAAGGAACAGGAAATGAGGAAGGGGGCAAACACTTTTTCACACCACTGTATATCAGCACACATGAAATTACTTATGCTCTAAGTGTGATGGATTCAAACTCACAGACAATCTTCTAGCTGAAATAACTGTCTTTACTTCTGGTAGTTTAAAAGTGGTAACATGCATTAAACATTTGGCTTACAACACATAAGCAGGTCCCTGCAGTATGTATTACAATAATATAACTGAACCGCAATGGGGGGGGGGGGGGGGGGACGGAGCGCCACGAGTAGCGACCGTGTACTAAGCACCCCTGAGGTGCAACAATCTAACTGCGACTACCTAACGGACCAGGCCTGATCCCTAACAATGGAGCTCAGTCCTTGAGGGAACACAATATTCTTCACCGGCACAAGATCTGTAGAGGTGGTTCACATATAGGTTTAAACAAGATATTTGTAATCCACAAAGGAAGAAACAATGTTCTGCAGACTGGAGTAATAGCCTTGGAAGTCTAATAGGCATAAGGTGTAAAGCAACAGCATAAGATGAGCTTTCACCACTCCGGATACCGTCCTTGGTTCTGGGACCTCCACTGGCTGTGTCCCGCCTTGTTCGCCACAACCCCTGCGTTCCGGTCCCCGTTCCGACTGACCGACTGCCGCCAGACGAAAGTCTCCGTGCCACTCCGGCTGGCAGTAAGGTGCGAGGCTCTTCCCTCAGTCTGCTGCAAGGCCCAGGCTTCAGGCCCTCAGCAGTGCCGGTCCGCACAGGTGTCTCCTCTCTCTCTCGTCCCCGCGTCAGAAGAGGAAGAGGCGGGCCTTCTCTCTCCCTTACATCACCTCTCCCATCAGCCTCTGGGGCGAGAACATCCAACCTCCCGGGAGCCCGGGGGGTTATGGGAATGGTAGTCTTATCCCCTGCTTCTGCTGGCTGAAACCGTCTTTTCCCTAAAAGGGGAACACCCCCGCTACACACTCCCCCCACTTTGAATCTTTGGTCCCCAAAGACATTGTTCAATCTACAAACCCTTTTTGCCTCAATGCGTTCACATAAGATCAACAGAGGAGCCTCCCACCAATTATCATAGGGTGGGGAGCTGTCCTGTCTACAGGTCGCTTCAGTGAGGGCGACCTGTCTAACTGTGCCAGAGAGTGAGCTGGGGTTGTCCCCCACTAAATGAACAGTGGGTGGGTCAGAGCATTCAGCACTTCTCCTAGCCGTCATAACAGAGTCCTCTGAGCTTTTTCCCATTTGGGGGTAAGTTAGCTTCTTGGGAGGCCTCACAACTCTGCGAGCTCTCTGTTCTCTTGGGACTTCAGGCTCTGGCGCCACAGGCTCTTCTTCAGGAACACACTCTGGCAGTATCACTGGTTCTGGAACATCTACCTCCTCCTCTTCTGAGTAGAGGCCAGGGATATCTTCCCAGCACTCGGGCACAACACTGGATGGAACGAACTCTGTAGCTTCTGGGTTCAAGGTTCCATCTTCCACATCCTCAGTAAGTGGAAGATCTATGGCGGAATTTCCTGAAGTTGAGGAAGGCCATATCTATTCAAATTCTCCTTTCTCTTCTTCAGCCAGTTGGGGGTCTTGTCCATCCCTAGCTTGGGAGGTCTGGGACCGAGTGTTGGGTCTGGGAGTATCCAGAATAGGAACAGATTCAGGCAAGTCTCTCGCTGGAGGTATTCTGACTGCTTCAGTGAGTGGGAGTAAGTGATTTCTATGCCAGGTCTTCAAGGGCCCCACTCTCCCTTCTGGCTTTAACTTATACACAGGCAATCCAGGTAGCTTTCTGCAGATGATGTATGGCTCTGATCTCCACCTATCAGCAAGCTTGTGCTTTCCAGGGATCCCTATATTGCGTAACAGTACATGGTCCCCCGGCTGCAGGTCTTGTACTCGAACCTTCAGGTCAAAGTTCCGCTTGTTTCGGGCCCCCCTCTGGTCAGAGGCCGTCTGAGCTTTTTCGTAAGCTATTTTCAAACTGTGTCTCAGTCGGTCCACATATCCTTTGTGGGAGGCAGCAGAGGCATGGTCTAGAGAAATGCCG
Source organism: Lithobates sylvaticus (assembly GCA_028564925.1). NCBI lineage: Eukaryota > Metazoa > Chordata > Amphibia > Anura > Ranidae > Lithobates > Lithobates sylvaticus. Next base: position 138,804,360 of record CM053035.1, on the reverse strand, counting down.
AAGGCCAGATCCACTGGCAATCTTGCTTCTCTCCCAAACATAAGCCGGTAGGGGGAGAAACCCGTCACATCACTTGTGGTGCAGTTGTAGGCATGCACCAGAGCTGATATGTGTTGGCTCCAATGCTGCTTCTTCTCTGTCTCTAGAGTTCCAAGCATGTCCGGTTAAACCTCTCAGGCTGGGCATCTCCTTGAGGGTGGTATGGTGTAGTTCTGGTCTTCTCTACTCCCAAAGAGTCCAGTAACTTCCGGATCAGGCGACTCTCAAAGTCCCTTCCTTGGTCTGAGTGGATTCTCTGTGGTAGTCCATAATGAACAAAGTATTTTTCTAGGAGCACCTTGGCCTAGGTAGAAGCCTTCTGGTCTTTGGTTGGGAAAGCCTGGGCATAACGGGTGAAATGATCGGTTACCACCAGAACATTTCCCAATCCACTCAAATCGGGTTCGAGGCAGATAAAATCAATGCATACCAGATCCATTGGGCCTTGACTCTGTAGATGGCCCATTGGGGCAGCTTGATGAGGTAAAGTCTTCCTCTGAATGCATCGTGCACAAGAATGGCAATATTCCTCCACTTCAGCCCTCATACAGGGCCAATAGAACCGGTCCCTGACAAGTTGGAAGGTTCTCTCTGCTCCCAGGTAAGCTTCACAGTGGCCCTGAGGCAGGCTACCTCTCCGGGCTGTAGCACCGCCCCTTCTCTCCCAAGTCTCCACACCTTCCCTATCCCCTCACTTGGGGTCTTCTGCTCTAAGACCAGTCAATGATAGGCCGTCTTCAGCATGGGATGGATCTTGGGAGCTGCGTGATTCTGCTTCTTTACCAGGGGTGTCAGAAGCCTTCGTACTAGATCCGTGTTCGTCCCTATAATCAGGGAAGTCTTGCTGGTTCCAGGCGGGCGAGGGCACACAACTGCCAAGGTGTCAAACACTTCAGCCTTCCCAGCCACGGATGGGTCAAAGGTCAATTGTATGGGCAGGTAGCCATCATAGGGGAAACTCTGAGTTCCCAGGCCCCATATTTCCAGCTCCTCTATCCTCTGGATAGGCAAATGACTCAGGTATCTATCATAGAAGTCCCTGTACAATAAGGTCACTTGTGCTCCAGTGTCTAGGAGGGCCTGTGCGTATACTCCTTCCACCTGGATGGGTACAGTAGGAGATGGACCAACCAGCTCTTCTGGGTAGGGCCGAGTTGATGCTACCTTCCTCTGCGGGCTCTTCTCTTTCCAACTAGATTTGCGCTTTATTCTTTCCTGAGCCTGGTATGCATTAATTTTCCCCCTCTTTGTGGGAGTACGAACCCGCTGAGGGATATTGTTATTTCTCTTTTTTAGAGGTTCTCGCTTAGGAGTACTGTGTCTCTTTGGAGGGGTCTTGACCCTGAGTTCCCTCTGAGGAGTTTGATCGCCTCTCTTTCTTTTCATCCTGTTCTTCCTGGAGCTCACTGAAGGTGGTGGGCACCCGGTTGACTCCTTCACCGGGGCCCTCTGGAGTTTCCCGCCGGCTGGCGGCTATCTGTTTTCTTCTTCTTGGGACTGGAACATACAGCTGCAATATGGCCAACTCCCCCACAGTTAAAACAGATCATCTCTCCCCAGTCTGGTAGGGATGCTGGTGCTGAAACAGCTGGGAATAGTTCCCTCCTGCTTACTTCTTTCTTTGGACTGGGCACCTCTTTCGCCACCAGAGATTTCAGTATCTCCATCATCTGGGACATCTGTAACTTCAGAGCATCTACTTCTGTCTCTCTTTCAGGGGTTAAGGCCGACCTGACCATTGCCACTGGAAGTTTTGTGGGCCCCATCACTTGTTTTTCCCGTTTCTCTTCCAACATGGCCTCTTCCTCTCTGACCATCCGAATGAGATCGGGGTAGTCCAGGCTCTTCCCATCCTGTCGGGTGCGTAGTACTAGTGCAATAGGGTCTAGGGGTTGGGCTCCCCTCATCACCTGCTGAGCACGGGCTTCGTCTACTTTCCCCGGATCTATCCCCTTCTTCTGGATAATCCTATGCAGGATCTTGTCTATACGTCCCATATACTCCGATAGCTTCTCCCCTGTCTTCTGGTAACAGTGTTCCAGTTGATAGGTAAGCTCCGTGATTTTCTCTGTCCCACCAAACACACTCTCCAGGATGTCTAAGTAATCCTGTGCAGTGCAATCTTTTTTGCTTGTCTTCAAGTTGCGTATGGCCTCTAAGGCAGGCCCCTTCAAGCTCTCAACAATCCTTTGCTTCTTTCTACCTTCTGGGACTTCCCATTCTTCCAAAGCCTGTGTGGCGCCATCTAGCCACTCTTCAAATCCCTCTTCCCCCGAGGGTACAGGTTTCCTCCCTGAAAACATCTGAAGTTTTCTGTATACCGACATCGGGTAATCCCCGGGATCTCTTCTGCACTGAGTCACAATCTCCCCCAGGACAGCGCACAGTTCTGCGCTAAGAGTGGTTTGTACAGGTGCGGGACTCTCTGTGCCCTTCTGCTCTTCTGCCTTCGGGGATAGCATGGTTTTCATTTGAAAACAGTCTCCCTTGCGCGGCAGCGCATGCAGTAATTGGTAGGTCTGCCCATCCAGTGCTTGTATGCTTTGACTCCTAAACTGCTCTGGGGTCTCACTTCTCCATTCTATCAGAGCGTATGTACACCCGGCATCATTTCTCATGTCCATTATCCGTGCTTTGTGGCATGGGGATAGGGACATTATGAGCTGCTTCACTGCCTCTTCCTGCCATATCCCCGGTAGTTCAATAACTGCTGCTGCGGCTGGGTCAGTGCCCCATATTGTGTACCACCGTCCCACTTCTGTCGGGTCCATACCGGTACCTTCTGGCGGGTTTTCCCGCTGTCTCAGGATCCCGGACGAGCCCCCACGTGTAGCGATACCCCCAATTAAGAGGGCCGCAAGTTTTATTTGGGTCCCTGAGTACAGCTCCACCAACCCCCCGGCAATTTGCTCTACCCGCTCTGGCACAGTTAATACACATATATCAGCACACATGAAATTACTTATGCTCTAAGTGTGATGGATTCAAACTCACAGACAATCTTCTAGCTGAAATAACTGTCTTTACTTCTGGTAGTTTAAAAGTGGTAACATGCATTAAACATTTGGCTTACAACACATAAGCAGGTCCCTGCAGTATGTATTACAATAATATAACTGAACCGCAATGGGGGGGGGGGGGGGCGGAGCGCCACGAGTAGCGACCGTGTACTAAGCACCCCTGAGGTGCAACAATCTAACTGCGACTACCTAACGGACCAGGCCCGATCCCTAACAATGGAGCTCAGTCCTTAAGGGAACACAATATTCGTAATCCACAAAGGAAGAAACAATGTTCTGCAGACTGGAGTAATTGCCTTGGAAGTCTAATAGGCATAAGGTGTAAAGCAACAGCATAAGATGAGCTTTCGCTCGCTCACCACTCCGGATACCGTCCTTGGTTCTGGGACCTCCACTGGCTGTGTCCGGCCTTGTTCGCCACAACCCCTGCGTTCCGGTCCCCGTTCCGACTGACCGACTGCCGCCAGACGAAAGTCTCCGTGCCACTCCGGCTGGCAGTAAGGTGCGAGGCTCTTCCCTCAGTCTGCTGCAAGGCCCAGGCTTCAGGCCCTCAGCAGTGCCGGTCCGCACAGGTGTCTCCTCTCTCTCTCGTCCCCGCGTCAGAAGAGGAAGAGGCGGGCCTTCTCTCTCCCTTACATCACCTCTCCCATCAGCCTCTGGGGCGAGAACATCCAACCTCCCGGGAGCCCGGGGGGTTATGGGAATGGTAGTCTTATCCCCTGCTTCTGCTGGCTGAAACCGTCTTTTCCCTAAAAGGGGAACACCCCCGCTACACATGTAAACAAGAAATGGATGCAAAGAGGCTGGAGGAGATCCCCGGCAAAGGATGCAAAAGGGTGCATCCTTTGCACTGCCCAACTGCCCTGTGGCAGTTGGAATACTGGATTAGATGGGTAGGGCAGTCCTCCATCATCATGTTAACAAAAGTGCCACTTGTTTCAGTGTGGTGCAAATTTAAAAGAAAAAAAAAAAAGTGCAAAAGGGTGCATCCTTTGCACTGCCCAACTGCCCTGTGGCAGTTGGAATACTGGATTAGATGGGTAGGGCAGTCCTCCATCATCATGTTAACAAAAGTGCCACTTGTTTCAGTGTGGTGCAAATTTAAAAGAAAAAAAAAAAAAAAAAAAACGTTTGCAATTCTTTTCTGCAATTTGTCATGCGTAGGGCAGCCTATTGAAATGAATGGCCCATTCATGCTGTCACACCTGCATAGGTGCAAACTAAGCCTTAAGAGGTGCCAACATGGCGCTCCTGCGTTTTGATGGGCAAAGTGGCTGCGTTTTGATGGGCAAAGTGGCTGCGTTTTGATGGGCACAGTGGCTGCGTTTTGATGGGCACAGTGGCTGCGTTTGGTACAGTGGCTGCATTTGATGGGCTTTTTTTTCAGATTTTTTCAGTTTATTTGCGCCCCCCCAAAAATTTTGAGCACCAGCCGCCACTGCCAGCGGGTATTCCTTACAATAATGTCCTGCACAAGCATGGCAGGCAAACAGCCCATAGGCAGTACAGGGTTGACCTAGAATGACAACTAGATCCCCCTCTAGACATATAACCCATGTGTTAACCAGGACATGGGTTTTCTTTGCAAATATCTTGGGATGATTAACTATTAAAGTATAATGAATGCCAAACAAGGCACCCTTTAAAATCATGCACAATTTTGAAGCACTCCATTTCAAAATATAAAAAGCAAAATTAATAGTTTTACATTCTGTATTGTAGCAACATCAACACACAGGCCTCCCAGCATTAGAGGTGATTTATTCCTCCACCTTTGCAAGCTAGTATTGTGATCATAGTACTTTCCTGACTTACTTAAAGGGTAACTCCACCTTCCTGGGGAAAAACAGCAAATAAAGAAAAAATTATATAGCGTATACATTTGCGACACACAAGTCATATTGTAATTGAATGTTATTAAAAATTACCTTTTATTTTCAATCTGCAGCTCTGTAATTTTTCTGAAGATGCAATGCAATATGGCTACCTGGTGTTCTGCTCCCCCCCCCCCCCCCCCCCCCGAAACATAATTTCTTGCTTGTGTGATTGGCTTACTGATTTTTCCAGAAGTTTGCACTAAGATACAAGTCAGATATCAGGCATCCGGGGGCGTGGTCAAGATGGCGACCTAGGCGGACGTGTGAGACAGGAGCTCCGCACTAAACTTGCCTTTTTATCCGTTTACTGAGGATCTAATTCACCCTTTGACTCTTACAAAGGTGCTATTTGGCTCCGGGCATGAGAAGAGGCAGAAGAAGAAGCGGCAACAGGCTCAAAAGTCCCCGCCGTCTACCCAGGGCCCACGTGCAGCATACATCTCTAATATGGCGTCTCAAACGAAACAGCAGGAGACAGCCACTGTCACGTACCTGGTGGTGCGAGCCCGATATTGCAGAGAGAGACCTCCCTTGCGTCTCCCACTCCTGGTTCCCTGGTAGGGGGACAGGAGACCCAGGAGTGAGGAGGAGCACGGGTGCCTGGCAGGATCAACAGACCGGTGGAGTGACAAGGTCAACTCAGCGGACAAGGTGGGAGATCTGGATAGTAGAGTAGACTGGATGTGGACAGATGAGCTGGTCCGGTCTAGCAGGCAGGATAGCAGAGCAGGATGGATCTGGATGGACAGCTTAGCAGACTGGATAGCAGAGCAGGCCGGAACTGGACAGGTAAGCTGGTTCAGCAAGCGAACAGGATAGCAGAGCAGGCTGGATCTGGACAGACGGCTTAGCAGACTGGACAGCAGAGCAGGCTGGGTCTGGATGGACAGCTTAGCAGACTGGATAGCGAAGCAGGCCGGAACTGGACAGGTAAGCTGGTTCAGCAAGCGAACAGGATAGCAGAGCAGGCTGGGTCTGGATGGACAGCTTAGCAGACTTGATAGCAGAGCAGGCCGGAACTGGACAGGTAAGCTGGTTCAGCAGGCAAACAGGATAGCAAAGCAGGCTGGGTCTGGATGGACAGCTTAGCAGACTGGATAGCAGAGCAGGCTGGGTCTGGATGGACAGCTTAGCAGACTGGATAGCGGAGCAGGCCGGAACTGGACAGGTAAGCTGGTTCAGCAAGCAAACGGGATAGCAGAGCAGGCTGGGTCTGGATGGACAGCTTAGCAGACTGGATAGCAGAGCAGGCTGGGTCTGGATGGACAGCTTAGCAGACTGGATAGCGGAGCAGGCCGGAACTGGACAGGTAAGCTGGTTCAGCAAGCAAACGGGATAGCAGAGCAGGCTGGGTCTGGATGGACAGCTTAGCAGACTGGATAGCAGGACCTTGGAACAGGCTGGATCAATACAGGTGATCAGGCTTGGCACAGGAAACAGAACCTCAGAACGAACTGGAGAGATACAGGTGATCAGGTTCATCACAGGGAACAGAACTTCAGACCGGACTGGAGCAATACAGGTGATCAAGTCCATCAGAGTAGGTCAGGTCAGGAATCAGACTGGCATCAAGGTACAAGGGGATGAGGCAGAAGGATGGTCACAACAAGCCGAGGTTGGGTACAGGCAGATAGCTGGATAGTCACAGGTAAGCCGGGTCAACAGGACAGAGGTATTAGGATCAGGTTACATACACCACAACGCTGTAGAGCAGACAGCGGGGACCGGCTGCTCAGGCCAGGTTTAAATAGGCTAACTGGCGCTAACCAGAGCGCGCACCTGTCTCCCTGTGCGCGGCCGCACACGTGCACGCGCCCCGGCACGCATGCGCATGCGCAGTGGCGCCTGTGGGCCAGGACGGCCAGGGTTCAGGTTTCTGGCAGGATCTTCATGACATTGCCCCCCTCCTAGGGGCAACCTCCGGGTGCCCCTCTGGGCAAACCTCTCAGGATGGGCTCTCTTAAAGGCTTGAACTAGACTCTTAGCGTGGATATTGCACTCAGGCTCCCAGGATATCTCTTCAGGACCGTAGCCCTTCCATTTTTTCAGGAACTGATTCTGATTCCTCCTTCTCCTAAAATTTAGGATGGCCTCCACTTCGAACACCTCTCCGCCATCTACTAGAACTGGATCCGGGGGTATCGTTCTCCTGTTGGGAAAGGGGTTGGGAGTGGAGGGTTTCAGCAGAGAAACATGGAAAACCGGGTGGACCTTGAGGGAATCTGGGAGTTCCAACTCATAGGCCACTTCGTTTATTTTCCTTTTGACTGGAAAGGGACCCAAGAACTTGGGGCCCAGTTCCTGGGTCCGGGCCATGGTGTTCTGCAGGAGTTGGTTATTGGAAGCAAAGAAGTCAATCTTTTTCTGAACCGCAGGCACGGTACATTCAGGGAGAGAATTGGGTAAAAATGAAGGGTGGAAGCCATAGTTGGCGAAGAAGGGCGTCTGTTGGGTAGCAGAGTGGATGGCATTGTTATATGCAAATTCGGCAACTGGTAACAGGGAGATCCAATCATCCTGGGTGAAGGAGGAGAAGCACCGTAAATATTGTTCCAGGGTCTGGTTGGTCCTCTCGGTTTGCCCATTGGACTGAAGATGATAGGCGGATGAGAATGATAGTTCAATATTGAGGGCCTTACAGAGCGACTTCCAGAACCGAGAGGTGAACTGTACCACTCGGTCGGACACTATGTTGGCTGGTACCCCGTGGAGCCTGATGACTTCTCGGATGAACACCTGTGCGGTTTCTGAAGCAGAAGGGGTGCCCTTCATAGGAACAAAGTGTGCCATCTTCGACAGGCAGTCGACTATTACAAAAATCGTGGTGTGGTCCTCTGCTGGGGGCAGTTCCACGATGAAGTCGATGGACAACATTTTCCAGGGACGATCTGGGACTGGTAGAGGCTTGAGTAGACCCCAGGCCTTGGTCCTGTAACTCTTGCTCCGTATACATACAATGCATGTATCCACGAACTTCCTGCAGTCCTCCCTTAGCTGAGGCCACCAGAAGGTACGTTGTACCAATTCCGTGGTCTTGGTGACACTGAAGTGTCCGGCAAGTTTATGATCATGGCCCAATTCCAGGACGGTTACCCGCAGATCCTCGGGAATGAAAATTTTATCCTCATGCCACAGCAGGCCATCCTTGGCTAGCAACCCAGGTCCAGGAGTGGGTATGAGGCCACTGGAGGCCCGCCTGAGCTGGGAAAGCAAATCTTCCTGTAGCAGAAGAAAATTTCCAGGGGCAAGGATCGTGTCCGGAGGGGAATCATCCTGGGATTTGTGGTACATACGTGACAGAGCATCCGGCTTCGCATTTTTGGAACCCGGACGATAGGTCACGTGAAAAGTAAAACGAGAGAAAAATAAGGCCCATCGGGCATGTCTAGGTTTCAACCTCTTGGCAGTCTTCAGGTACTCTAGGTTTTTGTGATCTGTGAAGATCAGGATTGGGTGAGTAGCCCCCTCCAGCAGGTAGCGCCACTCCTCGAGGGCGGTTTTTATCGCCAGCAATTCCCGATCTCCAACATCGTAGTTCTTCTCGGCCGGGGATAGTTTTCGTGAGAAGAAGGCTACGGGGTGAAGCAGAGCCTTGATGCCCTGTCTCTGAGATAAGATTGCTCCCACGGCTATCTCAGAAGCGTCCACCTCCAGGACGAAGGGTAAGGAAGAGTCCGGGTGCTTCAGGATAGGAGCGGAGGTAAAGAGCCCCTTGAGGGCCTCAAAGGCCCCTTGGGCTTCAGGGGACCAGTGGAAGCGGGTACCTTGTTTGGTGAGCCGTGTGATGGGCGCCACTATGGCCGAGAATCCTCTGATGAACTTGCGATAAAAATTGGCGAAGCCAATAAATCGCTGGACACCCTTCTTATCTGCAGGAGTAGGCCAGTCCAGGATGGCTGCTATCTTCTGGGGGTCCATCCGGATGCCCCTGCTGGAGATGATTAAGCCCAAGAAGGGTATGCTCTCCACCTCGAAGAGGCATTTGTCGGCCTTGGCATAGAGGCCATGTTGCCGGAGGCGGCCTAGTACACTCTTGACATGCCCACGGTGTGACTCTAGGGAGGAAGAGAAAATTAGTATGTCATCAAGGTAAACAACGGCAAAAACATCTAAAAAGTCCCGGAGCACATCATTAATGAAGAACAAAAAAGGTAGCAGGGGCGTTACAGAGTCCAAAGGGCATCACCAGGTACTCAAAGTGCCCAAATCGAGACCGAAATGCCGTCTTCCATTCGTCCCCATCCTTGATACGGACCACGTTGTACGCCCCTCTGAGGTCCAACTTGGAGAAAATGGAGGCCTCTGGAACAGTTCTGGGACCAAGGGAAGAGGGTAGCGATTTTTAATGGTAACATCGTTTAAGGCACGATAGTCCACGCAGGGTCTAAGGGAATGGTCCTTTTTCTCCACGAAAAATATCCCTACGCCTGCTGGGGATGTGGAAGGGCGGATGAATCCTTTTCTCAGGTTTTCATCGATTATAGTGTTTGAGTTTCCCCTGCTCCACCTCTGTTAGAGGGAAAACCCTACCGAAGGGAATCTTGGCCCCGGGGAGAAGCTCAATGGGGCAGTCATAAGGCCTGTGGGGTGGCAACACATCTGCCCCTTGTTTACTAAACACATCCAGGTAGGCATGGTAGGCCTCTGGGATGGACTGGCGTAAGCCCGCCTCGGCCTCCAGGCAGAGCAGGGCAGAGGGTTTCACGGGAACCGAAGAGCCACAGGACCTTTGGCAGTAGAGGGAGGAAAAGGCCACTTCCCCTGTGGCCCAATTGATGGCCGGATTGTGTGCCTGCAACCAGGGGATGCCCAAAATGACTGGGAACAGAGGAGAGGAGATAATGTCCAACCGCAAAAGTTCTTGGTGTGATCCAGAGATGATCGTGGGTAATCGGGCAGTCTCCTGGGTCACCGGGCCTGATTTGATGGTGGAACCATCTGCCAGATGGACGGATAGTCCCTGTTCCCTGGGAAGAAGGGGAACCTGGTGCCGGGCAGCAAAATCGGAGTCCATAAAGCAACTACAGGCCCCAGAGTCAATGATGGCGGTGGTCCGCAGGGTCCTTCCTGGGAGCTGAATGGCAACAGAGAGGGCAAGATGAGACGAGACCCCGGTCACTGGATCAACATAACTGGATAGCATGGTCGGGAACTTACAGAGTTTAGCCGGGCAATTCCTGACATAATGACCCGACTCCCCGCAATAAAGGCACAAATTGTTGTTGCGGCGTCGCTGGCGTTCTGCTGGGGTGAGAGAAGGCCGCAGGAGTCCCAACTGCATAGGCTCAGATGCAGTGGGGGTAGGTACAGGCCCGGCAGTGGAAGCAGGGCGGAAGTGACTTGGGGCCCTGGGGAGCATCCAGGTGGGTCTTGGGGACCCCATGGTTCGCTCGGCCCTACGCTCCCGTAGGCGCCGATCGATCTGGATAGCCAAGTCAATTAGAGAGTTCAAAGTCTGGGGAACCCCTACCCTGGCGAGCTCATCCTTGAGCGCATCCGAGAGGCCCATGCGGAACTGGTGACGAAGGGCAGAGTTGTTCCAGTCAGTGTCGGCGCCCCATCGCCTGAACTTGGCCACATAGTCCTCTGCTGGTCGCCGACCCTGCTGGAGAGAAGGTAAGGCGGCTTCCACAGTAGTTGAGAGCTGGGGGTCCTCATATAATTGCGCCATGGCGTCAAAGAAGGCGGTAAGACTGGTCAGTGCTGCGTCTTTTTGTTCTAAGAGGCGGTGGGCCCAGATTTGGAGGTCCCCGGTCAGTAGGGCTACCACGAAGCCCACTTTAGTGGCCTCTAAGGAGAAGGTCCTTGGCTGTAGAGCAAAATGAAGTTCACAAGAATTGCGAAAAGTCCTGAAACTGCTACGGGTACCTGAGAACTTCTCCGGAGTGGGGACCTTAGGTTCAGGTGGTAGCATCACTACAGTTGGGGCAGGTGCAGCCCCCATTGGGGGTGTTGCTGGGTATGAAGTCCCTTGGGCACTAGTAGGACTGGACAAGGCCAGTACCCGTTCTTCCAGCCGGGTGTACCCTTGTTGAAGGTTCTTCATCGCCTCGGTCAGACCCGCCAGGTGTTGGCATAGTCCCTCCATGGCGGAGGCTCCCTGTTCGGGTTCAGACATGGCTGTCTGCTACTGTCACGTACCTGGTGGTGCGAGCCCGATATTGCAGAGAGAGACCTCCCTTGCGTCTCCCACTCCTGGTTCCCTGGTAGGGGGACAGGAGACCCAGGAGTGAGGAGGAGCACGGGTGCCTGGCAGGATCAACAGACCGGTGGAGTGACAAGGTCAACTCAGCGGACAAGGTGGGAGATCTTGATAGTAGAGTAGACTGGATCTGGACAGATGAGCTGGTCCGGTCTAGCAGGCAGGATAGCAGAGCAGGATGGATCTGGATGGACAGCTTAGCAGACTGGATAGCAGAGCAGGCTGGAACTGGACAGGTAAGCTGGTTCAGCAAGCAAACAGGATAGCAGAGCATGCTGGATCTGGACGGCTTAGCAGACTGGACAGCAGAGCAGGCTGGGTCTGGATGGACAGCTTAGCAGACTGGATAGCGAAGCAGGCCGGAACTGGACAGGTAAGCTGGTTCAGCAAGCGAACAGGATAGCAGAGCAGGCTGGGTCTGGATGGACAGCTTAGCAGACTGGATAGCAGAGCAGGCCGGAACTGGACAGGTAAGCTGGTTCAGGATGCGAACAGGATAGCAGAGCAGACTGGATCTGGACAGACAGCTTAGCAGACTGGGTCTGGATGGACAGCTTAGCAGACTGGATAGCAGAGCAGGCCGGAACTGGACAGGTAAGCTGGTTCAGCAGGCAAACAGGATAGCAAAGCAGGCTGGGTCTGGATGGACAGCTTAGAAGACTGGATAGCAGAGCAGGCTGGGTCTGGATGGACAGCTTAGCAGACTGGATAGCGGAGCAGGCCGGAACTGGACAGGTAAGCTGGTTCAGCAAGCAAACGGGATAGCAGAGCAGGCTGGGTCTGGATGGACAGCTTAGCAGACTGGATAGCAGGACCTTGGAACAGGCTGGATCAATACAGGTGATCAGGCTTGGCACAGGAAACAGAACCTCAGAACGGACTGGAGAGATACAGGTGATCAGGTTCATCACAGGGAACAGAACTTCAGACCGGACTGGAGCAATACAGGTGATCAAGTCCATCAGAGTAGGTCAGGTCAGGAATCAGACTGGCATCAAGGTACAAGGGGATGAGGCAGAAGGATGGTCACAACAAGCCGAGGTCGGGTACAGGCAGCTAGCTGGATAGTCACAGGTAAGCCGGGTCAACAGGACAGGTATCAGGATCAGGTTACATACACCACAACGCTGTAGAGCAGACAGCGGGGACCGTCTGCTCAGGCCAGGTTTAAATAGGCTAACTGGCGCTAACCAGAGCGCGCACCTGTCTCCCTGTGCGCGCCCCTGTGCGCGGCCGCACACGTGCACGCGCCACGGCGCGCATGCGCAGTGGCGCCCGTGGGCCAGGGCGGCCAGGGTTCAGGTTTCTGGCAGGATCTTCATGACAGCCACGCTGGGGTCAGATCAATTCACGGCCCTTATGCCAGCCATCACAGGCTGCCAGACCACACTGACGGCCAAAATAGAACAAATGCAGATGGAAATGGGCTTGATCAGGAGAGACATGGACAAGTACCGGGACAGGCTGTCTGAGGCAGAGAGGAGAGTGGGAGATACGGAAGACACGATTCGAGCACATGGTGACTCCATTCGGACCCTACAGGTGAAGATGAGGGCAGTAGAGGTCCGTGCGGAGGACCAGGAGAACAGGAACCGGAGGAACAACCTCCGCCTGGTGGGTCTCCCTGAGGTCAGAGGTCACCGAAATTTCTGACCATGACTGCTTTCTCAAGTGTCACCTCACACACTACATACTCTGACAAGCTGAAGACAAGCCTGCACAGTTATACTAATTTAAGGAAAAAATTTCAGATTTTTAGCATAAATCCAACTAGGAATTTTTTCTTTTTTAAAGGGGATGAAGGGATACAATAAGGGGTATAGGGGTACATGCAAAAGTAAATAAAGCTAAATAAGAGGCAAATATAATAGTTAATATCTAAGCCTGCACAGTTATGCAAAACCACAAGCTGGAGCCCTTAGTGATTGCTAAGAGAAAGTTGTTAGACAAGCACGCAGTTGGATTAAGCTAGTTTTGATCCCTTATTAGAACACTTATGTACAAGAAGTGCCTTGGGGAGCCCCTTGCTACCCCCCCCCCCCTCCTTGATAAGAGGCCCTTCAGGTGCAGCAGCTGATTGATAATTATTAAACTGCTCCCATTAGACTCACTTTCCCACATGGATACAGACAAACACACAGGGATTTCTTCAGAATAAAAAAAGGTAGAAATTTGTCCTTGCAATGTACATAGATCACCCGGTGGAAGTTTTTTTTTTTCTCAACAAAATTGGAGTTACACTTTAAAGGATAAGTTCACTTTTTGCATTTATTTTTTTTGGAGACTGTAAAGCATTGCACTGGTGCCATGTAGGTCTCCTGCAGATCTGTCAGCTTATCTGTGTGCTTGTACCTCCCGTATGGACAAGCAGATACACTGACAGGAAGAATCAATGAACTACCACGGCGCTCCACAGTGCCATGTTAGTTCATTGAGAACTACAAGCCGACAGCCACAAAGGATGTTGGGGCTTGTAGTTCGTTCACACACAGAGCTGAGTGAATGAATGACACGGCCATGTGGGTGGAGCCCCACACTGCTGCGCTTATTTCAAAAGGTGGTGTCCCGCCAGAGGGGTAACACCCGCGGGTAGCGGCACCGCTAACACCGCCCGCTGCCCTACACTCATCTGGATCTTGGGTCTTGCGTCTGTGTCCCTCAGCGGAGTGGACCGGAGCCGCCTCCCCTCCTCTCTGTTTACATCCACACAGGAGGAGGGAGAGCCAGAGGGACACAAACCGCTGTCCGCTATTATATCCGTCCACGCTGTTCCTGAGGTCTATACACTACAATATGTAGATGGACATGTGCAGGGGGAGGCGCTATGGGAGGGGAGAGGGGGGTCTATACTGATGGGGGGTCTGCACTGAGAGTGGTCTATAATGATGGGGGGTCTGCGCTGAGGGGGGTCTGCGCTGAGGGGGGTATCTATACTGATGGGGGGTCTGCACTGAGAGGGGGTGTCTATACTGATGGGGGGTCTGCACTGAGGAGGGGTGTCTATACTGATAAGGGGGTCTATACTGATGGCGGGGGTCTGCACTGAGGGAGGGGGTCAGTACCTAGTGGGGGGCCTATACTGAGGAAAGGGGGTCTGTACTTAGTGGGGGATCTATACTGAGGAAAGGGGGTCTGTGCTTAGTGAGGGGGTCTGTACTGAGGGGAGGTCTATAATGAGGGAGGGGGCCTGTACTTAGTGAGGGGGTCTGTACTGAGGAGGGAGGTCTTTGCTGAGGAATGGGGGTCTGTACTGAGGGAGGGAGGTCTGTACTGAGGGAGAGGGATCAATACTGCGGGAGGGGGATCTGTACTTTGTGGGGGGGTCTATAGTTAGTGGAGGTGGGTCTGTACTGAGGGGCGACTATAGTTGGTGGTTGGGTGACACCAATTTTTTTTGCACCGGGTGACACCAACCCTAGTGACACCACTGGTACCGGAACTTCTCCCCGTACTGCTGTCACACAGAGGCAGTGGATCCCCGAGCGGCTGCAGGAAGGGGAACATGTTACATGTTCCACTCCTTAAACAGGTGGAACATGTAACATGTTCCCAAAGGTGAACTTATCCTTTAATCAGGAAAATAATTAAGACCACAAGAAGGAGCTGACAAACATAGAAAATAAACGTATTAGGAAAAATATGGTTAGAATTGGTGATGGCTAGGCTAATGCTTTTAACATTTTTTTGTTCTACTTCATTCCTCTCTAGGCATATAACCCATGTGTTAACCAGGACAGGGGTTTTCAGTGCAAACATCTTGGCATGATTAAATATTAAAGTATAATGAATGCAAAACAAGACACCCTTTTAAATCATGGACAATCTTAAAGCACTCAATTCTAAAATGTAAAAAACTAAATGAATAGTTTTACATTCTTTATCGCAGCGACATCCACACACGGGCCACCCAGCATTAAGCCTGGGTTCACACCTATGCGAATTCGCAGCGGCCTACCACGCTGCGAATTCGCAGGACATTTAAAAATACATTGATTTTAATGAGGCATGTTCACATATCTCTGCGCATTGCAGAAAAACCGTGTGCGATTTTTGGGCAGTGCGGTGCGGCTCAGGTGCGAATTCAGACCCATTATCTTCTATGGGCTTGCATCTGATTCGCAGCTGGCTTGCATTGTAAACAAAAATTCACAACTCATTGTACTACTTCTGAGGGGGAACTCCACGCCAAATAAAAAAAAAAAAAAAAACGTCATGGATTCCCCCTCCAGGAGCATACCAGGCCCTTAGGTCTTAGGTCTTGTCCCCCCAAAATCCATACCAGACCCTTATCCGAGCACGCAGCCTGGCAGGTCAGGAAAGGGGGTGGGGATGAGCGAGCGCCCCCCTCCTGAACCGTACCAGGCCGCATGCCCTCAACATGGGGAGGTGGGTGCTTTGGGGAAGGGGGCGTCCTGCGGCCCCCCCACCCCAAAGCACCTTGTCCCCATGTTGATGAGGACAAGGGCCTCTTCCCGACAACCCTGGCCATTGGTTGTCGGGGTCTGCGGGCGGGGGGCTTATCGGAATCCGGGAGCCCCCTTTAATAAGGGGGCCCCCAGATCCCGGCCCCCCGCCCTATGTGAATGAGTATGGTGTACGATGTACCCCTACCCATTCACCTAAGGTGTAAAAGTGTAAATAAAAAAAAACACACATTTTTTAAAAATATTTTATTGCACTGCTACGGGGGTCTTCTTCCGTCTTGGGGGGTCTTCTCGCCGGACTCCTTCGCTCTCTTCTGTTCTTTTACCTAGCTCTTTCACGAGCGGAGGAGCCCGGCTTTCTTCTTCGTCGTCGCCGCCGTCGTCTGGGGGTCTCGTTCCGCAGGGATATGCTTTGTTCATATTTCATGTCTGAGGTTTACAACCACTTTAACCACCTCCCACCCATGCTCTAGCTGAAAGACAGCTACAGCATGGGCATCTATGTATGTCCTCCTGTGATCATACTTTCCACGCGCCCCCTGCAGCGTGCATCGGCACTGATCTGTGATCACAGTGTCCTTTGGAAACAGCTGTTCACAGATCGGGGTAAAGAGCCAATCAGAGCTGCTCTCATAGGCATGCGCACAAGGCCTGGGCACACCCTAATAACCCTTGGCTGCAGAGACATGGACTGGGGAATATATATCCTCAGTTCCTTTCTTTTTCTCCAAAGTGAGACATCAGGGGTCTGTTTAGACTCCTGATATTTCACCAAAGCCCCCCAATGGGGCTCAGAAAAAAAAAATAATAAAAAAAGATTGTAAAAAAGTAATAAAAAAATAAACTACTGACACCAATCTCTTCCCTACTGGCACCATCCACTGCTCTACTGACACCAGGTCTGTCCTACTGACACTGGCAATTGCCCTACTGCCCTATATATATTTACACACATGTATCTGTGTTTGAGCTTTGGGTGCTCACCCTAATGCAATAGGCTGGGCACACCTATGTGTTACTATGTGACAAACTGTCCAATCACAGCTGATCACAGTTTAAACAGGATTTGCCAGTTATCGGTAGTCTTCTCCTTAGGATGACAGCGCGTGAGGAGAGGAGAGCCGATAACTGGCAAATCCACACAGGGGAGATCTACAATGATAATCAGGGCACTGATCATCAGTGTCCTGATGATCAGTGCAGCCCCAACAGTGCCCACAAGTGCTGCCAATCTGTGCCACTTATCAGTGGTGCCTATAAGTGCCCATTAGTGCCTCCTCATCAGTGCCGCCTCATCAGTGCCCATCAGTGCCTCCTCATCAGTGCTGCCTATCAGTTCAGCCTCGTCAGCGCACATCAGTGAAGAAAGAAAAAAGACCTATTTAGAAACTTTTATAATGGAAACAAAGAAAAACGTTTGTTTTCAAAAATTTCTGTCTTTTTTCATTTGTTTAGCAAATAATAACAAACACAATGGTTATTAAATACCACCAAAGAAAGCTCTATCTGTCTCAAAAAAATTATACATTTTGTTTGCGTACAGTGTAGCATGACTGCGCAATTGTCATTCAAAGTGTGACAGCGCTGAAAGCTGAAAATTGGCCTGGGCAGGAAGGGGGGGGAAAGTGCCCGGTATTAAAGTGGTTAACATACCATCCAAAATGTTTTTTGTTATTTGCCAATTAACATATTTATAATAAATGGACATACGTCTGTTGTATAAACCTAATGAGACCACTCACTTGTGCGCACGCAAAGTTTGCGCTTACTGCATTCGGCAGAACGTAACCAAGATGCAGGGTGAGGGACCGCCGGCTGTAAAGCTTAAAAACTGTTTTGTGCCACAAAAATGAATGTTTCTGCCATTCTGTTTTGAAGTTATTGCAATTTTAGATTATGTAACCTCAAGCCCCACCCACACACAATCCCAACCATGACACTACATGGAGTTTGCATGTTCTCCCTGTGCCTGCATGGGTTTCCTCTGGGTACTCGGGGTTCCTTGCACACTCCAAAGACATGCTGGTAGAGTAATTGGCTCCTGTCTAAATTGGTCCTAGTATATGTATGTATGAATGTGAGTTAGGGATCTTAGATTGTAAGCTCCTTGAGAGCAGGGACTGATGTGAATGCACAATGTATATGTAAAGTGCTGTGTAAATTGACGGTGCTATAAAAGTACCTGAAATAAAAAAGTTAATGTATGTATTCTTAACTTAAACCTATGGTCTATAAACTGAAATAATGAAGTTGGCTTTACTTGAACCTATGGTCTATAAACTGGAAAAATGTTGTTGGCTTTACTTAAAACTATAGTTCTAGACAAAGTAATGTATGTATTCGTAACTTAAAACACTATGGTCTATAAACTGAAAAAAAAAAATGAGTTGGCTTTACTTAAAACAACAAAGTTTCAAAACATGAAAAGTCTAATGAGTCAGACAAGAATAGGTTTAGTTGACAATACTTAAAAGCTGATGCAAATAGTGTCCTCAATTTTTTGAGTAGACCCAGCACAATATTTTTTACAGTGCAGTTTCACCATTTATCAAAAGATATGTTGTGTGGGCATTCATAATGACTTGACTTTGGGTGTTGTTGGGTCAGTTTAGCATCCACCCCACCCAGGTCACCACCCAAAAAGAGGGCAATCTTGTTTTGTAGCCCTCAGGCCTCTTCTCTACACCCAATTCTTGCCTTGATTAATTCTGTTTGGGAATAACCTACAGGACCAGTTTATATCTGGGAACCAACTAATTGGTTCTTATGTAACTGTGTAATTGGCATTTAGCAACCTTCTCGTAGATGATTAACAAAATTGCCAAATTTTTTTTGTCTGCTAGAAAACCATGAATAGGAGTGCCCCTTTTGAAGATAGACAGCAATGAGTGCTGCTTCTTGACCGGCTTCACCCCCTTATATCACATGTTGCAATTGATTCCTGTTGCAAGCTAATTAGTTGGCTGGGATGATGTGTGACGGTTACCAGCGGGTATTCCTTACAATAATGTCCTGCACAAGCAGGCATTACAGGATTGACCCAGAATGACAACTTCATGCCCCTCTAGACATACAGTATAACCCATGTGTTAACCAGCACAGGGGTATTCATGGCAAATATCTTGGGATGATTATGCAGGACCTTGCAGGCAGTTCACACTGCCCTATGCAAAACGCTGTTGGTGTCAATAGAAAGTTAATGGCACCCCCAGATCGATTCACATATCTCAGTGCGCACTGTGAATTTGGACAGGGATCGGATCGCCTGAGTGTGAACACCCATGCAATCCGATTCTGGTGCAGACAAAAAAAAAGGGTGCTGCATGATTTTGATCCGAATGCGATGCAAATTCAGCCATACAATCTGTATGGCTGAATTTGCATTGCACAGACACCTCATGTCATCTGCACAGCAGTGTGGTGCGAATCCAATGAGATATCTGACATCGCACAAGTGTGAACCGGCGCTTAAAGTATAATGAATGTAAAACCCTGCTTTTAGTTTTAGTGAAAGTAAAAGAAAATCCAACATTTGAACTTTCAACAGAACAGGAATACAGGAAAAATCTTCCAATAGGGATATTAGTTCTCGTGACATCCTGGGATTCCCTAATTTTGGAGAATAATTAATTTACTTACCTGTTTTGGCTATGGGACAGGAAGTGAAGGGAAATCTTACCAATGGAACACATATGACAAAAAGAAACTGACAGGAGGTTTTAACCCTCCCTTACTCTATCGAAAATTAAAAAAAAATTTTGACTAGGATAAAGTAGTGTGATTGGGGAAAATATTTTGTGGGACACTGTTATTCAGGTAAATTGGGTTGGTAGCTGTCTCAGTAATCACTTTAAATCAACCATTATTAAATAATGATTTCACATTTTTATACTTTAGGGGTGTGATATATTAAATGTTTTATTTATTTTTTTCCACTAGGAATTCACTAGGAAGTAGTGTAACTGGGGTTAATATTTTGCAAGGGGACATGGTCATTTAGGTGAATCGGGTTGATAAACTGTCTCAGTATTCACCCTTATCCAAACAAAATTAACAATGATTTCACTTTTTATATTTCAGGGGGTCTTTAAGATTAAACAAAAAGGGGTGTGTTTATGGATGGTAAATACAGGGTGGTAGTTTTGTAGTTTTAGGTGGGGTGGGGGGGTATTTTTTAGACATTTAGATATTCGCTTTGTAACGGATCTAAATTTGGCCAAATTTTGCATCTGAATGTCCGAAGAACAAAATAATGAATTTCAACTATTACGAAAGAAATTATAGTGTATATAACGAATTAATTGGACATGATTCGAGATTCAGTATAATGAATATCGACACTCTACAGAAATAACGAATTATCCGAAAACGAATTAACATAACATAACGAATATAACAGAACACAATTATGTATTTTACAAATGAAAACGAAACAAAACTAAACAAAATTTTCTGTGGTGCACAAGTCTAGTATTTTTCATAGGTGGAACCTGAGAGATGTCCAATATTGGGACCCAATGGTTCCTCACTATTTACACTGGAATATCATTGAATTTCTTTTTTTTCTTCTTGGAGAGAGAAAAGTTTAGGAATAATTACGGTATATATCAGAGGATGTTTTAAATATTTTTTTTAGTATGCTTACGCTAAGAATGTTATATGTAATTGTGGATGTAGGAATGTTATATGTGATTGTGGATTTTTTGTAATGTTATTTTTTTTTCCAATGAAAAAAATTAATAAAAAAGATTTTAAACACAAAATGAAAACATTCATGCTTCCCAACTTTTGAACTTCAGAATGAGGGACACAAGGGGTTGTATAGGTAAAAGTTTTTGCACCTTAATGCATTCTATGCATTAAGGTGAAAAAACATCTGACTATACCGCCCCCCCCCCCAGCCCCCCCGTTTTACTTACCTGACCCCTCGAAAGTCCCGCGCTCGCCCCCGACATCCTCTTAGCCACTCAGCCTGGCCGTTGATTGGTTACAGTGGATGGATTGAAAGCAGCGCAGTCATTGGCTCGCACTGCTGTCAATCACATCCAATGACGTGGCGCGCCGGGGGCCGGGGCCGAGTGATACAGCGAGCTGCTATAGCCACCGGCTGTTTTACGAGAGCGCGCCCGCAAGTACTCCACACCATGCGAGGGAGCTCACGTGAAGGTGAGAAGTACTTGCCGGGGGATCTGAGATAGACGCAGAGGGACCCCAGAAGACCAGGTTCTGGGGCCACTCTGTGCAAAACGAGCTGCACAGTGGAGGTAAATATAACATGTTTGTTATTTAAAAAAATTAAAAAATAATTCCTTTACAACCACTTTAAAGTGGATGTAAACCCACTCTCATCCTTTCTAAACTACTGCAATATTGGTTATCTAGAAGGACATACGTGCCTCCTGCATGTATACTTATCTGTCAAATGTCTCCCCTCTTTCTGCTATGAGACCCGAAAAAATGCAGATTTTGTGGGTGGGTCTGTTTTCCAGGGCTCAGTGGGTGGAGTCATGATGTCAGTAGACTCCCTGCCCACCTCTACACTCCTCTTATCAACATGCATTTTCTCCTGTTTTTTTTTTACACTGAACTTCTGCTATGATCACTAACATCCAGTCAAAATCCAGAAAAGTCCCCACATGACTTCAGCATGCCAAATCATGCTGAGGTGTGGAACAGCCAATCTTTGCAAAACTGCTAAAGAAAGGAGTGGGGAAGGGAATTAAAAAATAATGCATGTCTTAGGCTAGTGCACGAGATATGTAAATCACCTGTCAATCACAGCAAGGGGGAAGAACGGACAAAGTGTTCACAGTTTGTCAGTTTTATTTCACTGAAAAAAGATATGAGGATTGCTCAGAGCTGGATTAACTCTTTGTGGCAAGACTGGGCACAGCTGATCTGAAATCCCATACTCTATATTGTGCCAGACAAAAAAAAAATATTTTTTTCGGGTTTACATCCACTTTAACCACTTTCAGCCTGGACCATTTTGCTGGCTTAATACCAGACCACTTTTTGCGATTTGGCACTGCATTGCTTTAACTGACAATTGCGAGGTCGTGCGACGTGGCTCCCAAACAAAATTGCCGTCCTTTTTTTCCCACAAATAGAGCTTTCTTTTGGTGGTATTTGATCACCCTTGCGGTTTTTATTTTTTGCGCTATAAACAAAAAAATAGCGACAATTTAAAAAAAAAAACAATATAATTTTTTACTTTTTGCTATAATTAATATCCCCGAAAAATGTATAAAACATTTTTTTCTCCTCAGTTTAGGCCGATACGTATTCTTCTACATATTTTTGGTTAAAAAAAATCACAATAAGCGATTATTGATTGGTTTGCGCAAAAGATTTAGAGTTTACAAAATAGGGCATAGTTTTATGGCATTTTTATTAATCATTTTTTTTTACTAGTAATGGCGGCGATTAGCGATTTTTATTGTGACTGCGACATTATGGCGGACACATCAGACATTTTTGACACATTTTTGGGACCATTGCTATTTATACAGCAATCAGTGCTATACAAATGCACTGATTCCTGTGAAAAGGACACTGGCAGTGAAGGGGTCAACCACTAGGTGGCAGTGTAGGGGTTAAGTGTGTCCTAGGGGCGTGTTGCTAACTGTGGGGGGCGTGGCTGTGTTGTACACATCACTGATCTCTGCTACAATCACAGGGAGCAGAGATCAGTGACACTGTTGCTAGGCAGAACGGGGAGATGCTTGTTTACTTTAGCATCTCCCCGTTCTTCCTCCCCGTGAGACGATCGCGGGTATCCCCGCGGCAATCGAGTCCGCGGGACCCGTGATTGGACTCACGGAGGTCCCGACCAGCGGCGCGCATGCGATGGCACCGCGGCAAATTTAAAGGGACGTACCTGTACGCCCATTTGCCTGTCCCTGTCATTCTGCCGTCATATATGTGTGTGCGCCGGTCGGGAAGTGGTTAAGGTAAGGGGTGACCTGCAGCACTCTCAGGGAAGAATTCCCAAGCAGCGGAACATGTGTTAGCAAAACGTGCTTATTGTCAGTGTTAATTAACAGAATAAAGTAAAAGTTTGGCACTAACTCAGATAAACAGATCAATATACATCCTTAATAAACTTCAATCCAAAAAAGTGTACCACAATAAAAGCACAATAAATTGTGAGAAAAATAAAGAAGAGAAAATCTCATCGGGAAGAATCCAGTCACCGTAGTGGAAATATTTTGTGCAGTGACTAACAATCATTTTGTACGTGGGGTGGTGGCGCAGCCTATTGAGTGTTGTAAATATAACACAAGTCCATTAAAAGTCCTTTGAGCAAACCAGCTCTGTATTAGGGATCAGTCCACTATGTCAGGACAAGCCTTGCAGGGGAAGCGGAAGCATACTCCAAATATGCAAAAAGAGAGAGAGAAAAACCACAGGCGCCCCTGAGTATGGACTGTAATATTTAATAATACAAAGTCCATTAAAAACTCACATTGAGGTATGTGTGTACAGGAACATAGGGGTCCAGTGAGCCACGTTATCGATCGTCAATGAAGTGTTTGGGAACCACGTCTCCCATGTCCAGATGTTTGGGCATCCTGGCCAGCAGGATACTGCGGTGCTTGAGCGGGATCCAAACCAAGGGTTGGAGAGCAGCTGAGATCCGATTGAGAGTGCTAGAATGCAGCGCTGGGTGAGATGGCATCACTGGCGTGCTCGTGATGTGATTTGGAGCTTGTGCACTGGAAAGGTGTGCACAGTGCGCACTCCTTTCTCAAGCTGATGGAACTTGAGCGGAAAACAGACTTTTATGTGCCTAGCAAATGCTGCCATCTAGTGGGGAGAGTGAAGATTTCTCTCCATACATGGAAACAACAAGCTATACATTGGAACGGATTTGTACAATGTGTATATATACAAGATCATATATATTATGAAGGTATGTGAGGTGAGGTCATCGATAATCGGTATATTTCACCTCGCATTAGTTCTATTGTATGAGACTGAACCGGAATCCGGCCAGGGTTTTTCCAGCCTCTGTGGCAGGCTTTTTTCCAGTTTGGGTGTTGTGGTCCACTTAAGTCCATGCTCAGGTGGACTTTAAATGACCTGGAAGAGAGCACAGCAGGGCTCTGGCCTGAGACTCAGAAGGGAATTTGAGAGAGAGGAGCTTTGTTTGTTTGGATTGAAAAAGAAGGTTTGCTTTACCTCATGTTTTGTGGGTGACAGGGACCAGCCCCACACCGTATAGAGAGCAGTCTACTGTTTAGTTTAGCGCCGGACGGCAAGGATTTACTTTACTATTTTTGTTTATTTTTATGACTTTGCAAACCACTTGTAAATAAAGCTGGCAAGCCGCCAGATTTTAAAGAAACTGTCTATATGCTGGCCTTCATTTCGAGAAAAGGTGATCCCCACGAGCTAATCTCTTTCTAAAGATGGAGGAAATGATAAAGGCCCTGCTACAGGCCAATGCAGCTCAGCGGGAAACCAACCACCAAGTTGTAGAGGCCACTGCAGCACAACAGGTGGCCCAGCAGGAGATGAATCGGCAGTTCGCAGAGGCTCTAGTGGAACTGAAAAAGGGGTCCGCACCTCCTGTGCCAGTGGAACCAAAGATGGTACGTGCCTCCTACCACCTACAGAAAATGACACCTGGCGATGATGTCGAGGCATACCTTGCGACTTTTGAGAGAGTTGCTGTCCATCAAGGATGGCCAAAAGAACAGTGGGCGGGTAGACAGGAGAACCTCAAAAGGCCTATTTTTATCTGGAACCGGATAAGGCCCAGGACTATGAGACTATGAAGACAGAGATATTTGCATGCTTGGGTGTCACTATGGCAGTCTAGGCCCAGCGTGTGCATCAGTGGACCTACTCAAGCAACCAGCCACCCCATTCTCAAATCTTTGACCTGGTCCACCTCACCAGGTAGTGGTTGCAGCCGGAGACCTTGACAGGCCCTCAGATCGTGGAGCGTGTGGTAATGGACCAGTACCTGCATGCGCTCCCTGCTGCTCTGAGGAAGCAAAGCATGATCTCCTCCCTTAAGAGACTGGGCCGCAGGGCAATATTGCAACATGGTAACGACCCCAAACACACCTCAAAGACGAACACTGCCTTGCTAAAGAAGCTGAGGGTACAGGTGATGGACTGGCCAAGCATGTCTCCAGACCTAAACCCTATTGAGCATCTGTGGGGCATCCTCAAATGGAAGGTGGAGGAGTGCAATGTCTCTAACATCCACCATCTCCATGATGTCATCATGGAGGAGTGGAATAGGACTCCAGTGGCAACCTGTGAAGCTCTTGTGAACTCCATGCCCAAGATGGTTAAGGCAGTGCTGGAAAATAATGGTGGCCACACAAAATATTGACACTTTGGGCCCAATTTGGAAATTTTCACTTAGGGGTGTACTCACTTTTGTTACCAGTGGTTTAGACATTATTGGCTGTGTGTTGGGTTATTTTGAGGGGGACAGCAAATTTGCACTGTTATACACGCTGTACACTCACTACTTTACATTGTAGCAAAGTGTCATTTCTTCAGTGTTGTCACATGAAAAGATTTAATAAAATATTTACAAAAATGTGAGAGGTGTACTCACTTTTTTGAGATACTGTAAAAGATAAACCATGTGGATTATTGTTACAGTGTTGAACAAACTCTTTGATAACATCACCAGAACCATCCCAGATTATGATGATATCATCAATGTATCTACCATAAAATGTCAGATGTTTTAGATAAGGGTTGTTTTGCCAAATGTATTGGTGCTCCCATAAACCCATGGCCAAATTTGCGTATGAAGGTGCGAAATTAGCGCCAATCGCGGTTTGTTGTACTTGTAAGTAGTAGTGGTTGTCAAAATTAAAATATTTATGGGTCAAGCAGAATCTAGTGCAATCTAGGATGAATTTGGCTTGTCCATGCCAAATTCATCCTAGATTGCACTAGATTCTGCTTAGTGCGTCACAGAAAACTGTGTGTGTGGCCAAAGTCTTACCAGTGGGAGGGGCTTAAGGGGCATGGTTAAAAAAACAATGCTCCCTTGTACCTATAAAATATGCAGTGTGCATGGTTCCAGGGTACACTACATACAGAATGCAGAGTTGAGGGGTGCGCTACATACAGAGTGGAGGGTTGAGGAGTGCACTACATACAGAGTATAGAGTTCAGGAGTGCGCTACATCTAGCATGCAGGATTGAAGAGAATGCTATGTACGTAGTTCAGAGTTTAAGACTGTGCTACATACAGAGTGCAGGGTTGGGCAGTGCGCTGTGTACAGAGTGCAGGATTGAGGAGTGCTCAACATACAAAGTGCAGGGTTGAGGAGTGCAGGGTTGAGGAGAACGCTGTGTACAGAGTGGAGGGTTGAGGTGTGCGCTACAAAATGGAGGGTTGTGGAGTGCACTACATACAGTGTGCAGTGTTGACGGGTACACTACATACAGAGTGTAGAGTTCAGGAGTGCCCTACATGCAGTGCAGGGTTGAGGGCTCCCCCATATACAGAGTGCATGGTTGAGGGATGTGCTGTATAAAGAGTGCAGGGCTAATGGGTACGCTACATAAAGAGTGCAGAGTTCACAGGTGCGCTATGTACTGTACATGTACATAAAAAGTGCCAGGTTGAGGGGTGTGCTACAAACAGAGTGCAGGGTTTAAGACTGTGCTACATACAGAGTGCTGGGTTGAGGGCTGCGTTGTGAATAGAGTGCAGGGTTAAGGGGTGCCCTGTGTACAGAGCGCAGGGTTAAATGGTGCGCTATGTACAGAGTGAAGGGTTGAGGGGTGTGCTGTGTACAGATTGCAGGGTTGAAGAGTGCGCTACATAAAGAATGCAGGGTTGAGGGGTGCACTATGTAGTGTACATCTAAATAAAGAGTGCAGGGTTGAGGGGTGCGCTATGAACTGAGTGCAGGGTTGAAGGGTGCGCAATGTACTAAGTGCAGAGTTAAGGGGTGCACTATGTACTGAGTGCAGGGTTGAAGGGTGTACTATGTACTGTACATGTACATAAAGAGTGCAGGGTTGAGGAGTGCACTTTGTACTGAGTGCAGGGTTGAGGGGTGCACTACAAAAAGTGTGCAGGGTATAGAGGTATGCTGTGTACACAGTGCAGGGTTGAGGGGTGCCCCACATAGAGTGCAGGGTTGAGGGGTGCGTTACACAAAAGGTGCAGGTTGAAGATTGCACATGTATAGAATGCAGGGCTGAGGGGTGTGCTACCTACAAATGCAGGGTTGAGTGCTGTGTACTCCAATGTTTTCCTCCAAGTACAAAGTCCCCCCCCCCCCCATTCCAGTACAGAGCTCTCTTCCTGCCACAAATCCTCTCCCAAGAAAGCATCAAAGTGGGGATGCTGCAAAAGAGCAGCTACACCTTTCAGCGTCTATGTATCCTGCCAGTGTGGGTACTGGAGGAGCTTCTGCAGTGCAGCTAAGAGCGGCACCGCCCCCTCCCTCCTCTACTTCCAACCGCCCGGCCGATGGCAGAGTAGGCTGCCACTTGTAAGCAGAGAAGAAGTAAGCAGAGCCAAAGGTGGCAGAACTTTCCGCCTGAAAAAAAACCCAGATGATGCCCACGCAAGCACGCCCCTGCCAGGAAAGTCAATGGAGCCCAGTGCCAGGACTTGTGCCGGAACTGTTCTCCACTCCGGGACTTAGCTTTGATTCGCTGGGATGCTGGAATTTGCATCAATTCCATGGACTGTCCCGGATGAATCCTGGACGGTTGGATGGTATGTATATTTGTATTTGATCTGTGTATTTAGCTGGCAATGAAATGAGTGAGTCCGGTTGCGGGTCCCGCGGACTCGATCACCGCGGGAATACCCACCATCATCTCACGGCATGGCTGAACGGGGAGATGCGGAAATAAACAGCATCTCCTCGTTCTGCCTAGTAACTCTTGACACTGATCTCTGCTCCCTGTGATTGGAGCAGAGATCAGTGTTCACTAAATCACAGCCACGCCCCCCCACAGTTAGTAACACGCCCCTAGGAACACTTAACCCCTACACTGCCACCTAGTGGTTAACCCCTTCACTGCCAGTGTCATTTACACAGAAATCAGTGCATTTAAATAGCACTGATTGCTGTATAAATGACAATGGTCCCAAAAATGTGTCAAAAATGTCTGATGTGTCCGCCATAATGTGGCAGTCACAATAAAAATCGCTGATCGCCGCCATTACTAGTAAAAAACAATTATTAATAAAAAATGCTATAAAACTATCCTCTATTTTGTAAACGCTATAACTTCTGCGCACACCAATCAATAATCGCTTATTGCGATTTATTTTACAAAAAATATGTAGAAGAATACGTATCGGCCTAAACTGAGGGAAAAATACGTTTTTTTATATATTTTTGGGGAATATTTCTTATAGCAAAAAGTTAAAAATAATGCGTTTTTTCAAAATTGTCGCTCTTTTTTTGTTTATAGCGCAAAAAATAAAAACCACAGGAGCGATCAAATACCACCAAAAGAAAGCTCTATTTGTGTAAAAAAATAGGACGTCAATTTTGCCATGTCGCACGACTGTGCAATTGTCAGTTAAAGCGACGCAGTGCCGAATCGCAAAAAGTGGTCTGGTTTTAAGCCAGCAAAATGGTCCGGTCTGAAAGTGGTTAAACATTATAAACCTTACCCCTTACCAGTTGACTGAGGATGAATCCTCTGTATTGAAACTAGGACTAGGCTTTTGTCCTCTCGATGCTCTCAAGGTTAATGAGACCATCAAAGATTTATACCTTTTCGCACGTAATCTCACATTCAAATTTATGTATGACAAGGATCGTGCCAATTTAAACCTTGATCGCGAACTTGCTGAACGCACTAAATATTTTAGCATGAAGGAATTCCGGGTCCTCTGGGACCTGATGCTATTATATGATGAAGGGGCTGTTGAAAGCTCTCAACCCTCAAAGTTTAACCCCACACTGCACTTCCACATATCCCTTCTATAGATTATGGATCGCGACCAAAACCGTTTCGATTGCGGTCGCAACGATTCCCAGACTTAATGACTTGCCACACGATTTGGGCCTTTCTACAAGCCACCATTAGGGACCTAAAGTCACAACAGTGGCATGACGTCCTTCCCAATATTGATCAGAAACAAACAAGGGCGCTTAAATGTTTACAAAGACATTCTGATGTCATTATCAAACAGTCAGATAAGGGCGGGAATATTGTCCTAATGACACATAACCAATACCAAACAATGTGTTTGACTATCCTCAACAATCAGAATTGGTATTGCCCTATTGCTCAATCCCTTGTATCTTCATTCGCCCAGGAACTTAGTGTCCTTTGCACTGAGGCCTTTTTTTCGGGCCTCATTGACAAGGACACTTTAGAGTTCCTGGTTCCCAAGTTCCTCCGTGTTCCCACATTCTATTCCCTTCCCAAAACCCGCAAGAATATCCAGGCACCCCCAGGCAGACCAATAGTCTCCGGGATAGGTTCTCTGACTGACAATTCAAGTAAATTAGTTGATGCGTTTTTGATGCCCCATGTACGCAGTCTTCCTTCGTATATTCGGGACACGGCGGACCTGTTACAGCATCTTGAGGGGATCCAGATCCCTCCGGACGCCCTGCTCGTGGCGATTGATATCGAGGCTCTTTACTCGAGTATCCCCCACGAGCGGGGTGTCATGACGGCTGGATCCTTCCTGCATGAACAAGACACAACCACATGGCCCCTAAATAAATTTAATTTAGCACTTTTACAATTAATTTTGACCACAAATTACTTTATGTTCAATGACCAATTGTATCTACAGACCCAAGGGGTTGCCATGGGGATGTCTTGTGCCCAAGCGTACGCTAATCTCTATTTAGGGGGTTGGGAAAGACACATTCTGATGAAAGATATATAGCGTACCTGACAGACGTGCTCTTATGGTATCGTTTTATAGACAATCTGTTCTTGGTGTGGACTGGGACGAAGGATAGACTCCTGGAATTTATCCACAAAATGGACGATAATTAATTTAATCTTAGGTTTACCTTTAAGTTTGATAATGATCAGATCCCATTCCTGGATCTGTCCATTATCAAACAACAAGATGGCAGCCTGGGCACCGATCTCTACCGAAAACCCACCGCTGGCAACACATTGTTATATGCCACCAGTGCTCACCCTAAACCACTAGTACAGAGTATACCCTACGCGCAATACTTGCATTTGCGCAGGAACTGTACATTAGAAAGCGATTTCAAGACCCAGGCCAATGCTCTCCGTGAGCGGCTTTTACTCAGAGGATATTTCTCCACCAACTTGAGAAAGGCTTTTAACAAAGCCTTTGCACGACCCAGGAGCACTTTGCTATTCAATCACCCAAAATCAGCATCCCACACCAACAACTCTGTAAGATTCATTACGACATATTCTGCTCATCATGATACACTCAGAAATATTCTTTCTAACAATTGGCATATTTTGACTGAACATCATATTTTGAACAAACATGTACGATCTGTCCATGAATTGGTGTTCTGTAGGGCCTGTTCCCTATGGGACCGCTTGACCTGTAGCCACTACACATCTGCTAATCCTTCAAAAACCAGACCTTATGGGACCTTTAGATGGGGAGATTACCCCTGTTGTCCCTGGATTCATGAGGGCAAGCGTTTTACTTTACCGAATGGTGAGACCTTGTCATATATTTGATGACCTGTAGCTGTAAGGCCTATTATGTCGGAAAGACTATCCGTGAACTTAGACAAAGGATTGGTGACCACCTCTACTACTCTGGAAGCGGTAAACTTACCACTATTGGCAGACATATCGGAATTTACCACCGATACGATACCGCCGTGGTCCGGTTCCGTGTTTTAGAGGTGGTACACCCAAATTCGAGGAGGGGTGATTGGGACCGAGCAATCCTACAGACGGAGACCCTGCTCAACGCTACCTTCCCCCCGGGTCTTAACGAAACAATTTTGTATAAACCTTTTCTATGAATTGTGAGTTTTTTGAAGGACTTTTCTCCTTATCCTCCCTCCCCTTTTCCCTCTCACCTCCACCCCCCTTCATTAAGAATGCTGAAACCAAATAGTCATTTTACTTAGGTCATAGGATTAACGTAGTCCCTTGTGGCTATAGTGGTGAAAAATTGGGGAATATTTCCTCATTGTTTTATGCCTTATTTACATATTTTGTACTTAAATAGATTTTTCCATTCTAATTATATGTTAATTTCTTTGCTGTAAAGGAGATCTGCTTGCCTCCATTCTGGCGGTAAGGTAGGTCTTACTAGGGCCCCTATTTTGGTTTCCCCATTGGCGGATGTGTGCCCGCCCTGGCAGGACGCTCTCTGTGAGTGTCCTTGCTTGCACGGGATGAGCCTGGACCTATTGGTCCTATGGGCTCCTCCTGCACGCACATGCCCGGTTAACATGGGTGCGGGCTTGTTGATGCTGCCGACGTTTGTCCTGGTTTGCCGCCCGTTGTGCATGCGTGGTTAGCACGTGCTCGTGCACCCGTGCTTTGTGGGCGGATTTGCCCCTTGGACATATCGTCGGTGGTCATCTTCGGGCATGCACATGCGCGGTTGCATGATTGGCAGCACTGACGCCATGAGGGTTGGGGAGCTCATATAGTGGTCACTCACAGACCACTTGTGAGCTGTACAAGGACCCCTTATGCTGGGCTGTTACTTGGGACGACTACAAATGCAGGTCAGTCCTATATTCAGCCCTCAAAATTTGCACTCGCCTACTCGCATTTGGCGAGTAAACAACTGAGAAGGGCGAGTAATGACAGGGCTGTGCTATCACAGGAATGTATACCAAGTGCCCCTCCGCCGCGCACAGGCTCACAGCACGGATATTTCAATTCATACAGTCAGCCGCCTAGGACCGCCCCTCTCCACCTCCTGCCATACATCCCAGCCCAGGCTCGCAGAGTGTGCTGTTCATTAAGCATGAAAGAGCTGCTGGGACCGCCCCCCTCCACCTCCGTTCTGCTTCACATCCCCGCCCAGACACACAGACCGTGCACTGCACTATACTTGCAAGAGCTGCCTGGGACCGCCCCCCCCTCCGCCTCCGTTCTGAACATCCCGCCCAGACACACAGACCGTGCACTGCACTATACTTGCAAGAGCTGCCTGGGACCGCCCCCCCCCTCCGCCTCCGTTCTGAACATCCCGCCTAGGCACACAGACCGTGCACTGAACTATACATGCAAGAGCCGCCTCCGTTCTGCACATCCCCGCCCAGGCACTTCACTTCACCATTAAAGAGCCACATGGGAACGCCCCTCTCCGCCTTCGTTCTACTTCACATCTAAGGAGTGGGGCGGTCCTAAGTGGGCAGGCTAAAACGTTGCTCCGCCCACAGTGTGCAGTGATGACTGACCCCCGTGGTTGCAGAATGGTAAGTACAATAACAGTGTGCTGGAGGCATTGATGAAATGGGGGATTAAACAAGATGTGTGCTGGAAAGAAGGGGGGTGGGATTGAGAGCAAGCATGTGCTGTATAGGAGGGGGGGAATTGGAGGCATAGATATCATGGATGGGGGGGGGGGGGGGGTGGAATTGGAGGTCTGAATCATGGGCGTCCGCAGGTAGGGGTAAGGGGGGGCAAGTGCCTCCCTCTGGAATCAGGGATCGGATCAGGAGTGATGACCCCCATCACCCCTCTCTGTCACCCCCTCTCTCTCTTACTCTCTCACCCCTCTGTCTTTTTCACCCCCTCTCTCTCTGTCACCCCCTCTGTCTCTCTCTATCACCCCCCCACATGTATGCAGTTTCTGACAGTCTCTTGTGCCATGTCCGCAGTCTCTTGAGCCATGTATGCAGTTTTTGACAGTCTCTTGGGCCATGTATGCAGTCTCTGGTCATCTCTTGTGCCATGTCCGCAGTCTCTTACAGTCTCTTGAGCCATGTATGCCATCTCTCACAGTCTCTTGTGCCATGTTCTGCAGTCTCTGACAGTCTCTTGGGCCATGTCCGCAGTCTCTGACAGTCTCTTGTGCCATGTCCGCAGTCTTTTGAGCCATGTATGCAGTTTCTGACAGTCTCTTGGGCCATGTATATGCAGTCTCTGGTCATCTCTTGTGCCATGTCCGCAGTCTCTTACAGTCTCTTGAGCCATGTATGCAGTCACTGACAGTCTCTTGGGCCATGTATGCCGTCTCTCACAGTCTCTTGTGCCATGTTCCGCAGTCTGTGACAGTCTCTTGGGCCATGTCAGCAGTCTCTGACAGTCTCTTGGGCCATGTCCGCAGTCTCTGATAGTCTCTTGTGCCATGTCTGCAGTCTCTGACCATCACCTGTACTACGTCAGCAGTCTATGCCCGTGATAATGTGATAATGACATTGTCAAAAAGGAGCCAGAGCATGGGTGACCTTAAAATGATGCCCCCCCCTGAAAAAAGTTCTGCGGACGCCCATGGTCTGAATCATATTTATGCCTCCAATTCCACCCCCCCTCAATCCATGATATCTATGCCTCCAATTCCACATTCACTCCCCTAATCTATCATACGGTATGATAGAATGGGGAGGGGGGTGGTGGTGGTGGAATTGGAGGGATAGATATCATGGATTGGGGAGAATATTGAGAATATTGAAGGCATAGATTGAGATTGGAGGCATAGGTGTTCTGGAGAGGGGAGGTCAGAAGATGAGGTGTGCTGGTGGGTCGTTGGGAGGGGGGGGGGGGACGTTTGAGGCAGAGATATGCTGGGAAGAGAAATTAGAGGTAGGGATGTACTGGAGGAGGCGTTGGAGGTAGGGATGTACTGGAGGAGGCGTTGGAGGTAGGGATGTACTGGAGGAGGCGTTGGAGGTAGGGATGTACTGGAGGAGGCGTTGGAGGTAGGGATGTACTGGAGGAGGCGTTGGAGGTAGGGATGTACTGGAGGAGGCGTTGGAGGTAGGGATGTACTGGAGGAGGCGTTGGAGGTAGGGATGTACTGGAGGAGGCGTTGGAGGTAGGGATGTACTGGAGGAGGCGTTGGAGGTAGGGATGTACTGGAGGAGGCGTTGGAGGTAGGGATGTACTGGAGGAGGCGTTGGAGTTAGGGATGTACTGGAGGAGGCGTTGGAGTTAGGGATGTACTGGAGGAGGCGTTGGAGTTAGGGATGTACTGGAGGAGGCGTTGGAGGTAGGGATGTACTGGAGGAGGCGTTGGAGGTAGGGATGTACTGGGAGAGGCGTTGGAGGTAGGAATGTACTGGGAGAGGCGTTGGAGGTAGGGATGTACTGGAGGAGGCGTTGGAGCTAGGGATGTACTGGAGGAGGCGTTGGAGCTAGGGATGTACTGGAGGAGGCGTTGGAGCTAGGGATGTACTAGGGGAGGCTTGGAGGTAGGGATGTACTGGAGGAGACATTGGAGGTAGGGATGTAATGGGGGAGGCGTTGGAGGTAGGGATGTAATGGGGGAGGCGTGGGCGTGTTTAGGGGCGGAATTAGAGGCAGGGCAGGGTAGGGTTTGGGTGGGGCAACTGGTGGCGAGTAACTCTTAAGGCCTGGCTAGTAGTTCAGGACTTGAAATTTTGAACCCTGCTATATTTACCCTCTATATTAAGCTTGCAGGGACCGGGACCTTTCTATGTCCCGTGTCACTGGCTCTGGTTTTTACCACTCCTTCCACCAAGCTAATCTGACATTGCTGTATTGTATTATATCATTATAGATTACAAGACTTTCCAGGTTTCTCTGAGTATCCTGGTGAGTGGCTCCTGTATTTTTCAGGACAGCTACACCTATTATCTAATTGCTGTACCTGTCGGGTCCGTCCAACTAATCAGCCCACACAGAGACCGTGGTTAATGCTATTATCTGGTGAGTGAGACATTTACATATCAATACTATATCTCCAAATTGGTGGACTAACTGGTGACTTTGGATTTATTTTCATATACTTTTTATCCACTTTTTTGTCCCCATCACTACTTTTTTCATCCCCCTCACCCTACTCTCCCCTTTCCCTCCCTGTCCTGTCCCTGTCATCATTGGTTCAATATTCTCTCTTTTTCCCTCTCCTTGCCTTCTTATTTTTCCTTCCCTTCCCCCTTCCCCTCTCTCTCTTTCTCTCCTTCTTTTTCTTGCACCCCTTCTTTCACCCCTTCCTTTTCTCCTCCTTTTCTCCTCATTCCTTCCTTTTCCATTTTTTCTCCAATCCTCCCCCTTCCCCCCCGTCTTCTTCCCCTCTTTTCCTCATATACACCCCTTTTATCCTTTTCCCCCCTCCCTTATCATTCCTATCTCTCTTCTTCCCGTTGCTCCCCCTTCTTTGTTTCCCTTGTTCTTCCCCCCCCCCCCCCTCCCCTCCAACAACCATTCCCCAACCAACCCCACCAAACCCCCCCCCCCCCTCCCTTTTTTCCCTGATTTTAATTGAATGTTTATGTGTATATATCATTTTTGTTGTTATTAAACTTTTGTATATTTTTCTATCACTTATGACTTGTGATTACTACCTAGTACCGAGATAGTCTGTGTATTTAGCTGGTTGACTGTAGTTCAGCTTTAATTGGTAACAATATTTCCCCTGCCCAAATTATAGGGGAAACAGTTTTTTTAGCCTGTGATCTGGCAACATTACTGGACAACATAGCTTAAAGATCAACAAACACATGTGCTCGGAGCCCTTACAACAATGGGGATTCCCTTAACTGCCCAAAGCAAGCATGATGCTTCTTTCACTTTTTCCGCTGTTTTTGTTACTCTCGCTACAGAGCTTGGATCAAATACAGTCAGCACTGTATCCTTATGGCTCCTTTTTACACTAGTGGTCCAATCAGAATTGGCTGTCAATTTTTCAGGTAGATCCGAACATAAGCTTGATGTTAGTCTATAAGCAGGCGGATGTAAACAGACGTGAGTCTGTTTACATCTGATTACTTCCGAGTCAGGTCAGGTCTGAAAAAAAAAGACAGTTTGAAGGTAGTAAGATATAAAATGGTTGTAGTTAGTTAGTTACTGTAGTTAGTTTTAGTTTATTTTGAAAATGTAAAAAAACTAAAAATAACAAATATAATAAATAATTATTCAGTAGAAGACAATCACAAAACAACTAGTTACAAGAGAGAACAAATAAAAAGAACTATAAAAAATTATTTTAATAAGTTTACATATCCGAAAAGGAGTGGGAAGAAGTACAAACATATTTAATCCCACCCCTTCTCCATAGTTAATAACAAACTATTCCCATCTTTATAAAGTCATACAATAATTAATAATTCAAACATAATATACTAATTACCAATAATATAACTACACAATTAAATATATGTATGCTGTAAATATGTTCACTGTAAAGTGAACTTACACTGGACCCCCTTACTCACCCCCCCCCCCCTAGTCCTGAAGTCCCGCTAACACCCGCTGTGAGACATCGGGTCATCAATTTACTGGTCCGGGGATTTGAAATCCCTGTGGCTAAATCTCCTATCCATACCTCGCTGACCAATCAGAACCCGCCTAGCCCATCCAGTCAGCGCTGGTTAAGAGGAGAGAAAGCCGTGGGGGCTATCAGTGCCCATCAGTGCCTCCTGATCAGTGCCCATCAGTGCCTCCTGATCAGTGCCCATCAGTGCCTCATCATCAGTGCCTCCTAATCAGTGCCCACCAGTGCCGCCTATCAGTGCCCATCAGTGCTGCCTATTAGTGCCCCCTCTCCATTACGCCTTTCAGTGCCCATCAGTGCCACCACATCAGTGCTTCCTGATCAGTGCCCACCAGTGCCCATCATTGCACATTAGTGCAGACTATCAGTGCCCATCAGTGCCTCCTCATCAGTGCCCATCAGGGAAGGAGAAAAATTACCTGTTTGCAAAATCTTATAACAAAACATGAAATATATATTTATTTATTTTTTGGTCTTTTCTTGTTTGTTTAGCAAAAAATAAAAAACCCAGTGGTGATTAAATACCACCGAAAGGAAGCTCTATTTGTGTGAAAAGAAAAATGATAAAAATGTAATTTGGGTACAGTGTCATTCAAAGTGTGACAGCGTTAAAAGCTGAAATTTGTCCTGGGCAGGAAGGGGGTATAAGTGCCCAGTAAGCAAGTGGTTAAATAAAGACCGGTTATTATAATCACTACATACGGTTTTCTCTTTTGGTGATGTTGAGTGGAAGTGAATCCAAGCAGAGGAGAGCAATAAACCCAGGGGTATCCATAGGAGTGGAACATCATTAAAGATCCCCCCATAGTGGGAAACCGGCACATATAGACCATTCATTGGTCTTATCCCCCAGGTAAGGGCACATCAGGTGAGGGGATAGTCACCATTGCATGAAGAGTGTTGGAGTACACAGTGGTGGACACTATTGCCTGCTTGGAAACATTAGCAACTTTTTCATATTTTTTTATGCAATTGGTGATTTATATAACCATATATTACACCAAAGGACATTGATGGACTGTTTTTTCACTTTTTGTATCGGGATACAGGCACACATCCGTTTACATACAGCTGCTCAAAGGAATTTCATGGGTCCATTTTTCCACCATCACAAGAGGTGACATTTGTTTCTACTCCAATCCAACTCGGATGGAGATGAGTCTATGGGTCCCCTGCTTAGAAGAAACAAAGGAGACTGTGTGAAAGGGGCCCTACACATGCGCTCTGCCTTACCACTGCTTCTTATATGGAGACAACACCCAATATTCTACCAATGCAGCAGAAAAGCCTGAATATAGGACATCCTTCCCTCAATATCGCCCGTCATAAATGGACACACCATCTTTACTGCTCTGACATCAACCTCTGAAAAAATAAGGTTGGCCATCATTTACAGACTAACACAACCTTTTCCACCGAATGCCCCGTACACACGATCCGAAAATCGGACGACAGATCATTCGCTTGCTAGTCATAAGTAGAAATTGAAGAGGTTACTAAAGTTACAAAAATTCTCTTACGACAGAATAAAAATTTGGAAGTGATGTAATGTGTTTTATTGTATTTGTATTGTATTTTCAGACGACAACTGTACTGAATAAATTAAAATCCTACAATCTGGTATCGATCGGACAAGTACGAAAATCTTGTCAGATGAACTGTCGTGATCGGCTATCGAAAGCTGTGTAATAACAATCAGATTATCATACGATCGCTTTAAAAGTAGTATTTTGGGGGGATTTTTAGATTGTGTGTATGGGCCATAAGACAATATATACATTCATACAAGAACAGTCATTATTGTGGAGTGTCAGCACATTTCCTCTTTTGCAATGTTCACCTCTAAAGCAGAACATTTCCTGGCACACACATGCCTATATTTATCCAAAAGTCCACTCCTATGACAGTTTGCATATACATGAGTTGGTGCACACATAATATGTATGTATCATCAAAACTGCACCAAGCCATATAAAGGAGATGATGTCTTGCTGAGAGTAGGGATTTTTATAAGAAGTTTATGTGAGTCTGTGACACTCTATAACCCCCCCACTGTCCTGGAGAGGCAACGATTCAGCAGATGTTCATGGTGTGTGCAGTTTATCATTCTACCAGTAGAGGGTGGTAGAACAACACTCTCAATAGCAATAGACGAGGCATTGATGAACTAATATTATGATCAAATTAATATGTTATATACATCTATCTACCCTACATGACCAATCGTCTTTTCCCTTCTCATTGATGGCCATGAATTGTTGCAATCTGCATCTTGGGTACATATTTAAAGCCTAGTATAAACAAAGACGCTCCATTAGGAATTCAGTGTAACATCTATGAATATTCAGCATTAACAGCAATGCCAATTTTAGAGTTTACAGAAAATTTGGGGATGCCATTAAAATCAATCTACAAAAAAAAAATAAAAAAAATAAAAAAGGATTCCATACACCCCAGATGGGACTCGAACCCACAATCCCTGGCTTAGGAGGCCAGTGCCTTATCCATTAGGCCACTGGGGCTAGTAGGATAGTCTAGAAGAAAATTGTGTACATGTAAACTATATGTAAATGATATGCTTTTCTGCTGTGAAATATATTTACTTCACTAAAGATTAAAGCAAAAACATAACAATTATGAATCCAAAAAATACATACTTACTCATACACACATCATTAGTTAGTAAAAATGAGAAAATTAACTTCAGCAGTCAGGATGGCCGAGCGGTCTAAGGCGCTGCGTTCAGGTCGCAGTCTCCTCTGGAGGCGTGGGTTCGAATCCCACTTCTGACAACATCTTTTTCTGCTCCAACTGAGTGCAATGGTCATTATGAACTGTGTATGAATGTGTAAATGAAGCATCAGGCTTCACTTATAAGTTCACAAACAGTATTTAGTAAGGCCCCTTTCACACTTGTGCAACCTGAAAGTTGCGTGACCTAGCCGCAACTTTGACGCAACTTCGACACGACTTGAGGCAATGCCTGTGTAATCTTGAGGTCTCTGGTAGTGATGGACGA
This sequence comes from Lithobates sylvaticus, assembly GCA_028564925.1. Classification (NCBI taxonomy): domain Eukaryota; kingdom Metazoa; phylum Chordata; class Amphibia; order Anura; family Ranidae; genus Lithobates; species Lithobates sylvaticus. The sequence continues at coordinate 138,765,426 of CM053035.1, read as the reverse complement.
ACATCTAACGGGACGGTTCGCGAACGCACACAAATGTTTGCGAACCTCAGGTTTGCGGCGGGTCCCATTCATTTTAATGGCAGGCGAACATTAACCACTTGACCACTGGGCACTTAAACACCCTTAATAACCAGACCAATTTTCAGCTTTCGGTGCTCTCACACTTTGAATGACAATTACTCATTCATACAACACTGTACCCATATGAAATTTTTGTCCTTTTTTTCACACAAATAGAGCTTTCTTTTGGTGGTATTTAATCACCTCTGGGTTTTTTATTTTTTTTGCGCTATAAAAGAAAAATGACTGAAAATTCTGTAAAAAAATGAATTTTTCTTCGTTTTTGTTATAAAATTTAGCAAATTTGTAATTTTTCTTGATAAATTTTGGCCAAAATTTATACTGCTACATATCCTTGGTAAAAATAAGTACAAATTGGGGTATATTATTTGGTCTTTGTGAAAGTTTTAGAGTCCACAAGCTATGGTGCCAATATCTGAAAATTGATCACACCTGAAGTACTGACGGCCTATCTCATTTCTTGAGTCCATAACATGCCATAAAAGTACAAATACCCCCCAAATGACCCCTTTTTGGAAAGAAGACATTCCAAGGTATTTGGAAAGAGGCATCGTGAGTTTTTTGAAGTTGTAATTTTTTCCCACAATTCTTTGCAATATCAAGATTTTTTTAAATTTTTTTTTTTTTTTTTTCACAAAATTGTCATATTAGCAGGTTATTTCTCACACACAGCATATGCATACCACAAATTACACCCCAAAACACATTCTGCTATTACTCCTGAGTACGGCGATACCACATGTGTGAGACTTTTACACAGCGTGGCCACATACAGAGGCCCAACATGCAGGGAGCACCATCAGGTGTTCTGGAGCACCCAGGCCAATTCTGACATTTCTCTCCTACATGTAAAAATCATCATTTATTTGCTAGAAAATTACATAGAACCCCAAAATATTATATATGTTTTTTTTAGCAAAGACCCTAGAGAATACAATGGCGGTCGTTGCAACTTTTTATCTAGCACGGTACTTGCGCAGCAATTTTTCGAACGTGTTTTATTTGGAAAAAAAAATGTTTTGTGCTTTACAAAAAACAAAACTGTAAATTTAGCCCAATGTTTTTGCATAATGTGAAAGATGAAGTTACGCCGAGTAAATAGATACCCAACATGTCACGTTTCAAAATTGCACACACTCGTGAAATGGCGCCAAACTTCGCTACTTAAAAATCCCCATAGGCTTTAATTTTGTTTACTGGTTACATGTTTTGAGTTACAGAGGAGGTCTAGGACCAAAATTATTGTTCTCGCTCTAACGTTCGCAGCGATACCTCACATGTGTGGTTTGAACACCGTTTTCATATGTGGGCGGGACTTACGTATGCGTTCGCTTCTGCGTGCGAGCACACGGGGACAGGTACGCTTTAAAAAAATATATATATATTTTATTGTTCATTTTACTTTATTTATTTTAGTTTGACCCTTTTTTTCCCCCCAAAAAATGTTTTGATCACTTTTATTCCTATTACAAGGAATGTAAACATCCCTTGTAATAAGAATATGGCATTACAGGTCCTCTTTACAGTGAGATATGGGGTCAATAAGACCCCACATCTCACCTCTAGGCTGGAAAGCCTGAAATAAAAAAAAAAAAAAAAACGATCCTGGCTTTGATCGTAGCGAGTATCGCAGGGTATTGTTGGGTATTGCAGGGTATGGCAGAGTATCGCAGGGTATTGCAGAGTATCGCCGGGTATTGCAGAGTATCGCCGGGTATGGTAGAGTATCGCAGAGTATCGCCGGGTATTGCAGAGTATCGCAGGGTATGGTAGAGTATCGCCGGGTATCGCAGAGTATCGCAGGGTATGGCAGGGTATCGCAGAGCATCGCAGGGTATGGCAGAGTATCGCAGGGTATGGCAGAGTATCGCAGGGTATGGCAGAGCATCGCAGGGTATGGCAGAGCATCGCAGGGTATGGCAGGGCATCGCAGGGTATGGCAGAGTATCGCATGGTATGGCAGAGTATCGCAGGGTATGGCAGAGTATCGCAGGGTATGGCGGGGTATGGCAGAGTATTGCGGGGTATGGCAGAGTATTGCGGGGGTATGGCAGAGTATTGCGGGGGTATGGCACAGTATTGCGGGGGTATGGCACAGTATTGCGGGGGTATGGCACAGTATTGCGGGGGGTATGGCACAGTATAGGGGGGTATGGCACAGTATTGGGGGGATGGCAGAGAATCCATCCATCCATGCTCAGCCATCCCTCCATACCCTGCAATACCCAGCAATACACTGCAGGCTATTGCTGGGTATTGCAGGGTATGGGGGGATGGCTGAGCATGGATGGATGGATCGGTGGTGGCAGAGCAGGCTGTGGGCACTACAGATCCCGCCCACAGCACTGCTGCCACCGATCCCTCCCCCTCTCCTCTCATACTGTACCGATCGGTACAGAGAGAGGAGGAGAGAGGAACCGGCGTCATCAAATGACGCCGGTTTGCTTACATGTGATCACTCCGTCATTTGACGGAGCGATCACGTGGTAAACGGCCGCGATGAGCGGCCGTTTACCGTGATCCATGATCCGCCGGGTCCTCTGGACCCGGCGATCATGGATGCTCTCGAGTGCGCGCACCAGGGGGCGCGCAAGAGCAGAATTCTGTGAGGCCGTTAATTAACGGCCTCCCAGAGTTAAGCAACCGCCCTGTAGCCGTTTTTTCGGCTATGGGCCGGTTGCTAACTGGTTAAAAACATCCAGGTCATATTTGCAGCCACAAAATACTTACTAGCTGTGCACACATATTCCCACAACATGGACACTGACATACCAGAAGTATTAAGCGAATCTGGGATCTACAACGACAAGCATTCTTTTTTTATCTGTGATATTTCATCAATTCAGGAGCGCATGAAGGCCATGGAGGAGAGGCAAGGCCAGGCTATGAAGGGGGTGCAGGAGATGATACTGCTTTAGGAAAAGTTGCCATCATTTATTTTTTTCTAAGTTATTGTAGCGGGTATCCCAAATTTAGGGGTAATTGTTTGGACTCTGCCTTGCTGCTGTTTCACCTGGCGTGCAGTTCCCCTTAGGTGTATAGAAGTAGAAATGCACTATACTATGCTTTCTATATTTGAAAGTATTTAATACGTGTATTGCACCCCTATATACTGCACACCAAATAGTACACGTATACCAGTCCTTAAAGCGGGACTGTACTGAAAAAAATAAAATTAAAAGCCAGCAGCTACAAATACTGCAGCTGCTGACTTTTAAAAAATGGACACTTACCTGTTCCAGGGTCCAGCGGTGTCGGCAGCAGAGGCCGATCGATCGCTCGGCTCCCTGCTGTAGCCGGCACCATTCTCGGTGAGGGAATCAGGAAGTGGCTTCACTTCCCGATTCCCTACTGCGCATGCGCGAGTCGCGCGGCGCAATGAGAATCTTAAGCGCCGTCTGCCGGGTCACGTGTGTGTCCCGGCAGACAGCGCGCCCGCACAGGAGGTGACGTAAACTCCCGTGGGAGTTTATGCCCGGAAGTGGGTGCAGATACCTGTCTTAGACAGGTATCTGCACCCCCCTCCCCCCTGAAAGGTGCCAAATGTGACACCGGGGGGGGAGGGTTCCGAAAAGCGGGAGTTCCACTTTAGGGTGGAATCCCCCTTTAAAAGGAATTTTGTGGACCTATATTCGTTAGCGATTTGTGTCGCTACAGTCTGTCCCTGCGACACACAGCAACCTCTCCCTACACTGACAAAAGAGCTGCAGAACCGCTCAGCAGTCACAATGCTGCACAGTAGAAATGCACTACACTATGCTTTCTATATTTGAAAGTATTTTATACGTGTATTACGCCCCTATATACTGTACACCAAATAGTACACCTATACCAGTCCTTAAAAGGACTTTTGTGGACCTATTCTCATTAGCGATTTGTGTCGCTACAATCTGTACCTGCGGCACACAGCAACCTCTCCCTACACTGACAAACGAGCTGCAGTACCGCTCAGCAGTCACAATGCTGCACAGTAGAAATGCACTATAATATGCTTTCTATATTTGAAAGTATATTATAAGTGTATTACACCCCTATATACTGTACACCAGGACTTTTGTGGACCTAATAGCTAGTGATTACAGACTGTCCCTGCTCCACACAGCAACCTCTCTCTACACTGACAAAAGACAGCTGCAGAATCACTCAGCACTGCAGTCACAATGCTGCACAATAGAAATGAACTATAATATGCTTTCTATATTTGAAAGTATATTAAAGTGTATTACACCCCTATGTACTATACACCTATGGGCACATTGCCTGGCAAGAATCTTCCAGGATCCCATCAGTCTTTGAACCCTGTGGCTGTCCCTGCTGAGAAGTCATAAAGTCAAGTGATTTGCTTTAACTTCAGGGGAGTGGTACACTACAGATGCAAATGTCCAAGCCCACAAAAATGCAAAAGTCAGCACCAGGAACTAACCAGGCACCTATTTACAACAGCAAACTTCAATTCTACAGGAAAAGAGAAATGACAGCAGAGGCCTACAGCCTTGAATAGCCCCCCCCCCCCCCCTCTGTTTCTGAGAGACAAGCCAATGAGGCAATGCAAGCCAATCTTGTAAAACTAAGTTTAGAGGTTGGCAAAGGCCTCATTGTGCAAGGAGGGAAGTTCAAGCACAAACTACTACTACAACCCCAACATCTTCAAGAAGGGTTCTAGGCACGCTGGTAGGCATTTCTCCTATTATTCTAGTCCAAGTGGAGGGTATCTACATCAATGCTCATCTTAGGGTTGCCACCTTTTCGTCAAGCCAAACCCGAACACATTAGCAGTGCACGCCAATTTTTTATATTTTTTTTGTAGTACATTAAATTCATTATCTCTGTACAAAGCAATGCACAGCTAATTGTTTTTATGTAATATACACTGTTCATATATTTTTGTGATTAAATAAAATGTCTAATCCTATGGAGTTAATCACAAGAGTCCCCCTTTATATCAGAGTCAACCGAGTTCTCTGTTAGATCTGAATCTGCAGAGTTCCCCTTTACATCTGAATGCACAGGGTTCTGCAGGAGAGGAGTGTGGAGGGTATGATGGGTGCAGTATGTACAGGAGAGGAGTGTGGAGGGTATGATGGGTGCAGTATGTACAGGAGAGGAGTGTGGAGGGTATGATGGGGGCAGTATGTACAGGAGAGGAGTGTGGAGGGTATGATGGGTGCAATATGTACAGGAGAGGAGTGTGGAGGGTATGATGGGGACAGTATGTACAGGAGAGGGGTGCGGAGGGTATGATGGGGCAGTATGTACAGGAGAGGGTGTGGAGGATATGATGGGGGCAGTATGTACAGGAGAGGAGTGCGGAGCGTATGATGGGTGCAGTATGTACAGGAGAGGAGTGTGGAGCGTATGATGGGTGCAGTATGTACAGGAGAGGAGTGCGGAGCGTATGATGGGTGCAGTATGTACAGGAGAGGAGTGCGGAGCGTATGATGGGTGCAGTATGTACAGAAGAGGAGTGCGGAGCGTATGATGGGTGCAGTATGTACAGAAGAGGAGTGTGGAGGGTATGATGGTGGCACAATGGGGAAGGATTTCTTGCAGCGTCTATAGGGTGACCAGGGAGTGATGTTGGGAAGAGAAGGGATGGAAAGTGACCATGGAATGATGTCCTTCAGCTGGGGGGAGGGGGGTGTAGGAAGCCGCTCGGAGTGGTGTCTGTATGAAGTGGTCTGGGGGTGATGTAAGCTGGGGGGAGTTGGGGGCTGAGAAGTAGTCAGATAGCGATGTTTTTAATAAAAAAAACTCTTGTGCTCATCCACTAAAAACATACAACAATAAATCATACAACAGTACTACTTGATGGAAACAATCTGTTATAAGATGTAAGTACAGATCTATGTAATGCAGCCCCCAGCACTCTGTATGTACAGATGATGTGAATGGAATGTATGACCACTCATATAACCCATGTTATCCAAGCTCTAAGTCTATCCAATCAGAGGTGTGCACTCATCACATACAGCGTTACATGAATGGGTTATAAATGACTTCACATTATCTAGTGTGAACAATTGGGGGATGTTTGCACAGTATCAGAAACGTACTTACCGAGACCGAGATGCTGAGAGCGGTTCACCCTTACTACCCAGCGCAATCTGCCCCCTGGTGATGGGACAGGGAGCAAACGGCACCAGGAGGCACAGGTCACCTCCGTCAGGTAGGCAGGACCGGAGAGGAGATGAGAGCCTGGCCCGGGCAGACCGGCAGATGGCAGGAAGGACAGGCAAGAGCCCAAAGCCCCGGTGAGGGGACTCTAACACCAGTTACTGAACAGCCAGGTGCAGAGTAAGTCCAGGATGTAGGCCGAGGGTCAAACACAGGAGCGGTAGTTCAAGCAAAGTCCGTTGGCAAGCCAGGGGGTCAAACACAGGAGCAGTAGATTCAGCAAAGTCCGTAAGCAAGCCAGGGGGTCAAACACAGGAGCAGTAGATTCAGCGAAGTCCGTAAGCAAGCCAGGGGGTCAAACACAGGAGCAGAGGATTTAAGCAGAGTCCGTTATCAAGCCAGGGGGTCAAACACAGGAGCAGTAGATTCAGCAAAGTCCGTTAGCAAGCCAGGGGGTCAAACACAGGAGCAGTAGATCAGCAAAGTCCATTAGCAAGCCAGGGGGTCAAACACGGGAGCAGTAGATCAGGTTTGTTTTACACAGGGCACGGGGACACACAGGCACTAAGCTGGAAAGACAGACCAGCAAAGTGCCTGTGCATCAGACCGCCTTTATAGGCGCCCAGGGGACGCTAATTGTGCGCCATAGCGCACAGGCGTGCGCTAGTGCGCATGCGCGAGCGCCGGACCGCCGAGCCGCGAGTGCGCATGCGGGAGAGGGCATCGGCTTTTCTGTTTTTGGAGCCTGGTCTATAGGCGATGAGGAAATTGAACCTCGAAAAGAAAAGAGCCCATCTGGCCTGCCTGGGTCTCAATCGTTTAGCTGTCCTGAGATATTCGAGATTCTTGTGGTCGGTCCAGACCATAACAGGGTGAGATGCCCCCTCCAAGAGGTACCGCCACTCCTCAAGGGCAAATTTATTGGCTAGTAGCTCCCTGTCCCCCACATCGTAATTCCTCTCAGGAGGGCTCAGTTTTCGGGAGGCGAAAGCCACTGGGTGGAGGAGAGCCTTAGCGCCCTGGCGCTGGGAGAGGATGGCCCCGAGAGCAGTTTCGGAGGCATCCACCTCCAGTACAAAGGGCAATGCGGGATCTGGATGTCGTAGGATCGGGGCGGAGGAGAACAGGGATTTCAACTGGGCGAAGGCCGCCTGGGCTTCTGGAGACCAGCGAAACTGATTTTGTTGATGGGTGAGTAGGGTGATTGGTGCCACAATGGAGGAGAAGCCAATGATAAATCTCCGGTAAAAGTTGGCGAACCCGATAAACCTCTGGACTCCCTTTTTGTCTTTGGGGGCCGGCCAATCTTGGACGGCTTGGACCTTTTGTGGGTCCATTGCGACCCCATTGGTGGAGATGATAAACCCCAGGAATTGTACGGTGGACTTTTCAAACTCGCATTTTTCGGCCTTAAGGTAGAGTTTGTGTTGCCTGAGGATGGTGAGGACTATTTTCACGTGCATTCGGTGGAGTTCGAGAGAGGCAGAGAAGATTAGGATATCATCCAGATAATTTTTTTGACTGCTGAGGATTTAAAAAGTACTTATCTACTAACTTTGATGTCTCTAAAAATAATCAGCTAACTGTCATCTGTTAAAGAACTTTGTCCAGATACTCTGAAATATGGACATATGAGTTTTAACTGATCTGGGATGTTCCTCTGTGTTTGAATTGTCAGCACCTGCTATACAGCAGGGCAGCGTTCCACAAAAACAGGCTTGGGAAACAGCCATTTTCATTTAAAGGCTTTTTTCGGGTGCTTAGCAGCTGCACATGGACAGCTGAAATCAACACTTGGCCAGTGGTTCAGCTTATTTAAACTGAACCTAAAAGGACTTTTTTTCGACACGGAAATCCAAATTTCTCCTAGCCAGGATGTTTAACCTCAGTCTATTCTAAATAGAACCCGTCTCTATGCCATTGGTGTTAGCAGGCATATCGTGCTGACTAGCCACAATCAACAATTTAGCGCAGGCTTTCCAAATCAATTTAAATTGCCTCCAACAATAGCTCTATTAGTGCCTAAATCTTCATAATCGGAACATATATAGGCCACCTGAATACATTTGGCATTATTTGAATACTTATATTAAGAATTATCTGTTGTTCCCTTTGTTTGATCTTTTCTCACTGCTCATCAATACGTGATGCTTTATATGTTGTCTACATGGTGTCCAGTATACGTCTTGTCTAGTGTTGTCCTTATCTGTTGGTTTTAGATATCCAGGTGACTGGAATCTCATTATATTTTGATCGATGGCAGTAATATACTTTTTCAATCTGCCAATTTGACTTCACCCTGCCAATTCTCCCTTCCAATCCCCGCTCCCCGTCCCCTTTTCCCTCATCGTTTTTTTGCACCTACTTATGATCACTAAGGTCTATCTGGCGGGGGCTGTCATTTTTTGTCAAAAAACCCTTTGTTTATTTCCCATTACTTCAATCACATATTATTAATTGAATTGTGAACCAACTATTTTAAGTGTGTGGCCTGGGCATGGCCTTTATATTGGGTGAAGAAATAGATCGAGAAATAAAGACAGCATTCCAATCAGACACACCCCAATCTTTCGATCAAGAGTCAGAAATCAAGAATAAATTTAAAGAGCATAAAAAATTATTAACAAAACACTTAAATCGAAAGTGGGATGTGTCCTCATTGGAAAATTATATAAATCATCGTATAGTCCCTAGAGGACTAAGAGATAAAACTATTCCAGCTGAACATTTACACACTGAAAGATTCCTCCCAAAATGGAAGGAGCTTTGCATTGAACACGGGGTGGCGGTTATGCAACTGATCGTTGAAGAAGAAAAAAATCAACTGATCACATTGCAGGAGCAAATAGCCGAGAGTGCATGCAACTTGGAGGCTTTTAAGGATGAGGACGAATTTATGAGACAAAATGAAACCCTTAAAAAGGAGATAGAAAAGGTGCAACTAAATCTGAAAATCACAAAACAAGCCAAATTTAAACGTGACGTCACTGACTTTGAAAGTGACGAGGCCTTTGACCTAACAATCAGACGGGGCAGAAGCCAATCCCGGGGACGGGGATATCGCCAAAGGCCACGACCTCGACGGTCGAAGTCCAATGGCTCTGATGACGACACACATAAAAGTGTAATTTTTTTAGATCAGGTGGGGGCGGAGAAGACAGGAGGTCAGCTACCACCCCCTATAGACAACACCAAAACAGCACCAAAATCAAAAGAAAACCGAGCACGTACGAATACTCGGAGTCAAAAAAGAAACTAGTACTCCCAACCCCCCAAAGCACGACTAGTAAAGAAACAGACGATCTAAAAATAGTGAACTTGACAGACATCATACTGACAGACGACCATAAAAAATTACTGCAGAAGGGTATGTCTTTCTCCCCCACAGCCAATATGGACGAATTTACCGTCTATAAAGATGTTGCTTTATTTTTGAGGAAGGTTTTCTTTCGATCCCTGTACAGTGAACAAGCTATCTCAGACGTCACTACCGCCAACACTGATATAGATGGACAAAGGGCCATGGACATTTTAATGTCCCTACTGGATGAAAATGAAGACAGCATTGAGCCCCTCCCTCCCTCACGACGCCCAACTAGTATAAGAATAAGGTCCCAGAAAATGCCACCACTATCGAAGAACAGATGGTTACACCTGTTCTTGGATTTTGTACAGAGGGACTTAGAAAAAATCAACTGGTCGAACAACTTTAAGGATAACCTTACTAATGGGGAGAGACTAGCCCTTAAAGATTTACAAAAAACTAAAAATATCGTAATAAAAAAGAGCGACAAAGGGGGCAATGTGGTCTTATTGACCCAATCCATGTATGAAAAAGAGGCAAAACGTCTACTAAATGATAAAGCAACCTACAGGGCTCTTGATAGAGACCCATTCCCTAGCGTTGTGAACGCACTAAACGAAAAGCTGAAATTTGCTAGAGATGAAGGTCTGTTGACCAAAAGGGAGTTCCAATATCTTGTGGTTGGGGAGTTCAGTGTACCGACCTTTTACATAATCCCCAAGGTCCACAAAAATTTAACAAATCCTCCAGGCCGCCCCATCGTGTCAGCCTGTCAGGGTCCCCTTGAGCGGATAGGTCGGTACCTGGACTCCCTGCTACAAGATATGGTCAAGAACCTTCCGTCCTATGTCCAGGATACCAGACACGTCTTGTCCATAATTTCTAATATGGAACCCTATTCTAACCCTGACGAAGTCTGGCTCGTGGGCATAGACGTGGAATCTTTATACACTTCTATTCCCCATCAAGCCGGCATTAAAGCGGTCTCCAGCTTTCTGGAAATGACATATCCCCAGGCATGTCACCAAAACGAGTTCCTTATTGATCTATTGAAATTTGCATTAATAAATAATTATTTCCAATTTTTGACGGTGTATTACCACCAAATACAAGGAACTTCGATGGGAGCAGCCCGGGCCCCTACTTACGCATGCCTTCACTTGGGCCACTGGGAGGAGGAGGAGGTATACCCCTCGTCGATGTACCGCAGCCACGTATTGACCTGGCTGCGGTACATCGACGACGTGTTAATGATATGGCGTGGCACTCTGGATGATTTACATAACTTTATGACGAACCTTAATATTAACCAGAGAAATATTAAACTCACATATAGTTATGACCGCACGTCTTTACCTTTCCTCGATTTAAGTGTCTCGATTAAAGATGGACTTCTGGGTACTAACACTTTTCGTAAGTCCACGGCAGCAAACACCTTGCTGTTTGCCTCCAGCCATCATCCACAATGGCTTAAAAACGGGATACCGGTCGGTCAGTTCCTCCGTATAAAGAGGAACTGTACCGACCCAAATGACTATAAAAAAGAAAATGAGGAGCTGTATACCCGATTTCGGGAACGTGGCTACTCCCATAGTCAAATCAAACGGGCCAAGAAGAAGGCCGCTCTAAGGGACCGCGAAAGCCTACTTCAAAGTAAATCTAGGCAAGAATCAATTTCCATAAATTCCCACCAGACCCCCGTTGAGCCAGTCAGGATCATAACTACCTTCGGCTCTCAATGGAATGAGGTTCGCTCAGTGCTAGAAAAACACTGGGACATCTTGACTGGCTCTCCGGGGCTCAGTAAAATTGTAGGCGACACCCCCAAGCTCGTCGCCAGGCGGGCGAAGAGCTTGGGTGACGTATTAATGCAATCGGAGTTCGTCAAAGCACCAGATGCATCTTGGCTTTCGGATTATCCCCGGGCCAAGGGCATGTTCCCGTGCACGAGATGTCAGGTGTGCCCTTTCGTGCACAGAACTGCCACTTTCTCAGATGCCCTGGGGAAGGAGCACTTTAGAATAATCGATCTTATTAACTGCTCCAGCACCCGAGTTATCTATATGATAACCTGCCCTTGCCCAAAGATTTATATAGGTAAAACCAAACGCTCCCTCAAGATTAGGATTGGGGAACACTTGAGGGAGATAAGGGAGAAAGGTAAAATTCCAGAGTAGCCTCTGGCGAAACATTTTTATACACATCATGGAGGGGACCCATCTGGCCTAATGGTGAAAGGCATATACATGTTAAAGTTGCCGACACGACGAGGCGACTTCGACAGGATATTACTTCAAAAAGAAAAATGGTGGGTATACCGCCTCAAATCGTTGGTTCCTGTTGGCCTCAACACGGAACTTAATCTTCAGGCCTTCTTGGATATGTAATCCCGAAGGCCTAAGATTTTCATCACAGAAAACATTTCACTATGTAATTGAAGACCAACATCCTTGGATTATCAGCCGTTTAAACACTGCACCTCTCTGACGGGACCCTTGACTTAAGAACCCAACCTGATTATCTACAAACACGCATACTTCAAATGGGGATGCTATATTTAAAAAAAAAAAAAAAAAAAAAAAGAAAGCACAGATCTCCCTGTATATTCCATGATTCAGTTAAAATATTATTTTCGCTATACCAAAATTATCTTTAAAAACGCTATTATTTGCAGCGGTGGTCAAAAATAACATTTAAAATGGTATTAACTAGCTTCATATACGGGGCCCCTTTTAAGGTCAGCACCTTACAATAAATTATTAACATTACTGGTTGTATCTTGCTTTATCCTGTATCCTTCCCCATTTGAAGTAATTTCGTTGTATTATCAACGATATCAATGGAACTTCAGCCAATGGCCCTAACTAGTTCTTTGAAAGGGCTGCTGATGTACCAATTTCTATGGTACACCAACCAAAACGCCCAGACCGCTCTGCACTCTCACAGTGGCATCTTTACATATGAGTGATCTTAAACTAAATGGCTTATTAATAACTACTTTTTTCTTTTCACTGTGAATGGTCAGTACCTCTAATTAGGATAAGTAAATAGGGTCTCTCTGCAAGGTGAGCGAATTTCTCCTTTGGCTGGTGTACTTATAGTTAGCTCTAAATGAGCGACATGCATTCCCCTGCATCCTCCTCCACCCGATTTGAATTTCAATCTTATATACCGGGACGCTGCACCTATAGTCTCTCTGCTGTTTGCTCCAACAACCACAACGATGCTGTGTTTTGACACCGTACTTTGTTGATGCCTGTCACTGCAAAGCTGGAGCAGTATTTATAAGTTTTTCATTTATCATTTTCTCTATTCTATTAATCCACCCTATTGTAAATATGTTCAGCGGTCGGGTGATATGAAAATATTTATTTTCTCACTCGCCCCTGTTTTAAATGTACTAAATGTTTCTGTATAGATGTTTTCTTGCCCTTTGTCCAACACACGTAACTCTTTCAATGTTTAATTAAACCGGCATTTATATGAATAGCATTTACTGCTTAACTATTATGACAATTGCACTATCAACGGTTTAAATTGACACAACACTCCAAGCGCAATTACCTTCCTCCAGATTAACACCTGTTGATGTCTGAAAATCACGGGATATAAAATAGGAACACCAACATCTTTCCAGCATACGTCAGGAAGAAGCAATAGCAATTACGCCCTTTGCGAAACGCGTCACATCACGCATCATGTGATGGGCAGTTGATGAGCACTAAACAGAGCAGAGGCACGGAGAATTTGAGCTGCACTGACCAAACCCAGAGTGTCCGTCGGAAGCCGGGAAACAGCCACAAACAGAGCGTCCTATACGGCCAGTCGGCCTCCTTGGAACTTGGTGTTTATCCACCTTAAGGACGCGAAGTGGCCTTCACTACCTCGGTCCGTAACATCCAGACGGCATTGGCAATCGTTACCCTGGCTGAAGAGACTGGAATCCCTGTCATTTCATCTACATAAGAAAGACGTCAGTTGGGTAACGTAATAAGCTTACAAGCCTATCTTACCATTCATTCATTTTTTTGACTGCTGAGGATTTAAAAAGTACTTATCTACTAACTTTGATGTCTCTAAAAATAATCAGCTAACTGTCATCTGTTAAAGAACTTTGTCCAGATACTCTGAAATATGGACATATGAGTTTTAACTGATCCAGGATGTTCCTCTGTGTTTGAATTGTCAGCACCTGCTATACAGCAGGGCAGCGTTCCACAAAAACAGGCTTGGGAAACAGCAATTTTAATTTAAAGGCTTTTTTCGGGTGCTTAGCAGCTGCACATGGACAGCTGAAATCAACACTTGGCCAGTGGTTCAGTTTATTTAAACTGAACCTAACAAGGACTTCTTTTCTACACGGAAATCCAAATTTCTCCTAGCCAGGATGTTTAACCTCAGTCTATTCTAAATAGAACCCGTCTCTATGCCATTGGTGTTAGCAGGCATATCGTGCTGACTAGCCACAATCAACAATTTAGCGCAGGCTTTCCAAATCAATTTAAATTGCCTCCAACAATAGCTCTATTAGTGCCTAAATCTTCATAATCGGAACATATATAGGCCACCTGATTACATTTGGCATTATTTGAATACTTATATTAAGAATTATCTGTTGTTCCCTTTGTTTGATTTTTTCTCACTGCTCATCAATACGTGATGCTTTATATGTTGTCTACATGGTGTCCAGTATACGTCTTGTCTAGTGTTGTCCTTATCTGTTGGTTTTAGATATCCAGGTGACTGGAATCTCATTATATGGGAAATACACAAGTGTTTATAAATAAATGTATCTTTTGACTCAAAGAATACTTTGTTTTCGATCAATGTTTGTTTCCACATAGTAGCCTCTTTTTTCTGGGCCCGCCTCTAAAGGACCCAGTACCCCTCCCCTTTATTCCTATCATCCAGATAGACCACTAGGAAATCATCCAGGTATCTTCGGAAAATATTGTTTACTGGATGTTGGAACGTCGCCGGGGCATTACAGAGCCCGAACGGCATTACAAGGTACACGTAGTGCCCGAACCTTGATCTGAACGCGGTCTTCCACTCATCCCCCGCCCTGATCCGTATGAGATTGTAGGCCCTGCGGAGATCAAGTTTAGAGAAGATCTGTGCAGATCGAAAGCGCTGAAATAATTCGGGGATGAGGGGAAGAGGGTACCTGTTTTTAATGATAATTTTATTGATTTCTCTGTAGTCAATACAGGGTCTCAGTGAGCCGTGAGCCGTCCTTCTTCTCAACGAAGAAAATTCCGGCTCCGGCTGGTGATGAAGAGGGAACCCCTTGGCCAGGTTCTCGTCAATGTAGGTTTTGAGGGTTTCCAACTCGGTTTCGGATAGGGGAAAGATACGGCCGAAAGGGACCGCAGCACCGGGTAAGAGATCTATGGGACAATCGTAGGGACGATGCGGTGGTAGGCGGTCGGCCTGTTGCTTGTCAAAAACATCCCTGAATTCTAGGTAGATAGGTGGGACGTGTTTAATGCTGTCGGGCACAGGTACTAGGGCCGAGCAGGAAGCTGGGGCTGGCGAGGAACAGTTTTGGGAACAGTATTGGGAAGGGAAGGAGACCTCCTTCGTCCGCCAGTTGATTAGGGGTTCATGTGCTTGCAGCCAGGGAAGCCCCAAAATGATGGGGAACATGGGAGATGGAATGATATCCAAGCAAAGGAGTTCCTTGTGGCCGGAATCGGTGGTGACGAGAATGGGGCTGGTTTCAAAGGTGATCAAACCGGAACGCGGAAGGGATCCATCGGCTAGATGAACCTGGAGGCACTGCTTCTTGGGGACAAGAGGAAGATGGAGCCTGGCGGCAAGGGAGGAATCCAAGAAGCAGCTGCATGCCCCGGAATCAACTATGGCTGGGAGGCGGACCTCCTTTCCCGTTAACTGTAAAGAGATAAAAAGGGTAATGTAAGTTTGGGATAGACCAGTAACCTGGTAGTTAAAGTTAGGCTGGGAGAGGGACTTACTAGGCCTTATGGGGCAGGTGCGAAGGAAGTGCCCGGAACCTCCGCAGTAAAGACACAAATTGGCCTGTCGCCTGCGTAAACGCTCTTCCGGAGTTAAAGGGGCACGGACCAGGCCCAACTGCATGGGTTCAATTCCGGGAGTAGCCACGGGTGGAGCATGGAAGGAGGACTGAGCAGGACTCGGCTTGGGCAATGTCCAACTGGGACGGGGTGTCTGAAAACGTTCTGCGCGGCGTTCCCGCATGCGCCGGTCAATCTTGGTGACTGCTTGAATGAGATCCTCCAGGGATTCCGGGACGTCGATACGGGCCAGTTCATCCTTGAGGGTGTCGGAAAGTCCCTGACGGAACTGATACTTGAGGGTCGGCTTGTTCCAGCCGGTGTCGGCTGACCATTTCCTGAATTCTGCGGTGTAATCTTCGACCGGTCTCCGGCCCTGGGAGAGGTTGTGTAGGGTGGTTTCGGCTGTGGCCCCTTTCTGGGGGTCGTCATAAAGCTGACCCATGCTCTCAAAGAAAGTGTCTACAGAATTCAGCGCTGGGTTTCTTTGTTCCATTAGGCTATGGGCCCATGCCTGGGGTTCTTCGGCCAGGAGGGAGATGATGAACCCAACTTTTACTACCTCGGAGGAGAAGGTTCTGGGTTGCAGAGCAAAATAGAGGGAGCAGGCATTCTTGAAGGCCCTAAACTTCTTGCGGTCGCCAGAGAACCGTTCAGGTATAGGCACCCTAGGTTCAGGGGAGGCCACGACAACGGTGGGATTGGTAGGAGCTGCAGACGGGGGGACCCCGCTGGTAGTGGCAGAGTTGCCTGCTGCGGGGTTGAATGGCCCGGTCAGTTGCTGTAGGCGACTGTCAATTTGGGTGTATCCCACTTGTAGTTTTTGGACAGCCTCAGTAAGTGCTGCCATCTGCTGACACAGGATCTCAAGGGGAGAACACGCTCTGTCGGTCTCGGACATGGCTGGTCTGTACTATCAGAAACGTACTTACCGAGACTGAGATGCTGAGAGCGGTTCACCCTTACGACCCAGCGCAATCTGCCCCCTGGTGATGGGACAGGGAGCAAACGGCACCAGGAGGCACAGGTCACCTCCGTCAGGTAGGCAGGACCGGAGAGGAGATGAGAGCCTGGCCCGGGCAGACCGGCAGATGGCAGGAAGGACAGGCAAGAGCCCAAAGCCCCGGTGAGGGGGATCTAACACCAGTTACTGAACAGCCAGCTGCAGAGTAAGTCCAGGATGTAGGCCGAGGGTCAAACACAGGAGCGGTAGTTCAAGCAAAGTCCGTTGGCAAGCCAGGGGGTCAAACACAGGAGCAGTAGATTCAGCAAAGTCCGTAAGCAAGCCAGGGGGTCAAACACAGGAGCAGTAGATTCAGCAAAGTCCGTAAGCAAGCCAGGGGGTCAAACACAGGAGCAGAGGATTTAAGCAGAGTCCGTTATCAAGCCAGGGGGTCAAACACAGGAGCAGTAGATTCAGCAAAGTCCGTTAGCAAGCCAGGGGGTCAAACACAGGAGCAGTAGATCAGCAAAGTCCGTTAGCAAGCCAGGGGGTCAAACACAGGAGCAGTAGATCAGGTTTGTTTTACACAGGGCACGGGGACACACAGGCACTAAGCTGGAAAGACAGACCAGCAAAGTGCATGTGCGTCAGACCGCCTTTATAGGCGCCCAGGGGACGCTAATTGTGCGCCATAGCGCACAGGCATGCGCTAGTGCGCATGCGCGAGCGCCGGACCGCCGAGCCGCGAGTGCGCATGCGCCGGAGCGCCGGGCCCCCGCGCATGCGCACTGAGGAGCGGGCCGCCCGGCGTCCGGCGCCGCTGGCCTGACACACAGACAGACTGTTGAGGCTTAGAAGTTATCTGTTAAATGTGATCGGGCTGCAGACTCGCCCACTTTCACACTCACAATCTCCTCCGATGCTTCTGTCAATTTAACCCTTCACTGCAGCTCCTGAAGAACACATCCTCCTGAATGTTTCTAACTTTCCACAATAGGAGAATTCTCCCAGAAAAAAATCAGCTCACCTCCTTCCTTCCTTCCTCTGGCCAGCCCCAAAGGAGCTACAGTGAGCTCCACCTCTCAACACACCGCACTGGTGATTGGAGGGGAGGGGGGGAGGTTGAGTCAGGGGTAACCTTGCACGAGACTGGATGGGGAGGAGACAGAAAGGAGCTGCCCAACACACACCGCAGGCACAGTGTATTCTTTACAATGCCGCTGCTGCTGTTTCACAGTCCCTGTTCTGGGCTAAGTCATGTGCCCGGGTTACAGGCAGTACAAAACCCGGGCACATGATTCAAGACCCGTACTGTCCGGGTGAGTCCCGGACAGGTGGCAACCCTAGCTCATCTGGATTTGGGTGCTCAAGTGACCCTGCTGAACCGAGACTGCTATGATAAACACCTAAAGCACCTACCTCTGTTGAAGCTGCCGTATCTATAAATCTATAAAACGAGCCAAGAAATTCCCCTATTATGGTTATCTGCCTGTCAGGCTGGCATTTGGCCCCTCTGTAGCTGGGCAGTCTGAGACATTCAACACCTTAGTATGAATGGGTAAAGCTGCGCCAATATTAGCTAATTAAATATAAATGAAAAAGGAAACACAAATAACCAAACAATTGTTAAAAAAGAATAATAGTCTAATATTAAACGTGACCATAAAGGAACACATAAAATAAAATGGATAATAAAGTCCAATGGTGACTGCAACAGTCCTATTTGAATATCTTCTTTAGAACACAAAGTCCGGTTTCATGTAGCCGACAGACTTGTAATATTCAGAGAATAGACACCACCGTGACAGGTCTAAATTATCACACTGTGACATGCAGAAGTTTTGTTCGATCCCAACCACCTGTTAGATTGAACGCTTACCAGATGGCTGTGTATATAGAGCACTGTAAGAAAAGCCTGCAGTTTCCAGGATAAACGATAACTGGTAGGACCGATCAACCCAGGAACGATCACTCAGAAAGAAAGATCTCTGCACCATCCGCTCCACCCAGAAACATCCAACTAGTTATCTCAGATATATAAAAGAAGGGGGCCGCCCATAGCGTAATACTGATATAAAATGTTTATTCAGCTTAAAAAGATTAAAAGCACTTACATACGTAAGAAGTAAACGAGCACAATACATAAACACTGCCGGCCGGTCAGTGTACACCCGTCCCCCGTTCAATGGTTCCCCATTGAAAACGTCATCTATGACGAAACGACGTATGGGAAGGCACGCAGCAACGCCACCACGCAGAATCTGAACGGGGGACGGGTGTACACTGACCGGCCGGCAGTGTTTATGTATTGTGCTCGTTTACTTCTTACGTATGTAAGTGCTTTTAATCTTTTTAAGCTGAATAAACATTTTATATCAGTATTACGCTATGGGCGGCCCCCTTCTTTTATATATCTGAGATAACTAGTTGGATGTTTCTGGGTGGAGCGGATGGTGCAGAGATCTTTCTTTCTGAGTGATCGTTCCTGGGTTGATCGGTCCTACCAGTTATCGTTTATCCTGGAAACTGCAGGCTTTTCTTACAGTGCTCTATATACACAGCCATCTGGTAAGCGTTCAATCTAACAGGTGGTTGGGATCGAACAAAACTTCTGCATGTCACAGTGTGATAATTTAGACCTGTCACGGTGGTGTCTATTCTCTGAATATTACAAGTCTGTCGGCTACATGAAACCGGACTTTGTGTTCTAAAGAAGATATTCAAATAGGACTGTTGCAGTCACCATTGGACTTTATTATCCATTTTATTTTATGTGTTCCTTTATGGTCACGTTTAATATTAGACTATTATTCTTTTTTAACAATTGTTTGGTTATTTGTGTTTCCTTTTTCATTTATATTTAATTAGCTAATATTGGCGCAGCTTTACCCATTCATATGATCTTGTGTGTGAGTATCCCACTTCTAGCAGCAGCCTTTTAGGTTAGGCTTTTTTCTTCCCCCCCTTTTTTTGTTTTAATGTGTAGCGCGGTTTATTCAATTTTATTCAACACCTTAGCCATTGTGAGCTCTTACCCCCCCTCTGCCAGGAGCTCCCTAATACAGGGAACGAATACCAACTTAGTAGCCAACTAATCCCAGTAATCAGTCTCACCTGAAGTTGACTGCTAGGAAGGTATATAACTGTTTCTCTAACTTTCTTCATTGGTTCAGGCCTGTATGCCTTGTACTTGGTTATTAATTCGCTGCTCCAAACTGCAAAGGGAAGTTAAACAGAGGGAGATTGGAGCAGCTGTAGGTTCCCCCCTTTTTTTTCTCATGCTGCTACACAGGAGAGCAGGCTTCTCGGAGCAAGCTGTCCACTCTGTTCCCCTCCCCATTGGCTATAGAGGGAGGACCAATCACAAGGGACCAACAAGAGGACCATGGGACATGTTGTCTCGGACATAAGCAGCCTCATTGTGGACCACAGTGGACAGAAAATCCGATCGCGTGTGGGCTCTAGCGGGCTTTTTCCGTCGGAATTTCCGACGGAAAAAATTTGGGTGCAGGATCTCAAATTTTCCAACAACAAAATCCGATCAGACTTTTTCCAATTGTGTGTAGGGAATTCCAACGGACAAAGTGCCAAGCATGCTCAGATCAAATTACGAGACCAAAGCTATTGGCAACTAGCCTCTACGTAGTTCCGTAGTACGCAAGGTTTGTCACCACGTTCAGAACGTTCAGATTTTCCGACAACTTTGTCAGACAAAATCAATCGGAAAAAATCGAACAGATTTTGTGGTCGGAATTTCCGACCGTGTGTACGGGGGCTCTCTCATACTGGTCACTGGAAGTTCAACATGGCACCTCATGGCACCTCATGGCGAAGAACTCTCTGAGGATCTGAAAAAAAGAATTGTTGCTCTACATAAAGATGGCCTAGGCTATTAGAAGATTGCCAAGACCCTGAAACTGAGCTGCAGTACGGTGGCCAAGACCATACAGCAGTTTAACAGGACAGGTTCCACTCAGAACAGGCCTCGCCATGGTCCACCAAAGAAGTTGAGTGCACGTGCTCAGCATCATATCCAGAGGTTGTCTTTGGGAAATAGATGTATGAGTGCTGCCAGCATTGCTGCAGAGGTTGAAGGGGTGGGTCAGCCTGTCAGTGCTCAGACCATACGCCGCACACTGCATCAAATTGGTCTGCATGGCTGTCATTGCAGAAGGAAGCCTCTTCTAAAGATGATGCACAAGAAAGTCAGCAAACAGTTTGCTGAAGACAAGCAGACTAGGGACATGGATTACTGGAACCATGTCATGTGGTCTGATGAGACCAAGATAAACTTTTTTGGTTCAGATGGTTTCAAACTTGTGTGGCAGTAACCAGCATGGTGGTGGGAGTGTCATGGTCTGGGGCTGCATGAGTGCTGCCGGCACTGGAGAGCTACAGTTCATTGAGGGAACCATGAATGCCAACATGTACTGTGACATACTGAAGCAGAACATGATCCTTTCCCTTTGGAGACTGGGCCGCAGGGCAGTAATCCAACATAATGAACCCAAACACACCTTCGAGACAACCACTGCCTTGCTAAAGAAGCTGAGGGTAAAAGTGATGGACTGGCCAAGCATGTCTCCAGACCTAAACCCTATTGAGCATCTGTGGGGCATCCTCAAACAGAAGGTGGAGGAGCGCAAGTTCTTTAACATCCACCAGCTTCATGATGTCGTCATGGAGGAGTGGAGGAGGACTCCAGTGGCAAACTGTGAAGCTCTGGTAAACTCCATGCCCAAGAGGGTTAAGGCAGTGCTGGAAAATAATGGTGGCCACACAAAATATTGACACTTTGAGCCCAATTTGGCCATTCTCACTTAGGGGTGTACTAACTTTTGTTGCCAGTGGTTTAGACATAAATGGCTGTGTGTTGAGTTATTTTGAGGGGACAGCAAATTTACACTAGCAGATAAGCTGTACACTCACTACTTTACATTGTAGCAAAGTGTCATTTCTTTTGTGTTGTCACATGAAAAGATGTAATAAAATATTTACAAAAATGTGAGGCATGTACTCACTTTTGTGAGATACTGTACATGTCTGCATTTACTAAAGTAACCTACAGCCAGGTGTGGGGTACCTCCCAACTGTTTATGGCACGGGGTGGTGTTACACATGGGGCCTCGTCTGGGATCTGCATCCGGGAGCTCTTGCACATATGCTTTGGTAGAATGGAGGTGAGGAGTCCCTGACAGTTTATGAGGGACCAGCTTGCAACTGGCTAACAAAACTGAGGTTCGTCTAATCTGGTTGAATGCACCAGTTATGTGTCCAGAAAGTTCAAGCCAAACAGTGTCAGCAAAAGCTGTCCCGCTGGTACCTCTGGTCATTATTGGGCCAGAATTCATTGCTTTCCTGGGAGACTTAGTGGAGAAGTGTCAAAAGACTAACCCGACATATACTGGATCAGGATATCAGAAACTCAGTGCCTTTTTCCGGAAAACAACCAGTGCCTGCCAGAGAGGACAGCTTTGAGGAGTGGCTGGAGCAAGCCACATAGGCTTTAGATGAATGGGACATTACCGAGAGCTTAAAGTGGTTGTAAACCCATTACAACCACTTTTACCTACAGGTAAGCCTAGATTAAGGCTTACCTGTAGGTGATCGAAATATCTCCCAAACCTCCACGGTTTAGGAGATATTTCCAAAAAGAAGATCGCCAATGTCTACGGTGCAGTCGCACTTTAGACTTCTTTAGAAACGTCGAGCATGCAGGAGTGACGTCATCACGGCTCCAGCCAATCACAGCGCCGGAGCCGCGATACCTGGAAGGAAGATGGACGCTTCATGGAATAGGGGACAGCGGTGACATTGCAGGCTTCGGTTTCAGGTAAGTGACACATAATGGGCTACTATGCGATGCATAGTAGCCCATTATGCTTTACCTTTGACGGGGGGAAAAGAGGAAGTAAAACCCATCACGGTTTACTTCCTCATTAAGGGACATGCCTCAGAAGCCGTTTGCAATTTAAAGCTTAGCAAACAAGATTGTGCTGTTCATCACTACTAGAGCATCCTGCAAGACATGTTTGAGCGTACAGAGAAGGCCTCTGAACTCATGTACCAGTTTGAGCATGCTTATCAAAATGAAGAGTAGAAGCTATCAGCCTATATGAGGAGTTTAGACAAGATGATGCATCAGATACCACTAAAAACAGGCCTGGAACCCAGAAGGGTGGATGAGGTCCGAGTACAACAGGTTTTGAAGAGAGCACAACCCCCAGGATCCTATCACAATCCAGCTGAAAATGCAGGGAGATGGCAGAATCTTAAAGTATCCTGATTTAATCGGGACTGTGCGAGAAGAGGAGGCCATGCTGGAAAGGAAAAAGAAGAGACAGAAATCAGAGTCTGTCATTGGGGTTAGAGTGGCTAGTGCAGCTGATGGCGACCCAGAGATAGAGCTTTTGAAAACTCAGGTATCTCAATTGCTAGTGATGATGACTCTACAGATATCCAGGATCACTGGTGAGGAAGTTTTGGACTCCAAGAAGTCCTCAATTGTTGACCAAGTCGAGAAGCCAGTGAATCAAGCATTTTGCTTTAACTGTGGAGGAGTCAGGCATTATCAACATGTTTGTCCAAGCCTGGTGAAGACTGAAACTCAGCGTCCAAAGCCAGCAGGAAACTTCAGAGGGCCCCCGGAGAAGGAGCCAACCGGGAGCCCATTTGCAGCAGCTAGCTCTAGTTAAAGATCCAAGGAGGCCACAGCCAAAGGCCCAAACCCTAGCAGATGGCTTTCACTTTGTGACCCAACATCCTACTTCTCTCGACCTTCGCTGCCCAGCCTCAGAAAGTTTGTGCCCGCCAGCCTTCTGGGACTCCAATGAGACACAAGCAGAATCAGAATCTTTGCAAGAAGGGGGCACGGATACAGGCCACAGGACAGAATAATTCTACTACTGCTCACACATTTCCTGTCAAGTGGGGCCTTCTTCTGTTGTGCCCATTCAAGTGAAAGGCATCTATACAAAGACCCTTCTAGACACTGGGGGGCAAATGACCTTTCTATACCATGCCTTTTACGACAGACACCACAAACACCTGCCCCTGCAAAAATTGGAGGAATTAGAAATATGGGGCCTTGAAACCCAGAACTTCCCCTGAGATGGCTACTTACCAGTCAAGTTAACTTTTTGATCCCTCTGTGGCAGGGCAATTAGAGACATTCGATACTCTAGCTGTGCCATTCCGTCACCCACCAGGAGCTAACAAGAGTTCCCTGAGAGTATGGACCAACACTGGCCTTGTGAGGAGACTACTCACTCCTGTTTCAAAGCCTGACACCCCCAAAAAAGGGTATCTACTCCATGGTGAGACAAGTATACCAGTGCCTGGACCAAGAAAAGAAAGCCCCAGCAGAAGTAGTGGGGAAAATATGGCGCTTAGACTGACGTGAGAAGCTACTACAACCTGGAGAGATAGCGTATCTACAAGCTTCAGTCAAGCTCAAGTGGGAGCAACCAGGCTTCTTTGTTGTCCTTGAAGCTGACTGTCGAGGAGAGTACATGGGAGTGGAGGTAATCCCAGAAGTGATAATGACTAGAGCTTTGCTACAAAGCAACAGGAAGATTTCAGTCAGTGCCCGCCAGTTGTGGCCCTTCCATAGGCAGCCACAAAAAAAAATGTAAAAAAAAATTTTTTTTTATTACTGGTCCTTTAAAAAAAAAAAAAAAAAATACAAAAAAAAGTTCCATAAGTGCACTTTGATTGACATCTGACCTCAGTTAGATGTCACTTCCTGTCTCTGTCTCCCATTGCGCCCGGGAGAGGAAACGAGGAAGTATCGTCAGCGCTGCCAGTGGAAGGACACACCGCAGGAGAGGAAAACAGCAAGGTAAGTACGGATTGAATTTGGGGGGGACACAGGCACTAAGGGGGTGTCTATACTGATGGGGGTCTGCACTAAGGGGGGATTCTATACTGATGGGGGTCTGCACTAAGGGGGGTTCTATACTGATGGGGGGTCTGCACTAAGGGGGAATCCTATACTGCAGGGGTTTGCACTAAGGGGGTGTCTATACTGATGGGGGGTCTGCACTAAGGGGGGTGTCTATACTGTGGGGGTCTGCACTAAGGGGGATTCTATACTGATGGGGGTCTGCACTAAGGGGGGGATTCTATACTGCAGGAGTTTTCATTAAGGGGGTGCCTATACTGATGGGGGTCTGCACTAAGGGGGGTGTCTACACTGTGGGGGTCTGCACTAAGGGGGATTCTATACTGATGGGGGGTCTGCACTAAGGGGGGGATTCTATACTGATCGGGGGGTCTGCACTAAGGGGGGGATTCTATACTGTGGGGGGTTGCACTAAGGGGGTGTCTATACTGATGGGGGGTCTGCACTAAGTGGGGTGTCTATACTGTGGGGGGGTCTGCACTAAGGGGGTTTCTATACTGATGGGGTGTCTGCACTAAGGGGGGGAATCTATACTGATGGGGGGTCTGCACTAAGGGGGGATTCTATACTGTGGGGGTTCGAACTAAGGGGATGTCTATACTGCTGGGGGGTCTGCACTAAGGGGGGTGTCTATACTGTGGGGGTCTGCACTAAGGGGGATTCTATACTGATGGGGGGGCTACACTAAGGGGGGATTCTATACTGCAGGGGTTTGCACTAAGGGGGTGTCTATACTGATGGGGGGGTCTGCACTAAGGGGGTGTCTATACTGTGGGGGTCTGCACTAAGGGGGATTCTATACTGATGGGGGTCTGCACTAAGGGGGGGATTCTGTACTGATGGGGGGGGTCTGCACTAAGGGGGGATTCTATACTGCGGGGGGTTGCACTAAGGGGGTATCTATACTGATGGGGGTCTGCACTAAGGGGGTGTCTATACTGATGGGGGGTCTGTATTAAGGGGGGTGTCTATACTAAGGGGGTGTCTATACTGTGGGGTCTGCACTAAGGGGGGGATTCTATACTGATGGGGGGTCTGCACTAAAGGAGGGGTGTCTGCATTAAGAGGGGGGATTCTACACTGATGGGGGTGTCTGTACTGAGGAAGGGGGGTCTTTACTTAGTGGGGGGGTCTATACTGACGGAGGGTGGTCTGTACTGAGGGAGGGGGGTCTGTTCTTAGTGAGGGGGATCTATACTGTGGGAGGGGGGTCTGTACTTAGTGAGGGGGTGTCTGTACTGAGGGAGGGGGGTCTGTACTGAGGGGGGACTATAGTTGGTGGAGGGGGGGGGGGGTGACACCAATGTTTTCCGCACCAGGTGACACCAACCCTAGTGACGCCACTGCAGGCAGGCTGCATTTGGGGGGACACAGGCAGGTTGCATTTGGGGGGACACAGGCAGGCTGCATTTGGGGGGGGACACAGGCAGGTTGCATTTGGGGGGGACACAGGCAGGTTGCATTTGGGGGGAGACACAGGCTGCATTTAATGGGACACAGGCAGGCTGCATTTGGGGGGACACAGGCTGCATTTGGGGGGGGCACAGGCCGGCTGCATTTGGGGGGGACACAGGCTGCATGGGGCGGACACAGGCAGGCTGCATTTGGGGGGGACACAGGCAGGCTGCATTTGGGGGGATAGAGGCTGCATTTGGGGGGACAGAGGCTGCATTTGTGGGGGGGACAGAGGCTGCATTTGTGGGGGGGCAGAGGTTGCATTTGTGGGGGGGGCAGAGGCGTGGGGGGGCAGAGGCTGCATTTGTGGGGGGCAGAGGCTGCATTTGTGGGGGGGCAGAGGCTGCATTTGGGGGGGAGGCAGAGGCTGCATTTGGGGGGGGACAGAGGCTGCATTTGGGGGGCAGAGGCTGTATTTGGGGGGGCAAAGGCTGCATTTGGTGGGACAGAGGCTGCATTTGGTGGGACAGAGTGTCACGTACCTGATGGTGAGAGCCCGAATTGCAGAGAAGGGCCTCCCTTGCGGCTCCCACTCCTGGCTCCCTGGTAGGGTGACAGGAGACCCAGGAGTGAGGAGGAGCATGGGTGCCTGGCAGGATCAACAGACCGGTGGAGCGACCCAAAGTCAGCTCAGCGGACAAGGTAAGTAGGTAGGCCGGATCAGTACAGCAGACTGGGTCAGAAGACAGACTGGATCAGCAAAGCAGACTGGATCAGCAAAGCAGACTGGATCAGCACAGGCAGACTGGATCATCAAAGCAGACTGGACAGCAAAGCAGACTGGATTAGCACAGGCAGACTGGATCAGCAAAGCAGACTGGGCAGCAGAGCAGACTGGATCAGCACAGGCAGACTGGATCAGCACAGGCAGACTGGACCAGCAAAGCAGACTGGATCTCAGAGCAGACTGGATCAGCACAGGCAGACTGGATCAGCACAGGCAGACTGGATCAGCAAAGCAGACTGGACAGCAGAGCAGACTGGATCGGCACAGGCAGACTGGATCAGCAAAGCAGGCTGGGCAGCAGAGCTGACTGGATCAGCACAGGCAGACTGGATCAGCAAAGCAGACTGGACAGCAGAGCACACTTGATCAGCACAGGCAGGCTGGATCAGCAAAGCAGACTGGACAGCAGAGCAGACTGGATCGGCACAGGCAGACTGGATCAGCAAAGCAGACTGGATCTCAGAGAAGACTGGATCAGCACAGACAGACTGGATCAGCAAAGCAAACTGGACAGCAGAGCAGACTGGATCAGCACAGGCATACTGGATCAGCAAAGCAGACTGTATCTCAGAGCAGACTGGATAGTCAGGACAGGCCGGGTCGGGTATCAGGCTGGCAGCAAGGTACAGGTGGATCAGGCAGGGGGATGGTCACAGGCAAGCCGAGGTCGGGTACAGGCAGACAGATGGATGGTCACAGGTAAGCCAGGTCAAACACAGGTAAGAGGTATCACAGATCAGGTTACAGTCACCACAACGCTGTAGAGCAGACAGCAGGGACCGTCTGCTCTGGCTGGATTTAAATAGCCTACCTGTCGCCAACAGGGGCGCGAGCTTGTCTACCTGCGCACGCACCCACGCGTGGCCATGCACGTGCACGCGCTCGCGCGCCCATGCGCATGCGCAATGGCGCCTGCGGACCAGGAAGCCCAGGGTTCAGATTTCTGGCAGGATCTTCATGACACAGAGGCTGCATTTGGTGGGACAGAGGCTGCATTTTGATGTGACAGAGGCTGCATTTGATGTGACAGAGGCTGCATGTAAGGAGGGACTCTGCTGGGGATGCCTGATGGCATCTGGTTGTAGGCGACTTGGCTAGTGACACGCTCAGGGCTCCCACTGATTCTGCATTATGGTGAGTTGAATGATTTAATTCTATATTACAATGTAATAATAGAAATTATGCGCTTCAATCATCCTGACACCATAACAACCATGGTGCTTGGATGATTGAAGTGCTAACAACAGGTGTTTGGAGTATCTTTATCTGCTGATTTTTAAACTTTCTAGAATACACATTTCTGTTGTTGTGTAGGATCTGGGCCTGCTGTCCCTTCATTCCTCTCTCCCTCTCCCTCCAGCCCTCGTTCATCTCAGACGCTAATCACACCACCTTAGAGCCACGCACACTATTTTGCTCAAACCACGCCCATTTTCACCAAGTGGGAGGGGTCAAAGAGGAAGGGCGGGGTCTGGCGCCCCCATCCTAAAACTTCACCAGCCGCCACTGGTGCCCGCAATATTACTGCCTCACCAGGGAAATTGCAGGCTTGAATGTTGCTAGGACATGTGAATCCAGCCACCCCTTTTCACCATCTGATTTGGAGGGTGGCGTAAAGGATGGGATTCCCATAGAGAAATTCTACCCACAAAACACTCCAGTGGAAATAAAGAGTAAAAATCCAGCTCCTGAGATGGCATGATATACTTTCGAAGAATGAGTTCAATGTGGGGTTTGCAAAAAGTGCCCAGAACCAGATCCACTGAAGAATATAAATTCAATTTCTAATATTCTTGTATCTCAAGGGCGTTTCTGGATAAATAGCATTGATAGTCAGACTGACTTAAAACAAAGTGTGAGTTTATTGTCACACAGTTGGCATCATAAATACATTGTAAAAAGTATGATAGTTCAGTTTAGTGTAGGTAAAAATATATGAAATAGAATGAATAGTTATAAAACTGTAATAAGCTTATGAAAGCATGTGCGCTTTATGGCTGCTGCCTTCTGTCTTCCATGCTGTCTTGTGTAACCAAAAGGAAACAGGAAATGATGTTCTTAGACTTCTGGGAGCATTCAGCTGTTCCCACTTGTCAAAGTCTTTGTGTAAATATGTCTGTGTCATCTCACCTAGTGGGTTGGTGTGTGTCTGTCTTTATCCAAGGCCGTATCTCCACCAAAAATGTTAGGAATTAAATTCATAGTAGAAATTGAATCCTTAGTTTGTACAATACTTCAAAAAAAGTTGTTTATTCTTCAGAAAGATGAGCAAGACAAGACTTGCATAGTGACATCTGGTAACATATGGTATGGTGATGGCTTTAGAAGGAGGAAGAGATATCAGATGTTACATTCTCCATAGTGTAGGGTTCCTTCCCTCTCTTCCTCCCTTCCTTCTCTTCCTAACTAGCCATTCAACCCTCTTGTTGTCCTGACATAGTTACTCAAAATAGAAGTATCTACACGGCAAAACCACTTCTCTCTGTCATCAACCTTCAGAAACCAAACACTATAATTACATTATAATATTCATGTGTTTCATATATTTTTCAGAAACTTTTATCACTTAAAATAGTAATAAACTTAAAATCTCTAACATCGGTCTTCAGGAAGACAAGCCATTCAGGGAGAGAATCCGACGGATCCCATTGTGGGAAATGGAAGATCTAGGTGAACAGCTGTCAGAACTGAACAGAGAAGGTATCATCTAGGAGTCTAGGAGTCTCTATCCCTCCCCTATAGTGGTGGTGCGGAAGAATGGTTCTCTGA
The DNA here is from genome assembly GCA_028564925.1 of Lithobates sylvaticus. Taxonomy (NCBI): domain Eukaryota; kingdom Metazoa; phylum Chordata; class Amphibia; order Anura; family Ranidae; genus Lithobates; species Lithobates sylvaticus. The sequence goes on along the minus strand of CM053035.1, from coordinate 138,736,092 downwards.
GGTTGTGCATCGACTATCGGATGCTTAACGTAAGAACCATACTTGACCAGTACAGCACTCCAAGGATAGAAGATGCTCTGCAGAGCCTGTTGGGGGCGAAGTGGTTCAGTATGCTGGATTTGAAGAGTGGGTACTATCAACTTCCCATTTACCCTGAAGATAGGGATAATACTGCTTTTATCACCCTAGTAGGGTTCTTTGAGTTCGACAGGATGCCACAAGTTCTGTCTGGTGCTCCAGCAACATTCCAGAGACAGAGGTAGAAGACAGTAGGGAACATGAACCTGATGTACCTAGACGATATCATCGTCTTCAACTAACCTCTCGAAGAGCATAAAGAGCGTCGGGAGTAGGACCTGTGTGAAGGAATGTAATGTACATACTGATAATCAGAAAATGTCTATTTGCTTATGTGTATACATGTTTCTATGCAACTCCTTACTTATTATGTAGTATACAGATTGACTCTGTTTGGAACTAAAGATGGCGTCTATACCCTGCATCCCACGCGTTAGAAGAATGCAGACGTGACGACATAACCAGCTTCAACCAAACTTCAAGCATCAAGTTTCTCCATTTTTCTTGTATTTCAACCAATGAGATGTACCTTTTAGACTGACATAGCAATTAGACTGACATAGCAATTTCTGTATAAAATATTGACACCGCCCAGGAATAAATCAGAAGTGTCAGAAGTAACCGATCTGAACACTGTGTCAGAGAGTTTTGCTTCTAGAATGCATGCATGTACACACTTTTTAATTCGAAACAGCAGCAGATAACCTTGAACTAGATTGTAGTTCTTATCCATTTCACCTGAAGAGGCTCCATGATGAGGGGTTGAAGCTGTCCCTGGAAAAATGTCAGTTTTACTAGCCTTCGCTTAATTACCTCGGCCATGTTGTCTACGATGAAGGAGTAGCTATTGACCCCCAGAAGTTGGAAGCTGTCACCTCCTGGCTGAGGCCTACCAATGTGACAAACCTAGTTAGAAAACCCAGAGGGCCCAGAAAGCCTTGGTAGTCAATCCAAGACCAGTGTGAACAAGTTTTCCAGCAAACGAAGTGGAGCTTAACGACTTACTATGCATAAATAAACCACAAAAGTGTAACCTGTATCAGGGACCTCGTCCGCCGCGCACTGTAGTGCGCATGCGCACGGGTCTGGCGCTCCGGCGCACTGGAAGAGATGGGGTAATGCTGCGGCGGCGCACGCGCACTCGCGGCTCCACTGAGCGGCACATGCGCACTAGCGCACGCCCCATGTGACCACCAGCTGGCCTATAAAAGAGAGGCCTCCACACTAAAACAAACGCTGGTTCGTCTCTCAGCTGTTCCTTGTCCTTGTACCTGTACCTGCTATCTTGCTGTCTTGATTGAACACCTGTTGCCGACCCGGACCGCCTTGACCACCCTGCTCTCTCCAAACCTTGACCCTTGGCTTGCTTTACCGGACTTCCCATTGTCTCCTGTGTTTGACCCTCGGCCTGTACCTCGGATATCTGCTTCTTGCTGCCAGTACCTGACCCTCTGCCTGCCTTTGGACCTGCCTTGCCTCTCCGCCTGGTTACCTTGCTCTGGACTTGCCTACCCGTGTTTGACCCCCTAGATTGTGCCTGACTAACCTTCTGTGTTTTACCCTCAGCCTGCCTTCAGCTTGCCTACCGGTGTTTGAACCTCAGCCAGGATCTCAGTTCCAGTCCATCTCCTATCTGCAGCACCTGGGCCCACGCCTAGCCATCACCAGCAGGTGGCTTGTGCCTCTTGGTGCCAACTGCCCTCTGTACCATCTTCAGGGGCAGTGGGCGCTGAGTCGCAAGGGCAACCACTCTCGGCATCTTGGCCTCGGTGAGTACTCAGTTCCTGATAGTACGAACCAGCCATGACAGAGGCCAACAGAGCGGGTTCTCCTTTGGAGATGTTATGTCAACAGGTGTCTGCCCTCATGGAAGCGGTGCAAAAACTACAAGAAGGCTATGCCCAGGTTGATACCCGCCTCCAACAACTGGCAACTGCTTCTTCTCCTGCTAGCCCAGCTCCCGGGTCAGCCAGTGGAACTTCCGCACCTCAAGTTCAAACTCCACCTGCTATGATGATGGCTGTGCCAGAACCCAGGGTACCCGTCCCTGAGCGTTTTTCAGGCGATCGCAAAAAATTCAGATCTTTCAAGAACGCCTGCTCCTTGTATCTCGCTTTACAACCCCGGACCTTCTCCTCAGAGATTGTAAAGGTGGGATTCATCATTTCCCTGTTATCAGAAGAACCTCAGACCTGGGCTCACGGTCTCATGGAGCAAAGGAACCCCCTGCTAAACACAGTAGATTCCTTCTTCGAAGCCATGGGCCAACTGTACGATGACCCCCAACGTACTGCCACGGCCGAAGCTACTTTACATACCCTCTCCCAGGGGAGAAGACCAGTAGAGGACTATACAGCGGAGTTCCGTAAGTGGTCAGCCGACACAACATGGAATGAGGCAGCCCTCCGTTACCAGTACCGGCTAGGGTTAAACGAGAGCCTAAAGGATGAACTAGCCCGTGTTGAGACCCCCACGTCCCTGGAAGAACTAATCCAGTTGGCTACCAAACTGGATCGGCGCATGCGTGAACGTCGTTCCGAGCGCCTACAAGGACCTCGACCAGTGTGGGGGCCCCCAAGAGGTTCCTCCATGTACCCAACCACTCCTTTGCCTACTGGCTCCTTGGCATCAGAGGGGGAACCTATGCAACTAGGTCTAGTCCGCCCCCGTCTGTCTCAGGAGGAACGCCAGCGCAGACGCAGATCCAACTTGTGTCTCTACTGCGGAGGGTCCGGCCATTTCCTACTGAATTGTCCCATCCAGCCCAGTAAGTTGCCACCTCAACACACTATGAACTGTCAAAATATTAACCTTGCTCAGGCTTATGTGACTCTCTCTGTCTCCCTACAGCTGGCGGGAAAGAAGATTTGGTTACCGGCCGTAATTGATTCGGGGGCTTGCAGCTGTTTTTTAGACATTTCCGTTGCCAAGGAATGGCATATCCCATGCTTCGACAAAGGAAAACCATTACTGGTCCACTTGGCCGATGGGTCCCTGCCGCATTCAGGGCCGGTAACACAGGAGACCTCACCCATCCTCACCACCACGGATTCTGGACATCAGGAGCTTCTACGCTTCGACCTCATTTCATCCCCTTGATGTTTCCTACCTTCCTAGGACTTCCTTGGCTACAAGCCCATGATCCTCAGATCCATTGGGACCGGAAAGAGGTTTCCTTTTCCTCTCCATACTGTCATCTACATTGCTTGGCACCAGCTCCAGGTGCTCACCTGGCAGTCATCACGGCACCGGAAAACCTGCAACACATCCCCCCAGTTTACCAAGACTTTAAGGATGTTTTTGATAAAAAAAAAGGCCGACCATCTACCCCCACACCGGGCCTATGACTGCCCTATTGAATTGCTTACTGGTTCTGAGATCCCTTTCGGACGCATATTTCCCTTGTCGGAGACAGAGTTGAAGGCTCTTAAAGCCTATATTGACGAAAACCTCGAGAAAGGCTTTATTCGGCCATCCACTTCCCCAGCCGGGGCTGGCATTTTCTTTGTGGGCAAAAAGGATGGCTCACTCCGACCCTGCATCGACTATAGGGAGCTTACCAAAATTACTGTCAAAAATCGGTACCCACTACCGCTTATCCCCGAGCTCTTCCAACGATTTCGAACAGCCAAGGTGTTCTCCAAACTCGACTTACGAGGTGCCTACAATCTCGTCAGGATCCGCGCAGGGGATGAGTGGAAGACAGCTTTCAGGTCTAGGTTTGGCCACTTCGAATATCTAGTGATGCCTTTTGGTCTATGCAACGCTCCGGCCACTTTTCAACACTTGGTGAATGACATCTTCAGAGAGCACTTGGATGATTTTCTAGTCGTTTACTTGGACGACATCCTCATCTTTTCAGCAACCTTGGAACTCCACCGGGAACACGTCAGGTGGGTACTTACCATCCTCAGAGCCCACCAACTGTACCTCAAGGCTGAAAAATGTGAATTCGAGAGATCTACAGTACAATTCTTAGGATTCATCATCTCCACCAAAGGTACCTCGATGGATCCCCAGAAAGTCAAGGCAGTGGTAGAGTGGTCACCCCCAAAGGATAAAAAGGCTGTGCAACGATTCATTGGCTTCGCCAATTTCTATCGGAGATTCATCATGGGATTCTCTGCCATCGTTGCTCCGATCACCCAACTAACCCGTCAACATGGCCGCTTCCAGTGGACCCAGGAGGCTCAGGAGGCCTTTATCAAGTTAAAGACACTCTTCACCACCGCTCCCATTTTACGGCATCCGGATCCTCTGCTCCCCTTCGTATTAGAGGTAGACGCCTCTGATTCGGCCACAGGTGCCATCCTCTCTCAACGGCATGGGCCGAAGGCCCTTCTCCATCCGGTGGCTTTCGCCTCCCGGAAATTAAGTCCTCCCGAGAGGAACTACGACGTGGGTGATCGAGAGTTACTAGCTATCAAATTTGCTTTGGAGGAATGGAGGTACCTTCTCGAGGGGGCAGTCCACCCAATCACCATCTTCACTGACCATAAGAACCTCGAATACCTACGGACTGCCAAGAAGTTAAAACCTCGCCAAGCCCGCTGGGCACTCTTCTTTTCAAGGTTCACATTCCACATCTCCTACCGTCCAGGGTCCAAGAATGGCAAGGCAGACGCACTCTCTCGCATCTCTCCGGAATCCGCCCAAATAACAGAACCCAGCACCATCCTAGCTCCCCAGAATTTTCTGCTGCTTACCCCAACAGACCTGTCCTCTACTCTCCATGCCGCCTCAACCCATTGCAGAGACCCCATTGTAGCCTCCCTGGAAAGGCGTGAAGACCTGCTTTGGCGTCAAGATAAAATCTTTGTCCCTCAAGAAGTGAGACCCTTAATCCTAAGAACCTTCCATGATCACAAGCTAGCTGGTCACTTCAAAGTCCGGAAAACAGCGGAACTCATCTCTCGCACCTTCTGGTGGCCAGGCTGGAGACAAGACTGCCAAACCTATATTTCCTCCTGTATACCTTGCCAACGGAATAAGGGGGCCAAAACCAAACCTTGGGGGTTACTAAAGCCACTACCCATCCCGGAGCGTCCCTGGGCCGACATCTCGATGGACTTCATCATAGACTTACCACCCTCAGAGGGTTTTTCTACCATCCTGGTAGTAGTGGACCGGCTGTCCAAGATGAGCCACTTCCTGCCTATGGTTGGTACCCCCACGGCTTTAGAAACTGCCAACATCTTTATTAAAGAAATTGTCAGGCTCCATGGGGTCCCCAAAAGCATTGTCTCAGACAGAGGTTCACAATTTACTTAAAAATTCTGGAAGGAACTTTGCAAGTCTCTAGGAATCAGGGTCTGCCTTTCATCAGCCTACCATCCACAGAGCAATGGACAAACTGAGCGTACCAACCAAACGCTCGAACAGTACCTACGCTGTTTCTGTTCCTCTGCACAAGACGACTGGGCCTCCCTGCTGGCTTACGCAGAATTTGCGTATAATGACTCCTCCCATTCGGCCACTAATCAAACTCCTTTCTGGGCAAACTTTGGCTTTCATCCATCCTTCCTCCCAAACGCCTTCCCCGAATCACCAGCTCCAGCGGTACAAGAACGACTAGAATCCATCCAATCCAACTTCCAGGAACTCCGGGAAACAATGCAACAGGCACAAAAGGATTACAAGAAGTTTCACGACAGAGGTAGAAGGGACAATCCCTCATTCAAAACAGGGGAGAAAGTATGGTTGTCAACCACTCATTTTAAACTCTCGTGCCCCTCACGAAAGCTGGGCCCCAAGTTCATTGGGCCATTTGAGATCAAAAAGATGGTAAACCCTGTGGCTTTTGAGCTTTCCTTACCCAAGACGTATAGAATACACCCGGTATTTCATGCCTCGCTGCTAAGACCCTTGGTCCCTAGTCCTTTTCCGGATAGAGAAGAACTTCCTCCACCACCTGTCACAATTGATGGTATTGAAGAGTATGAAGTGGAATCACTACTGGGTTGCAGAAAGGTGGGCCGTCAGCTTCAGTACTTGGTAAAATGGAAAGGGTACCCTCCAGAGGACAACTCCTGGGAACCATCCAGAAATTTCCATGCTCCAAGGATGATCAGGATCTTCCACCAAGAACATCCTGAATTGATGGATAGCCTGGGCGTCCGGAGTCCGCCCCTCAGGGGGGGCACTATCAGGGACCTCGTCCGCCGCGCACTGTAGTGCGCATGCGCACGGGTCTGGCGCTCCGGCGCACTGGAAGAGATGGGGTAATGCTGCGGCGGCGCACGCGCACTCGCGGCTCCTCTGAGCGGCGCGCGCGCATGCGCACTAGCGCACGCCCCATGTGACCACCAGCTGGCCTATAAAAGAGAGGCCTCCACACTAAAACAAACGCTGGTTCGTCTCTCAGCTGTTCCTTGTCCTTGTACCTGTACCTGCTATCTTGCTATCTTGATTGAACACCTGTTGCCGACCCGGACCGCCTTGACCACCCTGCTCTCTCCAAACCTTGACCCTTGGCTTGCTTTACCGGACTTCCCATTGTCTCCTGTGTTTGACCCTCGGCCTGTACCTCGGATATCTGCTTCTTGCTGCCAGTACCTGACCCTCTGCCTGCCTTTGGACCTGCCTTGCCTCTCCGCCTGGTTACCTTGCTCTGGACTTGCCTACCCGTGTTTGACCCCCTAGATTGTGCCTGACTAACCTTCTGTGTTTTACCCTCAGCCTGCCTTCAGGCCTACCGGTGTTTGAACCTCAGCCAGGATCTCAGTTCCAGTCCATCTCCTATCTGCAGCACCTGGGCCCACGCCTAGCCATCACCAGCAGGTGGCTTGTGCCTCTTGGTGCCAACTGCCCTCTGTACCATCTTCAGGGGCAGTGGGTCGCAAGGGCAACCGCTCTCGGCATCTTGGCCTCGGTGAGTACTCAGTTCCTGATAACCTGACAGACTACGGTGAGGTGGGTCAACAGGAAACCAAAAAGCCTTCTAATGCCCCGTACACACGGTCGGAAAATCCGACCACAAAATCCATCGGATTTTTTCTGACGGATTTAGTCGGACACTGGTGTTGCATACACACGGTCGGACCAAGTTGTCGGAAAATCCGATCATTCTGAACGTGGTGACGTTTGTTGCCTACGACGGGACTACGTAGAGGCTAGTAGCCAATAGCTTTGTACTTGTAATGTGATCTGAGCATGCCTGGCACTGTGTCCGTCGGAATTCGCTACACACGATCGGAAAAAGTCCGATAGGACTTTGTTGTCGGAAAATTTGAGAGCAGGAGATAAAACTTTGTCCGTCGGAAAATCCGATGGAAAATGTCCGATGGAGCCTACACACGGTCGGAATTTCCGACAACATTGTCCGATAGGACATTTTCCGTCGGAAAATCCGACCGTGTGTATGGGGCTTTAGAACAAAATGTCTCATTACATAAAAAAATGCCCTCCAAGATAAGGGGGTCATTCCTCATTTTAGGATTGTAGGTATAGGTATAAAATAATTAATTTACACCTCTTGGCAAACTTTAAATCCTGAACCTTTGGCTCATAACAGAAACATTTAGCTACCTAAGACTTGTCAGCCATTATTGCTATTCAATGCAAAGTATAACTAGACTGGTTATTGTTGAGTAAGCTAAAGGAGTCTTCAAATATTAGGCTGTATCTGTGCAATCAACAAGCAGCTCTGAATGCACAGCTGACCAAGGGGCATAAAAGAATGATTTGCATGCCTCCCCTCACTACCCTAAAATGAAGAATAATCTCTAAGCCCCATTTTTTGCGATGTGTAATGGAATGAAACCTTTTCTTATGCCGCGTACACACAACCGGACTTTTCGACGGACTAGGTCCGACGGTCTTCCCGACAGACTTTCGGCGGAGTTCCGACGGACTTTCTGAATGAACGTACTTGGCCACACATATTTAAACCAAAGTCTGATGGATTCGAACGTGATGACGTACGACCGGACTAGAATAAGGAAGTTCATAGCCAGTAGCTAATAGCTGCCCTAGCGTTGGCTTTTGTCCGTCGGACTAGCATACACACGAACGGATTTCTCAATAGGAACTGGGTCCGGCGGAGTTCTGGCAGAAAAATTTGAAACATGTTCTATTTCTAAAGTCCATCAGATTTTTGGACAGCAAAGGTCTGATGGAGCCCACACACGATCAAATTGTCCAACGGATTTGTTCCGTCTGACTTTTGCTGTTGAAAAGTCCGGTCGTGTGTACGCGGCATAAAAAGGCTCAACAATAAATAGACTGTATGATGCAGATACAGCATGGAGTATTTACTGAAAATCCCTGTGGAGGGTGTTATAAATAGGGCACTGAGGGTATACTGTATCACTGTGATATTGTAGGGATATTGATGGACAGAATGTTGCTTGTACTGAAATGGACGGTTGCCTGCATCTTGTAAGTTTTTTTCTCAGTAAGCAATACTGATTGTCTAGCAGAATCCTAGAAAGTTTCTGAAAATAAATTGTGTAATTTTTCCACAGCTTTATTCAGCTTCACTACACTTAAAGTTCAAGTTCGAGCTCTGGACTTCCCTCAGAAGACCCCCTCCACTTCTTGTGGCCCTCCTACTCACTCTGTCTTTAGGCATGTCAAAGGATTTTCTGGGTCCTCTTCCTGTGCGGATCTTTTCTTGGTGGTGAGTGGTCCTTGATAATGCAAATCTGATGTTGTGATGTTGCCCCTGGGGGACAGGCCATTGACATCCTGCACTCACAGTATGTCCTCAGTCTTTCATGTTGAAAGACACTGGGGTTGATTTACTAAAACTGGAGTGTGCAAAATCTGGTATAGCATAGAAACCAATCAGCTTCCAGTTGTTTTTTTTTTTGTCAAACCTTAATTGAACAAGCTGAAGTTAGAAGCTGATTGGCTACCATGCACAACTGCACCAGATTTTGTACTCTACAGTTTTAGTAAATCAACACCACTGTGTATCATTTAACCCAAAAGACTAAGTACATCTTGTGGGAGAAAAGAGGTACTGTGGGTGACAGCGCTGGAGAGAACAAAGAAAAAACAAGCAATCCTTACCTTCTCGATTACAAAAGGTGTACAACGTGGTTTATAGGAATCATTCACAGCTAAAAATTTTCAACCTCAATATATAACTGTAGCTAACAGAATAAACAGTCACACTCCAGGAGGACCCTGAGGTCCGTAATGCAGAGCATTCAAACATGAAGAGCGATCTTCTCAGACATTGTCAATAAAGGGGGGGGGGGGGTGGTAGGACAGGGGAGGATGAGAGGATAGAAAGGAGAGATTGTGTGTTTAACATCACTTACGGGCTTACGTCGATATACGTCGTCAATTTGCAATTTAAAGAGGAATATCATTGTTATGGCAGCAGCCACCTGCCATAACCCTGGTATCCTCTTCTTCAGTGAGCAGTCCGGTTTCAGATAAAAGTGGTCTCTGCGGCAGATTCGCCACAAGATCTTTTATCGGTGGCGGGAGAGGCAATTGGGTCCTCTTACCTGTTGGGTATGGAGCTGAGTGAGGGGAAGATGGCCCCCACCCATCTCCATACCATTGCAGGGCGGAAGCGATGACAAAACGTCACTTTCACCCATAGCTCTTAAAGCGACATTTATTTATTTTTTCAAATCACTTAAAATTGCATTTTAGTGTAAATATGAGATCTGAGGTCTTTTTGACCCCAGATCTCATATTTAAGAGGTCCTGTCATGATTTTTTTCTATTACAAGGGATGTTTACATTCCTTGTGATAGGAATAAAAGTGACAACATTTTTTTTTTTAAAGAACAGTGTAAAAATAAAAAGTAAAAAGTAAAATAAATAAGAAAAAAACAAAAAATTATTTCTAACGATCCCTGTCCCACTGAGCTCGCGTACAGAAGCAAGGGCATACGTGAGTAGCGCTCGCATATGAAAGCAGTGTTCAAAACACACATGTGAGGTATCGCCGCAATCGTTAGAGTGAGAGTAATACTTCTAGCCCTAGACCTCTTCTGTAACTCAAAACATGCAACATGTACAACTTTTTTAAACAATGGAGATTTTTAAGGGTAAAAGCTTGTCGCCATTCCACGAGCAGGCGGAATTTTGAAGCGTGACATGTTGGGTATGAATTTACTCGGCGTAACATTATCTTTCACAATATAAAAAAGAAATTGGGCTAACTGATGTCTAATTTTTTCATTCAAAAAAGTATTTTTTCCAATAAAAATTGTGCTTGTAAGACCGCTGCGCAAATACGGTGTGACAGAAAGTATTGCAACAACCGCCATTTTATTCTCTAGGGTGTTAGAAAAAAAACAATATGTAATGTTTTGGGGTTCTAAGTAATTTTCTAGCAAAAAAAAAAAACAGATTTTAACTTCTAAACAGCCAATCTCAGAAAGAGGCTCGGCCCTTAAGTGGTTAACAAAAGACTGGCAATTGTCCAGGCGCCCTATCAGAGTTCCCAACTATTTCTGTAGATATTGACTGGTCATGTCATGCTTGTCCCAGTATGGAGTGGAGCATTTAAAATCAGGGCCGTAAAATCAAATTTTTTGGAAGCGTTCTTCCCTTCGAGTTGGGCATTAACCACTTTCCACACGTAGGACGTTATATTGTGTATTTGGGTTTCAGTGATAATCAAATTTTTTAGTGGTGTCAACATTTTCAGCTGGGGATTCCTTGTACAGTAGAAATTATTCTATCGGCTATAGAGGCACTTTATCAGGTGGCGAAAGAAGGTCCCCCCCCAGTCGCCTCCTTTCCTGGGCTCTTTCGTCCCATCTGGAAGCTGGGGACCTTTCTGACCAGTGGCACCTAGTGCACTGAACAGAGAGAAACTGATGTTGTTCCTCCCTCTCTGTGAAATGAGAAACTTGAAGCGATGAGGATTTAGCCACTTCCAGTTTGATGCTTACAAGCCGTTACTGGCTTGTACAAGCATCTGATCAATGTGGGTATAGAAGACCCCAAAGAAAGGGTTATCTCAACCCCGCGCTTGGATGAGAGAAAAAACTAAACAGTCAAAAGAATATATATATTCAAAAGTATCTATATATATATATATATGAGATGTTTTAGTGTTAAGGTGATAAGTAATGCGCTAATGAAGCACTAATTATATCGTCCTTAATCAATTAAATATTAACTGACTAAGGAAAGCTGCTCCCTTAGAAATCCGTAGATTTAAAGAATTGTGAGGTTTGGTATTTGGGGCGCTAAAATTATTTTAACAAAATAGAGTTATTTAAAAAAATGAGATATGGAGTATGACTCTCGGATGAGGTGTAAGCGCAACTATTATGGTGTAACAATCCCTGGTAAGACGCTCATATAAAGTATTATTGTTAATCGCCTAATAAATCAAGAAATAAGTGGTAAATAATATAGCACAAAACTTCATATAGTGATAAAAAAACGAAGGAAACCGATTCCTCTACTGTTGTCAAAATAATTCACCAACAATTTGTGACACCCAACATGTCCAAATATGAAAAACTAGCATCAAAAGAAATTGACCTCTTGGGTCCGTGCCCAATGCAATATGTGGGCCGGACTACCAGACAACTTAAAATTAGAATAAACGAACACCTAGCTAACATAAAGAAAAAATTCCCCAACCACAGTGTTTCGAGACATTTCGAGAAATATCACAATGCTGACCCCACCCAGTGTCGTTTCTATGGGATCGATAAAGTCTCAAGACACTGGAGGGGGACAGATATGAGGAAAGAGGTCTCCCAAAACGAGACAAAGTGGCTATATACACTCAACACAATGCAACCGTTAGGTATGAACATAGAATTAGATCTGAATTGTTTTCTGACTAATGAATAGAATCTGAACATGAACTACATGAGGGGGGAGGGGAGGTTGATGCTGTATACTAAAGAAAAATTTAATTACCTTCTTTTTCTTTATATATCAAAAAAAAAAATTTTCTTTTTCCTTACATATTAAAATCTCTTTCACTATCAACCCTTAGAAATCACTCTAAAGTGTCCCCTATAGAGATAAATGATTTGTCAAAGGTACACTAAAAGACTCTGATGCCAATGTTAATAAATGCAAAGGGAATTAGCATTAAAGTCTAAGCGCCATCTAGTGGAACACTCAGAATAAGGCCGGCTTTATTATATATATATATATATTCTTTTAATTTTTTTAATTGGTTAAAGTCGTGTGGTATCCCGACAACGATAGTAAAGGTGATATTTAAATAATTAAAGAATTAAGCGAACAAAGACCTCTAAGATTAACTAAATGGCATAAAAATAATTACAAAAATCCAATATAACAAAAATAAGGAACAAAAAGTTTTTTGCCGTGCACCATTGTTTCTTAAACAATAAGAATACTGCAGAAAGTGCAAATACCAAATACTTTATTAATTAAATCTTGATCCAGTCAAACAATAGTGGTAGGACTGATAAATAAGAAATCAAATACATGTTTTTAAGGTTGTATTAAGGCATTTTTTAACGATGTATGTATTAAATGTATCATGTGCGGCGGGTCCGCAATGAGGAGTCCAGTTGGCACTGAGGCTGCGCATTTCATAAGGTCTCTCATTGGCTGGTCTTCCAATGAGAGACACTATATCATCAGGCATTCTCCAAGTGATCAGGCACGCCCCCCTGAAGACGGAATCACGAAACGTACGTCGGAGGCGGTACCTGATCACTACACAGAACGTAAGCTTCCCAGGATATCCGGCTCTGTTGGTTGACGGCGGGAGGAGGTGACACGCACGCCGATCGGCTCAGGAATCCATCAGAGGGAGAGCTATCTTTTTCCAAAAACCTTACCACTGTTTTTTACCACGGCGAGCAGCCCCAGTGCCGGGCGGGCACCGGTTAATGTGAGTGGCCATTTGGCTTTCGTTGTTATACTGTTTTTAAAAATAAAAAGCAATGTTACACTATGAAGTGTTTTTTTCAATTCCACATATCTACCCATCTATGACCTGATCTGAGCTAATTTGAGAGGAGGAGGAGGAGGTGTCTACAAGTATTTTTTCCCTTTGGTGTATCCAAACAGGCTATGCCCTGTAACAAGCACATGCGATTGTTTTTTAGCTAAAACAATCAACATCTTCCGGTAAGCGGCCAGTTTTACTATTGCTATCACCTGGGTGAAAGAAGAATTTTTTCCTATGCGGTGAAGGGATTCACATTTATTAAGGAAAAGTGCAATTCAACACGCAACTGATGCAAATGTCTATGAACTTTTGATTTAAACAATAATTTTTTTATGGTGGTTTTTTCTTTAGAGACACTATATATATTTTTTTCACTTATTATATCCATGTCCAGGTCTTTGGTGTGCCCTGGATCTGGATTTTATATAGGAGGATTTTTATTATTAATTTAGAGTGATTTTCATTCATCACAGTTGTGGTACACTGTATATGCATATTATTCATTTGTTTATTGAGCAATTACGTTTATCTGTGGGAGCACTTAAATATTGTTTTATTTTATGTATAATGTATGAACTATCTAATTAGCACCTGGTCACGACCAAGAGGTCAATTTCTTTTGATGCTAGTTTTTCATATTTGGACATGTTGGGTGTCACAAATTGTTGGTGAATTATTTTGACAACAGTAGAGGAATCGGTTTCCTTCGTTTTTTTATCACTATATGAAGTTTTGTGCTATATTATTTACCACTTATTTCTTGATTTATTAGGCGATTAACAATAATACTTTATATGAGCGTCTTACCAGGGATTGTTACACCATAATAGTTGCGCTTACACCTCATCCGAGAGTCATACTCCATATCTCATTTTTTTAAATAACTCTATTTTGTTAAAATAATTTTAGCGCCCCAAATACCAAACCTCACAAGCATCTGATCAAACCGATCTTGGTTTGATCAGATGCTTTGGAAGCCTGAGAAGACATCTGGGGTCTAATAGACCCCTGTCCATAGGCGTGCGCAGCATATTGGATTAGGGTGTGCACCCCAAAACTCAAACACACGTGTGTGTGGGTATATATGTGTGTATATATATATATATATATATATATATATATATATATATATATATATATATATATAGACCTATATATAGACCCGCACGCAACAAACATTTTGAAATGTGTTAAAACTATTTTTAATATTTCAATACATTTTACATCTTATGGCAGAGCTGGTCAGATTGAGAAAGTAGGGATGAGAAAGGGGGAGATTGAATCAGTTGGCAGTGGTGATGGGGGGAGGGGAATGGGATCAGTGGCAGTGCTGGAGTGATGGAATGAGTGGAAGTGCTGGAGGGCATGGGATCAGTGGCAGTGCTGGAGGGGGGGGGGGTGATCAGTGGCAGTGCTGGAGAGGGGGGGTGATCAGTGGCAGTGCTAGGGGGTTGATGGGATCAGTGGCAGTTGTGGTGGGGGGTAATGGGATCAGTGGCAGTACTGGGGGTATGGGATGAGTGGCAAGGTTAGGGGGGATCATTGGCAGTGCTGGAGGTTGATGGGATTAGTAGCGGTGGTGGGGGTTGTGGGGGGGATTCGTGGCAGTACTAGGGGGATGAGTGGCAGTGGACGGGGGGATCAGTAGCAATGCTGGGGGGGAGATAGGATGAGTGGCAGTGTTGAGGGACATGAGATCAATGGCAGCAGTGTGGTGGGGGATTTGATCAGTGACAGTGCTGGGTGGGGGGATGGATGGGATCGGTGGCAGTGCTGGGTGGGGGGATGGATGGGATCGGTGGCAGTGCTGGGTGGGGGGGATGGATGGGATCGGTGGCAGTGCTGGGTGGGGGGGGTGGATGGGATCGGTGGCACTCACTTGCTCTCAGTGTGGACTCCATGCTTGCTGTGTCTCCGGCTCCCTCCAGGTTGGCTTCACGTGTCTCCTCACACAGTGGAGACCTCCTCCACTCTCGGCTCTTCCTACTCAATCAGCTGGCTCTTCCAGTCCCCCGGACGCCATGCCCCCATCTGCCTGCTGCTGTAAATTCAATGGGCGGAGCCACGGAGAAGCTGGGCGGGCGGGCGGTCTTGCAGCAGTTACTTAGAATGAAGGAGTCAGGGGGAGCTGGAAGGCATTCATAGGCTGTAGGGCGGAAAATGCAGAGCATTGCTTGTTCTATGTGCCGACTGCTACCCCTCTCATCCAGGTGTAGACAAGTATGTCAGGGGATTACGCACGCCCCTGACATACCCCTGCACACGCCTATGCCCCTGTCACAGCAGATGCTATCATGAGGGGTATTGTTCATCCCTTGTGATATCAATAAAGTTGATAAAAAAATAGAGGGTCATTGTTAAAAAGGTCATTTAAATAAAATAAATATTCAGATTAAAACAAGAAAATTAAAGCTCCCTGTCCCCTTGTGCTCATTCGCAAAATCGAATGTGCACGTAGGTCCTACCCCATATATGTGCAGTATCACCGCAAACGTCAGAGTGAGAACAATAATTCTAGAACCAGACCTTCTGTGTAACAATAAACTGGTAACCTGTAAAGACTTTGAAGCATTGCCTATGCATAGTTAAATGTTTCTTGCTTTGTCACTATTCCACAGGCATCCACAATTTTAAAGCATGACATGTTTGACATCTATTTACTTGGCGTGACATCTTTTATAGTTTACCAAAAAATAGGGTATCGTGTTTGTGTGCACAAAAAATCATTAGTATATTTTTCCCCAACAATTTGAGATTAAAAAAACACCCATCATTTTATTCTTTAGGGCCTTTGCTTAAAAATACATAATCTTTGTGGGTTCTAATTAATTTAGCAACAATTCTACCAAAAAAAAAATCATGATTTTTACATGTATAAAAGAAATGTCAGAAGAACTGGCCTAGATGGCAAGTCTTTAAAAGTCTATTTTTATTTTTTTTTGCTGCAATCAACCTCTATCAACATATTGCATCTGCATATTACATTTAACTGTTTTAAAAACACACGGGATCTGTTTATATGGTGTAATATTAATTGCATTACTTTTGGGAGATGGTGGAACTTACTATGTATCTAAGGTGGGAAGTGTCTGTGAAATTACACTGTAGGGAACGTCTCCTAAGCTGAAAGTCTTGCTGTGGAAAGACTATAAATTATCAACAAATCAAGACAATTAGCCTCTTCAGAGACTGACTGCCGACACAGATATTTCAGTTCACTTATTTCCAAGACCATACAGAACTCATCGTGTAATAGCCCATAATTTTTACAAAATAAATTGTCTCATTCTAATACACGGTAATGGAGAATTATTTTACAATTATTTTACAAATACTTTTACTGTTCCACTTCTACATTCAGTGAAATATATTTTCATACAGAGACATAAAAGCTGCCGTATGTGTCCATATGCAGTATATATATATATATATATATATATAAAAACACATTTATATTATTGTTATCTGTTGTAAAATTTGTTGAAACTTAAATCAAATCATTAAGAGCTCACAAAAAACTTAACAATAATAATGTAACTTCAGAAGTGGTTTTCATTATTTGAATCTGTAACTTTTTAAAAAAAATACCAGGTGATGCTACCATGAAGGTCCTTACTTAGGTACCTCCTGCAACAAGTAAATGCAAAGTGGCTGTATATACAGTTTTAAAAATATGTAGAATTTTTAGCAAAATAAATAAAAATAATAAAGGAAATTAAAAACACCCCCCTGCACATACAAGCAAATGCAAAAGCACACTTAGGTCCTGAATGCATATGTATTCAGCGATTGGACCACAATAATTGTAGGTCATCATTCATGTTTTACTCTGCAATAATAACCTGTAAAGGCTCTAAAGGAGAATTAACCCAAAAAAAGGTTAATTAAATCCACAAATGCTTTTTTTTACCACTACTATTCCTTTATATTGGCTTTTAAAATGTACAAATGCAGCAATTTAGAAATTGGATTAAAGGTTTAGCGCTGGGAAATACTTTTAGAAAGATAAAAAGTAAATTTTATATACAATTATACAGATTAGACCAAAATGAGGGACAAATAAGGAGGAATGAGGGACAGAGGGACATTGCTTCAAATCAGGGACAGTCCCTCGAAATCAGGGACAGTTGGGAGGTATGCCCATACCATGTGACCGCTGTAACCAATCACAGCAGGTCACATGACAGTTGTAAACAATGGATGGCTTCCTTTCAAGCCATCCATTGTGTACAATTGTGTTGCCAGCTGTGATTGGTCACAGTGATCACATGGTACAGACTGGAACAATCACAGCCCATGTGTGTTATGAGATCATATGTGGCCAATCACAGCTAATCACAACAAGACAAACTGAATAAATCGATTTCATTCAGTAAAATGCTTGCATATAGCAATGAAATTCATTCAACGTAATGTGTAAAAACAAAAAACAAAATACTGATCACTTACCCAGAGTAGTACAATGTTACTATGGTAACATTACATTGCTCTGGTTTTAAGTAGTTTAAAAAAACAAAAATCTTAAAAAAAAGAAAAAATATATCATAAAAAAATAAACAAATAAATATTTGTATTCGTACTGTTACCAGTCATTGTCCCTGATCACTGCCACACCAGTTATTTGATGACACTGTACTGCACTGGTGAAAGTATGTAAAAAAAAAAGAAATTCACAAATTTTCCAAAAAATCGTGACAAAAAAATTACAACTTCAAAAAACTCACCATGCCTCTTACTAAATACCTTGGACTGTCAACATTCCAAAAAGGGGTATTTGGGGGGGGGGGGGGGTATTTTGGGGTATTTGTACTGTCCTGACATTTTTGGGCCACAAGAAATGAGAAAGCCCGTCAGTACATCAGGATTGAATTTTCAGATATATACCATAGTTTGTGGACTCTAAAACTATCCTACAGACTAAATAATATACATGAAAAAAAAAAGTTTTTTTCATAGTGATACAGTGTTGCATGTCTGCGCAATTGTCATTCAAATTGTGACAGTGCTGAAAGCTGAAAATTGGCCTGGGCAGGAAGGGGGCAAAAGTGGTATTGGAGTGGTTAAATAGTCACCTGTGACAAAATGAAGATACCGTAATTTGTCCCCATTTCTCGGTGCACGCAATTTTAAGACTTGACATATTTGATGTCTGTTTACATAATGCAAAATTATATTTTATATTTTACAAAAAATGTGGGTATTATATTATGTTTGTGTGCCCTAAAATGAATTTGAGTGTATTTTTTCTTGAAAATTTGCTTATGCTTTGCAAATATAATGTAACATAAAAAATGACAACTGCCACAATTTTATTCCACAGGACCTTTGCTTTCAAAAAATATAATGTATAATGTTTGTGGGTTTACAATATATATATATATATATATATATATATATATATATATATAGATATATATTTCTAGCAAATAATGCTGATTTTACCATGTGTGTGCCAAATTAAAAACATTTCCCCAGGCAGCAAGCAGTCAAGGAAACCCTGTGTTGCAACCATCTTTTAAAAATTCAAGTTTCCAGACTTACTCTGTCTTTAATACTTCTGGACTCACTGACCTGTAACAAGTATGAGGCAAATTAAATCAGAGTGAAATATTGAAAATGCTGGATCAGCATCACAGCCAGGCAACTAGCATATTTAAAAAGAGGTCAGCAATGGCAGTCGTTGTATTTCTGTTATGATATGTTTACTTTATCTTGCTGTGAGCCTGAATGTGCATTTGGTGCCTATCTCCAAAAGAGTAGCCAACTCTTTGTCTTACATGACTCTTGTGTTATAACAGTATGAGTGCTAGTTTCATTGACAAGATGGTTCACACCTATGCATTTTTGTGGGCCGCATTTGCGCGGGCACGGCAGCCCATTCACATAAATGGGCTGCGGTGCCTGCATTTCCGCAAAAAAAAAAGGTGCATGCACCTTTTCAAAACTGCAGCCACAAGGAAAACATATGGTATTTTTGACCATGCAATTTTTCTGTGGTTCCTGCACCCACACTGCGATTTTACATGCATGGGGGTGGCATTCAGAATGAAAGTCAGCCCCTCGCATTTTCACAGAGCAGCACATTTTTACTGTGGGTGGTTGTGGGAACCGATGCGATTCCCGCACATGCAGCCACATGCAGAAATATGAACCAAGCCTTAATATTGAAGAGTATCTAAACCTAAAAACAAAAATGTAATATATTGCATCCTACCAGTCCTTTTTTGAAGTTTATGTATGGCAATTTGGACCAATATAAGTATGTACAGTATGTGCCAAACCTGTGGGATCCCTGTGGAAGATTGAAATCACTGTAGTAGACACCACTACTACAGTGATTATCACTAGCTTCTGAGTCCTGTGCCAAAAAACTGCTCTACTGCAGTGTGAACACAGGAGATTGCGGGCTCATCGTGAGCGCCAGTCAAAGAATACTTTGCATTTTCTCAATGAATTTAAAACATTCTCTGACTGGACAACATGGAGAGTTGGGGTAGTGATGTCATGATCTTCATGTCATCCAATCAGAGAAATCTTTGCATTAATTGAGAAAATGCAGTGTTCTCTGAATTGTGCCCATGTTGAGTGAGCAAACCCCTGTGTTCACTAAGCAGCAGAGCAGTCCCTTGGCAAGGGACCCAGAAACTAACAGTAATCATTGTAATAGTAGTACCTTCTACAGTGATTTCCAGCTTCCACAGGCATCCTAGAAGTATAACCATAAGTGGCCAGTCCATTGGGGCACATGTTTTGTATGCGTTTTGCATGCAGGGCGCCAGACTCATATGTTTTTGGATTTTTTTTTTTCAAGCCACATGATCAGAGCCTGAGACTCTAATTGGCTTGAAAAAGGTTGGGCTGGGGGGCGCAGAGCACTGTGCCCTGAACCCACCCACTTGTGACACTAGCAAATCAATATTTTCTATTGTCTTCCAGCTTCTCCTCCCGGCCAGTCAGGGTAGGAGGCGGATAGGTTTGGCCGGAAGGAGAAGCCGAGGAGGAAAACACGGAGGATCTGAGTTCAGGGGGACCTGGGGGGGGGTTTGTTTTCCGCCCCCCCCAAAAAAGTTTAGCATTAGCCGTCACTGAGCATAACACATACATTCTTACAATAATCTATGCTGGACCAATGTGACTCTGCAAAAACATGCATACCTAAACCTCAGCTTTAACAGAGAATTAGGGCCAAAGCCAAACAATATATTTTTTTTTTTTTTCTGCTATAAAACACATCCAATAAAAAATATAAAAAATCAAATTTCTTCATCAATATAGGCCAAAATGTATTCTGCTACATATTTTTGGTAAAAAAAAAATCCCAATAAGCGTATATTGATTGGTTTGAGCAAAAGTTATAGCATCTCACTTGCTCACTTGCTCACTTGCTCTCAGTGTGGACTCCATGCTTGCTGTGTCTCCGGCTCCCTCCAGGTTGGCTTCACGTGTCTCCTCACACAGTGGAGACCTCCTCCACTCTCGGCTCTTCCTACTCAATCAGCTGGCTCTTCCAGTCCCCCGGACGCCATGCCCCCATCTGCCTGCTGCTGTAAATTCAATGGGCGGAGCCACGGAGAAGCTGGGCGGGCGGGCGGTCTTGCAGCAGTTACTTAGAATGAAGGAGTCAGGGGGAGCTGGAAGGCATTCATAGGCTGTAGGGCGGAAAATGCAGAGCATTGCTTGTTCTATGTGCCGACTGCTACCCCTCTCATCCAGGTGTAGACAAGTATGTCAGGGGATTACGCACGCCCCTGACATACCCCTGCACACGCCTATGCCCCTGTCACAGCAGATGCTATCATGAGGGGTATTGTTCATCCCTTGTGATATCAATAAAGTTGATAAAAAAATAGAGGGTCATTGTTAAAAAGGTCATTTAAATAAAATAAATATTCAGATTAAAACAAGAAAATTAAAGCTCCCTGTCCCCTTGTGCTCATTCGCAAAATCGAATGTGCACGTAGGTCCTACCCCATATATGTGCAGTATCACCGCAAACGTCAGAGTGAGAACAATAATTCTAGAACCAGACCTTCTGTGTAACAATAAACTGGTAACCTGTAAAGACTTTGAAGCATTGCCTATGCATAGTTAAATGTTTCTTGCTTTGTCACTATTCCACAGGCATCCACAATTTTAAAGCATGACATGTTTGACATCTATTTACTTGGCGTGACATCTTTTATAGTTTACCAAAAAATAGGGTATCGTGTTTGTGTGCACAAAAAATCATTAGTATATTTTTCCCCAACAATTTGAGATTAAAAAAACACCCATCATTTTATTCTTTAGGGCCTTTGCTTAAAAATACATAATCTTTGTGGGTTCTAATTAATTTAGCAACAATTCTACCAAAAAAAAAATCATGATTTTTACATGTATAAAAGAAATGTCAGAAGAACTGGCCTAGATGGCAAGTCTTTAAAAGTCTATTTTTATTTTTTTTTTGCTGCAATCAACCTCTATCAACATATTGCATCTGCATATTACATTTAACTGTTTTAAAAACACACGGGATCTGTTTATATGGTGTAATATTAATTGCATTACTTTTGGGAGATGGTGGAACTTACTATGTATCTAAGGTGGGAAGTGTCTGTGAAATTACACTGTAGGGAACGTCTCCTAAGCTGAAAGTCTTGCTGTGGAAAGACTATAAATTATCAACAAATCAAGACAATTAGCCTCTTCAGAGACTGACTGCCGACACAGATATTTCAGTTCACTTATTTCCAAGACCATACAGAACTCATCGTGTAATAGCCCATAATTTTTACAAAATAAATTGTCTCATTCTAATACACGGTAATGGAGAATTATTTTACAATTATTTTACAAATACTTTTACTGTTCCACTTCTACATTCAGTGAAATATATTTTCATACAGAGACATAAAAGCTGCCGTATGTGTCCATATGCAGTATATATATATATATATATATATATATATATATATATATATATATATATATATATATATAAAAACACATTTATATTATTGTTATCTGTTGTAAAATTTGTTGAAACTTAAATCAAATCATTAAGAGCTCACAAAAAACTTAACAATAATAATGTAACTTCAGAAGTGGTTTTCATTATTTGAATCTGTAACTTTTTAAAAAAAATACCAGGTGATGCTACCATGAAGGTCCTTACTTAGGTACCTCCTGCAACAAGTAAATGCAAAGTGGCTGTATATACAGTTTTAAAAATATGTAGAATTTTTAGCAAAATAAATAAAAATAATAAAGGAAATTAAAAACACCCCCACCCCCCTGCACATACAAGCAAATGCAAAAGCACACTTAGGTCCTGAATGCATATGTATTCAGCGATTGGACCACAATAATTGTAGGTCATCATTCATGTTTAACTCTGCAATAATAACCTGTAAAGGCTCTAAAGGAGAATTAACCCAAAAAAAGGTTAATTAAATCCACAAATGCTTTTTTTTACCACTACTATTCCTTTATATTGGCTTTTAAAATGTACAAATGCAGCAATTTAGAAATTGGATTAAAGGTTTAGCGCTGGGAAATACTTTTAGAAAGATAAAAAGTAAATTTTATATACAATTATACAGATTAGACCAAAATGAGGGACAAATAAGGAGGAATGAGGGACAGAGGGACATTGCTTCAAATCAGGGACAGTCCCTCGAAATCAGGGACAGTTGGGAGGTATGCCCATACCATGTGACCGCTGTAACCAATCACAGCAGGTCACATGACAGTTGTAAACAATGGATGGCTTCCTTTCAAGCCATCCATTGTGTACAATTGTGTTGCCAGCTGTGATTGGTCACAGTGATCACATGGTACAGACTGGAACAATCACAGCCCATGTGTGTTATGAGATCATATGTGGCCAATCACAGCTAATCACAACAAGACAAACTGAATAAATCGATTTCATTCAGTAAAATGCTTGCATATAGCAATGAAATTCATTCAACGTAATGTGTAAAAACAAAAAACAAAATACTGATCACTTACCCAGAGTAGTACAATGTTACTATGGTAACATTACATTGCTCTGGTTTTAAGTAGTTTAAAAAAACAAAAATCTTAAAAAAAAGAAAAAAATATCATAAAAAAATAAACAAATAAATATTTGTATTCGTACTGTTACCAGTCATTGTCCCTGATCACTGCCACACCAGTTATTTGATGACACTGTACTGCACTGGTGAAAGTATGTAAAAAAAAAGAAATTCACAAATTTTCCAAAAAATCGTGACAAAAAAATTACAACTTCAAAAAACTCACCATGCCTCTTACTAAATACCTTGGACTGTCAACATTCCAAAAAGGGGTATTTGGGGGGGGGGGGGGGTATTTTGGGGTATTTGTACTGTCCTGACATTTTTGGGCCACAAGAAATGAGAAAGCCCGTCAGTACATCAGGATTGAATTTTCAGATATATACCATAGTTTGTGGACTCTAAAACTATCCTACAGACTAAATAATATACATGAAAAAAAAAGTTTTTTTCATAGTGATACAGTGTTGCATGTCTGCGCAATTGTCATTCAAATTGTGACAGTGCTGAAAGCTGAAAATTGGCCTGGGCAGGAAGGGGGCAAAAGTGGTATTGGAGTGGTTAAATAGTCACCTGTGACAAAATGAAGATACCGTAATTTGTCCCCATTTCTCGGTGCACGCAATTTTAAGACTTGACATATTTGATGTCTGTTTACATAATGCAAAATTATATTTTATATTTTACAAAAAATGTGGGTATTATATTATGTTTGTGTGCCCTAAAATGAATTTGAGTGTATTTTTTCTTGAAAATTTGCTTATGCTTTGCAAATATAATGTAACATAAAAAATGACAACTGCCACAATTTTATTCCACAGGACCTTTGCTTTCAAAAAATATAATGTATAATGTTTGTGGGTTTACAATATATATATATATATATATATATATATATATATATATAGATATATATTTCTAGCAAATAATGCTGATTTTACCATGTGTGTGCCAAATTAAAAACATTTCCCCAGGCAGCAAGCAGTCAAGGAAACCCTGTGTTGCAACCATCTTTTAAAAATTCAAGTTTCCAGACTTACTCTGTCTTTAATACTTCTGGACTCACTGACCTGTAACAAGTATGAGGCAAATTAAATCAGAGTGAAATATTGAAAATGCTGGATCAGCATCACAGCCAGGCAACTAGCATATTTAAAAAGAGGTCAGCAATGGCAGTCGTTGTATTTCTGTTATGATATGTTTACTTTATCTTGCTGTGAGCCTGAATGTGCATTTGGTGCCTATCTCCAAAAGAGTAGCCAACTCTTTGTCTTACATGACTCTTGTGTTATAACAGTATGAGTGCTAGTTTCATTGACAAGATGGTTCACACCTATGCATTTTTGTGGGCCGCATTTGCGCGGGCACGGCAGCCCATTCACATAAATGGGCTGCGGTGCCTGCATTTCCGCAAAAAAAAAAAGGTGCATGCACCTTTTCAAAACTGCAGCCACAAGGAAAACATATGGTATTTTTGACCATGCAATTTTTCTGTGGTTCCTGCACCCACACTGCGATTTTACATGCATGGGGGTGGCATTCAGAATGAAAGTCAGCCCCTCGCATTTTCACAGAGCAGCACATTTTTACTGTGGGTGGTTGTGGGAACCGATGCGATTCCCGCACATGCAGCCACATGCAGAAATATGAACCAAGCCTTAATATTGAAGAGTATCTAAACCTAAAAACAAAAATGTAATATATTGCATCCTACCAGTCCTTTTTTGAAGTTTATGTATGGCAATTTGGACCAATATAAGTATGTACAGTATGTGCCAAACCTGTGGGATCCCTGTGGAAGATTGAAATCACTGTAGTAGACACCACTACTACAGTGATTATCACTAGCTTCTGAGTCCTGTGCCAAAAAACTGCTCTACTGCAGTGTGAACACAGGAGATTGCGGGCTCATCGTGAGCGCCAGTCAAAGAATACTTTGCATTTTCTCAATGAATTTAAAACATTCTCTGACTGGACAACATGGAGAGTTGGGGTAGTGATGTCATGATCTTCATGTCATCCAATCAGAGAAATCTTTGCATTAATTGAGAAAATGCAGTGTTCTCTGAATTGTGCCCATGTTGAGTGAGCAAACCCCTGTGTTCACTAAGCAGCAGAGCAGTCCCTTGGCAAGGGACCCAGAAACTAACAGTAATCATTGTAATAGTAGTACCTTCTACAGTGATTTCCAGCTTCCACAGGCATCCTAGAAGTATAACCATAAGTGGCCAGTCCATTGGGGCGCATGTTTTGTATGCGTTTTGCATGCAGGGCGCCAGACTCATATGTTTTTGGATTTTTTTTTTCAAGCCACATGATCAGAGCCTGAGACTCTAATTGGCTTGAAAAAGGTTGGGCTGGGGGGCGCAGAGCACTGTGCCCTGAACCCACCCACTTGTGACACTAGCAAATCAATATTTTCTATTGTCTTCCAGCTTCTCCTCCCGGCCAGTCAGGGTAGGAGGCGGATAGGTTTGGCCGGAAGGAGAAGCCGAGGAGGAAAACACGGAGGATCTGAGTTCAGGGGGACCATGGAGGGGCTGAGTGGGGGGGGGGTTTGTTTTCCGCCCCCCCCAAAAAAGTTTAGCATTAGCCGTCACTGAGCATAACACATACATTCTTACAATAATCTATGCTGGACCAATGTGACTCTGCAAAAACATGCATACCTAAACCTCAGCTTTAACAGAGAATTAGGGCCAAAGCCAAACAATATATTTTTTTTTTTCTGCTATAAAACACATCCAATAAAAAATATAAAAAATCAAATTTCTTCATCAATATAGGCCAAAATGTATTCTGCTACATATTTTTGGTAAAAAAAAAAATCCCAATAAGCGTATATTGATTGGTTTGAGCAAAAGTTATAGCATCTACCAACTATTGGGTAGATTTATAAAAAATATATATTTCTTAATTTTTTTACTAGTAATGGCGACGATCAGCGACATATAGCGGGACTGCGATATTGCAACAGAGAAATCGGACACCTAACTGACACTTTTGACACTTTTTTGGGAACCAGTGACACTAATACAGTGATCAGTGCTAAAAAAATATGCACTGTCACTGCGCTAATGACACTGGCAGGGAAGGGGTTAACATCTAGGACGATCAAGGGGTTAAATATATGCTTAACATGTTTTACTGTGCGTGCTGTGTGCTGATTTCACTAAGCTGCTTTGCAGGAAGAAAATACAACACATTGCTGCTGTCAGAAGAGAGCCCTGTGTTTTTTTACCTACATGGAGCTCTCTTCGGTAATCTCCGGAGCAGATTGTCAGCTGCCAGCGACCAATCAGTGGCCGCCAGCTGCTGATTGGTTGATGCTGCAGCCAATCGTATCACAGCCGGGGAGGCGGTATGTGATCCGATGCAGAGTGGCCACACTGCAGCAGTATATCTTATAGTTAAGCAGTTAAGCAGTAATGATTAGGGTTATTTTTTATTATATATTTACATTTTATTTTAAAATAGATTTAAACCGAATTGCTAAAATCTTTTAAGCTTTATTAAAACTCTTTATTACATTTTCATAATTTTGTTTCTGTTTAGCATCTTAAACTTTACATTTGCTTCCTTTTTCATATTCACTCTCATACCATCCCTTCACATTAAATGGTTAAATACGATCCATTCCACTTTGCCCATATTTTTTCATATTTTGAAGCATTTACCCTTTGTTCATACATTATTCTCTCATGTGGTAAGACCTGATTTACTGCTCCCACCCATTGACTGAGTGTTGGGGGTATTGGCTGGATCCATTTTTCCACTATCTGTTTTCGTGCCAAAAATAAAGCTCTTTCAAAAATATCTTAGTATATGCAGACAATCTCTCCTCTTGTAATAATCATATTAAACATACTTCAATTGTATCCGCAATTGGTCTATTTATCACTTTTTCCAATTTACTAATCACTTTTTGCCAGTATCCCCTCATACTATTACAATACCACATGAAATGTAGAAAATCTGCACCCTCCTGCCCACATCGTGTGCAGTTTGGTGCAGCCATTCTCCCCATTTTATACAACCTATTTGGACCAAGGTAAGTGATGCATTATATTTAGCTGAATTATTCTATTATTCATTGCTGGTGATACTTTCAAGTGAGGAGAGAAAATTTCATCCCAGTCCTGAGCATTCATATCTGGGATAGCTTCCTGCCATTTATCCCTTGCCCTCATTGGTTGACCATTTATTTTACTTTCCAATAAGTGTGAATATAATTTAGATATTAATCCCGTTGGTCCCTGTGTTTTCAGGATCCATATAAGGGGATATTTAGATATTTTAAATTCATCCCCTCCAAACTGCGCCTGTAATACATGTTGTCGAAATTGCAAGTATTTATAGAACTGTCTACTCGAGAGGTTATATTGTTTACACAGGTTCTCATATGATGGTATTATATTTTTATCATATATCTGCCCAATTTTTATAACCTTTCTCTGTTTCCAGAATTCACTATCTTCAAATACTTATAACTGTTCAAATGTTGGATTATTCCACAAGGCGGTTTCTGGCGGGATATCAGTAAATCCTGTCAGTTTTTTTGCCTCCTTCCATACTGATCTAGCCAGCATCAGAATGGGTATTTTTGCTCCAATTCTCTTCCATTCAGTTTTTTCCAGACCCACCAGGAGATCGTTTACTTGCATCTTACTTAATAAGTATTGTTCCACCCCCATTTCTTGTTCCTTTATTACCCACGTTCTTAAATGTTTTAATTGACCTGCAAGATAGTATATATATAAATCTGGCAATGCCAGCCTTGCTGCTGTTTTGGGTCTCTGTAACGTAGTAAGCTTTCATTTACATCTACCCTGTGCCCATATAAGTTTGAAATCTGGAAATTTAATTTTTTAAATATCTGTTTGGGTATCCTTACTGCAGAGTGCGAGAACACATATAAACACTTGGGTAGTATAATAGACATAATCAACTGTATTCTCCCTGACATTGATAAGGGTAATTTTATCCATATCTCCAATTTATTTTTAACATAGTCCAACAGGGGGTATACATTGTCTTCCAGGGCTCTAGCTGGGTCCAAGGTAATATTTATTCCTAAATATTTGAATACTTCTACTATTTTCAATGGGGTCTGGGGCCCATTCCCAGAGCTTCGCCCAAGCAACATCAACGCAGATTTTGCCCAGTTAACCTTAAGCCCTGAGAATGTCCCAACTATTTATATTATTTTCATTGCCTTCATTAAAGATGTCTGAGCATCTCCAATATATAATATGATATCATCGGCATATAAACCTATATGCTCGATCCTTCCCCCCAACTTGATCCCCCTATAGTTTTTAGATTGACTAAATCTATTTGCCAATACTTCAATCGCAATGGAAAATAGCTAGTAGAGGGGATAATGGACATCCTTGCCTTGTTCCCCTATATAGCATTATTGTGGGGGATAATAATCCATTTATCAACAAATTTGAGCATGGTTGTTTATATAATATTCTTATCCATTTTCTAAATCTCTCCCCAAACCCACTTTTTTTAATGATGCCTGCAGGTATAAACTCCCTCAGCTGTGCCATTAATTGTGTTCTTTTTATATTATTCAAGGTAGATTTCCTTGGCATAAACCCAGTTTGATCATCACTAACAATAGACAGAATTACCTTTGGTACACCTCCAACGGTATACCATCTGATCCTGGGGACTTGCCCTTTTTCAAGGAAAAGATAACTTCACGTATTTCCTTCTCCTCTATTTCTTTCTCCATCATCTCTTTTTGTTCCTCCGTTAATTTAAGAAATACTATGTCCACCAGGTATTTCTCTACTTCTTTCTCTGTGCATTTCAGCATTGATGTGTACATATCAATGTAATATTTATAGAAACTCATGAGTATGTCGTCTACTGCAAACCTTATAAGCTTTAACATGACATTTTAAACTTTTTTAAAATCTTATTAAAGTGTAACTAAATGCACCAATTTTACAGTTTCCCCCATAAAAGCTCAAGTTAGAAATGTTCCATAAATGTTATTAATTTCCTAATTAGACATACTGATATTGTTTCATGTGTTTTCATTTACATTCTTCCTTCTAGTACATGCTCAATGTATGCTACATTCAAGGCATGCCTCCCAGTGGTCACATATGCTTTTATCAGATCTCAAGCAATCTTTCAAGCTCTCAAATGGCTGGTCATGGGGGCAACACCAGGTCACATGGAGATCTAACTAGAGGCTAAGACGATGCCATCTTCCGCTGAAAAAGAAGGTATAAGTTCCACCTAAATCTGCAACTTTCAATTATCCCTAGTAGTCCTGCCATTAAAAGATCTTAATCAGGCATTGCCTGTTATGTAGTGACAACTGTCTTCCAACTATGCCCTTGGATTGTCATTCTATCACATGCACCCCTGGTGGAGAGTACAAGCAGTTCTGCTGACATTGGCACGGTCCAACATTGTCAATTTAAGGAAGTTGATCCAGATCGATGACATTCAGCCAACATTATTAGCTAATGTCCATGTAACCAGGGGCAACCCACCTGAGCTGTTACCCCAGATGCATGCCACTGTCAAAGAGTGTATTTGTGAAGTAAAGAAAGCTCTTTTGTGGGTAATGATTGTTGTCAGCTTGTCATGCATGCTCCGGTCAGGATGGCATCAGAAGATAATGTCCAACTGCTACAGAACTAGGGTCATTGCCAGCCCGTTTCATGTGCACTCCTAGTTACGTTAATATGCTGTCCCAGTCTTGGCACCAGACAGCCCATTTCAGAACAGAGCTGAGACAGGAAGTTACTGAATGGTCTTCAGCTGATACCCTTTAACCAGAACCTGAATCTGTTGCTGTGATATACTTAGACTTTGCTGACTCAGCCTGCCCTGGACTCATCTCTGCTCTGATTCCTTCTTGTTACCTGGCTTGATCCTGCCCTCACCCTTCTCTTGGCTCATTTGCTGATTAACCCTTAGTGACCTTCCTATGAGAGTACATGTACATGTCGCATTATAGTCTTCTGCCAGAAGTCCGCTTCCCTAAGCTGGACTTCCTGGACTTCCTGTGCCCTTTCATCTCCTGTTCTCCATGCTAGAGGTGTTTGGACTGGAGAAATAAGGGAAGCCCTCTTTTCGCCTTAGCCTCTAACCAGGTATGTGATAACTCCTACTGTTGGCTCTCAGCCTGCCTATCAGTACTGAAGGAGTCATATGCAGACCTGATAGGCAATCAGTTGGTCAACTGAAGGAGTACACATGACCGGCTGCTAATTGCATTGCTGAGAAGTAGTGTTATCAGCATGCAACAGGAAGTGTTGTTACTGGCAGAATCTCCAGGCAAGAAACTTTAGAAAAGGTCCACAAAAATAATTGAAAAAAGGAAAAAACTGCGCATAGAGACTGATAAGCTGCCAACACTCCACTAGACATATAGTGCAAAAGACAAGTAACCAAATAGTGTGGCACTCAATAGTGAAAAAACATACATCAATATAATTAATTCAAAAATGTGAATATAGGTGAATACATGACCAATAAATTAAAATGGTGAAGGATATATATATATATATATATATATATATATATATAACATTCAAAAATGATTCAAGTTCCTTTGTAAGCACCATGAGGCAGTCTTAATCGAGGAATGGCAACATAAATTCACCACACAAGGCATAACAGGGTCAATGTGGAGTGGGCACATCCAGCCTTGTTGATAAATGAATTGATGTCCCACTCCACATTCATACCATGTGGAAAATATGATTTGAGCTCATATATTCAGTAGGTCTCCAATTGTGACAAACCCTGCTTGGCTGAACCCCTATGCCAGGGTGGAACATAACGATCAATTGCCAAAAACTGGGTACCAACTGGATATCTCTGATGGAACTTAGGTTCCATTGGAGACCTACTGGATATATGAGCTCAAATTATATTTTCCACCTTTTCTGGTAAGCGTGCCAACCTTATCACTTTGATCATACTTCTAGGATCATAGTTTATCTTCTGTGAACAAACAAGAGAGACTTTTATGTACACATGTTCTTAATTTTCATATATGGACTGCCTCATGGTGCTTACATATGAGCTTGAATAATTTTTGAATGATATATATATATATATATATATATATATATATATCTATATATATATATATATATATATATCTATATCCTTCACCATTTTAATGTATTGGTCATTTATTCACCTATATATTTATGTCTGTTTTTTCACTATTGAGCACCACACTAGATAACTATATATATAACTATATATAACTATATATATAACTATAGATAACTGTATAAAGTGAGGTGTTATGTCAAACATATTTAAAACATACTTAAAACAGATGTTTCTAATATGTTTGCTCATACTTTAGGGCACTATTGGGGGAGTACTGCGATCTCTGTGAGTGGTCATAAATACCTTTAGGTGTTAGACTTTATAATTAGGCATGAGAGCATCTACAGTGATACTAAACACACACTTTTTAATTTACAGTATCCCTTGTTTTGTATATGGATAATGGCACTGTAATTATTTTAATAAACAACAAACCTAAGTACCATTTTTCCTAATTGATATACAGCTGTCATGTGACCCAGCTCTTAAAGAGGAGTTTCCATTTAAAAAAAAAAAATTTAAAGTCAGCAGCTACAAATACTGCCGCTGCTGACTTTTAATAATCAGACACTTACCTGTTTCAGGGTCCAGCGATGCGGGGGGTCGAAGCTCCGCTTGTCCCCCCCTCCGCGCGGTGATTGGCCGCACAGTCATTTGGGACCTGTCACGTGCCCCAGATGACTGACAGGAGGGAGGGGGCAGAGCTGAGCCCTTCCTGTGCCGAGGGGAAGTGATGTCACCAGCCCAGGCACTAAAGGAGGCAGACTACGAGGGACCCCCTAGCAACAGGCATTTAGAGGTGAGTTAAAAAAAAAAAAATCCAAATGTTTTTTTTTTTTTTTTTTTAGGAATTTTAATCCATTTTTTTTTTTTGTGCAACACCACATTAAGCAGCCTGTCAGCAAGGAAATAGTGGCAAGGGGAGCTTATTGTCCTCTGTTGCTAGTCACATATTAATTACAGACTTTGTAATACAGAGTAAGAATAAATAATTATCATCAATAAATGTTTTAAATTGTTTTAAATTGTCATAAAAATATCTATTTGAAATCAAATTTGTATTATTGTTGGCAATAACATTGTGTAAGTGGATTTCTGCCAATCACAGGCTATGTCATTCCCCTACAGCCTGTGTCTATTGGTTGTATGTGCTTAGATTTAGAGGAAGGTGAAGCCTATATCATTTATGATGTGATATCCCACCCTCTAAACAGTTAAACGCATTTAGTGGGTATGGAGGAGGAGGTAGGGCGTAGGCTGTCATTTACCACTGTGTATATGCCCACATGTGTGACTCTATAGTCAAATGGGCTGCTCAGATGTGATCAAAGAGGAAACACACTGAAATCTGAGCATGTGCACTAGGTGCCAACAGCTGCTCTGCAGAATCTCCAGCTGCATTGGGGACATGGACAGAAGGGAGGGATAGAAAACCGCAGGTTTAGACAGATTTTTGCAGAGTACAGAAAACAAATCCCATTGTGACTGAGTGAGTATGAACAGCATGTAATACAACATTTATTAATAGTTTTTAATGATGTGGGTTTAATGACACTTTAACATAAAAATGATTGATTTGATTTGATTTTAGGTCCAGTTTTAGTTTGAATCCCTTCTGCAACCAAGACTTGTCACTGGACAGTAAATACTGTAAGATGGTATCTCTTCAACAGAGACACAAGCAACTAAAGAAATTAAAAATTTTCACTCTCACTGTTATTTTTTAAATAAATAAATCAAGGGCATGAAATATCTTGCATGAACTATATTTTTGTATTTTCATCTATTACCCTGAATTAATTCAGACTAATGTATTCTTTTATTCCTAGAAATAATGAATTCCACTAACCAGCTCAAAGTCCTAGAGTTCACTCTCTTGGGATTGGCCAGTTTCCCCAGGTTCAGCATAGCCCTATTTCTTCTCCTTCTTATTACCTACATTCTTATATTGCTGGCAAACCTGTCTATCATAGTGGCAGTCCATTCTGAAGCACGTCTCCATTCAGCCATGTACTATTTTCTTAGTAGGTTATCCCTTGTAGACTTGTGCTATGCTACAGTGACCGTCCCCAAAATTCTAGCAGACTTCCTTTCCAAAATCAACACAATCTCCTTCAATTCCTGCATCACCCAACTGTTCTTCTTGCATTTGTTTGCAGGAACTGAGTGCATTCTCCTAACGGTCATGTCATATGACCGCTACATTGCTATCTGCCACCCCTTACGCTATTCCAGCATTATGAACAAGACTGTCTGTCATTGGCTCGAGTTTGTTTGTTGGGCAAACAGTTGTTTACATTCCATAATTCAGATCATCATGACATGTCAACTGAAGTTTTGTGGACCAAACCAAATAGACCATTTCTTCTGTGACATCCACCCTTTGTCTGTGCTGGCCTGTTCAGATATTTTCATCATTGAAATAGTATATGTGGCCAACAGTGGCCTGATTTCTGTGCTATGCTTCCTTGTGCTACTTATGTCTTATATGGGTATCATTAACACCATACTTAAAGCCAGATCTAAAGAGGGCCTAGGAAAAGCTTTTTCGACTTGTGCCGCACACCTCACTGTTGTCACCCTTTTTTTTGGGCCTAGTGTCTTCATATATTTAAGACCCACTGTATCATATGAAGTAGATAAAGTGGTGTCTGTATTCTATACAATGGTAACACCCCTACTGAACCCAATTATTTACACGTTAAGAAATAAAGAGGTAAAGACCGCCATCAAATCAATTTTTGGCAAGAAATTACTATGAAAAAAGCAATAAATAGATGAAACATTGAATTTATATTGTATGCTGTTTATCAGAGATAAATATGAATATATATTTATAGATATACTGCATAATAGCCCAGTTTTAACAAATACAGTAGTGTACAAATGTTTTAGGCACTTTTAAATTGCAAGTAAATTTCAAGTAAATCCATTCTTAAATGTGGTGGCTGTATTAGTTTTATCTTTTAGGCATTTATCATTTATCTTCACTAGGCGATCCAGTCAGTAACAAACATCTGCTATTAGGGATCGTTCACACATGTAGCGATTGTAGGGTTGCCACCTGTCCGGGATTCACCCGGATAGTTCGGGTTTGGAATCATGTGTCCAGGTTTCAGACTGCCTGAAACCCGGACACATTATTCAGACTGGACTATGGCTTCCCAGCAGGGTTGCTGGCTGCAGTTGTCTAAGCTGAGAGTGTCTGTTACACTCTTTCATGCTGCCCAAAGCCAACACTAACACCCCCCCCAAACACACATACAGATGGGAGAGGAGAGAGGGCTTGATCTGCACCTCTTCCTCCCGGCCCTACACTTTGGGTCTGCCCACACTCCTTAGAAAAGGAAAGTGCGGGCTGGAAATTTGAAGTTCAGCAGCCTCAGATACATCTGGATGAGAGGTGCTGACTGCCAAGGGGTGAGTGAGCTCACCATCCACCCCTGTCTGTCTGTGACTGAAGTCTCCCCCCTTCTATCTCCTGCCTCCGAGTGAGTACACTAAGGTAAATCAGGGTTCTCAGAACACCCCTTACATCAGAGTTCCCCTTTACACCCGAGGCCACAGTATTCCCCCTTCAATCATAGTCCTCTCCGTACATCAGAGTTCTCAGTGTTCCCCCTTAAATCAGGGTTCCCAGAGCATCCCTTATGTCAGAGTCCCCAGAGTTCTCCCTTTACATCAGAGTCTGCAGAGTCCCCCCTAACAGTGAAAGGGAACTCTGTGAGTTCAGATGTAAAGGAGGACTCTTGTTATTAACTTCATATGATTAGAAATGTTATTTGATAGCAAAATATATGTATAGGTTATACTACAAAAAAAAAATTGCTGTGTGCCGCTAAAGTGTTCGGGTTTGACTTAAAGAAAAGGTGGCAACCCTAAGTGATTATAAAGAATGAAGCAATGCTCATTAACCACGTGCGCCCACTAACAGTTACTTTACTGCAAAGTACTGGTACATCGCAGTGTACTTCCTGGTTTTCGGCTGTCCTCCTGCTAGCCTGTTCTGTGATTGGACACAGCACAAGTTTGTCAGCAGGTTACAGACAATAATTTTGGCTGTATACCAGCTGCTTGGCTGTGACCAAGCATAGCACAGATCAGTGTGTTTTTATAAACAGAACACACAGGACAGGATAGGCCAGGTGTCTTCCTCCCTGAGCCCTTTTTGTTCAGGGAGAGAAGAAAAACAGATCTATGTGAATACAAACATTTACATTAACTTGTTAGGCACATTTAACCCCTTTATTGCCCTCCACAGTTTACTCTTTCATTGCCCTGTTACAGTGCCATCAGTGTAAATATTATCTCTGGTTACTGCATTAGTGTCACTATTGACCTCAGTGTCAGTTAGTCAGTTATTGTCCCACCCAGCCAGTGTCAGTTAGCACCAGATAGCCTGCCACATTATCACAGTCACACTATAAGTCGCTGATCACCACCATTAGTAGTATAGTGTCTGTATGGAACAGTATCTTGATCACAATCAGAACTAGGGATGGACCGAACGGACGCCTGTTCGGGTTTGCACCAGAACTTCAAAAGTGCCAATTTTGAAGGCTTATATGCGAGTAATTGGGCATACAATGGTTATAGGGGTCCGGGTCCTGCCCTGGGGGGACATGTATAAAATAAACAATAAAAAAAAAGTTTGTGAAAAACATCATTTTTAAATGAGCAGTGATTTTTTTATTTTTAAAGTGAAAGCATAAAAATAAAAAAAATCCTTCCAATATAGTTCATGGGGGGGTCCCCTTAGTCTACCTGTAAAGTGGCAGATCTGTACCATGTCTATAATCTGCTGCAGCAATATTTGCATTTATAAAGCCTATATTTTGCTCAGCAACAGCTGGGGAGCCAGTGTGTATGATGAGGCCACAATGTAATGCAAGATTAGAGATTTGTTGGATACATTCTGGTGTCACTTTGACTTTGGATAGAAGTAACTGGTGTGTGAAAAAATTGGTCTTTGGGTGTCGGTGGCACCTTCCCACCCATAACCCTATAGAGGTACTCTTGATGAAAGCAAGAATTGGCCTTACTGAAAAAAAATTGCAATAATATACACCTGTCAAACAGGTGCTGAAAAATTGGTCTTTGGGTGTTAATTTTGCCCATGAAACCTATGCCAAAAACATTATTCCAGATGAAATGATTGAACACCCTCAAAGCTAGGCAGCCTCGAAGTCCTGCAGAGATTCCACATCCCAAAAAGACTTAATCAGTGACATCTGCATCAGGGGCTTCATAGCTGGTAATCTGGGACTGATTCATTTTTATAAAAGTCAAACGGTCCATGGAGTCTGTGGACAGACGCATTCTATGATCAGTAACAAAACCTCCTGCAGCACTGAATGCCCGTTCTGAAAGCATGCTGGATGCAGGGCAGCCCAACAACTCAATAGCATACTGGGAACATTTTTTTGTGCATTATGGGCTGCCTATCCGAATCCACTCTGACCAAGGACGAGACTTTGATAGCCGGTTAATCCATCAGCTGTGCACTTTGCTAGGCATAAAGAAGTCTCGGACCTCGCCTTACCACCCGCAAGGGGACCCTCAACCTGAGAGGTTTAACCACTTCAGCCCCGGAAGATTTTACCCCCTTCCTGACCAGAGCACTTTCTCAAAAAAGTGTTTGGGGACTCGGGTCCTGCCCCAGGGGATATGTATCAATGCAATTTTATTTTTAAAACAAACGTTTTTTTGGGAGTAGTGATTTTTTGAAACAATAAAAATTGAATATTCCTTTAAATATTGTGCCTGGGGGGTGTCTATAGTATGCCTGTAAAGTGGTGCATTTTTCCCGTGTTTAGAACAGTACCACAGCAAAATTTAATTTCTAAAGGAAAATTGTCATTTAAGACTGCTCGCGGCTGTAATGAATTGTCGGGTCTCGGCAATAAAGATAAAACTCATTGAGATCCCCCCCAGTCCAAAAAATTTGGCTCAGGGTTTTCCTTAATTTCCATATCAGACCCGAAGGGCCTGGTATGGATTTTAGGGGGATTTGCTGAGGACTCTGCCTACAGAAAAGAAACAGCACTGGGGAAGTCATATTGCAGCTGTTGTCCATGTCTACAACAGTACTGTAAGTGATGCTACTGGCTATTCTCCATACCGACTCATGTTTTGAAGAGAAACTCGCCTTCATATTGATTTAGCTTTTGGAACATTTGTTGACACTTCTTTGACTTTTCACCGGAGTTATGTTAAAAAGGTTACGAAAGAATCTGCAGCAAGCAGGTTCTGGTAACCCATAACCCATCTGGTTAGGGCACAGCCTTTCTTTTTTCATGGTGGAACGTACACTTTTGGTGTTCAATCGTTTATCATCACTGAGACACAAATATTTAAGAACTTTATTTATGTTGAATTTCTTCACGGATTTGAACATTAATATTTTAGATGTTCTCATGGACTTCATCACCTCCTATTTTAGCACGGCAATTCTGTTTTTTTTATTGTATATAAATGGTTTCAGCAAAATCCAGATGTGTGTCAATAATTGCTGAGTTTAGATTGTGGTTAATGTTATTATAGATCTGTTAATAACCCTTCTTGTTCCATAATGTTTGAATAGTTTAATGTCCCCTGCCTCTTTTGGGACCAAAGAATTCAAGTGGGGGGAGAATGTAGCCAGGAGCTGGCTATTATGCCTGCCATTCAGGGACAGCGTACAACCTTATTAATGTGTTTTTGTCTCCCCCTAGTGTTTGTCTGTGTCATTTCCTTTTAGACAAAACAAGACAGAGAAAAGCATCGTGGGATGTGTAGTTTCGAATACTGAAGTTTTCTTTTTTTTTTTCATATTTTATTTTTATTTTTAATTAAGAGTGGTAAAGAATACATTGTCACTTGGTATTCCATATGTAACAAGAAAGAAAATTCCAATCAAATACATAAAAGTTAACTTTGCATTTACAGAGAAAACAAACTAACATACTTAAATTTAAACCATTACCTATTGACATCTATTACTGTCATTGCTATTCAGGAGGCTTTTCATTCTAGCAGGACTTACCTGAACTACCACTACCAGATTGCTGAGAAGAGGAGACCAGAATGCTGGGAGAGGATATAAAAAGGAGGGTTGCAGCCTAGATCGCTCTCTTGGGATGCCGGCTTGAATCTGCCAGCAGGAGCTGTGTGTCAGTGTGAGCCGCTGCCAATGTTGTGGCCCGCACAGCAGGGAGTCATACCGCTGCATCCAGAGGGACCTCTGCATACAGCATAATTTCTCACCTACAGCAGACCGGAGACTCTTCCAGATCCTCCAGCGACACCTGCACTTCAGATCCGGGTAAGCCGTGGAGTGGTGTGACGGGGTCAGACGCCATTCCCACGCCATTCCCAGAGCCAGGATTCAGAGGGAAGGATGAAGAATCTTCATCACCTGCATCGCTGCCAGCAGCTTCTGTAACCAGTGCGGTGGGCAGGCATTTGCCCATTTAGATTCTGTTAAGACACTGCATATAGACATCCCTTATCCAACCCAGCTTTCTGGTACTTGTGGTGCCGCTGGAAGCTAGTTCACATACTCTAACGAACACTGTATGAAGACATCTATATCCTGTTCACATCTTTACCACCAGCAATCTTATTGTATACAATAATATTCCAGCCATATAGGAATAGTATGAAGTAAAATAAAGATATACCACAGATCAGCCAAATTTGCTATATCCTATCATCAAGGATCACCCTTTTCTTAACTTTTCAAGGCTAGCTGAAGATTTGCTGGATTCAAAGGAGTAACACCTTAACCCGTCATTTTGTATACTTTGCATTTCTCTTTACTACCAAAAGGTTACCAATTGCAAATAGTGTTTATAAACAGTGCTATATTGTTTAGATAAAAATACTGTTGCGTATTACAGTGCTATTTTACACTTTTATGTGTCCCTTTTACCACAGTAAACAAACTTGAACTGTTTCACTGGTATACTGTAAGTTTCTTATTATAGGTGACAGTTGGTAAAAATGACTGAACCCAGGGTGTCAGAGGTGACGGAGGATTTACAGAGTTGGGGCAACCAGTGGGATAAAGATTCTATCAGCGGCCCTCATGAGGGTAGCGCTACACATGCAAGCAGCCCCTGATTTCTAGCCAAGAACTCTTTTTCCCTTAGTCGCCACTTGGTACCTGTGAAAAGTTAGTGCCCAAAATGTCCAGAGAAAGGCATACTAGTGAGGAGGTGTACAGGATTATGACAGATGAAAGTGAAAAGGAGGCCTCACTTTAATAATTAGGCTCAGAATATGAACCTGTAGAAAGCAGTGGCACCCTGACAGCTAGCTCAGACAATGGTGAAGAGGTCCTTGCTAAAACCAGTACCCAACCCCATGTTGCTGAGGTGCTAGAAATGCCTCATTATGCTCAAATGTAGCAGGGTGCAAGTACTAGCACTGCACTACTTTTGGTGATCTGGAAAGCACCAGCAACATAGCACATCCTGCCCTTTTAACCGATTGCCAACCAGCCACCGCAGTTTTACTGCTGCAGAATGGCACGGGCAGGCAAATCGACTATATGTTACCGCGCTTCCTAAGGCGGCAAATAGGAGTGCGCGCGCACCGGCTGCTCGCACCCGGAGTCACTGCGAGTGCCCGGGGGTCTTGATGACTGCGGGGCTCCCATGATCGATCGCGACGCGGCGAGAACTGGAGTCTCTGTGTGTAGACACGGCGAGAACCGGGATCTCTGTGTGTAGACACGGCGAGAACCAGGATCTCTGTGTGTAAACATAGAGATCCTGGTTCTCTGAGGGGAGAAGTGACAGATTTGTTTGTTCATACAAAGTAATCTGTCATCTCCCCTAGTCAGTCCTATCCCCCCTTCATTTAGAACACACGTGAGGAACACAGTTAACCCCTTGATTGCCCCTAGTGTTTTTCACTGTCAGTGAAATTTTTACAGTAATCAATGCATTTTTATAGCATTGATCGCTGTATTAATGCCAATGGTCTCAAAAATGTGTCAAAATTGTCAGATGTGTCCGCCATAATGTTGCAGTCATGATAAAAATGGCAGATCGCCGTTATTCCGAGTAAAAAAAATAATTAAAAAAATGCTATAAATCTATCCCCTATTTTGTAGACGCTATAACTTTTGCGCAAACCAATCAATATACGCTTATTGAGATTTTTATTACCAAAATATGTAGAAGAATACATATCGGCCTAAACTGAGAAAAAATTGCTTTTTTTTTTAAAAAATGAGGATATTTATTATAGCAAAAAGTACAAAATGTTGTGTTTTTTTTTTAATTGTCGCTGTTTTTTTGTTTATAGCGCAAAAAATAAAAACTGCAGGGGCGATAAAATACCACCAAAAGAAAGCTCTATTTATAGGAAAAAAAGGACATCAATTTTGTTTGGGTACAGCATCGCACGACCGTGCAATTGTCAGTTAAAGCGACACAGTGCCGAATCGCAAAAAGTGCTCTGGTCAGGAAGGGGGTAAACTCTTCTGGGGCTGAAGTGGTTAAACACAGCACTGCAGAATGTTGTGGTGAAGTGGCATGCACTAGAATGTACAATTTAGTGGCAGGCTTGCATTTAAGCAACATCTCCCCAACATGTCAGATTTGGGGTCAAAATGTATACGTTCTGTGAGAGGGCCACAGGCTATACATATCACTTTAAAATTTATAAGGGAAAAAAAGGTCAAGTGGAGCCCCCGAATGCCCAGACTATGAGGGGAGCAGAGGTAAGATAGTGTGGGACATGTTTTGACCCTTGTTGGGGTACAATTTGTACGTGGGCAACTTTTATGCAAGTGTGCTTCTTTTTAGAAACTTGTTCCTTAATAAAATTGGCTGCTCTGACACCATGCTATCTAATCACAGGGTCTTCCACCAATGGCTCATTAACACCCCACTTAGAAAGGGGGGGAAAGCCTGCTTGCATAATTAAAACACTACTAGCAGACAAATGGAAGGTGAAATGTAATGTATTTATCCAGTCTTCCATTCACCCAGACACCACTGTTCAAATTCACACAGCGTCTGGTGTTGTTAAAAAAGCCTCTCTGCTTCAATGACTATAATCTAAATATGGGAGGTGTAGACTTTAACAACCAAGTTATGAAGCTGTATTTAGCCTCCCGCAGAGCTAGTACAAAAAAGTGTCTATGTATTTATTTAAAATGGCTCTATACAATGCGTTTGTTATTTACAAAGCTACTCGAAGAACTGGATCCTTCCTAAAATTTCAGGAAGCGATCATCTCAGCCCTTTTGTATTCAGAAGGTGCTGTGGCCCAAA
Source organism: Lithobates sylvaticus (assembly GCA_028564925.1). Taxonomy (NCBI): domain Eukaryota; kingdom Metazoa; phylum Chordata; class Amphibia; order Anura; family Ranidae; genus Lithobates; species Lithobates sylvaticus. Next base: position 138,694,735 of record CM053035.1, on the reverse strand, counting down.
GCCCAAATCCAGATGCAGTTAGGCGGCTGCATGAGAGGAATTTTCTAAATGTCCTCCAAGCTACCCAAACACAAAAGTCACCCCAAAAAAGACGTTGTGTCTTTGGTAAACAAAGAACACGGCATGACATCCATTTTTTTTTCTTGGGCACACAATTCTGCCCAAGAAGGGTCTCTGAAGATGCTAGGTAGTCAGGAAACTGTATATCACATTTTTAGAGACCCTAAAATCAAAGGCTAGAAAGTGTATTAAATAAAAAAGAAATAGGTGCGTGTGTCCTCTTTAAATGCAATCACAAAGTGAAATAAAACCAAAAAACATAAACATGAATAATAAGAGCAAAGCATAAATACAGATGTGTCAAAAAGTCTAAAAATTATATCAAAAGTCCACCAGTGACTCAAAGTGTTTTAAGTGACATTCAAACAAATATGAGTGCTTCTAGTGTTCAGGTGTGGATCCCCAATGCAAAGCCTCTTATCAGAGAAAAGATCACAGAGCACTTTGAATAAAACTGAGGGTCCCGGAAATCAGCTCCAGTATGATAACAACAGAGGATATCTGTCTCCTTCATTAATGATTATGTTTTTTGGTTTTGTTTCACTTATGCCGCGTACACGCGATCGGATTATCCGCCGGACAATCCGCCCGTGTGTGGGCTCCGGCAGACTTTTTCTTCCCAAAAGTCCGGCGGACTTAGAAAGAAGTCTTGACTCAAAATTATCCGCCGAACTCGGCATCCCGGCGGACAATCCGGCCGTCTGTGTGCTAGTCCGCGGGACTTTTGAAATGAACAGACTTGCCCACACACGGAGTAAAGTCCTTTAATTTGGAACGTGACTCCAGGTAGACAGGACTAGCGAAGGAAGTCAATGCCGCCGCCTCGATCGGCGAGATTGACACCTTGCTAGCCCCGTCACCTGGTATGGATTTAAAGGGGAACCCCTACGTGGCCCCCCCACCCAAAGCACCTTGTCCCCATATTGATGAGGACAAGGGCCTCTTCCAGACAACCCTGGCCGTTGGTTGTCGGGGTCTGCGGGTGGGGGGCTTATTGGAATCTGGGAGCCCCCTTTAATAAGGGGGCCCCCAGATCCCGGCCCCCACCCTATGTGAATGAGTATGGGGCACATGGTACCCCTACCCATTCACCTAAGGGAAAAAGTGTTAAAAAAAAACACAACACAGGTTTTTAAAGTACTTATTTAGACAGCTCCGGGGGTCTTCTTCCGACTTCGGGGTCTTCTCGCCGGGCACCTCTGCTGTGACGTCATAAGGGGCGGGGTCACCATGTGACATCAGCCGGTGACCCCGCCCCTTGTCCCTATATAAGTGGCCGTGCAATGCGTCCCAGCCAGAAGCATAAGCAGAAGGCGGCGGTGACAACAGCGACGAACCAGAAGATCGGGCCAACGCTAGTAAAAGAGCTGCAAGAAGATAGCAGAGGCCCGGCAGAAGAAACGAAGAGCGGGACAAGACCCCCTGAAGTCGAAAGAAGTCCCCCCAGACGGTGGCAGCAACGAAGGAGAAAGCCGGGCTCCTCCGCTAGTAAAAGAGTGGTAAAAGAGCAGAAGATAGCGGAGGTGCCCGGCGAGAAGACCCCCGAAGTTGGAAGAAGACCCCCGGAGCTGTCTAATAAAGTACTTTAAAAACCTGTGTTGTGTTTTTTTTTTTTAACACTTTTTGCCTTAGGTGAATGGGTAGGGGTACCATGTAGCCCATACTCATTCACATAGGGTGGGGGGCCGGGTTCCGGGGGCCCCCTTTTTAAAGGGGGCTCCCGGATTCCGATAAGCCCCCCGCCCGCAGACCCCGACGACCAACAGCCAGGCCCTTGTCCTCATCAACATGGGGACAAGGTGCTTTGGGGTGTTTTTTCGGCCTAAGGATTCCCCTTTAAATCCATACCAGGTGACGGGGCTAGCATGGTGTCAATCTTGCCGATCGAGGTGGCGGAATTGACTTCCTTTGCTAGTCCCGTCTACCTGGAGTCACGTTCAAAATGAACGGACTTTACTCCGTGTGTGGGCAAGTCGTTCATTTTAAAAGTCCAAAGGACCTCCGCCAAAATTCCGGCGGATTGTCCGCCGGATCTAGTCCGCCGGAAAAGTCCGGGCGTGTGTGGGCAAGTCTGCTCGTTCATAAAGTCCGGCGGACCTCCGCTGGAAGGTCTGGCGGATTGACCGCCGGACTAAGTCCATCGGGCTAAGTACGATGGATAGTCCGATCATGTGTACGCGGCATTAGTGATTGCATTTAACATGCACGCTTTAAAAAATAAATAAAAATTATGTCCTATATTCAGATATTTGTGAGTACTGCAGTTCCAATAAAGTGAGTTTTATTGTTTTCTTTTTCTATTACAAAAGTTACTGTAAAAGTTATTACAAAGAAAGTTAACAAAGTTAAAACAATAAATAAATAAAAATGTTAAAAAAATATGTTGTTTTATTGAGTTTTTGTTATATTGTTACTCTTTGTTATTGTTTGCTTTGCAGAAACGCCAATCAACTGAAGCATTGATCTGTGTATTCTGAGGGCAGCAGAGTGCTGTTCTCAGAACACATACATAAGTGCCTGCGGCACTGCAGGGGGAGATTTCTCCATCTTATATACCCAGCATTAAGAGTGTGGGTTGGTCAGCGGGCAGTAGCTCCTATGCTTTGGTATATGCTTTTTCACTTTTTTCTGGCAGAGATTTCTTTATCTACATAGGCTGAATGAAAAAAAGAACATTATATGTATGCCCAGCAGTAGAAATGTGGCAGAAACTCCTAATGCTGGCCATACTCATAATGTTTTACAGGCTCTTGAATTTCAGGACAGTTCAAACACCGTCTAAATGTCCCCTTTTTGGAAAGTTGACACACCAAGGTATTTTCTGAGAGGCACGCTGAGTCTTTGCCAGATTTTTTTTTGCCAGAAGTTTTTGAAAAATTACAAAGTTGCCCCCCCCAAACACATTCTGCCACTAAGTATGGAGCTACCACATGTGTGAGATTTTAGCCAGTCTGGGCACATACAGGGGCCCAAAATCCAATTACCATATTCAGGCTTTCAAGGGAGGTTAATCACCCATTATATTTCCTGACTACCTATTCCATTTTCTGAGGCCCTAAAATGCTAGGACAGTTTAAACAGCCCCCAAATTACCTCTTTTAGGAAAGTAGAAACCCCAAGGTCATTGCTAAGAGGTATGTTCAGTCTTTAAAACATCTTATTATTTGTCACAAAAAATTTTTTCAACATTTTTGGACATTTTTCATTTATATAATAATAAATAAAATACCACCAAAAGAAAGCTCTATTTGTCTGAAAAAAATTATATAAATTTAATTTGCAAACAGTGTCGCATGACCAAACAATTGGTAGTTAAAGTAGCACAGTGCTGAATAGCAAAAAATGGTCAGGTATCTACAAGGGGACTGCTATTTCTAGCAAGTGAGACAGACTGCCAGCTTAGGGAAGGGTTTAAACCTGTCACTGCAGTTTCCAGGGCTTTACATACTCCTGGTGCTGTAAATAAAAAGCAGAGAGAGCTGCCAGCATGGGAAGAAGACAGAGGCCAAGCCTAAATATATAATCTCCAGCTAGTTGGAGAGAGCCTGCACATGGGATGCTGAAAGAGCACTGCTGTACCATGTAGGCCCCTGGAATACATGAACATCAGGAAAATCTGCCAGCTTTGGAGGATACCAGTCATGGACTACACCTGTGATGGTATGCCTGGGCAGCCACAACTTAGCCAGTTAGGGATGGAACTGTATTTCATTTGTATGGACATTGCTATCAAAAAGAGTTATCAGTAAAGTCTTTTCAAAGTTTCTAAGCCTGGTCTGAAGTTATTCAAGGGGTGCAAACCATCATTAACACCTAAACAGAAAAAAACAAGGTTACAGTGGGCTAAAGAAAAACAATCATGGACTGTGGATGACTGTATGGAAGTGATATTGAGTGATGAATCACCATCCTGCATTGGGCAGGGTGATGATGCTGGAACGTTTGTTTGGTGCCGTTCCAATGAAATGTATGAAGACGACTGCCTGAATAAAGCATGCAAATTTCCACAATCATTGATGATATGGGGTTGCATGTCAGGTAAAGGTACGGGGGAGATGGCAGTCATTAAATCTTCAATAAATGCACAAGTTTATATTAAAATTTTGGAAACTTTTCTTATTCCATTAATTGAAAGGATGTTTGGTGATGATGACATCATTTTTCAGGCTGTAATCTAAAGGCAGATGTTTGTTTTATAACCGCAAAGTACATGGTGATTCCATAATATTTTCCTCAGAATTAAGTGATTCCATATTTTTCCTCTGCTTTATCTGCAAAAACAGTTGCAACTGACTACAGCTTTCTTTATTTTTTTTAACTGTACATTCTAACTAGAAGGTTAGAATGTTAAATGAAAATAGTTTTGAGGCATGTCTGTGATTTGTTTTTTTCTACACAATTAAACAATTGAATGAACATTTTCCAAGAATGGCAGGGGTTGTAGTAAGGAGATTACTCACTCCCCTTGTCTCAATGAGGTCCCAGAGACAAAGGGTATTTTGAGGAGCTAAATTACCTGCTGCTGACACTGTGAATCCTAAAGCAGAAGGATGTAGTTTCAGTGGCCACAGTGGGTGTCTCTCAGTAGCCAACTGATCCCAGTTATCAGTCTCACCTGTAGTTGGCTGCTAGGAAGGTATATAACATTTTCTCTAACTTCCTTCACTGGTTCAGGCCTGTATACCTAGTACCTGGTTATTGATTGGCTTCCCCTAATCATAAGGGAAGCTGAACGGAGGGAGACCAGAGCAGCTGTGGGTCCCCCCCCCCCCTTTTTCTCACACTGTTACATAGGAGAGCGATCTTCTCAGGAGCAAGCTGTCCACTGACAGGAGCAAGCAGCAAGGGAGAAGAAGAGGGGAGTTACCCAGAGAGAGGAACCACGAGGTGACTGAGCAGAGAGAGGGCCATGCTTCTCCCCAGCTCTGCCATGAGAGTGCCATCTTAGAGAGAGAGGAAGACACTAGAGCACCGCACCGTGACCTGTGAGCCAGAGCACAGAGCTTCTGCCAAAGACACTGCAGTGCCAGTTGCTGGGGTCATCACAAGCAACTGAGAGTGAAAGAACATCTGGGAGGAGAAGCCATTGTTGCTGTGTGGCTGGTATTTGTGAGAGGCTCTTGCAGCCATTATCTGTCACTATTTGCAGCTGTCATCAGAGACTGAGGCTCTAGGATTTACCCAGTTAGTCACATATCAGCTCTAAAACTGCTTACAGGCCTTAGGGACTGCTTCAAAGCGTGTCAATAATAAAAGAGCCCCATCGCCCTAGCCAGCTAAAGAGCCAGGACCAAAGACTTCCCTTAACTCCTACTACCCATAAGCCCCTTCCTGTTTACTTGTTTTAAAGAAAGGACCACTTTGGGCCCCTTTCCTTAGAGTGCACTCTAAGTTTAATATATGGTATATTGCTCTTAAGGCTTATTCACATTACTTTTTGCCATTTTGCTTATTGATCCTAGTTAAAGTCAAAGAACTGATTATCCTTTACCTGGGTATAGTTTTCATTCTGTATAGTTGACTGTGATCTAATTTACTTTCAAACTGTCTTCATTTTAAGTGGTTTCAATACATCAACTTGCTTATCACTATACATGTGTGCATTTACTACAGTAACCTACAGCCAGGTGTGGGGTATCTCCCAACTGTTTATGTACCTGAGGTTGCAGAAGTTTCTCAATTTATCCAGGTGTGCCAGAGGGGCGGAGGTTATTCTTGGAGTTAAGGCACAGGGGTGGCGTTACTTATGGGGGCTTGTCTGGGATTTGCACCCGGGAGCTCTCGCACATATGCTTTGGTAGAAACTGAGGTATGTACCAGATATGTGTCCAGAAAGTTCAAGCCAAGCAGTGTCAGCAAAAGCTGTCCCGCTGGTACCTCTGGCCATGATTGGGCCAGAATTCATTGCTTTCCTGGAAGACTTAGTTGAGAAGTGTCAAAAGACTAACCCAACATACACTGGGTCACGATATTAGAAACTCAGGGCCTTTTCTAGAAAACAACCAGTGCCTGCCAGAGAGGATAGCTTTGAGAAGAGCCTAGAGCAAGCCACACTTTGGATGAATGGGATGTTCCAGAGGCCCAGAAAAAACAGAGAATTACAGAGAGCTTAAGGGTCCTGCGTCAAAAGCCATTCGCAATTTGAAGCTTAGTAAACAAGATTGTGCTGCTCAAGACTACTTGAGTATCCTGCAAGACATGTTTAAGCGAACAGAGAAGGCCTCTGAACTCATGTACCAAAATGAAGGGGAGAAGCTATTAAACTATATGAGATTTTAGGCAAGATAATGCATCAGATACTACTAAAAATAGGCCTGGCTCCCAGGAGGGTGGATGAGGTCCAAGCACAACAGGTTTTGAGGAGAGCCCAACCCCCAGACCCTATCACAATCCAGCTAAAATTGCAGGGAGATGGCCTTGGGAGAATCTTAAAGTATCCTGACTTAATCAGGACTGTGCGAGAAGAGGAGGCTATGCTGTAAAGCAAAAAGAAAAGCCAGAAATCAGAGTCTGTTGGTGGGGTTAGGGTGGCTAGTGCAGCTGATGGTGACCCAGAGATAGAGCTTTTTAAAACTCAGGTATTTCAATTGATGGAGATGACCGCCAGGATCACTGTTCCACCTGGTGAGGACGTCTCGGACTCCAAGATGTCCTAAAAGCCTATCGTCGTTCAGGTTGAGAGGCCAGTAAATCAAGGAGTTTGCTTTAACTGTGGAGTCAGGCATTATAAACCTGTTTGTCCAAGCCCGGTGAAGTCTTAAACCCAGCGTCCAAAGCCAGCAGGAAAAGTCAGAGGGCCCAGATGAAGGAGCCAACTGAGAGCCCACTTGCAGCAGCTAGCTCCAAAGTTAAAGATGCAAGCGAAAGCCCAAACCCTTGCAGAGGCCTTTTACCCCGTGACCCAACATCCTGCACCTCTCGACCTTCGCTGCCCAGTCTTGGAAAGTCGGTGCACACCAGCCCTCTGGGACTCCAATGAGACACAAGCAGAATCAGAATCCTTGCAAGAAGGGGGCATGGATACAGGCCACAGGACAGACTAATTCTACTACTTCTCACAATTTTCTACTTACCAGTCAAGTTAACCTTTGATCCCTTTGTGGCTGGGCAATCAAAGACATTTGATACTCTAGCTGTGGTATCCCCTCACCCACCAGCTTTGTGCAAGAGTTCCCTGAGAGTAGGGACCAACACTGACCTTGTCAGGAGACTACTCACTTCTCTTGTTTCAAAGCATGACACCCCATACAAGGGTATAGACCCCATCCTGAGACAAGTATACCAGCGCCTGGTCCAAGAAAAGAAAGCCCCATCTGAAGGAGTGGGAAAAATATGTCACTAATGCCGCGTACACACGAAGGGACTTTTCCCGGCGGACCTAAGTCCAGCGGACAATCCGCTGGACTTTCCAGCTGGGTACGCTGGACTAAAAAGCGAACGGACTTGACCACACACGATCACGCAAAAAGTCCGGCGGTTCACGCGATGACGTACAGCACATACGACGGGACTAGAAAAAGGAAGCTCGAGATCCCAAACGACACCCTTTGGGCCCCGTCAGCTAATCTCGTGTGTATCGCGTGTTAGTTGACGTTTGGTTAGAGACGATTCGCGCTTCTCAGACTTCTGCTTAATTCGTTCGCTTCTGCCGTTCAGTTTGTGCTTGTGAGGTTTGTATCTGGCTTTCAGTGCGTGTGGATCAGTTCCTACCTGTTCTCAGGCCGTTCTGGTCCGCTCGTTCCTGTTTTTCAGGTCGTTCTTCATAGGCCTTGCTGTTCTTCAGTGCGTTCTGTTAAGTTGTTTGTTTGATCAGCCGACCGTTTTGAAGCCATGGAGTGTGGACGTACTCGGGAACGAGTTCGTGCTGTGCAGGGGCTCGGTGTTGCGGTTAACACCTTGGCACGAGCCCAGTCCATGAACAGGGTGAGGAGGAGTTCATGGACCAAGAATTGGTTGCGCCAGCGTGACCAATTCTCGCATATGCCTTTGCTCCGTGAGATCCGTGAGAATAATCCTGATGATTTCAGGAATTATCTCCGGATGACGGACCCCATTTTTCACCGTCTGTTGGCTTCGCTGTCCCCTTATATTACCAGGCAGAATACCTGCATGCGGCAAGCCATCAGTGCGGAGCAGAGGCTAGTCGCCACGTTGCGTTACTTGGCGACGGGGAGAAGCTTGCAGGACCTCAAGTTCACGACAGGCATCTCCCCCCAGGCTCTGGGGCTCATTATTCCAGAGACCTGTTCTGCCATTATCCACGTCCTGCAGGAGGAATACATTAAGGTAAGTCTTCTCTTTTAAAATTACCTATGTCTTGTATGTTTGCTAATGTAGTGCATCAATGTCATCATTAGCTAATTACCATGATAGGACTATTCTATGAATGTCCCCTATTCCTTTTTTATTTTTTTTTTTGTTTTTTTGTCTAGTATTTTATGGTTGACTTATCGAAATAGCTTTAAGAATGTATTATTTAGTGGGTCACATGCATATTTGCTTGCACCAACCTCCCCAGCATGGAAGCTTGGCCCCCTAAACACCCCTAGCCTAGTCACTTTCTTTGGTTAAAAATGTATATTACCAGCTCCATTGTACAGCTTTACTCACCCCCCCTTTCACCCCTTTCACCCCCCCTTGACCCTCATTTTTAAATTGATTGCATGTGGTTTTGTTCAGCTTGTAATTAACCCACCCCCCCACCCCCCCCCCCCACACCCCCTGATAATTAATAGCATGTGGTTTTGGTTAGCTTGTAATTAAACCCCCCCCCCCCACACCCCCTGATAATTAATAGCATGTGGTTTTGGTTAGCTTGTAATTAAACCCCCCCCCACACCCCCTGATAATTAATAGCATGTGGTTTTGGTCAGCTTGTAATTAAACCCCCCCCCCCCACACCCCCTGATAATTAATAGCATGTGGTTTTGGTTAGCTTGTAATTAACCCCCCCCCCCCACACCCCCACACACCCCCTGATAATTAATAGCATGTGGCTTTGGTCAGCTTGTAATTAAACCCCCCCCCCCCCCACACCCCCTGATAATTAATAGCATGTGGTTTTGGTTAGCTTGTAATTAACCCCCCCCCACACCCCCACACCCCCTGATAATTAATAGCATGTGGTTTTGGTCAGCTTGTAATTAACCCCCCCCCCCACACCCCCTGATAATTAATAGCATGTGGTTTTGGTCAGCTTGTAATTAACCCCCCCCCCACACACACCCCCCCCCCCCCACCCCGTTAATTAATTGCATGTGTATTGTGTGACCTTACAATTAATGACTCCACACCCACATCCCCATTATTATCTTCTCTGGGCCATCAGAGGGGTCATCAATCAGAGATTTGTCCCTTATCCTTAATCTTTTGGCTTTATTTCAAGGACTTACTAAATAAATACATATGTTCTTCCAAATTGTTTGTTAATTTGTTGCCTTTAGTTAGGTGTTTTGCCTGGTTTTTAATTCGATTTGTATATTTGTGTTTGACTTCACAGTGTCCCTCCACGCCACAGGAATGGCAGACTGTGGCTTCCCAGTTTGCTGCCCGTTGGGACTTTCCCAACTGCGGAGGGGCGATTGACGGGAAGCATGTGCGAATTGTGCCCCCACCCCATTCGGGGTCATACTATTGGAATTATAAGGGGTTCCATAGTATCGTGTTGATGGCGGTGGTGTCGGCACAATATGACTTTCTGTATGTGGATGTGGGGAAAAACGGCCGGATGTCGGACGGAGGAGTCTTCAACCACACGGAGTTCGGTCATCGTCTCCAGACTGGTGGCCTGGAGCTGCCACCAGATGAAGATAATGTGGAGGGACTCCCCTTCGTTTTCATTGCCGACGAGGCGTTCGGTCTGGGTGACCATCTGATGAGGCCATTTCCCCAACGATCCCTCACCCCTGAGAGGAGGATTTTTAATTATCGGTTGGCCAGAGCAAGACGGGTTGTGGAAAATGCCTTTGGTATTATGGCCAACCGTTTCAGATTGCTCCTTACATCCCTACATCTGGCAGAGTACAAACTGAATACTATTATTCTTGCATGCTGTGTCATGCACAATTATTTACGCAAACATTCGGGAACATACTCATTACCAATCGGCCCTGAGGCCGGAGTGGAAGGCAACATGACAGGGCTGGATAATCGCCGTCTTGGTTCCGCCCCACAATCAGCCCAGCAAGTGCGGGACCGTTATTTACATTATTTTAATGGTAGGGGGGCCATTGCAATGGCAGCAGACCCTTAAACCATCTTTTTGATTTACAAAGAATCAATACAGTTATTGATGTTTGAAATATTGGTATTTTCGTATGGTTTTGCTTTTAATTTTGCCTGTTTTATGTGTTGTCCTAGTGCACATCTTTAATAGTGGCAAACTTGTTTTGCGTTTAGTAAATAAGCCCCTTTGTCAATGAACCACAACATGTTTTGGTCAAACTGGTAGTATTTAAAAAGAAGAAGCCACACATTGTTTAATTTGTGCAAACATTATTATTTTTTATTCTAGTGCACATCAAAAACTTTTTTTTTTTTTTTTTTTTTTTTTTTTTTTTTTTTTTAAACAAGATATTTTTTTTTTTTTTCTTTTTTCAACAAGATTTTTTTTTTTTTTTTTCTTGTTTCAACAAGATTTTTTTTTTTTTTTTTTTTTTTTTTCAACAAGATTTTTTTTTTTTCTTTTTTATGTTATATTTTTTACATTTTTTTGGTCTTTTTCTCACAACATATTTTTTTTATTTTTGTGATTGATTTTTTTAAACAAACATAAAAACATGTTTTAAAATGGTAAAAAATTTAGGCTTAGCATTAGAAAATATTTACACAATGTAAAAGCCCAGAACTTACAAAGTTCAACAGGTAACCCATGAACAGTAGAAGCCAAATTTAGAATATGCACACTAATTTAACAGGAAAATGGGTAATGTCAACATGTGCTATGTTCCATCATGGGGAATCAATGGACGTGTTTTGTGTGTGAAACCCCTTCCCTCTCACCTACTAGCATTAGGGGTTGCAAACACAAAATGCGTCCATTGAGATCCCCTGATGGCACATAGCACATGTTGACACACCGTGTGCATATTAAAAATTTGGCCTCTAAAATGTGTTAAACAGCGCATCAAAAGGGGAATGAAGGACATGATTGATGTTAAGAAATGGAAAAGGGGTCTTTAGATTCTCCCCAAAACATCAATCATGTCCTTCATTCCCTGCTGCATGGTGGCCATCTCCTTCTGCATATTTTCCAGCTGCAGATTCCAGGCCATGATCTGCCCAATAAGCCTGTGGGCACTGTCTGTGGAAAATGGCTCCGCAGCTTGTCCTTCCACAAACAGATCAGCATCACCTAAAAGTTGGGTAGATAAAACACAAGAAAAAAACTGTCAAAAACATGCAGACCTTAATTTCTTAGCTCAATCTGTGTTCTGAGACACTCACTTGGTGGGGTGCAGATTTGATCCACTTCAACCACCTGTTCCGCCACATCCACGCGTGGGCTTGGGCTAACTGCCCAATTAGTCTGGTGAGGCCGGGAGGTCCTCGTAGGTTCGGACTGACGTCTGAGTCTTTTGCCCCCTATGGTAATGGAACACAAAAAGGTACACTTTTAATCACACTGATATTTGAGTGCCAAAATAGGATTATTAAACATTGTTTAAAAGTGTTGTCCAATTATTAGCAGTTTGTTAGAAGATCCTACTTGAAGACAGAATTGAAATGTCTATCTAATGAAACTCCAATACTTAAACCGCCCTTCAACCCTAAATTTGAACTTCCGCTCATTGGATCCCTGCACCCCTGTGGTGTCTTATTTGGAACCTTTTAGGGATGAGGGGTTGCAGATACCTGTGTAAGGCAGGTATTTGCACACACATCCGGCCATAGACTCCCACAGAAGTATACGCCACATCCCGTCCCACCGTGCTGTCTGCTGGGACACACAGGGGTCCCCGAGCTCGCGCGGACCAGTCCTATTGCATTGCGCAACTGGCGCATGCCCAATAGTGACCCAGGAAGTGAAGCCGCAAACATTAATTTCATGATTGCAAGATCAGAGATTGTAGCTGCACCATCCAAGGGACAGGTGAGTGTACTTCTTTGAAAAGTCACCACCTACAGTATTTGTAGATGATGAGCATTTTTCGGGAATTGTGAGCATGACACCCTGCTTAACATATTTATCCCCACCCCCCAAAACAGCTTCTGGAGTCCCTGTGTAAGTTACCCCTAAAACCCTTACTACAGCAGTAATTGTATAGATAGTGACAATAATAAACAACCTTACAACTCCAACAACCCAAAGCCAGGTAAACTCAATAAACGTTATGAAGACAAACTGAACTTTCATCAAATCTGCGCAAGTTTCACGTACGAGTGCTAATAACATCTGCGCAAGTTTCACGTACGAGTGCTAATAACATCTGCGCAAGTTTCACGTACGAATGCTAATAAAATCTGCGCAAGTTTCACGTACGAGTGCTAATAACATCTGCGCAAGTTTCACGTACGAATGCTAATAAAATCTGCGCAAGTTTCACGTACGAGTGCTAATAACATCTGCGCAAGATTAGACATATCAAGTATAACCATAGTAGCGCACGTGCTTGACTTACTTTTTTTGATGGCTTTTCGAATTCTCCTGTACTGATCGTGCTCCCTGGATTTGATGTCGGACCATCGCTTGCGCAGTTGATCCTTGCCCCTTCGTACGCCGAATTTCTGCTCCAGGGTGCTGACGATTGTAGTGAGAATCTTGTCCTTGCGCAAGTTGGGTCGAGGGTAGGGGCCATTTTCTCCGTCGTAATCTTCCCTTTGTAGGATGTCCACCATCTCCACCATCTCTTCAAAGGCCATATTGGTGGCCTTATATCTGCTGCTGGATGCAGATGTGTTCGCTTCTTGGCTTTCCTCCGCGCTACTGGCTGAGAATGTGTCCGCCATCTTCATTAATTTATTCACCCACAATGCAACGAGGGGAAGCGGGGCGGGGAATACTCGTCAGGAGGAACGTCATGGGCGGGCGACGCGGAGGACGCAGGCGGACTTCCACGCGTGCGCAGTGTATATAAGGCTGTTTGAGGGCCCCACGTGTTCCCGAACGGAAGTAGCGAGCGCTCTGTACGAAGGTAAGTGTTTTCTAGGATGCATTACTGTGGTTTATTGGGTTTTGGGCCTGCATTTTTTAAGGATATGTGTGTGTTGCTGCCTGTGTGGATGTGTTGCTGCCTGTGTGTAGGGGTTGCTGCCTGTGTGGATGTGTTGCTGCCTGTGTGTAGGGGTTGCTGCCTGTGTGGATGTGTTGCTGCCTGTGTGTAGGGGTTGCTGCCTGTGTGGGTGTGTTGCTGCCTGTGTGTGGGTGTGTTGTGTAATGTTTGGTTAGAAAAACTGGATGTGCGTTTTTAGTAACATTTGTGTTTTTGGTCTTTTGTATTGCCATTACTAACAAAACAGAAACAAACATGTCAGCAGCCCAGTATAATCCATTCAAGGACCAGCAGTTCATGTCCGAATTCATTGCGCTCTACAGAAAAAATACCAACCTGTGGCAGCTCAAGAATCCTTTATATGGCAATAGGGATGTCCGGAAGGCAACACTGGGGCCACTTGTGGATTTTGTGAAGACTCAAGTCCCCAACGCAGACACCAAGTTTGTTGAAGCCAGAATTTCAAGTTTAAGGCACATGTACAAGCGGGAGCGCAAGAAGATTGAGGAATCAGTCAGATCAGGAGCAGCAGCAGAGAATGTTTATGTACCCAAGCTGTGGTACTACAACCAACTGGCTTTTATAGGTGAACAGATGGAACCCAGGCAATCACTGTCCACTCTTCCCTCCACCCTTCCCTCCACTCTTCCCTCCACTCTTCCCTCCACCCCAGCTGAGGCTTCCACGGAAGGAGAAGACCCCTCCACCTTGGAGCAGGCTGATGCGCCCAGCTGGAGCCAGGTATATATTTAGTATCCCAAATTGTGATTGTGTGAATATTAATGCTGTAAACGTTAAAATGTGAAACAATTAACACCCTGAACTCTGAATTGTGAAAAAAGCTGCCAAAAATTGCGCAAACTTCGAAAAAGTGTTGGTGCAACATATCGATACATATATAGTGTATACATACATCCAGTAGTGGCAAAAAATGCCTTATACAACATTGGTGATCTGCTTGGAAAATGCAGGGGTCCAAATGATAGCCTTTTGGATCTTTTTTAACAATTATCTGCTCCTTCATAAGTTTACAATTGGATGATTGAGGAGGCCATAAACCAAAAACCAGGTGTTTGATTTTTGTTTTTATTTGCACACAGGATGAGCTGACCCAGGATGATGCCGGGACAAGTGGTATGGAGGAGGAGGAGGACATGACCAGCGAGAGCCAGGAGGTGGCTGGGCCCAGCACGAGCCAGAGTGACAGCCAGACTGTCTTAAGAAGTGTACCTCCACCCCTGCCCTTACCCCCAAGAAGGCCCAGGAGGATGACCATTGTTGAGGAGGAATCACTCCAACTTATTAGGAAGGCGAGTGCGATTCTCGACAAACCCCCCATTCCAGAAGAGGCCTATGCCACCTACTTGGCCAGCAGGTTGCTGGAAATGGAGAAGGGCCAACGGCACCTGTGTGAGGGCCTCATATTTGAGGCTATTAAGGGGGGTTTGAGGGGTCAATTACGAGAATCAACCCGCCTGACCCATGAAGGCCCAACACCAACTTCTCCTCCTCCTCCTCCTCCTCCTCCTCCTCCTCGTCTTCCTTCTTCTCCTCCTCCTCCTCCTCCTCCTCCTCCTACCACAAGTCAGCCTCCAAGGAAGCGTGCAGGGAAGACTGCAGGGAAGAGTGCAGGGCAGCGTGGTGGGAAGAGTCGGAAGTGATTGCCTGGCTTCAGTCTGGTCTCACAGAAGACACAGGCTGTTGTAGTGCCACAGCTTGGGGACATAGATGTCATCTGCTGCTGTTCCTGGTCTGTCTGATTCCTGGTCAATCTTCTTGTGCTCCCTATATTGGATGAAATGTGCCCAAGCTTAATTTTTGGCTTCACAAACTTGATGTCTGCCGTTGGGGCAAAAAGTCTTCTCAAAATCGCAAAGTGGCTCCAGTGTTGCCTTCCTATTTTGTTTTGCCTTGTTTGTTTAAACCAGAATAAATGGTATTTTTATTTTCTGAAAATAATGATATACGTGCTTGTTATTCAAAAACATAGTTTCTTTAGGAGTAGGCAGGTACATGTCTAAACATTCATTTGACAATACAAGTGTAAAGTGCAACTTCAATGGAACTGCAAGTGCAGTCGCTGGAAAGGTGAGGGTTAAGATCTGAATTAAGGGCAAGCTCTGCTGACTCCACAATTGTATCATGTGTAATAACAAATCCTTTTGATAACCAAAAAATACTAAAATATATCTAAATAGAGATATATGTACATATATAATATATATATATATATATATATATATATATATATATATATATATATATATATATATATATATATATATATATATATATATATATATATATATATATATATATATATATAAATAGAGATATATATATCTATATATATATATATATATATATATATATATACACACGTACACGTATATATCTATATATCTATATATATAAATATATATATATATGTATATATAGATATATCTTTTTTTGGGTTTATTGAGAAATATCGATATAGTTTTCATTTGGTGATTTGGATATATATATATCTATATCTATATCTATATCTATATCTATATATATATATATATATATATATATATATATATATATATATATATATATATATATATCTATATATATATATATATATATCTATATATATATATATATATATCTATATATATATATATATATATATATATATATATATATATATATATAGAGAGAGAGAGATAAAGATAAATATATATATATATATATATATACAAATATATAACTTCACTAAAGAATGCTGAAGAAAAAACGTTCGGGAGTACTCGGCGTGAATATACAAGCAGCAAGGCAAAATCATTCTTCAAGTACGATAACATACAAATCCCGCTGTCAGAAGAAAAAAAAAAAAAAAAATCAGCAGCGTGACGATTGTGCGACCTTCAAAACGAAGGCTAGTTTTACCAGACCGAGCGAGTCCGTGACATACTAGCTACTGAGCATGCGTCCTTTTTGGTACGCCGGACCATACTACACACGTCCGGATTATCCGCTGGACTGCCAAGTCCAGCGAATAATTTGAAAACAAAACTTGAAACTTTAGTCCGCCGTACTTTGGCCAAAAAAAGTCCGCCGGCGCCCACACACGAGGGGATTATCCGCTGGACTTCGGTCCAGCGGATAATCCCGCGGGATAGTCCCTTCGTGTGTACGCGGCATTAGACTGACGTGAGAAGATACTATAACCTGGAGAGGTGGCATGTCTACAAGCTTCAGTCAAGCTCAATTGGGAGCAATTGTCCTTGAAGCTGACTGTCGAAGAGAGTACACGGGAGTGGAGGTAATCCCAGAAGTGATATTAACTAGGGCTTTGCTATGAAGCCACAGGAAGATTTCAGTCAGTGTCCACAATATTACTGCCTCACCAGTGAAATTGCAGGCTTGAACGTTGCTAGGGCACATGAATCCCGCCACCCCGCCTCACCATCTGATTTGGTTAGGGGAGTAAAGGATGGGATTCCCATAGAGAAGTTCTACCCACAAAACACTCCACTCCCCCCTGAGTGGAAATAAAGTGTCAAAACACAGCTCCTGAGATGGCAGGATATATTTTCAAAGAATGAGTTGGATGTGGGGTCTGTAATAAGTGCCCAAAACCATATCTGCCTTCAGGAAGACAAGCCATTCAGGGAGAAAATCTGACAGATGCCATTGGAGGAAATGGAAGATCTACATGAACAGCTGGCAGAACTGAAAAGAGCAAGTATCATCCAGGAGTCTAGGAGTCTCTATGCCTCCCCTATAGTTTCTTGTGAGGAAGAAAAATGGTTCCCTGAGGTTGTGCTATCGGACGCTAAACCGAAGAACCATCTGTGACCAGTATACCACTCCAAGGATAGAAGATGCTCTGCAGAGTCTGTTGGGGGCTTAATGGTTCAGTGTGCTGGATTTGAAGAGAGGGTGCTATATAATTCCCGTTCACCCTGAAGATAGGGAGAAGACAGCTTTTATCACCCCAGTAGGGTTCTTTGAGTTTGACAGGATGCCCCAAGGTCTGTCTGGTGCTCCAGCAACATTCCAGAAACAGAGGGAGAAGACAGTAGGGGACATGAACCTGATAAACCTTTTGAAGAGCATGAAGAGCGTCGGGAGAAAGACCTGAAATGCTCCATGATGAGGAGTTGAAGCTGTCCCTGGAAAAATTTCAGTTTTAATAGCCTTTGGTTATTTACCTCAGCCATGTTGTCTCTCCCCAGAAGTTGGAAGCTGTCATCTCCTGGCCAAGGCCTACCAATGTGATTGAGCTTAGGTCATACCTGTGGTTTTGCTTATACTACAGAATATCCGTTGAGGGATTTGGTAAAATAAATTGTTCCCTTAACAAATTACTGAAGAATGAGGATGAAGACGATGACCCCGACCCAACAAACCCAGTTAGACAACCCGGAAACCATGAACGTGTAACCTGACTGACTATGGTGAGGTGGGCCAAAAGGAAACCAAAAAGTCCTTCACCAAACCGGTGTGAGGCCTTCTTAGAACAAAAGGTCTCTACATGTCTCATTACATAAAAAAAATCCCCCCCAATATAAGGGGGTCATTCCTCATTTTAGGATTGAAGGTATAAACAAAATCCTTGAAGCCTCTTGGCAAACTGTACATCCTGAACCTTTGACTCATAATCACAGAAACATTCTGCTGTCTCAGACTTGTCAGCCATCATTAGTGCAGTGCATGGAAACTATGCAATGCGGAACAATATCCAGACTGGTTATTGTTGTGTAAGCTAAAGGAGTGTTATACTGTAATATTAGGCTGTATCTGTGCAATCAACAAGCAGCTCAGGATGCACAGCTGATCAAGGGGCATAAAGGAATGATTTGCATTTCTCCCCTTACTATCCTAAAATGAGGAATAATATTTAAGCCCCATTTTTTGCGATGTGTAATGGAATGAAACCTTTTCTAAGAAGTCTCAACAATAAATAGACTGTACAATGCAGATGCAGTGTGGAGTATTTACTGAAAAGCCCTGTGGAGGGTGTTATAAATATTTATTTTATTTCTGGATACCACGAACAATATAAGGAAGTGGAAAGTATTTTTAAAAAACACTGGTACGTTTTACTGATGGACAGAAAATTAACCACAGCTCTACCAGCAAATCCCCAATTTATTTACAGAAAGGCAACAAGTTTTGGAGACAGGGTGATTAAGAAAATCATAGACCCACCCAAAAAAACACCATCTTTCTGGGACAAGAATGGCTTCTATGCATGCAGGAAATGCAAGGCCTGTAGAGAAGTAAAGAAACCTATAAGAGCTTTAGATAATTTTATGGCAACAGCTAATCATACAGCTTTCGATATTAAACAGTTCATCACGTGCAATACCATGTTTGTAGTTTATGCGCTTAAATGCCCTTGTGGCCTGATGTATATAGGCCGTACAAAAAGACTTTTACGCATAAGAATTGCTGAGCACATCAATAATATCAAAATAGGATACAAAGACCACAACGTTTCTTTGCATTTTAAATTGAAGCATGATAGCGATCCCAGCGGCCTTGAATTTTGGGGTATTGAACACCTCCAACCTCATTGGAGAGGTATCCACAGGGTACGCAAATTATCTAAAAAAGAAACCCAATGGATTTTTTTAACTGACGTTCTTGCCCCTAGAGGTCTCAATGTAGAGCTGGACATTAACTGCTTCATTAGTGACACTTGATTCCCCCCTCTGTAACTGTCCTCAATTTTCATCTTATTTTATTCATATTTTATTCATATGCGATTATATTGTGTACACATGCGATTTTATCTAAATTCAATGAGGCTGTATGCATTTTTATGGTAATTCTATTATCCCATATAGCATATTTGGAGGTGTTGTACCTACTGGATTTGAGTGGTTACCATTGAAGGAGGGCTGTGATTACAGACCCCCAAGAAATAAATTCGAGGTATAGCATGTATATTGGGTTTTATTCTGTTTTTACAGTTTTACCCCACCAAAATCCATTTTGTAATTTTAAAAATACATTTATGGATATCATTATCATTTTATGGGATCGCACACATAGATGGTCATTTTATGCACATTGATGGATATTTTGGTTTTATAGTGTTGTATACAATTTTAATGTATATTTTAATATACGTTTTTTTGAAATTTTATCCATCCAGCCCTTGTTTTAGATACCATATATACACTTTTTACTGCGGTTTTATCTGTGATTTTTTATGCGATTTTTATGCGAGTTTCTATGCGATTTAATCTGCGATTTTATCTTAACTGACAGTTGTCATTTTATATTTCTAAACCTTTCTTTAATATAAAATTTTTGATACATATTCCTTTGTCTTTATCAAATTAATTTATGACCTACTGTTTGACCTTTACGATTTCTATATGCTCATGTTTTTATTTATGGATTTTAGCCATAATACAACTGAGCCATATCCCTCCTTCATTGGAATCCATACTATAACTAATAGTGTAATATTTGTACCGCCAAATGTTTAATTAGAAAATACAGCCATGAGGTGCGCGCAGGCATATGGGAAAGTGTACACAGGACCTGCATTAATAAGACCAAACAGTAATTTTCTGGCCGTCTTACTAAATTAAGTAAGCGCGGCAGTCGGTCACCCAAATACATATACCAAACCAATATGATGTTAATACCAAACATTGGGGTATAAAGGCTAGAAATCAGACTGGTGACTAGTACACTATAATGACAATGTTTATAAGGCCAGTATTTGTAAACACGGCGCAGCTGTTAATCCGCAGCATTAGCTATGCTGTAACGCTTTGCAAACACCTATTATGCCTATGCGCGCACGCCCATTGGCTGAGATCGCGGTCCATCACTTTAAAAGGAACACTTCCTGTTCTCTGGTCACGCCCTCGTGACGAAGTCGGATATGACAAAACGCGCGTCAGGGAGGTAGACCAGAGAACCAGGAAGTGACGTTGCTTGCGCTCCAGCCTGCGTTCCACCGCCCAGGAAGCCCTCAGGACGCTAGAATCACCGCATCACAAGCGGAAACTGGCAGAGTGGATCCGCAAAGGGAACTCAGGAACCCAGGCACAGTTCAATATCTACATTTATCCTTATCTAATTCAATGCTGTTTTTTATGTTTTTTCTGGTACGCATTTTATACTAAGGGGTGTTTGATCCATTTTAAAGGGGGGTGAATAAATTCTTTAAGCAGTATAACGCTATGTGGTTGCAATTTTTTCTACACATGACCTGTCTGGCAATGGTGAGCTGTTGAATAGGAGGCCTGTGGAGGAGAATTGGAGGATACCGGTAAAGGAAGGAGCAGTGTCCTGATGAGAGAGTGTATATGCCTATATTTTCTTTAGCTCTGGTGAGTGCATCCCCAAAGGGGAACATTTAAACACGTGGTGGAGTGTACTGGTGGATGGACTGATCAGTTTGCGGCACATTGAATATAGAACTATCATCTCTTGATTTTTATCTTATTATGGAGAAAGCCGGACTTTATTAATTATCCAATGAATGATTAATTGATCCTCCATTTATTTATTTATTGATCCATTAACTGCCACTACCATTTGAGTATTTATTCTTCTGAGGTATATATTTATTCGCACAATAGTATATCAATTTTATCCACCATTTTATCAGTCATTTATTCTCAGATTTTTAGCGCTGCTACAGTATTTTAACAGGTTTGGTTTAATACCCTTTAATACCTATTATTTTATTGTAATTTTATTGATGATCCAGACCCAACAAACCCAGTTAGACAACCCGGAAACCATGAACGTGTAACCTGACTGACTATGGTGAGGTGGGCCAAAAGGAAACCAAAAAGTCCTTCACCAAACCGGTGTGAGGCCTTCTTAAAACAAAAGGTCTCTACATGTCTCATTACATAAAAAAAATCCCCCCCAATATAAGGGGGTCATTCCTCATTTTAGGATTGAAGGTATAAACAAAATCATTGAAGCCTCTTGGCAAACTGTACATCCTGAACCTTTGACTCATAATCACAGAAACATTCTGCTGTCTCAGACTTGTCAGCCATCATTAGTGCAGTGCATGGAAACTATGCAATGCGGAACAATATCCAGACTGGTTATTGTTGTGTAAGCTAAAGGAGTGTCATACTGTAATATTAGGCTGTATCTGTGCAATCAACAAGCAGCTCAGGATGCACAGCTGATCAAGGGGCATAAAGGAATGATTTGCATTTCTCCCCTTACTATCCTAAAATGAGGAATAATCTTTAAGCCCCATTTTTTGCTATGTGTAATGGAATGAAACCTTTTCTAAGAAATCTCAACAATAAATAGACTGTACAATGCAGATGCAGTGTGGAGTATTTACTGAAAAGCCCCGTGGAGGGTGTTATAAATAGGGCACTGAGGGTATATCACTGTGCTATTGTAGGGCCTGCACAGCTCCTTGATGGACAGAATGTTGCTTGTGCAGACGTGGATGGTTGCCTGCATCCTGTAAGTTTTTTTTCTCAGTAAGCAATACTGATTTTCTACCAGAATCATAGAAAGCTTCTGAAAATAACCAGTCTAATTTTTCCACAGCTTCATTCATCTTCACTACACCTAAAGCTGAAGTCAGGGCCGGACTGGGAATAAAATCCAGCCCTGGAAAAAATTTCATACCAGCCCCACAGCATTATTATACCAGCGCAACAGCATAACGTCATTATTTCCTGGTTCATGAAAGGGAAAACCATACATTTTAAAGCACATTTGAAGAGTATATTATATATAGATAAGACAGCTATGAAATCACATAGGGCTTATATATATATATATATATATGTATATATGTGAGTGAGTGAGTGAGTGAGAGCTTAAGAGAGCACTGGTGGGGGAGCCAAAAAGAACAGGGGTGGAGAGCACTGGGGTGGGGGCTGGAGAGCACCGGGGGCAGAAAGAACAGGGGTGGGAAGCACAGGGGGCTGGAGAGCACTGTGGGGGGGGAGCACGGGGGGGGGGGGCTGGAGAGCACTGTGGGGGGTGGGGAGCACTGGGGTGGGAGCTGGAGAGCACCGGGTGCAGAAAGAACAGGGGTGGGGAGCACGGGGGGGCTGGACAGCACTGTGGGGGGGCTGGAGAGCACTGGGGTGGGGCCTGGAGAGCCCCGGGGCAGAAAGAACAGGGGTGGAGAGCACTGGGGTGGGGGTTGGAGAGCACCGGGGGCAGAAAGAACAGGGGTTGGAAGCACGGGGGGGCTGGACAGCACTGTGGGGGGTGGGGAGCACGGGGGGCTGGAGAGCACTGTGGGGGGGTGGAGAGCACTGTGGGGGGAGCTGGAGAGCACCGGGGGCAGAAAGAACAGGGGTGGGGAGCACGGGGGGGCTGGACAGCACTGTGGGGGGGCTGGAGAGCACCGGGGGCAGAAAGAACAGGGGTGGAGAGCACTGGGGTGGGGGCTGGAGAGCACCGGGGGCAGAAAGAACAGGGGTGGGAAGCACGGGGGGGATGGACAGCACTGTGGGGGGTGGGGAGCACGGGGGGCTACAGAGCACTGTGGGGGTGGGGAGCACTGGGTTGGGAGCTGGAGAGCACCGGGGGCAGAAAGAACAGGGGTGGGGAGCACGTGGGGGCTGGACAGCACTGTGGGGGGGGGCTGGAGAGCACCGGGGCAGAAAGAACAGGGGTGGGGAGCACGGGGGGGCTGAACAGCACTGTGGGGGGGGTGGAGAGCACTGGGGTGGGGGCTGGAGACTCATGGGGAGAGCTGGAGAGCACCAGGGGCAGAAAGAACAGGGGTGGAGCGCACAGGGGGGGGGCTGGAGAGCACTGTTGGGGTGGGGAGCACGGGGGGCTGGAGAGCACTGTGGGGGTAAAGAGCACTGGGGTGGGAGCTGGAGACTGATGGGGAGAGCTGGAGAGCACTGTGGGGGGTGGGAAGCAGGGGGGGGGGCTGGAGAGCACTGGGGTGGGTGGGAAGCAGGGGGGGGGGCTGGAGAGCACTGTGGTGGGTGGGAAGCAGGGGGGGGGGGGCTGGAGAGCACTGTGGTGGGTGGGAAGCAGGGGAGGGGGGCTGGAGAGGGATGGGGAGTGCTAGAGAGCAGGGGAGGCAGAAAGAACAAGGATTGAGAGAACTGTGGGGGGGGGGCTAGAGAGTGTGGTGGGGGAGGAGAGCACTGGGGGGAGCACAAGGAGAAGGGGGGGGGCAGTAAAAGAAGTTGGATAGGAGGAGAAGCAGTGGGGCTGCATATAGAGGAGATGAGCTTTCTATATTCCTCCATGCAGCCGCTAATTCTCCTCCTCTCCCTCCTCCAAGCATTCAGCGGCTGCATGGAGGAATATAGAAAGCTCATTTGCTCTTTATGCCGCCCCCCTGCTGATCCCCTATCGAGGCACACATATATGGCTGTACTCACAGCCATCTCTCCTCCTGTGATCTCGGAGCTGGCCGGGTCTATGTTCTGCGGCCGCGCACCGCGCTGTAACACGGTCCCGCCCCCATAGACCGGCTCGTGTGATAGGTGGAACACTGATTCTCTACTATCACATGAGCCGGTCTAGGGGGGCGGGACCGTGTTACAGCGCGGTGCGTGGCCACAGAACACAGACTCGGCCAGCTCCGTGATCACAGGAGCAGAAGAAAGGGGATTAAGGGGAGCACCGCAGCCGCAAAGCGGCCCCAGGGCAGGCAGCCTACCGGGAAATATCCCGGTATCCCGGTAGGCCAGTCCGGCCCTGGCTGAAGTCCAAGCTCTGGACTTCCCTCAGAAGACCCCCTACACTCCTTATGACCCTCCTCCCCACTCTGTCTTTAGGCCTGTCAAAAGATTTTCTGGGTCCTCTTCCCATACAGGTCTTTCCTAGTGGTGAGTGGCCCTTTATAATGCAAATCTGATGTTGTGATGCTGTGATGGTGCAGCTCTGCATAGAAACCATTTAGATTTCAGTTTTTGTTTTGTCAAACCATAACCACTTGAGGACCAGACGCCGCAGTTATACTGCAGCAGGTTGGCTCCTCTGCGTGAGCCATCGTAGCTGTACGTCGGCCACTTTGAGAGCACTAGAGCCGATGCACGTGCCCGGCAGCCGCAATGTCCTCCGGGCACCAGCGATCACTCCTGAGAGAGACAGAATGGAGGTCTGTCAGTGTAAACAGACAGATCTCCATTCTGTCAGGGGTGAGGAGACTGAGCTGTTGTTCCTAATGCTTAGGAACAACAATCAGTCTCCTCTCCCCGTGAGTCCCATCCCCCCACAGTTAGAATCACTCCCTAGGACACACATTTAACATGCCTCCCCCTATAGTTTCTTGTGAGGAAGAAAAATGGTTCCCTGAGGTTGTGCATCGACTATCGTACGCTAAACCGAAGAACCATCTGTGGGCAGTATACCTGTTAGGTACCTGGTAGTGATGAGCCTGACTTGGTGGTTGGAGACCTCTCTTACAACTCTGGTTCAGGGCCTGCTGGATTGGGAACAGCGTAGCCGTGAACACAGCGGGTAGGAGTGTCCGTATGGATGCAGGTGGCCGATGCTGGGTGGATGCAGGTCTTTGGCCGGATGGTAAGACTGCAGATGAAGGTTCGGCAGACAACCAGGGTGCAGGAGGTAGACCGGCAGCAGGAGCAGCAGCAGACGGCAGAAGTAGCAGACAGCAGCAGCAGTAGACCAGCAGTGGACGGCAGAAGAGAAGGACCTGTGCAGGGACACTGGAAGCAGGGATGGTCAGGCAAGCCGGGTCACAACAGGTAAGGCAGTCAGGCAGAGACGGCAGGCAGAGGGATGGTCAGGAGACAAGCCGGAGGTTCAGCAGCAGTAACACAGTCCAAAGCAGGGTTAAACAAGCCGGGGTAAAGGAATGGAGAAGGCAGCAGAGTCAGGCGGGCCGGGTCACAGACAGGATACACGGACAGGTCCAGGTTGGGGTCACAGGTGGGAGCTGAGATGGACAGCGCCGCATGCAGGCAGCTGTCCCCTTTAAATAGGGCCACTGGCGCCAAAGCGGCGCCGATTGCGAACGTGCACGCGCACGGGGGCGCGCACGCCCGCTATTTGCGCACGGGAGCGTGTGCACATGTCCGGCGGGCACGTGCACGCGCCCGTGGCGCGCGCCAACGCGTGCGCTGACACTCAGGGGGACCAGGGCTGCCCAGGTGCCCGCGCACCCTCAGGCTAACGTGCCCAGGGCGGCTAGAGCCTTGAAATTGCCCCCTCACAAGGGGCAACCTCCGGGTGCCCACTAGGCGTTGTCTTTCTGGATGGGAAGAAAGGAAGGTACGGATTAGTCTCTTGGCGTGAAGGTTACATTCTGGTTCCCATGAATTACTCTCGGGCCCATACCCCTTCCACTTAATCAGGAACTGTCTCTCCCCCCTACGTCTCCTGCAATCAAGGATGGCCTCCACCTCGTATTCCTCATTGCCCTGGACCAGGACAGGTCCGGGCGGGTTTGTACCCCTATCTGGGAAGGGATCGGGCACAGCGGGTTTTAGAAGGGAGACATGGAAGACTGGGTGGACTCTCATAGAGTCGGGCAGGGACAGCTTGTAGGAGACCTCATTGATCTTCCTCTTCACAGGAAAGGGTCCTAGGAACTTGGGAGCAAGCTTCTTAGAGGGACAAGCAAGTTTAAGGTTAGTTGTAGCTAGCCATACCTGGTCGCCCACCTGCAAGTTCAACTCTCCCCTTCTCTTCCGATCGAAGAACTTCTTGCTGTCCTCCTGTGCCTTGGTTATCGCTTCCTGAAGTATCCTGTTGTTGCGGCTGAGGAACGATGCTGTATCCTGGACTGCCGGGACTGGAGATTCTGGGAGAAAGTCAGGGAGAAAAGATAGGTGAAAACCGTAATTGGCAAAAAATGGGGATTGCCCCGTGGCAGAATGGCTGGCATTATTGTAGGAGAATTCTGCTAAGGGTAATAGGGACACCCAATCGTCCTGCACAAAGGACGTGAAGCACCTTATGTATTGCTCCAAAGTCTGGTTGGTGTGTTCCGTCTGCCCATTAGTTTGGGGGTGATATGCGGGGAAAGGGCCAGCTCAATGTTAAGGATCTCACAAAGGGCCCTCCAAAAACGGGACGTGAACTGAACCCCCCTATCCGAGACTATATTGTCCGGGACCCCGTGCAGCCTGACTATCTCCTTAATGAAAAGGTGGGCAGTCTCTGTGGCGGATGGCGTTCCCCTTAAAGGCAGAAAGTGGGCCATTTTGGACAACCGGTCCACCACTACAAAGATGGCAGAGCACCCCTCTGAGCAAAGAAGCTCGACTATAAAGTCCATTGTTAACATTCGCCAAGGTCGATCAGGTGCAGGGAGAGGCTTCAAAAGTCCCCATGTTCGATTCCTTGACGTCTTGCTGCGGTTACAGACAGGGCAGGAGTCAACATAAGATTTGTAGAATTCCTTCAACTTGGGCCACCAAAAGGTGCGTTGCACCAGCTCCAATGTTTTGCGGCTCCCGAAGTGTCCTGCCAGTGGGTGGTCATGCAGTAAGGTCAGGACCTTCACTCTTACAGTTTCGGGGATGAAGACTTGACTCCCCCTCCAGAGAAGTCCATCACTGGAAGTTAGGGTGACCCCGTGGGGTCCCTGGGAATTGGCGGACGCCTCCCGGATTTGTGACAGCAGATCTGGTTGTAAAAGTAGGAAGTTTCCGGTAGATAGAATGGTATCTGGGGTGGTGGAGTCCTTGGGGTTGTCGAACATCCGAGAGAGGGCGTCAGGTTTAACATTCTTGGAACCGGGACGGTACGTGATATGGAAGCAGAACCTTGAGAAAAACAGAGCCCAGCGGGCCTGTCGGGGTTTGAGTCGCTTGGCAGTTCGTAAGTACTCAAGGTTCTTGTGGTCTGTGTAAATAAGCACTGGGTGATTTGCTCCCTCCAAGAGGTACCTCCATTCCTCTAGTGCTGACTTGATCGCCAAGAGTTCCCGGTCCCCGACATCATAATTCCTCTCGGCTGGAGAAAGATTCCGGGAGAAAACCCCACTGGATGCATGGCGTCCTTATTGCCCTGTCGTTGTGACACAACTGCCCCAACCGCTACTTCTGATGCATCGACTTCTAAGATGTACGGGAGGGCAGGGTCGGGGTGACTGAGGATGGGGGCGGAGGTAAACAGTCTTTTAAGTTGGTCGAAGGCCCCTTGGGCCTCTGGGCCCCAGTGGAAACGTGTGCCCTGTTTGGTCAGCTGGGTGATGGGGGTGATGATGGCAGAGAACCCCTTAATAAATTTCCTGTAGAAGTTTGCAAATCCAACAAACCGTTGGATGCCTTTCCTGTCTACAGGTGCTGGCCAGTCAAGGACGGCGGACACCTTTTGAGGGTCCATTCTAATGCCTGCCGGGGAGATTTCAAGTCCCAAGAACTGGATCTCCTGCTGCTCAAATTCACATTTCTCGGCCTTTGCATACAAGCCGTGCCGTCGGAGTCGAAGG
The DNA here is from genome assembly GCA_028564925.1 of Lithobates sylvaticus. Classification (NCBI taxonomy): domain Eukaryota; kingdom Metazoa; phylum Chordata; class Amphibia; order Anura; family Ranidae; genus Lithobates; species Lithobates sylvaticus. The sequence goes on along the minus strand of CM053035.1, from coordinate 138,667,090 downwards.
AGTACCTTGCCCACATGCCCTCGATGTTGTTCCAGGGTTTGAGAGAAAATCAGGATATCGTCCAGATAGACAATTACGAAAATGTCCAAGAAGTCCCTGAGTACATCGTTGATGAAATGCTGGAATGTGGCCGGGGCATTACAGAGCCCCAAGGGCATGACCAGGTACTCGTAGTGGCCGAAGCGGGTCCGGAAAGCCGTCTTCCACTCATCTTCGGCCCGAATGCGGACCAGGTTGTATGCTCCCCTTAGGTCCAACTTGGTGAAGACTGTTGCCGATCTTAGTTTTTGAAAGAGCTCGGGGATCAAGGGCAGAGGGTACCGGTTCTTGACCGTAATCTTGTTGAGCTCCCGGTAATCCACGCAGGGCCTCAAGGTCTGATCTTTTTGGTGACGAAGAATATACCTGCGCCAGCGGGAGAAGTGGAATGGCGGATGAAGCCTTTTTTCAAGTTTTCTGAAATGTAAGTTTTTAAGGCTTCCTGTTCTTTCTCGGAGAGAGGGAATATGCGACCAAACGGGATTTCGGCCCCAGGGAGGAGCTCGATGGGGCAGTCATAGGAGCGGTGGGGCGGAAGGGTGTCTGCTCCCCGCTTGCTGAACACATCAAGGAAATCATGGTAAGGTAAGGGGTACAGACTGGCACAGATCCTGGTCAGAGTCTAGACAAAGCAAGGTAGGAGGTGTCCTGGGGGTTGTGGGTAGGCAGTGTTCCTGGCAGTAGTGAGATTGGAACTCAACCTCCCCGGTGGACCAGTGGATCAGCGGGTTATGGGCCTGGAGCCATGGCATACCCAGAATGACTGGGAACAGTGGAGAGGAGATCACGTCCATGGTTAGGAGCTCCTGATGTTGCGGGAAAATTGTAGCGGGTAAAGGCAGAGTCTCTTGGGTCACCTGGCCAGACTTAATACGGGACCCATCCGCCAGGAACACAGAAAGTCCTTGGGTCTTCTTCTGGAGAGGCAGGGCGTGGGTGTTGGCAAAGGTGACATCCACGAAACAGCTGCACGCCCCGGAGTCAATGATGGCGTTGGTGAGTATTGTCCTTCCCTGGCACTGCAACGACAGAGGAAGGGTAAGGTGAATAGTACTGGCTGGACAGGGTGCAGAGGGAGAAGAAACGGATGACAAGCACTTACGTGTCTTGACAGGGCAACTATTCACAAAATGTCCGGAGCCCCCACAGTACAGGCACAGATTCAACTGGCGGCGTCGGGCCCGTTCCTCGGGCGTCAAGGGAGAACGTAGGAGACTGATCTGCATCGGTTCGGAGCCATCCGGAGCAGGTCCCATGGGGGATGCAGAGGGAGCAGGTAGGTAACGGGTGGCAGGAACAGGAGCCCTTGCGACCATCCAGGCTGGGCGATTGGGTAATGGGGAGCGTTCAGCTCGGCGCTCTCGCAGGCGACGGTCCAACTGAATCGTCAGAGTGACGAGATCCTCAAGATCCTCTGGGACTCCTACACGGGCCAGTTCATCTTTCAAACCCTCCGAGAGGCCCATGCGGAACTGGTGTCTGAGAGCCGCATTATTCCATTGAGTATCCACGCTCCAACGCCTGAAGTCCGTGATATAGTCCTCGGCCGTCCTGCGACCTTGCTGGAGCGCGGATAGGGCGGATTCAGCTGTAGCTGTGCGTTGAGGGTCGTCGTACAGCTGTGCCATTGCCTGGAAGAAGGAGGCTAAGGACTGGGTCATGATGCTGTTAGTTCCCAGAAGACGGTGGGCCCAGGACTGGGGTTCTCCTTGTAGAAGGGACACCACGAATCCCACTTTGGTAACCTCCAGGGAGAAGGTCCGGGGTTGCAGGGCAAAATATAGCTGGCAGGCATCCCGGAAGGCCTGAAACTTGGACCGGTCGCCTGACGGTTGAGAGGCAGGTTGCACTGGCGGTGGAGGAGGTGCAGCAGCCATGGGGCCGGCGAGTTGTTGTACTTGGCCTTCCAGCTTGGTATATCCCTCCTGCAGGGATTTCACTGCTTGTGTAAGGGCTGCCAGGTGGGAGCAAAACTCCCGCATGGTAGAGGCTCCTTCCGCAGGCTCAGTCATATTGGCTGTCCGTACTGTTAGGTACCTGGTAGTGATGAGCCTGACTTGGTGGTTGGAGACCTCTCTTACAACTCTGGTTCAGGGCCTGCTGGATTGGGAACAGCGTAGCCGTGAACACAGCGGGTAGGAGTGTCCGTATGGATGCAGGTGGCCGATGCTGGGTGGATGCAGGTCTTTGGCCGGATGGTAAGACTGCAGATGAAGGTTCGGCAGACAACCAGGGTGCAGGAGGTAGACCAGCAGCAGGAGCAGCAGCAGACGGCAGAAGTAGCAGACAGCAGCAGCAGTAGACCAGCAGTGGACGGCAGCAGAGAAGGACCTGTGCAGGGACACTGGAAGCAGGGATGGTCAGGCAAGCCGGGTCACAACAGGTAAGGCAGTCAGGCAGAGACGGCAGGCAGAGGGATGGTCAGGAGACAAGCCGGAGGTTCAGCAGCAGTAACACAGTCCAAAGCAGGGTTAAACAAGCCGGGGTCAAGGAACGGAGAAGGCAGCAGTGTCAGGCGGGCCGGGTCACAGACAGGATACACGGACAGGTTCAGGTTGGGGTCACAGGTGGGAGCTGAGACGGACAGCGCCGCATGCAGGCAGCTGTCCCCTTTAAATAGGGCCACTGGCGCCAAAGCGGCGCCGATTGCGCACGTGCACGCGCACGGGGGCGCGCGCGCCCGCTATTCACGCACGGGAGCGCGCGCACATGTCCGGTGGGCGCGTGCACGCGCTCGCGGCGTGCGCCGACGCGCACACGCGCCCACGGCGCACGCCGACGCGCACGCTGATGCTCAGGGGGACCAGGGCTTCCCAGGTGCCCGCGCACCCTCAGGCTAACGTGCCCAGGGCGGCTAGAGCCCTGACAATACCACTCCAAGGATAGAAGATGCTCTGCATCTCCTGTTGGGGGCTAAATGGTTCAGTGTGCTGGATTTGAAGAGAGGGTACTATCAAATTCCCGTTCACCCTGAAGATAGGGAGAAGACAGCTTTTATCACCCCAGTAGGGTTCTTTGAGTTTGACAGGATGCATCAAGGTCTGTCTGGTGCTCCAGCAACATTCCAGAAACAGAGTGAGAAGACAGTAGGGGACATGAACCTGATAAACCTTTTGAAGAGCATGAAGAGCGTCGGGAGAAGGACCTGAAATGCTCCATGATGAGGAGTTGAAGCTGTCCCTGGAAAAATGTCAGTTTTACTAGCCTTCGGTTAATTACCTCAGCCATGTTGTCTCCGCTGAAGGAGTGACTGTTGACCCCCAGAAGTTGGAAGCTGTCACCTCCTGGCCAAGGCCTACCAATGCGATTGAGCTTAGGTCATTCCTGTGGTTTTGCTTATACTACAGAATATCCATTGAGGGATTTGTTAAAATAAATTGTCCCCTTAACAAATTACTGAAGAATGAGGATGAAGACGACGACCCAGACCCTCAGCAGACCCCCTCCACTCCTTGTGACCCTCCTCCCCTCTCTGTCTTTAGGCCTGTTAAAAGATTTTCTGGGTCCTCTTCCCGTACAGGTCTTTCCTAGTGGTCCTTTATAATGCAAATCTGATGTTGTGATGCTGTGACGGTGCAGCTCTGCATAGAAACCATTTAGATTACAGTTTTTGTTTTGTCAAACCATAACCACTTGAGGACCAGACGTTGCAGTTATACTGAGGCAGGTTGGCTCCTCTGGGTGAGCCATCGTAGCTGTACGTCGGCCACTTTGAGAGCACTAGAGGTCACGTGCGCACCCGTGGCATAGCGACGGAGCCGATGCACGTGCCCCGTAGCCGCGATGTCCTCCGGGCACCCGCAATTACTCCTGAGAGAGACAGAATGGAGGTCTGTCAATGTAAACAGACAGATCTCCATTCTGTCAGGGGTGAGGAGACTGAGCTATTGTTCCTAATGCTTAGGAACAACAATCAGTCTCCTCTCCCCGTGAGTCCCATCCCCCCACAGTTACAATCACTCCCTAGGACACACATTTAACACCTTGATCATCCCCTAGTGTTAACCCATTTCCTGCCAATGACATTTATTCAGTAATCAGTGGCTATTTTTAGCTATGACGGCTATATAAATGTCAATGTTAAAAAAATTGTGTCCAAAGTATCCAATCTGTCCACCGCAATGTCGCAGTACTGATAAAAGTCACAGATCACCGCCATCACTAATAAAAAATAAATAATAATAAAAATGCCATAAATCTATTCCCTATTTTGTGGATTCTGTAACTTTTGCGCAAACCAATCAAAATACGCTTATTGCAATTTTTTTTTTTTTACCAAAAATATGTAGAAGAATACATATCAGCCTAAACTGAGCAAGAAATTCATTTTGAAAAAAAAAAAAAAATGTGGGGGATATTTATTATAGCAAAAAGTTTTCAAAATTGGAGGTATCAAATACCAACAAAAGAAAGCTCTATTTGTGGGAAAAAAGGACGTCAATTTTGTTTGGGTACAGCGTCGCACGACCGCGCAATTGTCAGTTAAATCAACGCAGTACCGTATTGCAAAAAAAGGCCTGGTCATTAAGTGGGCAAATCTTCCGGCCCTTAAGTGGTTAATTGAACAAGCTGAAGTTAGAATCTGATTGTCTTGCAAAACTGCACCCGATTTTGCACTCTCCAATTTTAGTAAATCAACCCCACTGTGTATTATTCAACCCAGAAGACTAAGTACATCTTGTGGCAAAAAAGAGGTACTGTGGGTGACAGCACTGGAGAGAACAAAGAAAAAACAAGCAATCCTTACCTTTTCGATCACAAACAGTGTACATTGTGGTTTACGGGAATCATACACAGTTAAAAATTGACACCCTCAATATATAACTGTAGCTAGCAGAATACACTGTGAAACTCCAGGAGGACCCAGAGATCCGTAATGCAGAGCAATCAAACATGAAGTTAGATCTTGTAAGACGGTGTCAATAAAGGGGGGTATGTGAAGGGGGGGGCGAATGAGGCAAGGGAGGATGAGAGGATAGAAAGAAGAGATTGTGTGTTAAACAAAAGACGGGCAATTGTCTAGGCACCCTATCAGAGTTCCCAACTATTTCTGTAGATGCTGACTGGTCTTGTCATGGTTGTCCCAGTATGTAGTGGAGCATTTAAAATCAGTGCCGTAAAAGCACATTTTCTGGAAGCATTCCTGAGGAAATAGTTGGGCATTAACCACTTTCCACCCCTAGGACATTATGTGACATCCTTGGGTTTCAGTGGTAATCCAAATTTTTTGTGGTATCATAATTTTCAGCTGGCGATTACCCCCACCCCCCAATCCCCCCGCTGCCATCTTTCCTGGGCTCTCCCGTCCCATCTGGGAGCTGGGGACTGTTCTGACCAGCAACATCTAGTGCACTGAACAGAGAGAGAGGAACTGATGTTGTTCCTCCCGCTCTGTGAGATCAGAAACTTAAAGCGACAAGGATTTAGCCACTTCCGGTTTTGGTTTCATGCTTACAAGCCGTTACTGGCTTGTACACGCATCTGATCAAACCGATCTTGGTTTGATCAGATGCTTTGGAAGCCAGAGAAGACATCTGGGGTCTAATAGACCCCCTGTCACAGACCATGCTATCACGAGGGGTATTGTTCATCCCTTGTGATATCAATAAAGTTGATAAAAAAATAAAATAAAGGTTCATTGTTAAAAAGTACATTTAAATAAAATAAATATTAAAATTAAAACAAGAAAATTAAAGCTCCCTGTCCCCTTGTGCTCATGAGCAAATGCGTACATGCACGAAGGTCCTACCCAACGCATGTGAGGTATCGCCGCAAACGTCAGAGTGAGAGCAATAATTCTAGCAGCAGACCTCCTGTGTTACAATAAACTGGTAACCTATAAAGGCTTTTAAATCATTGCCTATGCATAATTTAATGTTTCATGCTTTGTCACTATTCCATGGGCATCCACAATTTTAAAGCATGACATATTTGGCATCTATTTACTTGGCGTGACATCATCTTTTATAGTTTACCAAAAAATTGGGTACCATGTTTGTGTGCACTAAAATTAATTAACCACTTCCCGACCGCCCCATGTAGATATACGTCGGCAGAATGGCACGTACAGGCAGAATCACGTACCTGTACGTGCCATTCTTCAGGCGGTTGGGGGGTCCGATCGGACCCCCCTCCGCCGGCGGGGACGGTCGGGATCGTGTCAGGAGCGATCCGGGACGAGGGGACGGCCAGTGGTTTCTGGCCACCCCCTCGCGATCGCTCCTGGCCAATGAAAAGCTTCCCCTTCCTGTCTATTGTATAGACAGGAAGGCGGAAGTGATGTCACGCTCGGTGCGCCGGTCTATGTGACCGGAGACGCCGAGCGGCGAACATGTAAAGGTTAGTGCACAACAGTACACTGACACCAGTACAGTTAGGCACATATTCCACCCCCCTGTCACCCCCTGATCACCCCCCAGATCACCCCCTCCCCCCCCAGTCACAGTGTCACTAATTGCAGTGATCATTTTTTTACTGATCACTGCATTTAGTGTCAGTGTGACTGTAATAACTGTCAGGGCAGTTAGTTTTAGGTCCAAGGTAGCCCCCTACCCCCCCCTAATAAAGGTTTAACCCCTTGATTGCCCCCCAGGTAACCCTTTCACCCCCTTTTGCCAGTGTCACTAAGCGATCGTTTTTCTGATCGCTGTATTAGTGTCACTGCTGTCGCTAGGTAACCATTTTTTTTTTTTAGGTAACCGCCATGTTTATATAGGTTCATAAATAGTTTTATAGGTCAGGTACCCCCATATTACAACCTAAATAAAGGTTTTAACCCCTTGATTGCCCCTAGAGTTAACCCTTTCACCAGTGATCACTGTATAACTGTCACTGGTGACGCTGGTTAGCCAGTTAGTTATTTCGTTATTTAGGTTCCCCGTCAGGTTTTTATATAGCGTCAGGTACCCCCATATATTACCTAATAAAGGTTTTAACCCCCTGATTGCCCCTAGTTAACCCTTTCACCCCCTTTTGCCAGTGTCACTAAGCGATCGTTTTTCTGATCGCTGCATTAGTGTCGCTAGGTAACCATTTTTTTTTTTTTAGGTAACCGCCATGTTTATATAGGTTCATAAATAGGTTTATAGGTCAGGTACCCCCATATTACAACCTAAATAAAGGTTTTAACCCCCTGATTGCCCCTAGAGTTAACCCTTTCACCAGTGATCACTGTATAACTGTCACTGGTGACGCTGGTTAGCCAGTTAGTTATTTTTCGTTATTTAGGTTCCCCGTCAGGTTTTTATATAGCGTCAGGTACCCCCATATATTACCTAATAAAGGTTTAACCCCTGATTGCCCCTAGTTAACCCTTTCACCCCCTTTTGCCAGTGTCACTAAGCGATCGTTTTTCTGATCGCTGCATTAGTGTCGCTAGGTAACCAGTTTTTTTTTGTATTACTGTTACGGGTGACGCTGGTTAGTTAGCTTGTTTTTTATACTGTCAGGGCACCCGCCATTTATTACCCAATAACGGTTTAACCCCCTGATCGCCCGGCGGGTGATATCAATTAGGTTTTAGGGTCAAATAAGGTCTGCGTCGCCCCAGGTTAGTGCCAGTACCGCAAACACCCACGCACAAAGCATACACCTCCCTTAGTGGCACAGTATCTGAACAGATCAATATCTGATCTGATCAGATCTATACTAGCGTCCCAGCAGTTTAGGGTTCCAAAAAAAACCGCATTGTTAGCGGGATCAGCCCAGATACCTGCTAGCACCTGCGTTTTCCCCCTCCGCCCAGCCCAGCCCACCCAAGTGCAGTATCGATCGATCACTGTCACTTACAAAACACTAAGCACACATAACTGCAGCGTTCGCAGAGTCAGGCCTGATCCCTGCGATCGCTAACAGTTTTTTTGTGGTAGCGTTTTGATTCAGTCGCTTCAGTCAGGAGCTTTTTTACCTGTGAATCTCAAAAAAAAAAAAAAAAATAAAATAGTTGTCGTTTTATTGTTCTCTCTCTCACTCTATTCTCTCTCTATTGTTGCTCTTTTTTTACTCCATTCTATTCTGCAATGTTTTATTATGTTTTATCATGTTTTATCATGCTTGCTTTTCAGGTATGTAATTTTGTTTACTGTGTTTTAGTGTTAAGCATTTTTTTGTTTTCAGGTGCGCCATTCAGTTGCAACGCGGATTTATTTATCTTGACAGCAACAGCGTTTGCTCCCACGATACATAAAGACGCGACTCCAACACTGTAGGAGGTGATTTCACCACCACAGTTAAAAAAAAGAGCATATATGCCGAAGCATGGGGGCAGCAGGGGGGGGGAGGAGCGATTGGCTCCTAATGCCACGTACATACGGTCGAAATTCCGACCGTGTGTACACGGCATAACTTTTGCGGGAGGATGCCCCCATGCATCGGCATATATAAATGGTGCATGTATGCCCATCATTAGAAGTGGGTGGATGAAGGGAGGTATTCTAATGGTGGGCATACCCACCAATCAATCTCTTTTTTTTTCGTTCAGCCAAGAGGCTGCATGAAAAAAAAAAAGATTACAATATATGTCCAGTATGTTGCTGGACTTTGAATGGTTATACCAGAATGATGCCTGCAGGTTTAGGTATCATCTTGGTATCATTCTTTTCAGCCAGTGATCGGCTTTCATGTAAAAGCAATTCTAGCGGGTAATTAGCCTCTAGACTGCTTTTACAAGCAGTGGGAGGGAATGTCCCCCCTCCCGGATATAAACCGCGCCATTGGGAAATTGGGAAAGCATTTTATCACACCAATCTTGGTGTGGTCAGATGCTTTGAGGGCAGAGGAAAGATCTAGGGTCTAATAGACCCCAATTTTTTCAAAAAAGAGTACCTGTCACTGCCTATTGCTATCATAGGGGATATTTACATTCCCTGAGATAACAATAAAAATCATAACAAAGAAAAAAAATGGAAGGAACAGTTTAAAAATAAAATAAAAAAAGCTAAATAAATAAAAAAAAAAACAAACAAAAAAAAAAAAGCACCCCTGCCCCCCCTTCTCTTGCGCAAAGGCGTACACAAGCGTTGGTCTGGCGTCATATGTAAACAGCAATTGCACCATGCATGTGAGGTATCACCGCGAAGGTCAGATCGAGGGCAGTAATTTTAGCAGTAGACCTCCTCCGTGAATCTAATGTGGTATCATGTAAAGGCTTTTAAAGCTTTTAAAAATGTATGTAGTTTGTCGCCACTGCGTGTTTGTGCGCAATTTTAAAGCATGTCGTGTTTGGTATCCATGTACTCGGCCTAAGATCATATTTTTTATTTCATCAAAAATTTGAGCAATATAGTGTGTTTTAGTGCATTAAAATAAAAAAAAGTGTATTTTTTCCACAAAAAAATGCGTTTGAAAAATCGCTGCGCAAATACTGTGTGGAAAAAAAAAAAATGCAACACCCACCATTTTAATCTGTAGGGCCTTTGCTTTAACATTATATATAGTGTTTGGGGTTCAACGTAATTTTCTTGCAAAAAAAAAATATGTTTTCATGTAAACAAAAAGTGTCAGAAAGGGCTTTGTCTACAAGTGGTTAGAAGAGTGGGTGACGTGTGACATAAGCTTCTAAATGTTGTGCATAAAATGCCAGGACAGTTCAAACCCCCCCCAAATGACCCCATTTTGGAAAGTAGACACCCCAAGCTATTTGATGAGAGCAATGTTGAGCCCATTAAATATTTTTTTTTTTTGTCCCAAGAGATTGAATAATGAAAAAAAAAAATATATATATTTTTTTTTACAAAAAGTTGTCACTAAATGATATATTGCTCAAACATGTCATGGGCATATGTAGAAATACACCCCAAAATACATTCTGTTGCTTCTCCTGAGTACGGGGATACCACATGTGTGGGACTTTTTGGGAGCCTAGCTGCGTACGGAACCCCAAAAACCAATCACCGCCTTCAGGCTTTCTAAGGGTGTAATTTTTTTATTTCACTTCTCACTGCCAATCACAGTTTCGGAGGCCATGGAATGCCCAGATGGCATAAAACCCCCCAAAATGACCCCATTTTGGAAAGTAGACACCCCCAAGCTATTTGCTGAGAGGTATTGTGAGTATTTTGCAGATGTTGCTTTTTGTCACAAAGTTTTGAAAATTGAAAAAAGAAAAAAAAAAAATTTTTTTTTTTCTTTACTTTCTTCATTTTCAAAAACAAATGAGAGCTGTAAAATACTCACCATGCCTCTCAACAAATAGCTTGGGGTGTCTACTTTCCAAAATGGGGTCATTTGGGGGGGTTTTGTGCTATTTTGGCATTTTATGGCCTTCGAAACTGTGATAGGTAGTGAGGAGTGAAATCAAAAATTTGCACCCTTAGAAATCCTGAAGGCGGTGCTTGGGTTTCGGGGCCCCGTACGCGGCTAGGCTCCCAAAAAGTCCCACACATGTGGTATCCCCATACTCAGGAGAAGCAGCAAAATGTATTTTGGGGTGCAATTCCACATATAACTATGGCATGTGTGAGCAATATATCATTTAGTGACAACTTTTTGAAAAAAAAAAAAAATCTTTTTTATTTTTGTCTTTATTCAATCACTTGGGACTAAAAAAAAAAATATTCAATGGGCTCAACATGCCTCTCAGCAAATAGCTTGGGGTGTCTACTTTCCAAAATGGGGTCATTTGGGGGGTTTTGTACTTCTCTGCCATTTTAGCACCTCAAGAAATGAAATAGGCAGTCATAAATTAAAAGCGGTGTAAATTCCAGAAAATGTACTCTAGTTTGTAGACGCTATAACTTTTGCGCAAACCAATAAATATACGCTTATTGGCATTTTTTTTACTAAAGACATGTGGCTGAATACATTTTGGCCCAAATGTTTGACTAAAATTGGAGTTTATTAGATTTTTTTTATAACAAAAAGTAGAAAAATCTCTTTTTTTTTCAAAATTTTCGCTCTTTTTCCGTTTATATCGCAAAAAATAAAAATCACAGAGGCAATCAAATACCATCAAAAGAAAGCTCTATTTGTGGGAAGAAAAGGACGCAAATTTCGTTTGGTTACAAAATTGCATGACCGCGCAATTACCAGTTAAAGTAGTGCAGTGCGAAATTGAAAAAAGACCTCTGGTCCTTTGGCTGCCAAATGGTCCGGGGCTGAAGTGGTTAAAGTATATTTTTCCCCAAAAATTTGAGATTAAAAAAATGCTGTGCAAATATTGTAAAAAATCGCAATACCCATATGTTTTTTTCTCTAGGACCTCTGATTAAAAATAAATAATGTTTGTGGGTTCTAATAATTTAGCAAAAATCCTAGCAAAAAAAATAATAATTTTTACATGTATATGTATATGTATTAGAGAAATATCAGTTGGCCTGGGTGACAAGTGGTTAAAATTCTTTTTATTCTTCTTTTTTTCTGCTTCAATAAACCTCTATCAACATACCACATCTGCCTATTACGTTCACTTGTTTTGAAAAACACAATAAAACACATGGGATCAACTGTATTTATGGTGTAATATTAATTGTATTACTTTTGGGAGGTGGTGAAAATGACAATGTATCCACAAGGTGAGATTTGTCTGTGAAATTACACTGTAGGGAACGTCTCCTAAGCTGAAAGTCTTGCTGTTGAAAGAATATAAATTATCAACAAATCAAGACAATTGGCCTCTTCAGAGACTGACTGCCACCACAGATATTTCAATTCAATTATTTTCAGAACCATACGGAACTCATCATGTAATAGAGACCATAATTTCTACAAAATAAAATTGTCTCATTCTAATACACAATAAGGTAATGGAGAATTGTTTTACAATCATTTTACATAAGAGACGTAAAAGCTGCTGTATCTGTTTATATATATATATATATATATATATGTAGCAGTGACACTTTTACAAGGTGTCCGCTATATGTGAAAATTCATTTTTTTCCTAAGAACAGTAATGGGGTTCTGAGGGTTAATTGTGCAGGTTAACTTTAGCATCAGTTTGGCTGGGCTGTATTAGGGTTCTGCCTGGTCATGGGTACAGTGAGGTACACATGACAGGCCCAGAACCAGGCCTGGTTGGATGTTTTGAGTATCAGTCTTCCCCGGAGCCAATCAGTCTGGCCAATCAGTCTGGGGAAGGGTACTTAAGGTGCTGAAGTCACATGTTCGGGGTTCGGCCGCAGCTGCCTGTTCCTGAATCTGGACCGGGGTAGCCCCGCGAGGGGTCCCGGGCCCGGGATCGTTTGCCGTCCCGCAACATGGTCAGTTTGACTAGCCCCACAGACCCGCTTCGTCTGGGGCAAGGATCCATCTGTTCCCGAGTCTCGGAACTGGCTGGTCCGAGGCGAAGTAACTGAGGGAGGATTCAAGGAGTCCGGGTGTGCTCTCAATCTTGGAGACAATCACCGCAGCTCGTGTAAGCGACCAAGGGAGGACTCTTTGGAGGAGGGCAAACAAGCTGGCGTCTCAAGAAGAGCCTAGTTGCTGGGTTGTTATGGACATTAACAAATCCACAGTTCCGCAGTACTGCCAAGGAGACAGAGAAAGTTCCAGGTACTGAGAAAAGGTTCCCATTCACTTTCGGTTGAGAGTTTAATTTGTTTTGTCTTTCTTTTCAATGGGAAGGAGCGGTATAGGAGCGGTGAACACACCGCTCCTATTATGCTGCTAGCAGGACTTTTTTTGTCATCCTGCTAGCGCACCGCTGTGTGAAAGCCCGCCGGCTGAGTTAAAGGGGCCTAAGTGTTGACTGCCATAATCTCTGGCTAGAGATTTGTTCAGCATTGAAGTGCCCAGCTGCGAGTGGCTACTCTCTGGGTTTTTGTTGGAGACATTTAAATTGTCAGCAGTTCAAAGTGCCTGAGTTTCGTCACCCTTGCCCTCTGTTCCTATTCGAGACTGTGTTTGTTGGATGTTACCCCTGCAAATAAAAACCATTAAAAGGACTTTTATGGTGTCAGCATCCAAAGTTGGGTACTAACCCTGGGAACCCCTGGACATGGATTAACAAGCCAAGCGGAGGTAACTGGTAAGCCCAAAAGTCAAGGCCGCCCCTTTGAGGGTTATGGCCGCTACAAATATATATATACAGGGCTTTTTTCTCAGAAAATAGATGCAGGAACTCCCTCCTCCTGAGTCACCCTTCGCCTCTCCCCCTACCCACCTCTGAGCGCTGTCTCTTGGCTCCAACCCATATCCACTTCCCAAAATTGTCCCTTTTAGAGAATACAAAACCGAGTATCATTTCGTGCTACTAAGTAATTTGTATGGAATTTGATAGACCCCACCCCAGCAACAGTTGACCTTCCAGCAACAATAGATCCCCCACACAACAACAGACCTCCCCCCGCAACAAAATACCACCCCAACAACAATAGACCCAACTAGCAACAACAGATCCTCCAGCAGCCAGCAACAGTAGACCTCTCCCTCAATAGTAGATCTTTCCCAGCAACAGTAGACCCCCTGCCAGCAACAATAGACCTGCCCAATAACAATAGACCTCCCCCACACAAAAATAGACTCCCAACAATGACAACAGATCCCCAGCAGCCAGCATCAATAGCACACCCCAGCAATCCTAGCCAAAAAATGCATTCAGTGGTGGAGGTGCCAGAACTGCATTCCCACTGAAAAAAAGCCTTGTATGTATGTATGTATATATATATATATATATATATATATATATATATATATATATATATAAAAAAATAAAAATAAAGCAAGTTGTTTATATTATTACTATTTGTTGTAAAATTTGGTTAAACTTAAATCATATCATTAAGAGCTCACACAAAACTTAACAATAATAATGTAACTTTAGAAGTTGTTTTAATTATTTTTTGCAACTTTAAAAAAAATACAAGATGATACTTCCATGAAGGTCCTTGCTTAGGTGCCTCCTGCTATAATGAGGGGGATTTGCTAAAACTGGTGCGCACAGAATCTGGTGCAGATGTGCATAGTAACCAATCAACTTCTAACTTCAGCTTGTTCAGGTAAGCTTTGAAAATAAAACCAAGAAGCTGAATGGTTACTGTGCACAGCTTCACCAGATTCTGTGTGCATCAGTTTTAGTAAATCTCCCCCAATGGGACAACTGTCTCCCATTTGTGCCCCTAGATTGTCACTGTGTTACATGTGCCCCTGCCGGAGACCACAAGTATGCGTGCCTAACTGTTGTCACAGTCAGGAAACCCTTTCTGAGAAATGGAGGCAACTAGTAGATGCAAATTGGCTGTATATACAGTTTTAAAAAAATGTAGAAAAAATAAATTTTAGCAAAATAAATAAAAATAATAAAGGAAATTAAAAACACCCCCATCCCCCTGCACATACAAGCAAATGCAAAAACACATGTAGGTCCTGCATACATATGTAACCAGCGATTAGACCACAATAATTGTAGGCCATAATTCATGTTTAACTCTGCAGTAATAACCTGTAAAGGCTTTTAACTCCTTGCTGCCTGGCCTATTGTAGAATGATGCTGGTACCGGCCTCTAGTCGATCTGGATAGACATCATATTACATCTTCCCGGATCACGGAGGCCACACTGATGACTGATCTCTGCTCCATACCATGTGACTGCTGTAACCAATCACAGCAGATCACATGGCAGTTGAAAACAATGGATGGCTTCCTTTTAAGCCATCCATTGTGTACAATTGTGTTGCTAGCTGTGATTGATCACAGTGATTTCATGGTACAGACTGGGGCAATCACAGCCCATCTGTGCCATGCGATCAGCTGTGGCCAATCACAGCTAATCACAACAAGACAAACTGAATGAATCAATTTCATTCAGTAAAATGCTTGAATATAGTAATGAAATTCATTGCTATAAGCAAAGGTAATGTGTAAAAAAAATAAAATACTGATCACTTCCCCAGAGTAGTACAATGTTACTATGATAACATTATATTGCTCTGGTCAAAGTAGGCTAAAAAAAAATCTGGTCTGGGCTCATCACATTCCTGGCGCATGCCTGAAGCTGTTTCGATGCAGAGTGAATACCCAGGTCTCTAAGTTTGTCCGCAGAATCGGTGGTATGGTAGTGCGCCACAAGGATCTGGAGGATGATAACAGTAATCTACTCAGGCCCGATGGGGTACATTTAAATTATATTGGCCTCAATATTTTTAATTTGGGGCTCATAGGTGGTATGGAGCGGGCACTGGCTGCGGTGGGGCACTCGTCAGTGTACCACTGATGTGCATTTTACCTTGCAGTTATGGATATTGATTTATGGGCCATGCCCTCAAGTTTAAGTCTGGGATCAGTTTAATGCCTGTCTTTGCACTGATAGTGGAGGCAGGCCTCTTAGACTGTCAGTGTTTTGTTATGGATGCTCACGGTATAACCGTGACTGGCATTGTTATATAGTATTTTGAATATTGTTAAAGTTGGTAAGTTCAATAAAGCTGTGGCCTTACTCTAATTCCAACTTAAATCATTCTGGTCTCTTTTTGGGGGGAAAGGTATTGGTATGTAATAGCTGGTCAAACTGCACCAACTTATCAACAGTCATGATTTCCAGCTTCCACAGGGATCCCAAAAGTATAACACATACTGTACATACTTACATTGATCTACGTTGAACCAATGTGACTATGAAAAAATATGCATACCTAAACTTCAGCTTTAATGTAGAAGTAGGCCAAAGCTCCTTTGCCCCTACTTTTCCTGTGTGTCACAGAAGTGCACTTAGTTCTGTACTCCTGTGACCCATATTCAGCTAAAGTCTACTGTTGGCTGTTGGCTAAGATGGTTCAGGCTCTCAAGAGATCCCAACTTTTAAGTCCATCCAGATTCCTGACCAGAGCTTGCTCAGCCTCTCAGTGAACCAAGAGCCTAAGTCAGCCGATCCTGCCCCTCCACAGCACAGCACTCCAGAAAGCACTGGAGGGGCAGAGCAGAAGGTGAAAAGGTCCATAAAAATAATTGCTTAAGAAAACTGTATACAGTGAGGTGTGATGTCAAACATACTTGTTGCTTACAAGTTAAAATCAGTATTTTTTGCTAGAAAATTACTTAGAACCCCCAAACATTATATATATATATTTTTTTAGCAAAGACCCTAGAGAATAACATGGTGGTTGTTGCAATATTTTATGCCACACTGTATTAAAAAATAAGAAAACAGTAAAGTTAGCCCAATTTTTTTGCATAATGTGAAAGATGATGTTACGCAGAGTAAATAGATACCTAACATGTTGCGCTTTAAAATTGCATGCACTCGTGGAATGGCGACAAACTACGGTACTTAAAAATTTCCATAGGCAATATTTAAAAAGTTTACCGGTTACCTGTTTAGAGTTACAGAGGAGGTCTTTTGCTAGCATTATTGCTCTCGCTCTAACGATCACGGCGATACCTCACATGTGTGATTTGAACACCGTTGAACACCGTTCAAGTCGCTTAGGTGGCCCTCGCTCTTCAAAAGGTTGGGCACCCTTGTTTTAGGTCCAGTTTTATTTTGAATCCCTTCCGCAAACAGTATTTGTCACTGGACAGTAAATAAGGTGCTATCTCTTCAACGGAGACACAAGCAGCTAAAAAAATTACAATTTCTCACTCTCACTATAATTTTTTAAATAAATAAATCAAGGGCATGGAATATCTTCCTGATGACGCAGACATACATGCAAAACGCGTAGAGGCTGCTGGGTAATATTTGAAGACACTATACCGGTTTACAGCACAAACGGTCCTGCCTGGGATTTGAGGTCCTTATATACACGGCTGGAGAGGCTCAGTGCCGGCTTTGAGGGCACTATCCCATGTGAGTGCAATAGTCCTCTTGTTTTTATTTGTATATTTTAATAAATTGTTGAAACGTATTACGCTATGGGAGCATCTTTTTATTCTTTTACCTTGAGAAAGAAGGACACTCTCTGTATCTAACCGATCCGGATCTTGCAAATAAAAGGAGAAGGAGTGGTTATCCAGCTAAACAAACCAAAGGCTTATTACTCACCTATATCTGGTGAGTGGCCATTCTCTATGGTGGTGGATTCACAGGGTGATAAAGAGATATATCCTGAAAGCACTAATCATTAGTCACTGTACTTATTGGAACTCACTTGTTTTGGAGCGGCTGGAACGTTGGTGGTGGCAATATATGATTTTCTTCGCATAATTTATGTGGACACATTATTGGGGATCATACCCAGATTGTTTGAAATTTTCTTTGCAGGAATTGGACTGAATCATATTGACTTTGGGGTCCCCTTTTTTGGGGGGGTACTGTTTTAGTTTGATCTAGTTTTTACCAGTCTTCTTCACAGAATTTTGACACACGTATATATATATGTACATTTCTTTTCACAGAATGATGTCACATGCGTATTTATGCATTTTTTCCACAGAATTGTAATATTGTGGGATGACGGGTGTTTTTTCCTTCAACGGCAAATTGTGGTAAAAGGGATTTTAAGTTTTCCCTCCACGAAAACAAGTCTTTTTCTAACACAAAAGCACATGGTGTTTGATATATAGGATTGAGGGTCTTTGGATTGCTTATTTTATTTTATTTTATTCAAGATTGGGAATTTCAGGATTGCATATTTTATGATAATTTACCTAATTTCACTAGCTAATACCAGGATTTTCCCTTGTTCACCTGATACCATTTAGCACCACCCGGACCCCCTAAGGAACCGGCAATTGACAGCAGTAGTAATAGAACCAACCCATTATAATTAGGGTTCAGGTGACAATAATGCAATAGTGTGATTGGCGCAATCCTTAATCTATACCACATTCTAATCAGTAATCATACAATCAGTATTTTTACTTTTCAGATCGCAGCCTTCACAAACTTAGTCACTATAGTAGTTGGCGCCGGTACACCCTCTTGAAATTCTACATGGAATATCTTGCATGAGATTGGCTATATGTTTGTATTTTCATCTATTACCCTGAATTAATTTAGTCTAATATATTCTTTTATTCCTAGAAATAATGAATTCCACTAACCAGTACAAAGTCCTAGAGTTCACTCTCTTGGGATTGGCCAGGTTCTCTAGGCTCAGCATAGCCTTATTTATTCTCCTTCTCATAACCTACATTCTTATATTGCTGGCAAACCTGTCTATCATAGTGGCAGTCCATTATGAAGCAAGTCTCCATTCAGCCATGTACTATTTTCTAAGTAGGTTATCCTTTGTAGACTTGTGCTATGCTACAGTGACCATCCCCAAAATTCTAGCAGACTTCATTTCCAAAACCAACACAATCTCCTTCAATTCCTGCATCACCCAGCTGTTCTTCCTGCATTTGTTTGCAGGAACTGAGTGCATTCTCCTAACAGTCATGTCATATGACCGCTACATTGCTATCTGCCACCCCTTGCACTATTCAAGTATTATGAACAAGACTGTCTGTCATTGGCTCGAGTTTGTTTGTTGGGCCATCAGTTGTTTACATTCCATAATTCAGATCATCATGACATGTCAACTGAAGTTTTGTGGACCAAACCAAATAGACCATTTCTTCTGTGACATCCACCCTTTGTCTGTGCTGGCCTGTTCAGATATTTTCATCATCGAAATAGTATATGTGGCCAACAGTGGCCTGATTTCTGTGCTATGCTTCCTTGTGCTACTTATGTCTTATATGGGTATCATTAACACCATACTTAAAGCTCGGTCTGAAGAGGGCCTAGGAAAAGCCTTTTCGACTTGTGCTGCACACCTTATCGTTGTCACCCTTTTCTTTGGGTCTGGTGTCTTTATATATTTAAGACCCTCTTTATTATATAAAGTAGATAAAGTGGTGTCTGTATTTTATACAATGGTAACACCCCTACTGAACCCAATTATTTACACGTTAAGGAATAAAGAGGTAAAGACCGCCATCAAATCAATTTTGGGCAAGAAATAACTACAAAAAGAACAATAAATAGAATAAACATGGAATAAATTAGATAAATAGGATTATATGTATATTCAAAGATATAGTTAGCCTAGTGTTCGTTGCTTAGCAAATACAGTACTGCACAAAAGTTTTAGGCACACTGACAAAAATTATTCTGTTGGCTTGTAATTTTAACATAAAAATAAATGTAAATTAATTTACTTTGATATTTTAAGTACCTTACTTCATTTTCATTAGTTCTTAAAACACACCTTTTACATTTACAAAAATAATATATAATATTGAGTAATCTAGACAAAACTTTTAAGGTATGTGCATTTCCATATTCTAATTCAGTTACATTTACTTAAAAAAATAATCTTTTCATTTGACTGAAATTGCGGGACGCATATGTTTGCCAAACGTGCAACTGCATGAGTTTGACGTCTTTTGGGACTTTGAAAGACTGCACAAGTCAGTTCCCATATGTTTGAGGCCCATCAGGACAAAAGAGCACCAGTCACTACAAAGCCATGCAATGCCATTGAAAGGTAAGAGTGAACATTGAACAAATTATCGTGCACATGCTTTAAAAGTTGCTTAACCACTTGAGGTCCAGGCCATAGCCAAATGATGGCTACAGCGCGGACCTCAATTTCCGGGAGGCCGTCATAGGACGTCCTCCCCCGTGCACGTTACCTGTGTGTGCCCTGCAGGGCGCGGGGAGCGCACTGTGATCACTGAGTCACTGAGACTCGGGGATCACCGATCTGAGTAAGGGGCCAGTCCCAGGTCCCTTACCATGTGATCAGCTGTCAGGCAATGACAGCTAATCATATGATGTAAAAAAAGCTTGGTAATCGTTTTTGACAGCGCGAGGGGAAAAAAAAGCCGATCACCGGCTAATGTTGAAGGGACATCGGTCCCAGAGAGGAAGGAACACAGGCACCTCATCTGTGCCAATCAGTACCCCCTGCCAGTGCCACCTATTATTGCCACCTGCCAGTGCCCACACTGCCCACCAGTGCCACCTATCAATGCCCATAAGTGCCACCTATCAATGCCCACAAGTGCCACCTATCAATGCTCACCAGTGGTGCCAATCAGTGCCACCTATCAGTGTAAGCAATCAGTGCCCATTATTGCCACCCATCAGTGCCCATCA
Organism: Lithobates sylvaticus; assembly: GCA_028564925.1. NCBI lineage: Eukaryota > Metazoa > Chordata > Amphibia > Anura > Ranidae > Lithobates > Lithobates sylvaticus. Next base: position 138,647,090 of record CM053035.1, on the reverse strand, counting down.
CTGCCACCCATCGGTGCCCATCACTGCCACCTCATCAGCGTACATCCATGAAGGAGAAAAATTACCTGCTTGCAAAATTTTATGACAAAATATAAAAAAAAAAATATATATTTATAAAATTTTATGATAATATATAAAAAAATTATAAATATATATATATATATATATATATATTATTTTTTTTTTTTTTAATTCTGACTTTTTCAATTTTTCTAACAAAAACTAAAAACTGTGCGGGGAAAAAATGATAAAAATGTAATTTGGGTACAGTGTTGTTTGACCGCACAATTGTCATTCAAAGTGCATCAGCGCTGAAAGATGAAAATTGGTCTGGACAAGTGCCCAGTAAGCAAGTGGTTAATATACCATCCAAAATGTTTATTTTATTTGCAGATTAATAGATTTATAATAAATGATCATACGTCTGTTGTATACACCTATTGAGACAACTTACTTGTGCGCACGCAAAGTTTGCGCTTACTGTATGCGGCAGAATGCAACCAAGATGCAGGGTGAGTGTTAAGCTTAAAAACTATTTTGTGCCACAAAAATGAATGTTTCAGCCAGTTCAGTTTTTGAGATATTGGAATTCAAATTCAGATTTGAACCCAATGTTATAAAAAGTTAAAAACAAAGATAGCATTCGTTTGCACTGCATCTGTGCCAATCTTTGCTGCAAAAACGAACGTATGTGCTGGTTTGGTTTCAGAGATATTGCGCATTATAAATGATGAAACCTCCCCCACTTTGCACCACATGTTATTACATTTTAAAAGCAATTTGTGCTGCATTTGTGCTGATTTGTACCATGAAAACAAAATTTCTGCGTTCGGTTTTTGAGATATTGGGCATTCAACGTTAGATTATGTAACCTAAAGCCCTGCCCACTTTGCACTATGTTATTACATTTAAAAAACAAATATACCATATTTATGCTGCACTGGCAGGAAAAACAAGCATATGGGTATAGTGTATTTTTGTCATATAGCATTCTCATTTTGTATCAGAAAGAATGATTATGGGACTCATTGATGCTTTTAGCCTGAGCTACCCAGAAAACCTAAAATATAACTTTGAAGTTTTTCAGAAGATCTTTTTAGAGCTTGATGTGGGGAATCTATCTTCAAAAGTTCACACTTTAACCGCTTGCCGACCAGCCACCGTCATTATACTGCGGCAGGTCGGCTCTCCTGTGCAAACAGCTGTAGGTGTATGTCAGTCTTTGCACAGGAGATAGCAGGCGTGCGCGCCTGCTGCATGCCATGGGAGCGTGCCCGCGGGTCCGGCGGACTCGATGTCTGCCGGTGACCCACGATCACGGTATAAAGAGGCAGAACGGGGATCTGCCTAGTTAAAACAAGGTGATTCCCCGTTCTGTGAGATGTGAGAGATCTTCTGTTCCCAGTGATTGGGAACAGCTATCTCTATCATGTTCCTGGTAGCCCATCCATCCTACCTTTAGAACACACCCAGGGAACACACTTAACCCCTTGATCACCCCCTAGTGTTAACCCATTACCTGACAGTGTCATTTATACATTAATCAGTGCATTTTATAGCACTGATCAATGTAATAAAATGCACTGGTCCCCAAAAAGTGTGATTTGGGGTCAGATTTGTCTGCCGCAATGTTGCAGTCAAGCTAAAAATCGCAGATCGCTGCCATTACCAGTAAAAACAATAAAAAAAGTCCCTAAATCTATCCCATAATTTGTAGATGCGATAACTTTTGTGCAAACCAATCAATATACGCCAATTGCGATTTTTTTTACCAAAAATCTGTAGAAGAATATATATCAGCCTAAACTGATGAATACATTTGTTTTTTTATATATTTTTTTGGACGTGTATTATAGCAGAAAGTAAAAAAAAAATAAGGGGGTGAATCCTTCCGGGGCTGAAGTGGTTAAAGTGCAAATTACTTTCCTAAAAGGCTTAAAAAAAATGCTTATACTTTCTGTATTCAATGTTCTTTACAGATATACTGTATATACCGTGTTTCAGTTTGATTTGTTAGCTGAGAAAGAGGCATTTTTTTAATTTACATTTACATTTGATGCTGCTTTAATAATATTACATTTGTAACATTTTATAATTAATAAATCTTAATTTGTTTTGAAAACCTGTTTCAGGAGACTATTCCTTTTTTAAAAATATATATATATTTTGTATTATTTTTTATATAAAAACCTTCAAACATAAATCAAACACATTTGGAAAATAAGTTTTACCAACTTAAAAAAATTGAGTAAGTTACAAGTTAATATCACTTAAAACTACCGTATATGCTCGAGTATAAGCCGACCCGAATATAAGCCGAGGCGCTAATTTTACCACAAAAAAATGGGAAAACTTATTGACTCGAGTAAAAGCCTAGGGTGAGAAATGAGCAGCTACTGTAAGTGGAAAAAAAGGTCAACAATGCCCATTTGCAGCCTCACTGTGTCCATTTGCATGCCTCACTGTGCCCATTTGCAGCCATGGTCCCCCAAACTTCAAACTTGTTAGTTGAGGGTTCCTAGATGCCCCCCAAAATTTGGGGTCTCTGGACCCAAAGGGTCCAGAAATGACATTGCTGCAGATGGACACAGTTGACCGATTTTGGGGCCCCGTATCTCTGGGCCACTTGGTGCTAGGAACCCCATCTACAGGGCCTCAAAGTCAGGTCGGAAAATGTCATTCTCTGCTGCAGAAAAGTGCTTGACTCAAGTATAAGACGAGGGGGGCATTTTCAGCACAATCAAATGTGCTGAAAAACTCGGCTTATACTCAAGTATATATGGTAAGTAACTAAGAAACTAAGTCAATGAGTCATAGGGCAGCACAGTGGGTTGCTGGTTTGAAACTTGACCATGACACTGCCTGCTTTACTTAAAACAACAAAGCTGAAAACATGAAAAGTCTAATGAGTCAGACAAAAATAAGTTTAGTTGACAGTACTTAAAAAGCTGATGCAAATAGTTGCCTCAATTTTTTTGAGTAGACCCAGCACAATATTTTTTACAGTGCATTTGTAAATCTAAAGTATATTGCAGCTTACCCATCCTTAAATGTGGTGGATGGATTAGTTTTATCCTTCAGCCCCAATCACGGCCAGCACTTGCGTTTACAAGTGCAGTGTCAGTGTAATTTTTCTGATCCTTGCCACCTCTGATACATTGTCCACAAAACCACAGTGTCTGATCTCTGCTAGCTATAGCAGTTAATTTTAAATGTATTTCTGGCAGCGTACAAGCAGTCCCTGAATGATAGCCAGGTGCTCTTTTTCCCATAGTCACCACTAGTTACCTGTGAAAAGTTAGTGCCCAAAATGTCCAAAGAAAGGTATACTAGTTAGAAGGCCTACAGGATTCGGAGTATGACAGAAGAGAGTAAAGAGGAGGCTGGGGGTTCCTTTTTGAAACATTGAGATATCTGGGATTAGGTGAGAAGATGATGAGATGGATCGAATCCCTCTACAATCAACCGACAGCTAGAATAAGGGTAAATGGCACCCTGTCCTGCCCCCTTGACCTATTTAACAGGACAAGACAGGGATGCCCACTTTCCCCGCTCTTATTTATAATTACCCTAGAACCCTTACTGCCCGCGATGCGTAAAAATCAAGATATACAAGGAATTCGGGTAGGAGATAGGGAGTACAAGGTTTCGGCATTCGCGGATGACTTGCTGCTTTATATCTCCATGCCCAGAATATCAATCCCCATGGTTTTAAAGGAGTTAAAACAATATGGTAAACTATCGAACTTTAAAGTAAATATGACTAAATCCAGAGGACCAGAGAGCTATGCAAGCTAAACTTCCATTTAAATGGTGTGAGAAAGATCTCGGATACCTGGGAATAAAACTGACAGCCCAATTAGGTGATTTCTTTGACCTTAACTATATCCCCCTCCTGAATAGAATTAAAGAACAATTTAAAGGGATGCAATATAAAGCATTTTCCTGGATCGGAAAGATAAATGCAGTCAAAATGTTTATACTACCTACATTTATCTATACATGTCAAATGATCCCAATTGCCCTCCCACAGACGTATTTGAAGAAATTAAAATCTATGATAATAAAATGTATTTGGGCCCGTAAACGGGCGCGCATTGCATTGAATATAATAGCCAGAGAAAAAGATAAAGGGGGTTTAGCAGCACCTGACTTCAAAAAATATTACGAAGCTATTGTGATCTCCAGAATAATAGACTGGACTCACAACAAGAAGGAGAAGAGCTGGGTCGAGTTAGAAATGAGTAGAACAAATATAGGGAAAATTATATGGATACCTCCACAATATCGAGATTTAGGACCAAACACAAGCATACTCACAAAAAATTCACAAAAAATTTTGGATGCAGTAAATAAGAGACACAAATGGGATTATAACTCAACATTAATATCACTTTTGGATACAAACTTCTTCCTTTCAGGAAAGGAGGAATACATGTATTTTAGCAGGTGGTCCAATAAAGAGAATTTAAGATTGATAGACGTGATGGAAGGGAATAGACTAGACTATACACTTATAAGGAAATCACGCGGGAATGGGGACAGAGAGCACTAGATAAGTGGAGATACACTCAATTACAACACTTTGCACAGACACTACCAAAGCCTTTAAGGAGCAAGAGAGATTTGAGACCCTTATGCCGCGTACACACGTACGGACTTTTCCCGGCGGACCTAAGTCCAGCGGACAATCCGCTGGACTTTCCAGCTGGGTACGCTGGACTAAAAAGCGAACGGACTTGACCACACACGATCACGCAAAAAGTCCGGCGGTTCACGCGATGACGTACAGCACGTACGACGGGACTAGAAAAAGAAAGCTCGAGATCCCAAACGACACCCTTTGGGCACCGTCAGCTGATCTCGTGTGTATCGCGTGTTAGTTGACGTTTGGTTAGAGACGATTCGCGCTTCTCAGACTTCTGCTTAATTCGTTCGCTTCTGCCGTTCAGTTTGTGCTTGTGAGGTTTGTATCTGGCTTTCAGTGCGTGTGGATCAGTTCCTACCTGTTCTCAGGCCGTTCTGGTCCGCTCGTTCCTGTTTTTCAGGTCGTTCTTCATAGGCCTTGCTGTTCTTCAGTGCGTTCTGTTAAGTTGTTTGTTTGATCAGCCGACCGTTTTGAAGCCATGGAGTGTGGACGTACTCGGGAACGAGTTCGTGCTGTGCAGGGGCTCGGTGTTGCGGTTAACACCTTGGCACGAGCCCAGTCCATGAACAGGGTGAGGAGGAGTTCATGGACCAAGAATTGGTTGCGCCAGCGTGACCAATTCTCGCATATGCCTTTGCTCCGTGAGATCCGTGAGAATAATCCTGATGATTTCAGGAATTATCTCCGGATGACGGACCCCATTTTTCACCGTCTGTTGGCTTCGCTGTCCCCTTATATTACCAGGCAGAATACCTGCATGCGGCAAGCCATCAGTGCGGAGCAGAGGCTAGTCGCCACGTTGCGTTACTTGGCGACGGGGAGAAGCTTGCAGGACCTCAAGTTCACGACAGGCATCTCCCCCCAGGCTCTGGGGCTCATTATTCCAGAGACCTGTTCTGCCATTATCCACGTCCTGCAGGAGGAATACATTAAGGTAAGTCTTCTCTTTTATAATTACCTATGTCTTGTATGTTTGCTAATGTAGTGCATCAATGTCATCATTAGCTAATTACCATGATAGGACTATTCTATGAATGTCCCCTATTCCTTTTTTTTTTTTTTTTTTGTTTTTTGTCTAGTATTTTATGGTTGACTTATCGAAATAGCTTTAAGAATGTATTATTTAGTGGGTCACATGCATATTTCCTTGCACCAACCTCCCCAGCATGGAAGCTTGGCCCCCTAAACACCCCTAGCCTAGTCACTTTCTTTGTTTAAAAATGTATATTACCAGCTCCATTGTACTGCTTTACTCACCCCCCCTTTCACCCCCCTTGCCCCTCACCCCTTTCACCCCCCTTGCCCCTCATTTTTAAATTGATTGCATGTGTTTTTGGTCAGCTTGTAATTAACCCACCCCCCCCCACACCCCCTGATAATTAATTGCATGTGGTTTTGGTCAGCTTGTAATTAACCCACCCCCCCCCCCCCCACACCCCCTTAATTAATTGCATGTGGTTTTGGTCAGCTTGTAATTAACCCACCCCCCCCCCCACACCCCCTGATAATTAATTGCATGTGTTTTTGGTCAGCTTGTAATTAACCCACCCCCCCCACACCCCCTGATAATTAATTGCATGTGGTTTTGGTCAGCTTGTAATTAACCCCCCCCCCCCACACCCCCCTGATAATTAATTGCATGTGGTTTTGGTCAGCTTGTAATTAACCCCCCCCCCCCACACCCCCGTTAATTAATTGCATTTGCATGTGGTTTTGGTCAGCTTGTAATTAACCCACCCCCCCCCCCCCACCCCCCCCTGATAATTAATTGCATGTGGTTTTGGTCAGCTTGTAATTAACCCACCCCCCCCCCACACACCCCGTTAATTAATTGCATGTGGTTTTGGTCAGCTTGTAATTAACCCACCCCCCCCCCACACACCCCGTTAATTAATTGCATGTGTATTGTGTGACCTTACAATTAATTACTCCACACCCACATCCCCATTATTATCTTCTCTGGGCCATCAGAGGGGTCATCAATCAGAGATTTGTCCCTTATCCTTAATCTTTTGGCTTTATTTCAAGGACTTACAAAATAAATACATATGTTCTTCCAAATTGTTTGTTAATTTGTTGCATTTAGTTAGGTGTTTTGCCTGGTTTTTAATTTGATTTGTATATTTGTGTTTGACTTCACAGTGTCCTTCCACGCCACAGGAATGGCAGACTGTGGCTTCCCAGTTTGCTGCCCGTTGGGACTTTCCCAACTGCGGAGGGGCGATTGACGGGAAGCATGTGCGAATTGTGCCCCCACCCCATTCGGGGTCTTACTATTGGAATTATAAGGGGTTCCATAGTATAGTGTTGATGGCGGTGGTGTCGGCACAATATGACTTTCTTTATGTGGATGTGGGGAAAAACGGCCGGATGTCGGACGGAGGAGTCTTCAACCACACGGAGTTCGGTCATCGTCTCCAGACTGGTGGCCTGGAGCTGCCACCAGATGAAGATAATGTGGAGGGACTCCCGTTCGTTTTCATTGCCGACGAGGCGTTCGGTCTGGGTGACCATCTGATGAGGCCATTTCCCCAACGATCCCTCACCCCTGAGAGGAGGATTTTTAATTATCGGTTGGCCAGAGCAAGACGGGTTGTGGAAAATGCCTTTGGTATTATGGCCAACCGTTTCAGATTGCTCCTTACATCCCTACATCTGGCAGAGTACAAACTGAATACTATTATTCTTGCATGCTGTGTCATGCACAATTATTTACGCAAACATTCGGGAACATACTCATTACCAATCGGGCCTGAGGCCGGAGTGGAAGGCAACCTGACCGGGCTGGATAATCGCCGTCTTGGTTCGGCCCCACAATCAGCCCAGCAAGTGCGGGACCGTTATTTACATTATTTTAATGGTAGGGGGGCCATTGCAATGGCAGCAGACCCTTAAACCATCTTTTTGATTTACAAAGAATAAATACAGTTATTTATGTTTGAAATATTGTTATTTTCGTATGGTTTTGCTTTTAATTTTGCCTGTTTTATATGTTGTCCTAGTGCACATCTTAATAGTGGCAAACTTGTTTTGCGTTTAGTAAATAAGCCCCTTTGTCAATGAACCACAACATGTTTTGGTCAAACTGGTAGTATTTAAAAAGAAGAAGCCACACATTGTTTAATTTGTGCAAACATTTTTTTTTTTATTCTAGTGCACATCCAAACCTTTTTTATGTTTTTCTTTTTTTTTTTTTGGTATTTTTGGTTAATATTTTTTTTTTTTTTTTTTTTTTTCAACAACATTTGTTTTCTTTTTTTTATGTTCGATTTTTTACATTTTTTTGGTCTTTTTCTCACAACATATTTATTTTATTTTTGTGATTGATTTTTTTAAACAAACATAAAAACATGTTTTAAAATGGTAAAAAATTTAGGCTTAGCATTAGAAAATATTTACACAATGTAAAAGTCCAGAACTTACAAAGTTCAACAGGTAACCCATGAACAGTAGAAGCCAAATTTAGAATATGCACACTAATTTAACAGGAAAATGGGTAATGTCAACATGTGCTATGTTCCATCATGGGGAATCAATGGACGTGTTTTGTGTGTGAAACCCCTTCCCTCTCACCTACTAGCATTAGGGGTTGCAAACACAAAATGCGTCCATTGAGATCCCCTGATGGCACATAGCACATGTTGACACACCGTGTGCATATTAAAAATTTGGCCTCTAAAATTTGTAAAACAGCGCATCAAAAGGGGAATGAAGGACATGATTGATGTTAAGAAATGGAAAAGGGGTCTTTAGATTCTCCCCAAAACATCAATCATGTCCTTCATTCCCTGCTGCATGGTGGCCATCTCCTTCTGCATATTTTCCAGCTGCAGATTCCAGGCCATGATCTGGCCAATAAGCCTGTGGGCACTGTCTGTGGAAAATGGCTCCGCAGCTTGTCCTTCCACAAACAGATCAGCATCACCTAAAAGTTGGGTAGATAAAACACAAGAAAAAAAGTGTCAAAAACATGCAGACCTTAATTTATTAGCTCAATCTGTGTTCTGAGACACTCACTTGGTGGGGTGCAGATTTGATCCACTTCAACCACCTGTTCCGCCACATCCACGCGTGGGCTTGGGCTAACTGCCCAATTAGTCTGGTGAGGCCGGGAGGTCCTCGTAGGTTCGGACTGACGTCTGAGTCTTTTGCCCCCTATGGTAATGGAACACAAAAAGGTACACTTTTAATCACACTGATATTTGAGTGCCAAAATAGGATTATTAAACATTGTTTAAAAGTGTTGTCCAATTATTAGCAGTTTGTTAGCAGATCCTACTTGAAGACAGAATTGAAATGTCTATCTAATGAAACTCCAATACTTAAACCGCCCTTCAACCCTAAATTTGAACTTCCGCTCATTGGATCCCTGCACCCCTGTGGTGTCTTATTTGGAACCTTTTAGGGGGGAGGGGTTGCAGATACCTGTGTAAGGCAGGTATTTGCACACACATCCGGCCCTAGACTCCCACAGAAGTATACGCCACATCCCGTCCCACCGTGCTGTCTGCTGGGACACACAGGGGTCCCCGAGCTCGCGCGGACCAGTCCTATTGCATTGCGCAACTGGCGCATGCCCAATAGTGACCCGGGAAGTGAAGCCGCAAACATTAATTTCATGATTGCAAGATCAGAGATTGTAGCTGCACCATCCAAGGGACAGGTGAGTGTACTTCTTTGAAAAGTCACCACCTACAGTATTTGTAGATGATGAGCATTTTTCGGGAATTGTGAGCATGACACCCTGCTTAACATATTTATCCCCCCCCCCCCAAAACAGCTTCTGGAGTCCCTGTGTAAGTTACCCCTAAAACCCTTACTACAGCAGTAATTGTATAGATAGTGACAATAATAAACAACCTTACAACTCCAACAACCCAAAGCCAGGTAAACTCAATAAACGTTATGAAGACAAACTGAACTTTCATCAAATCTGCGCAAGTTTCACGTACGAATGCTAATAACATGTGCGCAAGTTTCACGTACGAATGCTAATAACATCTGCGCAAGTTTCACGTACGTACGAATGCTAATAACATCTGCGCAAGTTTCACGTACGAGTGCTAATAACATGTGCGCAAGTTTCACGTACGAGTGCTAATAACATCTGCGCAAGTTTCACGTACGAGTGCTAATAACATCTGCGCAAGTTTCACGTACGAATGCTAATAACATGTGCGCAAGTTTCACGTACGAGTGCTAATAACATCTGCGCAAGTTTCACGTACGAGTGCTAATAACATCTGCGCAAGTTTCACGTACGAGTGCTAATAACATCTGCGCAAGTTTCACGTACGAATGCTAATAACATGTGCGCAAGTTTCACGTACGAGTGCTAATAACATCTGCGCAAGTTTCACGTACGAGTGCTAATAACATGTGCGCAAGTTTCACGTACGAGTGCTAATAACATGTGCGCAAGTTTCACGTACGAGTGCTAATAACATCTGCGCAAGTTTCACGTACGAGTGCTAATAACATGTGCGCAAGTTTCACGTACGAATGCTAATAACATCTGCGCAAGTTTCACGTACGTACGAATGCTAATAACATCTGCGCAAGTTTCACGTACGAGTGCTAATAACATGTGCGCAAGTTTCACGTACGAGTGCTAATAACATCTGCGCAAGTTTCACGTACGAGTGCTAATAACATCTGCGCAAGTTTCACGTACGAATGCTAATAACATCTGCGCAAGATTAGACATATCAAGTATAACCATAGTAGCGCACGTGCTTGACTTACTTTTTTTGATGGCTTTTCGAATTCTCCTGTACTGATCGTGCTCCCTGGATTTGATGTCGGACCATCGCTTGCGCAGTTGATCCTTGCCCCTTCGTACGCCGAATTTCTGCTCCAGGGTGCTGACGATTGTAGTGAGAATCTTGTCCTTGCGCAAGTTGGGTCGAGGGTAGGGGCCATTTTCCCCGTCGTAATCTTCCCTTTGGAGGATGTCCACCATCTCCACCATCTCTTCAAAGGCCATATTGGTGGCCTTATATCTGCTGCTGGATGCAGATGTGTTCGCTTCTTGGCTTTCCTCCGCGCTACTGGCTGAGAATGTGTCCGCCATCTTCATGAATTTATTCACCCACAATACAACGAGGGGAAGCGGGGCGGGGAATACTCGTCAGGAGGAACGTCATGGGCGGGCGACGCGGAGGACGCAGGCGGACTTCGACGCGTGCGCAGTGTATATAAGGCTGTTTGAGGGCCCCACGTGTTCCCGAACGGAAGTAGCGAGCGCTGTGTACGAAGGTAAGTGTTTTCTAGGATGCATTACTGTGGTTTACTGGGTTTTGGGCCTGCATTTTTTAAGGATATGTGTGTGTTGCTGCCTGTGTGTAGGGGTTGCTGCCTGTGTGGGTGTGTTGCTGCCTGTGTGTAGGGGTTGCTGCCTGTGTGGGTGTGTTGCTGCCTGTGTGTAGGGGTTGCTGCCTGTGTGGGTGTGTTGCTGCCTGTGTGTAGGGGTTGCTGCCTGTGTGGGTGTGTTGCTGCCTGTGTGTAGGGGTTGCTGCCTGTGTGGGTGTGTTGCTGCCTGTGTGTAGGGGTTGCTGCCTGTGTGGGTGTGTTGCTGCCTGTGTGTAGGGGTTGCTGCCTGTGTGGGTGTGTTGCTGCCTGTGTGTAGGGGTTGCTGCCTGTGTGGGTGTGTTGTGTAATGTTTGGTTTGAAAAACTGGATGTGCGTTTTTAGTAACATTTGTGTTTTTGGTCTTTTGTATTGCCATTACTAACAAAACAGAAACAAACATGTCATCAGCCCAGTTTAATCCATTCAAGGACCAGCAGTTCATGTCCGAATTCATTGCGCTATACAGAAAAAATACCAACCTGTGGCAGCTCAAGAACCCTTTATATGGCAATAGGGATGTCCGGAAGGCAACACTGGGGCCACTTGTGGATTTTGTGAAGACTCAAGTCCCCAACGCAGACACCAAGTTTGTTGAAGCCAGAATTTCAAGTTTAAGGCACATGTACAAGCGGGAGCGCAAGAAGATTGAGGAATCAGTCAGATCAGGAGCAGCAGCAGAGATGGTTTATGTACCGAAGCTGTGGTACTACAACCAACTGGCTTTTCTAGGTGACCAGATGGAACCCAGGCAATCACTGTCCACTCTTCCCTCCACCCTTCCCTCCACTCTTCCCTCCACTCTTCCCTCCACCCCAGCTGAGGCTTCCACGGAAGGAGAAGACCCCTCCACCTTGGAGCAGGCTGATGCGCCCAGCTGGAGCCAGGTATATATTTAGTAGCCTAAATTGTGATTGTGTGAATATTAATGCTGTAAACGTTAAAATGTGAAACAATTAACACCCTGAACTCAGAATTGTGAAAAAAGCTGCCAAAAATTGCGCAAACTTCGAAAAAGTGTGGGTGCAACATATCGATACATATATAGTGTATACATACATCCAGTAGTGGCAAAAAATGCCTTATACAACATTGGTGATCTGCTTGGAAAATGCAGGGGTCCAAATGATAGCCTTTTGGATCTTTTAAAAAATTTATCTGCTCCTTCATAAGTTTACAATTGGATGATTGAGGAGGCCATAAACCAAAAAACAGGTGTTTGATTTTTGATTTTATTTGCACACAGGATGAGCTGACCCAGGATGATGCCGGGACAAGTGGTATGGAGGAGGAGGACATGACCAGCGAGAGCCAGGAGGTGGCTGGGCCCAGCACGAGCCAGAGTGACAGCCAGACTGTCTTAAGAAGTCTACCTCCACCCCTGCCCTTACCCCCAAGAAGGCCCAGGAGGATGACCATTGTTGAGGAGGAATCACTCCAACTTATTAGGAAGGCGAGTGCGATTCTCGACAAACCCCCCATTCCAGAAGAGGCCTATGCCACCTACTTGGCCAGCAGGTTGCTGGAAATGGAGAAGGGCCAACGGCACCTGTGTGAGGGCCTCATTTTTGAGGCTATTAAGGGGGGTTTGAGGGGTCAATTACGAGAATCCACCCGCCTGACACATGAAGGCCCGACACCAACTTCTCCTCCTCCTCCTCCTCCTCCTCCTCCTCTTCCTTCTTCTCCTCCTCCTCCTCCTCCTCCTCCTCCTCCTACCACAAGTCAGCCTCCAAGGAAGCGTGCAGGGAAGACTGCAGGGAAGAGTGCAGGGCAGCGTGGTGGGAAGAGTCGGAAGTGATTGCCTGGCTTCAGTCTGGTCTCACAGAAGACACAGGCTGTTGTAGTGCCACAGCTTGGGGACATAGATGTCATCTGCTGCTGTTCCTGGTCTGTCTGATTCCTGGTCAATCTTCTTGTGCTCCCTATATTGGATGAAATGTGCCCAAGCTTAATTTTTGGCTTCACAAACTTGATGTCTGCCGTTGGGGCAAAAAGTCTTCTCAAAATCGCAAAGTGGCTCCAGTGTTGCCTTCCTATTTTGTTTTGCCTTGTTTGTTTAAACCAGAATAAATGGTAATTTAATTTTCAGAAAATAATGATATACGTGCTTGTTATTCAAAAACATAGTTTCTTTAGGAGTAGGCAGGTACATGTCTAAACATTCATTTGACAATACAAGTGTAAAGTGCAACTTCAATGGAACTGCAAGTGCAGTCGCTGGAAAGGTGAGGGTTAAGATCTGAATTAAGGGCAAGCTCTGCTGACTCCACAATTGTATCATGTGTAATAACAAATCCTTTTGATAACCAACAAATAATAAAATATATCTAAATAGAGATATATGTACTATAAATAGAGATATATATATATATATATAATATATATATATATATATATATATATATAAATAGATATATATATATATAAATATAGATAGATATATATATATATATATATATATATATATATATATATATATATATATATATATATATATATATATATATATTGGGTATATATATATATAGATATATTTATATTTATATATCTATATCTATATCTATATCTATATATATATATATATATATATATATATATATATCTATATATCTATATATATATATATATATATATATATAGAGAGAGAGAGAAAGATAAATATATATATATATATATATATATATATATATATACAAATATATAACTTCACTAAAGAATGCTGAAGAAAAAACGTTCGGGAGTACTCTGCGTGAATATACAAGCAGCAAGGCAAAATCATTCTTCAAGTACGATAACATACAAATCCCGCTGTCAGAAGAAAAAAAAAAAAAAATCTGCAGCGTGACGATTGTGCGACCTTCAAAACGAAGGCTAGTTTTACCAGACCGAGCGAGTCCGTGACATACTAGCTACTGAGCATGCGTCCTTTTTGGTACGCCGGACCATACTACACACGGCCGGATTATCCGCTGGACTGCCAAGTCCAGCGGATAATTTGAAAACAAAACTTCAAACTTTAGTCCGCCGTACTTTGGCCAAAAAAAGTCCGCCGGCGCCCACACACGAGGGGATTATCCGCTGGACTTCGGTCCAGCGGATAATCCCGCGGGATAGTCCCTTCGTGTGTACGCGGCATTAGAGAAACTACTGGAGTAGAGAGTAGAGAGTAGAGTATAGAGTAGTATAGAGAAAAGAATATCAAAGACATACAAAATACTGTTACGGGAGGCGGAGCACAAATACCCATCCTACTTAGAAAAATGGGAAAGAGAGTTAGGCCCCTTAAGTAGCGATGAACAGAGAAACAAGATAATAAGGTTTGTCTACTCTGTGGCAAAAGACACGCAAACAGTGGAAATGTCCTACAAGCTCTTAGCGAGGTGGTATGTAACCCCTCAAAGTGCAAATGCCTACAGCTGAGACAAATCCCCAAATTGTTGGCGCGGCTGTTCTGTAGTGGGGACCTTTTCACGCGTGTGGTGGGAGTGCCCCAAAATACAAAAATATTGGGAGCAAATAATAGAAGTTATTTTAACATAACAGGAGAAAGGATTAATAAACAACCATTAGCGTGCCTGTTTCATGACACAGAGAAGGGGGGGGGGGGGGGGGGGGGCGACAATATGGACACAGCTTAATTACTCACTTAGTAAATTCAGCGAAGGCTCTAATACCCTGTCTATGGAAATCTCAGGAGGCACCCACCATGAAAGAGTGGATCGAGAAGGTCGAGAGGATAAGATCTATAGAAGAGTCGATCCACAAGAGAGCCAGGAGGTGGCTGGGCCCAGCACGAGCCAGAGTGACAGCCAGACTGTCTTAAGAAGTCTACCTCCACCCCTGCCCTTACCCCCAAGAAGGCCCAGGAGGATGACCATTGTTGAGGAGGAATCACTCCAACTTATTAGGAAGGCGAGTGCGATTCTCGACAAACCCCCCATTCCAGAAGAGGCCTATGCCACCTACTTGGCCAGCAGGTTGCTGGAAATGGAGAAGGGCCAACGGCACCTGTGTGAGGGCCTCATTTTTGAGGCTATTAAGGGGGGTTTGAGGGGTCAATTACGAGAATCCACCCGCCTGACACATGAAGGCCCGACACCAACTTCTCCTCCTCCTCCTCCTCCTCCTCCTCTTCCTTCTTCTCCTCCTCCTCCTCCTCCTCCTCCTCCTCCTACCACAAGTCAGCCTCCAAGGAAGCGTGCAGGGAAGACTGCAGGGAAGAGTGCAGGGCAGCGTGGTGGGAAGAGTCGGAAGTGATTGCCTGGCTTCAGTCTGGTCTCACAGAAGACACAGGCTGTTGTAGTGCCACAGCTTGGGGACATAGATGTCATCTGCTGCTGTTCCTGGTCTGTCTGATTCCTGGTCAATCTTCTTGTGCTCCCTATATTGGATGAAATGTGCCCAAGCTTAATTTTTGGCTTCACAAACTTGATGTCTGCCGTTGGGGCAAAAAGTCTTCTCAAAATCGCAAAGTGGCTCCAGTGTTGCCTTCCTATTTTGTTTTGCCTTGTTTGTTTAAACCAGAATAAATGGTAATTTAATTTTCAGAAAATAATGATATACGTGCTTGTTATTCAAAAACATAGTTTCTTTAGGAGTAGGCAGGTACATGTCTAAACATTCATTTGACAATACAAGTGTAAAGTGCAACTTCAATGGAACTGCAAGTGCAGTCGCTGGAAAGGTGAGGGTTAAGATCTGAATTAAGGGCAAGCTCTGCTGACTCCACAATTGTATCATGTGTAATAACAAATCCTTTTGATAACCAACAAATAATAAAATATATCTAAATAGAGATATATGTACATATATAATATATATATATATATATATATATATATATATATATATAAATAGAGATATATATATATATATATATATATAATATATATATATATATATATATATATATATATAAATAGATATATATATATATAAATAGAGATAGATAGATATATATATATATATATATATATATATATATATATATATATATATATATATATATATATCTATATCTATATCTATATATATATATATATATATATATATATATATATATATATATATATATATATCTATATATCTATATATATATATATATATATATATATAGAGAGAGAGATAAAGATAAATATATATATATATATATATATATATATATACAAATATATAACTTCACTAAAGAATGCTGAAGAAAAAACGTTCGGGAGTACTCTGCGTGAATATACAAGCAGCAAGGCAAAATCATTCTTCAAGTACGATAACATACAAATCCCGCTGTCAGAAGAAAAAAAAAAAAAAAAATCTGCAGCGTGACGATTGTGCGACCTTCAAAACGAAGGCTAGTTTTACCAGACCGAGCGAGTCCGTGACATACTAGCTACTGAGCATGCGTCCTTTTTGGTACGCCGGACCATACTACACACGGCCGGATTATCCGCTGGACTGCCAAGTCCAGCGGATAATTTGAAAACAAAACTTCAAACTTTAGTCCGCCGTACTTTGGCCAAAAAAAGTCCGCCGGCGCCCACACACGAGGGGATTATCCGCTGGACTTCGGTCCAGCGGATAATCCCGCGGGATAGTCCCTTCGTGTGTACGCGGCATTAGAGAAACTACTGGAGTAGAGAGTAGAGAGTAGAGTATAGAGTAGTATAGAGAAAAGAATATCAAAGACATACAAAATACTGTTACGGGAGGCGGAGCACAAATACCCATCCTACTTAGAAAAATGGGAAAGAGAGTTAGGCCCCTTAAGTAGCGATGAACAGAGAAACAAGATAATAAGGTTTGTCTACTCTGTGGCAAAAGACACGCAAACAGTGGAAATGTCCTACAAGCTCTTAGCGAGGTGGTATGTAACCCCTCAAAGTGCAAATGCCTACAGCTGAGACAAATCCCCAAATTGTTGGCGCGGCTGTTCTGTAGTGGGGACCTTTTCACGCGTGTGGTGGGAGTGCCCCAAAATACAAAAATATTGGGAGCAAATAATAGAAGTTATTTTAACATAACAGGAGAAAGGATTAATAAACAACCATTAGCGTGCCTGTTTCATGACACAGAGAAGGGGGGGGGGGGGGGGCGACAATATGGACACAGCTTAATTACTCACTTAGTAAATTCAGCGAAGGCTCTAATACCCTGTCTATGGAAATCTCAGGAGGCACCCACCATGAAAGAGTGGATCGAGAAGGTCGAGAGGATAAGATCTATAGAAGAGTCGATCCACAAGACAGAGGACCTAGAGGGGAAACATCTAAGGACATGGCGACAATGGGTGGAGTTCAGGAAAATGGAAAGATACTTGAAGATGATGGAAGGGAGTGCTATTTGAAATGGGAAGGAGTGAGCGAGAGGGGGTAGGCCCTTTTGTTTTTTTTTTTAGAGGGGGGGGGGGGGGTGGGAAGAGGGTGGGTTAGGGTTTAATTGAAATCAAATGTATAAAAATGAGTTAATGATGAGTGTAAAAGATAAAATTTTTGGAACATTAGAAAAAACTTGAAAATAAAGAATATATAAAAAAAGAGAATGAAGAGGAGGCCTCACTGTAAAAATCAGGATCAGAATATGAACCTGTAGAATGCAGTGGCACCCTGATAGCTAGCGCAGATGATGGTGAAGAGGTCCTTGCTAAAACCAGTCGTACCCAACCCCATGTTGCTGATGTGCTAGAAATGCATAATTATGCTCAAATGCAGCAGGTTGCAAGTACTAGCACTACGTTTTGGTGATCTGGCAAGCACCAGCAGTGTAGTACATCATGGCCTTTTAGACACAGCATGGCAGTATTTCATGGTGAAGTGGCGTGCACCAGCAGTGCAGTACAAGCTGGTGAGGTGGCTAGCTAATGCAACCACAGCCACAAAGGATTCAAGCACAGGCCCATAGTAGGTAGAGCTCAGAGGTGCTTGAAAACTCTAATTGGCTGCCCCCAGATTCAGCAGCACCTGTTATCCCCTCATTCACAGCCCAGCCTGGGTTTCAGGTTTAAATATCCAACTGAAAAACACCCCTTAATTTTTTTTTAGCTGTTTTTCGCCAAAAACCTCTATAATTAAATTATGGACCAAAGTAATGTTTATGCCTAATAGTACATTGCTGTCAACCCAAATTCACACCTTTCCAGGACATTTGATTAGAAACTTATCACGGTTTTCGAATTTAAAACTTTTTTGGGCTTAACCCTTAACATGGACATTACAATTAAGAATGAATTGCGATCATATTGATCCACAGACCCAATTCATCACATGCCCGTGTTCTCTGCTGCAATAGCCAGGAGAAGATATGAGACAATAATGCGTTTTATGCATTTCAGTGACAATCCCCTCTGTTGTCCCCAGGGTAACCCTGACTATGATTGGCTCCATAAAAATATGGCCCCTCATAAATGACCTGTCCCAGAAATTTGCAGATGTGTATATGCCCTAACAAAACATCTGCATAGACGAGTCCCTTGTACATTTTACTGGCAGGCTTGCAATTAAGCAATATCTTCCCAGCATGTCAGATATGGGGTCAAAATGTATAATCTCTGTGAGAGGACCACAGACTATACACACCACTTTAGAATTTATGAGGGGAAAAAAGAATGCCTAGACTACATGGGGAGCAGTGGCAAGATAGTTTGGAACTTGTTTTTACCCTTGTTGGGGTACAATTTGTACGTGGACAACTTTTATGCAAGTGTAGCACACCCCTTAAGGGCCGCAGATGAACTGGAATCCCCCACCCTGCACAGCCAAGCACACAAAATTTTCACAGTCACTCAGAGTCTGAAACTGTCTGAGACTTTTTTTGTTTGTTTTAATGAGGGTTATAAACTTGGATGGGGATAGGGGTATCATGGGATGCTCACTTGACTTCAATAAAACTTTGCAAACATCTTCAGGGACACTTCTACTATATACAGTCTAGATACACAGTCTATATACAGCTCCAGCTTCTTCCTCCAGCACTGGTTACAGGAAGCAGCTCTGTCACCCAGTAGTAATTTGTGTAGCAAAGGCCTATCACAGGCAGGGACACGCAACCCCTATACTTGAAAGGAGTTGGGGTGACACAGCTCACACTTTCCCAGCACTTGCTCTCTGTTGTCACTGGTCCCAACACCACCTCTTTAGGCACTGCCAGCCTGCCTAGCTGCAGATGACCCTTTCACTAGCCCCTCTGGCTAACGTCTCCACAGTCCTCTAGACCGACACTCACCAGCCCACCTGGCTGACTCTCAGGAGATTTTCCAGATGTGCTGAGCTGCTTCTGCTTTCTCCTTGCCCCGTTCCTGCAAGAAGGATTTCCTCCTTGTGTTGTAGTATGGTCCTACCAGCACCCGACCCCCGGTCCAAGGTCATCCCCCCAGACTAGGGAGCACCCCTGAGGGCCACCGACAGCCTCCTCAGCACTCCATCTTCCAACTGACTTTGCATCAAGGACTGCTTCCGTCGCTACCACACCATAGTGGACTATTAGTCTAGAGTACAGCATGGTACAGTCTACGGTACAGCACGGCACACAATTCTGCACAAGAAGGGTCTCTAAAGATGCTAGGTAGTCATGAAACTTTCTATCAAATTTTGAGAAACCCTAAAATCAAAGGCTGGAAAGTTTATTAAATAAAAAAAAAATTTGTGTGCATGTCCTCTTTAAATGCAATCACAAAGTGAAACAAAACCAAAAAACATAAACATGAATAATAAGAGCTAAGCATAAATAAGTCAAAAAGTCCACAAATGATATCAAAAGTCCACCAGTGACTCAAAGTGCTTTAAGTGACATTCAAATGAATATGAGTGCTTCCAGTGTTCAGGTGTGGCTCCCCAATACATAGTCTCTTATTAGAGAAAAGATCACAGAGCACTTTGACTAAAACAGAAGGTCCCGACAATCAGCTCCAGTGTGATAACAACTGAGGATATCTGTCTCCTTCATTAATGATTATGTTTTTCAGTTTTGTTTCACTTTGTGATTGCATTTAACATGCACGCTTTTTTTTTTTTTTTATGTCTTGTATTCAGATATTTGTGATTACTGCAGTCCAGTGAGTTTTTTATTTTTTTATTTATTTTTTACAAATAACGTGGTTATTTTATTGAGAAGAGTATACATTTACAAATTACTGACATTGGTATCACAATCAGAAAAGTAGTATAAAGGTCCTATTAGGTAACATATTTAAACAGCATGTACATTACCCAGTACCAGAGTGAGTATTCATTGTTCAGGTAAGCATTCAGTTGGCTGCGTTTTCCAACCAGGAGTCCCAAATTTTCCAATATTTGGCAGGGCAGCCCCTATGGGCATAGATTTCCATTTTGTAGGGTAAAACATTGTTAATGGCAGAGATCCATTCCTGGATTGTCGGTGGTGTTGCCCTTAGCCATTTTCTCACTATAAGTAACTTAGCTGTGAACAGAGACTCTTGTAAAAATAGAATGTGAAATTTATCTGAGTCTGGGAACACTCCCAGTAGGCATTGTTTAGGATATAACATCAGAGGGGACCCCATCTCATCATGTATGAACTTTACTATATGAGACCAATAGTCATGTATTACTGGGAATGACCAGATAAGATGGAAGAAGGTGCTAAAAGGACTGTCACATCTGGGGCAAAGTGGGTTGTGGTCAGGTCTGTATTTGGCCAGGCGAAGGGGAGTCAGATAAAATATATAGTTGTGCAAGCCGATCCGAGAGCCTAGTGGAGACTTTTTTACAGGCGTCCAATGCGTCCTCCCATTCATCATTCTCCAGCTCCCCCACGTCGCCAGCCCATCGATCCTTCAATCTATAAGTGAGTGTTGTCGCTGTGGGGCAGAGAAGAGTATTGTAGAATACTGAAATACATTTTAAGGATTCTTGTGTCGTTATTATACAAAGGATATCCAACCATACAGTGAGTTTTATGGTTTTCTTTCTTATTAGAAAGGTTATTGTTCTGAAAAGTTAAGTTACAAAAAAAGTAAAAAAAGTAAAAACATCAAATAAATAAAAACTGTTAAAAGAAAATGTTGTTTTATTGAGTTATTGTTATATTGTTACTCTTTGTTAATGCTAACCATTGCTGTTTGCTTTGCAGAAACACCAATTAGCTGCATCACTGATCTGTGTATTCTGAGAGCAGCTGTTCTCAGAATATATACAACAGTGCCTGCAGCGCTGCAGGTGGAGCGTTCTCCATCCGCAATTAAAAAAAAGAACTTGAATACCCAGAATTAGGAGCGTAGGTTGGTCAGCGGACAGTAGCTCCTTTGCTTTGGTATATACTTTTTCACTTTTTTCTGGCAGAGATTTCTTCATCCACATAGACTGAACGAAAAATAGAACATTATATGTATGCCCAGCAGTAGGAGTGTGACAGAAACTCCATATTTTTGAAAAAAAAATTTTTACACAATTTTTTTTTTTACACAAAGTTGTCACTTTAATGAGATATTGCTCACACACCCCATGGGTATACATGGAATTACCCCCCCAACACATTCTGACACTTCTCTTAAGTATGGAGCTACCACATGTGTGAGACTTTTTGCCAGTCTGGGCACATACAGGGGCCCAAAATCCAATGAGCGCCTTCAGGCTTTTTAAGGGTCGTTAATTACGCATTGCATTTCCTGACTACCTATCACATTTTTGGAGGCCCTAAAATGCCAGGACAGTATAAACACCCCCCAAATTACCTCTTTTTGGAAAGTAGACACCCCATGTGCATTTGATTTCCTTACTACCTTTCAGTTTTGGGGGCCCCAAAATGCCAGGATAGTACAAACACCCCCTAAATTATGCTTTATTAGAAAGAAGACACTCCAAGGTGTTTGCTTAGAGGCCTGGCGAGTATTTTGCAGATCTTATTAGATGGCACAAGTTTTTGTAATATAGAGAAATAAAACAAAATAATATTTTTGTATTTTCTTTTTCATTTTTCAAAACATTGAGACAAAAAATGAGATCTGCAAAATACTCACCATGCCCCTTATCTTATCATGCCTCTATACCTTGGAGTGTCTACTTTCCAAAAAGGGGTAATTTGGTGGGTGTTTGTACTATCCTGGCATTTTATGGCCTCCAAAACTGTGATAGGTAGTCAGCACATGAAATGCGCAAGTTACGCTCTTTGAAAGCTTGACGGTGCTCATTGGATTTGGGCCCCCATACTTGGCTAGGCTCCAAAAAAGTCTCAGACATGTGGTATCCTCATACTCACGAGAAGTAGCAGAATGTGTTCTCATTAGTGACAACTTTGAGTAAAAAAATAAAAAAAAAGATTCAACCTTCTTTTCAGCAAATACCACGAGGTGTCTACTTTCAAAAAGGTAAAAAATATCTTCTTTTTTTTTTACTTTTTTCATTTATACAGTAGAATAAAAAAAAATAGAGAAACCCAGTGGTGATAAAATACTACCAAAAGAAAGCTTTGTCTGAAAAAATATAAATGCATTTGGCATACAGTGCTCCCAGTGCTGTAAATAAATAGGGGGAGGGCTCAGATCAGAGAGAGCTGCCTGCATGGAAAGAAGACAAAGGCCAAGCCTAAATATGTAATCTTCACCAGCTAGTTTAAGAGAGCCTGCACATGGGATGCTGAAAGTGTGCTGCTGCCCCATGTAGTCCCCTGGAATACCGAAACGTCAGAAAAATCTGCCAACTTTGGAGGACACCAGTTATGGACTACATAAGGAGTAGGAGTGCCTGGGCAGCCACAACTTAGCCAGTTAGGGATGGAACTGTATTTCATTTGTATGTTCATTCCTATGAAAAAGATTTCTCAGTTCAAACTTTCTAAGCCTGGTCTGAAGTTATTCAAGGGGTGCATGGTAGAACATGGCGCATCAGAAGAACAGGGCCTGTAAAGCACTCATGGGGTATGAAGCAAGGCCACTACAAAAGGTTAACTCAGCAAGAGAGTTGGAGTTGGAGAGCAGTTGCCACGGGTAACCAGGATGGGTGAGAAGTGTATAGCAGCTGGTCATACAACGTGGTACTGTCAGGAACCATGAATCAGACGGAGACAGAAAATGCAGTAAAAAAATCACACCTTTTAATATAATGGTAAAAATAGTACAAATAGTAAACGTAATCAAAACATAGCCAGGGTACGGTAGCCAATGCAGTTAGTCAGAACAAGCCAGTAAATCAGGAAGCAGACAGGATCAGGAACCAGAAGGGACGTCAGCCAGGCAAGTCTTCAACATAAACAGAGCAGAGAGTCTGCCAATTTGTTTGACCAAGGCGAAGGCACGTAAGAAATGAACCAGGCAGTTTGAATAGCCAGGAGGGGCTGGCTGTAGGCTGGACTAATGAGTAGGAAATGATCACCAGGTGAACCACTGTGGAACAATGAGGGCTGGCAATTAATCGACAGCTGAGCAACCTGAGCAATGGGAAGGGAGGTCTGAGAGCCCAGACCTGATAATACCCCCTCCTCAATGACCCCTCCCCCTCGGAGGGCCACCAGGTTTGAGGTAAAAACGTCTATGGAAATCACAGAGGAGGACAGGAGCATATACGTCCGAGGATGAGACCCAAGGTCGTTCTTCCGGATCCTACCCTTTCCAATTAACCAAGTACAGTGTGTGCCCACGGAACCTATGGGAGTCAATGATCGATTGTATGTCATACTCTTTTTTTATTTTTTATTTTAAGGTATGCAACAGAACACAATAGTAGGACATGTTGTCACATGAAAATATCCAATGGTAAAAACATACTGAATAGGTATAGACAAAAAAATGCAAATTCCATTAGAAATGAAATGCAATAGAAATAGGATACCACATTGTTATGATATAACTCCAGTCTAAGGGCCAAGACAGCCTTAGAAAAACTAGGTTGCAATGTGATAGATAACCTAATGGTTGACAGTGACAACATGTCGTATCTCATACTCTTCATGGTTCTCAACCTGAACTGGACAAGGACGTGGTACCGAGGTGGTGAAACAGTTGCACACCAAAGGTTTAAATAAGGAGACATGGAATTCATTAGAAATATGTATGTTAGATGGAAGGTCTAATGCGTAAGCCACTGTGTCAGAGGTACTCACCCGGGCCGAAATGCTGAGAGCTGCTCCCCTTGCGACTAGGTGCACGATGCCTCTGGAGTGGATACAGAGGTCACCGGGCACAAAGATGCACGGGTTGCCAGCAGGTGTGTTGCAGGTGGTGTGCAGTAGCGACGTTGACCAGGAGAGGCTGATGCTGCACTGGAAGTAGACACCTGGCAGGACCGTGATGAGGCAGAGGCTATGTAGATACCAGAACGTGTACTGGAGGAGGACCCTTAGGTGCATGTGAGAACTGGAAGTCCAGAACACCGGGCAGAGGGTCAGACACAGGTAACTCAGAGAAAGTCCAGTAGGCAAGCCGAGGGTCAAGCAGGTGTGTTGCAGGTGGTGTGCAGTAGCGACGTTGACCAGGAGAGGCTGATGCTGCACTGGAAGTAGACACCTGGCAGGACCGTGATGAGGCAGAGGCTATGTAGATACCAGAACGTGTACTGGAGGAGGACCCTTAGGTGCATGTGAGAACTGGAAGTCCAGAACACCAGGCAGAGGGTCAGACACAGGTAACTCAGAGAAAGTCCAGTAGGCAAGCCGAGGGTCAAGCACGGGTAATCAGGCAGAAGAGGTATCCGGTAGCAGGCCAGGGGTCAAGCACAGGTAATCAGGCAGCAGAGGTATCCAGGAGGTAGGCCAGGGGTCAAACACAGGTAAGTAACTCAGAGAATGTCCAGTAAGAAGGCCGAGGGTCAAGCACAGGTAATCAGGCAGCAGAGGTATCCAGGAAGCAGGCCAGGGATCAAACACAGGTAAGTAACTCAGAGAATGTCCAGTAAGCAGGCCGAGGGTCAAGCACAGGTAATCAGTCAGAAGAGGTATCCAGGAAGCAGGCCAGGGATCAAACACAGGTAAGTAACTCAGAGAATGTCCAGTAAGCAGGCCGAGGGTCAAGCACAGGTAACAGCAGCGGTGGTCAAGCGGGTTCCGGGTCAAGCACAGGTAATCAAACAGGATACGGGGTACTGGATACAAGGTACTGGATACAGGATACTGGATACAAGGACTGGAGCCAAGACTCAGGAAGAGACAACAAACCAGCGATGTGTGAAGGGACAGAGAAAGCCTTTTATAGGCCAGGTAAGTGGTCAGGTGGGATATCCGGACGAGTGCGCATGCGCACTCGTCCTCTGTCAGCGCCGCGCACAGCAGTGAGCCGAACTGGCTGAACTGCATCAGATACCCGAGCGCCATGGACCCGCGCATGCGCACCCGCTACCCGGCGTACCTGTACTGTTCGCTGAGCCGCTCTACCGCGCATCCGCATTCTTGGAACCCGGCGACGAAGCACGGTATTTCCCTGACAGTGCCCCCCCCCCTAAGGGCAGCCTCCGGATGCCCAATTCAGGGTGTCTTTGGTGGTATTCTCGTATTAATCGGGGGGCATGGATATTTTCAGATGGTTCCCAGGAGCAGTCTTCAGGAGGATAACCCTTCCATTTGACTAGGTACTGAACCTGCCCTCTTCTTTTACGGAAATCCAGGATCTTCTCGACCTCGAATTTTTCCTCTCCTTGGATGGTGATGGGTGGAGGAAGTGGCATCTGCCTGTCAGGGAAAGAAATGGCAATTACAGGTTTCAGTAAAGAAGCATGGAATACTGGATGGATCTTATAGGAACTGGGTAAATCTAGTTCAAAGGCGACTGGGTTGATCACCCTCTTGACCTCATAAGGGCCGATGAACCTGGGACCGAGTTTCCAGGATGGACAGGGGAGTTTCAAATTAGCAGTTGATAACCAAACTTTCTCACCAATCTTGAACGTCGGACACTTCTTCCTGCCCCGGTTGTACTGTACCTCATACCCCCTTTGCGCTTCCTTCATGGCCTGTTGGATTTGGAGAAAGTTGTCCTGAATATGCTTGACCAGTTCCTGTGCTGCTGGAGTAGAGACATCTGGAATGGAATCTGGAAGAAAAGAGGGGTGATATCCGTAGTTTGCCCAAAAGGGCGTTTGGTTAATGGCAGAATGTAGGGAGTTATTGTAAGCAAACTCTGCGTAAGGTAACAGGCCTGACCAGTCGTCTTGGGAATAGGAACAGAAACATCTCAGATATTGCTCAAGGGTCTGATTAGTCCGCTCGGTTTGGCCATTGGTTTGCGGGTGGTACGCTGAGGACATGGAAGATTTAATCTCTAGAGCCTTGCAGAGGTCTCTCCAAAACTTAGAGGTGAACTGTACCCCCCGGTCTGAGGTGATATTGGCTGGTACCCCGTGTAGCCTTACAATTTCCTTGATGAAAATGTCCGTGGTGGAGGCGGCAGAAGGGGTACCCTTCATGGGCAAAAAGTGGGCCATCTTTGAGAGGCGATCTATCACAACCAGAATAGTGGTAAAGGAATCTGAGGGAGGCAAGTCTACAATAAAATCCATAGAAATCTCTTTCCATGGACGTTCAGGAACGGGTAGAGGTCTCAACAGACCCCAGGACTTGATGTTGGACCCCTTGTTTCTCTGGCAGGTGTTACAGGAGAGTACATAATTTTGGCAGTCCTTTCTCCAGCCTGGCCACCAGTAGGACCGACTTACCAAGTCGGCCGTCTTTTGCATTCCAAAGTGGCCAGACATCTTGTGGTCATGGAGGGCCTGCAGAACTTGGAGCCTGACTGGAGGGGGAACAAATATTCGGCCATGGGCCCAAAGTAATTCCTGTTTCTTTTCAAGAAAAGGTAATGAGGGAACAGAAAATTGATTGGAGGCTTGTTTAAGGGCTATGGTTAGGTCAGGTTGGATGGCATGGAGGAAGTTATGTGCAGACAGAATGGTGGCAGGTTCCTTTGAAGACTCTGTGTTCAGAAACATGCGGGATAAGGCGTCAGCCTTGCCATTCTTGGAGCCAGGACGATAAGTGATGTGAAAGTTAAATCGGGAAAAGAACAAGGCCCAACGGGCCTGTCGCGGTCTTAGGCGTTTAGCTGCCCTGAGGTACTCCAAATTGCGGTGATCCGTGAAGATGAGAATGGGTTGGGAGGCTCCCTCCAGCAGATATCTCCATTCTTCTAGGGCGAACTTAATCGCAAGTAATTCCCGGTCGCCTACGTCATAATTCCTTTCTGGGGGACCGGGTGGAGCAAGGTCTTTGGGCCACTTCTCTGTGACAGGATTGCTCCTGTAGCAGAGTCGGAAGCGTCTACTTCTAGCACATAAGGGAGTTCTGGGTCAGGGTGCTTTAGGATGGGTGCAGACGAAAAAAGTTCCTTGAGTCTTTCAAATGCGCCTTGCGCTTGGGGAGTCCATTGGAATTTGGTTTGCTGGCGGGTAAGTTGAGTAATCGGGGACACAATGGCAGAAAACCCCTGAATGAACCATCTATAGAAGTTTGCAAACCCAATAAAGCGTTGAACTGACCTTTTGTCCGTGGGGGCAGGCCATTCCTGGATGGCCTTCACCTTTTGTGGATCCATCAGAACTCCTCCGGTGGTGAAGATGAAGCCCAGGAACTGGATGGTGTCTGTCTCAAACTCGCATTTCTCCCCTTTGACATAGAGTCCATGCTTACGTAGGATGAGAAGGACCTTCCGGACATGTTGACGGTGGGTTTCTAGTGAGTCAGAGAAAATCAAAATATTGTCAAGGTAAACAATGAGGAAGTTATCCAGATACTCACGGAAGATGTCGTTAACAAGATGCTGGAAGGTGGCTGGGGCGTTGCAGAGCCCGAAGGGCATGACCAGGTACTCAAAGTGACCGAATCTTGATCTGAAGGCCGTTTTCCACTCATCCCCTGGACGTATTCTTACCAAGTTGTAGGCCCCACGTAGATCGAGCTTGGTGAAGATTTTGGCAGTCCTGAGCCGCTGGAAAAGTTCGGGGATGAGTGGAAGTGGGTACCTGTTCTTGATGGTGATTTTGTTGAGTTCCCTGTAGTCCACACAGGGTCTGAGAGAACCATCTTTTTTCTCCACAAAGAAGATCCCAGCCCCTGCTGGGGAAGAGGATGGTTGAATGAACCCCTTTAGCGAGGTTCTCATCGATATAAACCCGCAGGGCTTCTAGTTCGGTTTCTGATAAGGGGAAGATTCTTCCGAAGGGGATCTCAGCCCCTGGCAGGAGATCAATTGGACAGTCATATGAACGGTGAGGAGGAAGAACTTCAGCCTTTTTCTCGTCGAAAATGCCCATAAAATCCTGATAGGGTGCTGGAACATGTTGCAGGTCCTTGGGACTGGGTTGCATGGCAAGACAGGTGGGAGGTTTTGAGGTGACGTCCGGGAAGCAGTGCTGCAGACAGTAGGGGGAAGAAAACACCACTTCTCTGCTGTTCCGAGGGTCAAGCACAGGTAATCAGGCAGAAGAGGTATCCAGGAAGCAGGCCAGGGATCAAACACAGGTAAGTAACTCAGAATGTCCAGTAAGCAGGCCGAGGGTCAAGCACAGGTAACAGCAGCGGTGGTCTAGCGGGTTCCGGGTCAAGCACAGGTAATCAAGCAGGTACAGGATACGGGGTACTGGATACAGGATACTGGATACAAGGACTGGAGCCAAGACTCAGGAAGAGACAACAAACCAGCGATTTGTGAAGGGACAGAGAAAGCCTTTTATAGGCCAGGTAAGTGGTCAGGTGGGATACCCGGACGAGTGCGCATTCACAGCGGTGAGACGCACTGGCTGAGCTGCATCAGATACCCGAGCGCCATGGACCCGCGCATGCGCACCCGCTACCCGGCGTACCTGTACTGTTCGCTGAGCCGCTCTACCGCGCATGCGCATTCTTGGAACCCGGCGACGAAGTACGGTATTTCCCTGACACACTGTGTTGTTCCTACGGAGAATACAAAAAAGCCCAATAAACCGTGGTGCCAGTTTCAGTGAGGGAACACGAGTCAGAGGTTACGAGATGACAGCCAGACCCTCTCCCCAACCAGGGAGGAAGACGCAGGTAGGCGTCTGCGGTCAGCATGGAGTCTGTACCTATCACTGGTATGTCGCAAGGACTCTTGGATCGGCATCCAAGTTGAACTAATATCATGGAGATGCTCCTCTAATGCAGGAATTCTTTGAGGAACAAATGAGTAAGTCAACATGGTTGATTGGAAACCATAATTCTCTATAAACTGAGACAATCGGGAAGCGATGTTGACAGCACTATTGTGAGTAAACTCCACCCAAGGTAGGTGGTCTAACCAGTTGTTATGATGGTCAGAAATATAGTAACGTAGAAACTGATCCAAGACTTGGTTGGCTCATTCTATGGCCCCATTGGACTTCGGGTTATACGCAGAGGAGAAGGAAAGCTGAATTCCTAACTGAGCACAAAATGCTCGCCAAAATCTGGATACAAACTGGCTACCCCTGTCCGAGATGATAAACTTGGGTAGCCCATGCAATCGAAAGGAATACAATGAGACATTTTCGAGAACCGGTCAACCACCATAAGAATAGCATGTAGAGAAAAGGGTGCTTGGACATATGTTGTCAATTCTATGAGCAGGTAGACATGTGCGATTAGTTTCGTACAAATTCGTAATTTGTACGAATTTTTCGAAATTCGCACGAATTTACGAATCCGTAGTACAATTTTTTTCTAATACGAATTCCGTACGGAATACGAAATTCCGTTTACGAATTTCGTCGCCAAATTATTCGAATCCGACTACCAAATATCGAATTTCAACTAATATGAAAGAAATTATTACAGCGGATATAACGAATGATTCGAATGATTCGTAAAACAAAGTGTCATTTTTGCAGGAAGAAAAGCTATTTAAAATCACTTGCGGCTATTGCCGGCAAATGAATTGTCGGCTCCGTAACACAGAGAACAGTCATTCATTGAAAGTCAATGATAAAAAAAGCATGGGGGTCCCCCCAAATTCAATAACCAGGCCCTTCAGGTCTGCTATTGATATTAAGGGGAACCCCACTTCAAATTTAAAAAAAAATGACGTAGGGGTAAATATGGGTAAATATCCATACCAGACCCTTCAGGTCCAGGTCAGGGACCCCCACGCTTTTTTTTATCAATGACTTTCAATGAATAACTGTTCTCTGTGTTACGGAGCCGACAATTCATTAGCCACGAGTAATTTTAAATAGCTTTTTTTCCTGCACTTTGTGCAGGGACAGGTCTCTATATTAGATATACTGAATCTCGAATTCATTCGAATCATTCGAAGCATTCGTTATATCCGCTATTATAATTTCTTTCATATTAATTGAAATTAGATATTTGGTAGTAGTTGTTGGATTCGAATTGTTCTCTGTGTTACGGGACCGGCAATTCATTAGCCGCAAGTGATTTTATTTAAAATCACTCGCAGCTAATGAATTGTCGGTTCCGTAACACAGAGAACAATTCGAATCCAACTACCAAATATCTAATTTCAACTAATATGAAAGAAATTATTATAGCGGATATAACGAATGCTTAGAATGATTCGTAAAACAAAGTGTAATTTTTGCAGGAAAAATTCCGTTTATGAATTTCAGCTCCAAATTATTCGAATCAAACTACCAATATTGAATTTCAAATAATTCGAAAGAAATTATTATAGCAGATATAACGAATGATTCGAATGATTCGTAAAACAAAGTGTAATTTTTGCAGGAAGAAAAGCTATTTAAAATCACTCGCGGCTATTGCCGGCAAATGAATTGTCGGCTCCGTAACACAGAGAACAGTCATTCATTGATAAAAAAAAAAAAAAGCGTGGGGGTCCCCCCAAATTCAATAACCAGGCCCTTCAGGTCTGGTATGGATATTAAGGGGAACCCCAGCCAAAAAAAAATGGCATGGGGTCCCCCCTAAATAGCCATACCAGACCCTTGAGGTCTGGGATGGATTTTAAGGGGAACCCCGGCCAAAAAAAAAATGGCGTGGGGTCCCCCTCAAAATCCATACCAGACCCTTATCCGAGCACACAACCTGGCAGGCCGCAGGAGAGCGCCCCCCCTCCTGAACCGTACCAGGCCCCATGCCCTCAACATTGGGAGGGTGCTTTGAGGTCCCCCCAAAGCACCTTGTGCCCATGTTAATGAGGACAAGGGCCTCATCCCCACAACCCTGGCCATTGGTTGTGGGGGTCTGCGGGCGGGGGGCTTATCAGAATCTGGAAGCCCCCTTTAACAAGGGGACCCCCAGATCCCGCCCCCCCTGTGTGAAATGGTAAGGGGGTACAAAAATACCCCTACCATTTCACCAAAAAAGGTGACAAAAATTGTAAAAATGACAGGAGACGGTCTTTGACAATTCCTTTATTAAAATCTTCTTTTTTCTTCCTTTCTTCATCCTTCGGTTTCTTCATCTTCTCCTTCCATCTTCTTCTTCCTCTGATCCGCTTCTTCTTGCTCTGGTCTTCTCGTCCTTCTCGTCCGGCATCTTCTTCCATGGCGTCGGCGTCTCTTCTCAGGCCGCTCCTCGCAATGGGAGGCTCCCGCTGTGTGAGGCTTCGCTGCGTCTGACAGGTCTTTTATAACCTCATGACGTCACCGTGCGTCAGAGGGGGCGGGGTCACCAGGTGGCCCCGCCCTCCGTTATAAAAGAACTGTCAGCCGGAGCGAAGCCTCACACAGCGGGAGCCTCCCATTGCGAGGAGTGGCCCAACACAGAAGAAAAGACGCTGACGCCATGGAAGAAGATGCCGGACGAGAAGGACGAGAAGAACAGGGCAAGAAGAAGCGGATCAGAGGAAGAAGAAGATGGAAGAAGATGCCTGAAGGAGAAGATGAAGAAACCAAAGGATGAAGAAAGGAAGAAGGAAGAGCAGAAGAAAGAAGATTTTAATAAAGGAATTGTCAAAGACCGTCTCCTGTCATTTTTTACAATTTTTGTCAGCTTTTTTGGTGAAATTGTAGGGGTACAAAGTACCCCCTTACTATTTCACACAGGGGGGGCCGGGATCTGGGGGTCCCCTTGTTAAAGGGGGCTTCCAGATTCCAATAAGCCCCCCGCAGACCCCCACAACCCTGGTCGGTGGTCATATACAGTAGATTATATGTCATATTCCTTTAAAGCTCTCTGGGGGTGATATCTGCAGAGAATCCCGAGGAGCTAAGAAAATTTGGTTTTAATACTAATCTCTGGTTCGAGCCATACATTTGAAAGGAAGGGTAAATATGACATATAATCTACTGTATATGAAAGCAAATGAAATATTGCAAATTATAAATCAATATACTTACATGTTCTCTTTTGACACTCTACAGAAATGCTATAAAGTTGTCTCTCTATTCCTACATATTCCCCCTGAAGAAGACCAAGATCCCCTACAATGGTCGAAATGCATTGGGGCAGTGGGGTATACTCGTAGTAGATGAGTTTTTCATGAATGTGATTTTACTGTACCTACTTTGAATACAGTATGGTGTATTTATGTACATGTATTCCATTCAATTAGATTGTATATAATCTGTAAACCAGAGCTCTGATTTTAATAATCATATGTTTGTCATTACATATATTAAAAGAAAAAAACTTTTTTTGACTAAACCACAATATTGCCCTTCATCGCTGCCTAAAAACCCCTTGGGAAAGATCACACATATATTTTCTTGAACCACCATAAGAATATCTGCGCTGTCCTGGGAGTTCGGTAACTCCACAATAAAATCAATAGACAGGTGGGTCCAAGGCCTCTTTCCATTGGGAATGGGTTTTAGGAGGCCCACTGGAAGGTGTCGTGGTGTCTTACACTACACTGAGCACATACGGAATAAGCGGCTACAAAGGCAGTCACATCAGCACAGAGAATAGGCCACCAGAATTGTTGAGAAATAGCCCAAATGAGTTGATTCTTCCCTGGGTGGCCAGCTGCCTTAGGGAAATGGTAAGTTTGGAGCAAAGCAGTGCTGAGATTCTCAGGGACAAAGCAGCAGTCACCAGGTCTCTCGGGAGGGAAATGGATCTGAGCAGCAAGCAGAGGCGTCGGTAGGGGGTGGCTAGACGTGGCTGAAGCCCCGAATGTGTCCGCGCAAACCCCAGAGTCTCTGGAATGCTGCATTCCATTGTTAGCCCCGAGTGCTGTCGGCTAATTCCGGCTGCACTCGCTAACAGATCGGTTCCCAGCAGCTGAAATTAGCCGAGTGCCATAGCGGCCGAAAGCGGCCGAAATTGGACGAAAGTGGCAGAGTGCCGCTGGTCCCACCTTCTGGAGCGGGACGTGTGACGTCCATCTTAGCCTGCAGGCTCCAGAAGGCGGGAATGCTACATCCCCGCTCGGGCGGGCGGCTCGGCTCTCCTCTCCTCCTTGGCTCCGATCGGCTCCTCTCCTCTGACTGCCTGCCTGCTGTGACCGCACACCATGGCTGAGGTAGGTCAGACACAGCCAGCTTTGCTATCTGATCAGCTAAGAATAACCCTATGGGGAGCCAAGTTTTATGATAGGGAGTTTTTGTATTTGATTTGGGGACCTGACATGCTCCACTTTTATTGGTGTGTTGTGTGATCTGCTTGGAGTAGATGGGCAGACGTCAGTGCCAGTTTATAAGATGGGAGCAGCACGAGTTGGCATTGCTGACATCAGGTGCTGCCATGAAAGTTATAAGCAGAGCAGGTACAAAACACTGACAGCATGACAGTTTTATAGAAGTATAGACTGACAACACTAGTCTGCATTGCACTGTACAAACTATAACCTGGCACAGAGATATGTATTGATCTCTCATTTTGCTGATCATAGATAATGAGACTAGTGTATGTATGTCATTGACATTGTCAGTGGGTCAGGCAGGTCAGTGTATGTAGGTCAGGCAGGTCAGTGTGTGTAGGTCAGTGGTCAGTGTATGTAGGTCAGTGGGCAGTGTGTAGGTCAGTGGTCAGTGTGTGTAGGTCAGTGGTCAGTGTGTGTAGGTCAGTGGTCAGTGTATGTAGGTCAGTGGTCAGTGTGTGTAGGTCAGGCACTCAGGTAGGTCAGTGGTCAGTGTTTGTAGGTCAGGCAGGTCAATGTATGTAGGTCAGTGGTCAGTGTGTGTAGGTCAGGCAGGTCAGTGAGTGTAGGTCAGGCAGGTCAGTGTATGTAAGCCAGGCAGGTCAGTGTATGTAGGTCAGGCAGGCCAGTGGTCATTGTATGTAGGTCAGTGTATGTAAGCCACACATCCCCACCACCCAGGCCAAAAAAGAAAATGCCGCAATCCGCCCCCCCCCCCCCACCGGTTCTTCGACCTCGGGCTGAAGCCCCTGGTCTTTTTGCCACCTAGCAACACCCCTGGCGGCAATAATTCTGTCACCCAAAGTTGAAGTGAGACTAGTATGAACAGTGGCCAGAATACGATCAGGAGGTATCACAGGAGCAGGAACTGACTTCATCTTGGAGGTGGAGGAAAACTGTTATAATGCATCAGCCCTTACATTCTTAGTACCGTGTAAGAATGAGACTGTATTTAATTTCGTCTCAGACAAGAATGTAAGATTCTTATGGTCAGTCAAAATGAGGACTGGCACAGTGGTACCTTTCAGAGCTAAAATAATAGCTAACACGTCTCTGTCCCCAATCTCGTAATTGCACTCTGCAGGAGACAATTTCTTAGAAAAGTAGCCAAAGGGTTAAATCAGTGTTGCCAGCAGCCCGTAAAAAACGGGCATTTTTCAGCCGCCCGTAAATGTCCGTAGGTGCAAATATGTGCCAGTAAAAAAGATAGTGATGATGTCAGCCGCGCCGCCCTCGGCCCGCCAGACTTAAAAAAAACAGGAGCTGAGGGCCGGGCGCATGGACAGAGGAGCCTCGTGTTTGAGTCAGTTGAGTTAAGGACAGTGCGGCGCCGGCGGAGTCTGACTGCTGACGTGAGCCTTTGACCTGCCCAGCCACTACACTACAGAGACACAGAGTGCCCTGGTCGATGTCGGATGGAACAGTGAGTGGCTGTGTGCACTGCATCTCTCTCTCTCTCTCTCTCTCTCTCTCTCTCTTCCCTGAATAGTGGATAGGGGGGTAAAAAAGACAGAGAGTAGGGGGGAGAGAGAGAAGTAAGCACGAATGAAATGCAAAGTACAGCTTCACCACAGGCAGCTCCAGAATTGTGGTATTTCCCTGCCTCGGACAGTCACAGTGCTCTCCTCTGCTGCTCAATATGATGGGGACAGAGGAGGAAACTACCATGTCCGCAGCCTCTGACCATCTCCTGAGTCATGTCCGCAGCCTCTGATCATCTCCTGAGTCATGTCCGCAGCCTCTGACCATCTCCTGAGTCATGTCCGCAGCCTCTGACCTCCATGCAATCTCCATGCATCCAAACCAGGGACACCAAGCCGGACCACACATGTAGCAACCCACAGTTTCAAATTTCCTTTTCAAAATGCTCCAATAGTAACCACCATAGAATATTCCATCCCATGTGGATATAAAGAGATAAACCTCATGGTGAAGTATATCAAATGACGTTTAATAAAGTTAAAAGGAGATGAACTCACATGCTGACCACAATATATAAAACTGCAATTGGTGGGGTCCTGATGACCAATATCGTTAATCAATTCAGGTGGCAGGTTACCGACTCACCTAATTAGATAGAGTTTCTTATCAAGACAGGAGAAGCAGTCAAAATAAAAGGGTGGGAATAGGACCCAAGGTGTCTTTGCCTTCAATGAAGGAAAAGGAACAAACTGCGGTTTAACCTGATATATCTTTATTAGAACAATTGGTAGAAAAAGTGTATAATTAAAAGGAAAGCATAAACAATAGGACATTACACATGGTAAAAACTGACAACGTTGTCACTCCGTATAAAAACACGCTTGTTTGTCATAACATTCAGCTGTCCCCACCAACAAGATGGCCGCCGCATTTCAGCATACACCAGCGTCACGTTTTCGACTCCCTACGCAATTCGTCAAAGAGTGACATCGTCAGGGGCATGGCTAGATGGATGCTCTAATGCTTTATATATGTGGGACAAATTCAGGTCAGTCTCGGATGCATCAACCTCAAGAATTAAGGGTAACGTAGAATCAGGATGTGCCAGCAAAAGACCTAAAACAAAGGCAGCCTTGAGAGACTCAAAGGCATTAATTGAATCCGGAGACCAATTATGTGGGTTACCATCCTTTCTGGTCATATCAGTCAGGAGTTTGACCAGATAAGAGAAGTTCTGAATACATTTCCGATAATAATTGGCAAAGCCAAGAAAATGTTGTAGCGGACGTAGACCTACGGGTCGAGGCCACTGTAGAACTGCAGATGATTTCTCTGGGTCCATTAAAAAACCGGCAGTAGAAATGACATAACCTAGAAATGTAACCTGTTTTCGATGAAACACGCACTTTTTCAACTTACAATACAGGTTGTTATCTCTCAGCCTCTGTAGCACACGGCAGACATCTGTGTGGTAGCTCTTTAGGAATTTTAAATATATGAGGACATTGTCAAGATAAACCACCACATATTGCTGCAACATACAGTGCCTTAAAAAAGTATGTTGTCATTATGGGGTATTGTTTATAGAATTGTGAGGAAAATAATGAATTCAATCCATTTTGGAACAAGGCTGTAACATAACAAAATGTGGAAAAAGTGAAGTGCTGTGAATACTTTCAGGATGCACTGTATCTTCACTGCAACATCACGCTGCAAAAGCTTACTGTATGAAGGAACCTTTTATAGTGTGGGGTGGGACTATGAGCACTGAGCCATGATTGGACAAAGTCATTATCACTTTGTCCAATCAGGGCTCTGACAGGGTTCTGTGCCCTAACTGGCAAAGCCTTGCACCTGACCAGAGGTGGCTTCATCCATTTAGGGCCCTAGAATGTAATGTGCAGCATGCAGTGCATTATGGGGCGCTTGGCAGCAAAGCGCCCCGCATCAATGGGTGTTTGCCGAATGTGCAAACAGGAGATGTTCAGGCCAAACTTTTTCTTTGCCTGAAATGTTCACCCAACTCTACTGATTAATTATTTTGCCTACACACAGAAGCAAATGAAGTTACCACTTGGCTGCTCTGTACAACCTGAAGTGACTGGAGCTTCTCTGTCTTCGTTCTTTATGAAAGAATGCTCCGACATTCTGGCCCCCGCTATTACACACCTAGTAAATCAGTCATTCAAAGAAGGGTTGGTTCCTATTTCCCTCAAGCAAGGCATCATCAAACCACTGCTAAAGAAACCCAACCTCGACCCCAAAGATCCAAACAATCGCAGACCGGTAACAAGCCTGAACACCATCTCCAAGATTATGGAGAAAGCAGTAGTAAGACAGCTTCAGCTTCACCTAGACACACACAAGCTCCTGGACCCACTACAATCTGGCTTCCGCCCAGGCCATGGCACAGAAACGGCACTTCTGAAAATATGGGATGACGCCCTAGAAGCCGCGGATGATGGAGAATCGTGTCTTCTGGTACTGCTGGATCTTAGCGCGGCGTTCGACACAGTGGACCACAACACTCTTCTCAGCCGCCTCAAGGAAGTGGCAGGAGTCACAGATGGAGATCTGCCATGGTTCGCTTCCTTCTTAGGAAACCGGTCGCAGACAGTGAAATTAGGAGCCTTCACTTCGGAAACCCAGGCAATTTCTTATGGAGTCCCTCAAGGATCACCATTGTCACCAGTACTCTTCAACATTTACATCCGGCCACTCTTCAAAATTATCAGCAAATCAGATCTATGCTACCACTCATATGCGGACGACACTCAACTATACTTCCGTATCACCGGAAAAAAAGACCAATACCAGGAACTAGGAAAATGTCTCACATTGATAGATGACTGG
The DNA here is from genome assembly GCA_028564925.1 of Lithobates sylvaticus. Taxonomy (NCBI): domain Eukaryota; kingdom Metazoa; phylum Chordata; class Amphibia; order Anura; family Ranidae; genus Lithobates; species Lithobates sylvaticus. Next base: position 138,609,396 of record CM053035.1, on the reverse strand, counting down.
ATGACCACGAGCTCCCTCAAACTTAATGGGTCGAAAACAGAACTACTGCTCCTCAACGCTAACCGTGGTAAAAAAACGAAGACCCCATGGATCCCACCAACCATCCTTGGACAGACCATTCCTCCAAGCACCAAAGCCAAAAGCCTCGGAGTCATCTTTGATTCAGAGATGACCATGGATGCACAAATAGGATCAGTAATCAGCGGATCCCATCATATCCTCCGCATGCTTCGCAGACTCATCCCCTTCATCCCAGAAAAGGAGAAAGCAGTAGTAGTAGGAACCATCATCAATTCACGGCTCGACTACGCAAACTCCCTCTACATAGGATTACCGGATTACCAGATTGCACGCCTACAAGTCGTCCAAAACGCAGCAGCAAGATTAGTCACCGGAAAGAAACCCTGGGAATCCATTTCCCCATCCCTAAGGTCCCTTCATTGGCTCAAGGTAAAAGATAGGATCACATTCAAGACCCTCTGCCTCACCCACAAATGTACACAAGGAAATGCTCCTCAATACCTTTGTGAGAAAATAGGAAAATACATACCGAATCGCAGACTTCGATCAACAGACCAAAATCTCCTTCTCATCCCCAAAGCCCGCTACAAATCGAAGGGAGAACGAAGATTCGCAGTACAGGGACCTCGGCTATGGAATGCGCTACCAAACGACATCCGCTTGGAAGAAAACCATCAGGCATTCAGGAAAAAACTCAAGACCCACCTCTTCTAATACAGCAGGAAACAGGGGCAGACAAGCGCCTTGAGGCGATTCAGTTCGCATTTGCAGCGCTATACAAATCATTCATTCATTCATTCATTATGTAGCGCCACCTCCGAAGGAGCCGATGGTTACATTTTGGGTTCTCTGTTCTGCGCCTCAACTCCAAGAACAACCTCAGCCCTTCTGGTACACCTGGTTTAATAAAATTACTGCAAGCACAATTTACAACACAAGTGAGAAATACATTTTGCCTGGCTGTGGGATATGGCAATAAATACACACACACACCTGTTTAGTGGTAAATAACCTTAACCTATTGATTGACTAATATAGCGTCAGTAACAGTTAAACCTAATTAAACACACACAGCAGGCAGGTTAGCAATAAACAATGCATAGAAACATTAAATGTAACAAGGTTACTTATAAATCAGACACATTAGACACACTTTGGCACTGCCGAAAAATGTGTTTGTTTTCATTTCATTTGTTCGTTTGTTTTTTCGTAAATTTGAAAATTCTTAAATTCGTAAATTTGAAAATTTGAAAATTTGAAAATTCGTAAATGTGAAAATTCTGAAATTCGAAAATTTGGAATTCATAAATTTGGAGATTTAGAAATTCGAAAATTCTAAAATAAGAAAGGAAAATACGAAAATTCGAAAGAAGCAAAAAATTATGATTTTTACATGTATGGGAGGAATGTCAGAATTGGGCTGGGTGGCAATTGGTTAAAATTTAGTGACAGGTGTTTTTTTTTTTGCTGCAGTCAACCTTTGTCAACATATCGCACCTGCATATTACATTTACTTATTTTGAAAATCACAATAAAACACATGGGATCTGTCTATATGTTTGAAAATGAATTGTATTACTTTTGGGAGGTGGTGGAAATGACTATGTATCCACCAGGTGGGATTTGTCAGTGAAATTACACTGTAGGGAACGTCTCCCAAGCTGAAAGTCTTGTTATGGAAAGACTATAAATTATCAACAAATCAAGACAATTATCCTCTTCAGAAACTGACTGCCAACACATATTTCAGTTCACTTATTTCCAGGACCATAAGGAACTCACTGCATAATAATACTGGCATTTCCAAAAGTTGCAAAATTTAAGTGCAAACGTCAGTATTTAGGCTACAACAAGTACATGTGATTTAAGGAAGATATTAAGGCAAAAAACATTTGTTATTTTATTTTCGATATAGTAAGTAGCTTAGGGACAGAACTCAGGAGGACAAGAAATTCGAATAGATGGCACACACGTGAAATTGACTCTCACAGTGACACTGACAGTAGCACAGATCACGACAAGACCCCTCCTGAGTCACAGTGACAGTCTCTCTCCACGCCAGGTGGCCCCATTTAGTCCACTCCAGTCCAAACAGCACTGACAGTCCGGCTCCTTGCTGGCCTTGGTCCCATCCCACAGACCCGCACACGACTTGCTCAGGCACCGCCTCCACCAGACCGGCACAGGCCAAACACGCTGTAGCAGGCACTCGGATGGTCTCGGCCGGCTCTGGACCAGAACTGCGCATGCGCAGTTCCGAGCTGAGTGTCACAGTCATATTTTTAACTGGCCACCCTTTCCTTTCACTGGCATTTACTGGCAGGAGAAAAGTACCTGCTTTTTACTAGCTGTCAGTAAATATACTGGCGGTTAGCAACACTGATGCAAAAAGGCCTGAAGAAGATCAGCAGCACGGAAATGCTAAATTTTAAAACAAAAGTGTTTTAGGAAAAACAAAAATATTTATGATATACAGTGTTCTATGCAAATAAATTTCATCCAGTTAGGGTCTGTGCATATATATATATATGTTATTTAATACAGTAAATACAGTACAGGGGGTCCCCTACTTACAAACATCCGACTTACAAACGACTCCTACTTACAAACGGAGGGAGACAACAGGAAGTGAGAGGAAATCCACCCCTAGGAAGGGAAATTCACTCCTGTAAGAGTTAATATGGGAAAAAGGTCTCCATGCTTTATCACCAGTCCATGTTTCCCTAACAACCCAACATTTTCAAAATTTAATTGTCATTGGGACAGAAGGTAAGGTGAAATCTTCTGAACAGGGGCACAGACAGCAAAACAAATGTTACAGGGGTGATAACCCTTCTCTATGTTATCTAAAAAAATTAAAAAAATTTTTTTTGGCTGGAGCTACACTTAAAAAATGTACCGGTTCCGACTTACAAACAGATTCAACTTAAGAACAAACCTACAGTCCCTATCTTGTTTGTAACCCGGGGACCCCCTGTACTGTGCAAAGGTTTTAGGCAGGCGTGAAGAAATGCCATATGATAAGAATGCTTTTAAAAATATATATTTTTTAATTGTTTATTTTAATTTACAAAAGTGAGCGAACAGAAGAAAAATCTAAATTAAATCAATATTTGGTGTGACTACCTTTTACCTTCAAAACAACAATTCATCTAGGTACAGTTGCAAGGAATTTTTGAAGGAACTTGGCAGGTAGGTTGCTTCAAGCATCTTTGGGAACTATCTACAGCTCTTTTGTGGCTATAGGTTGCCTCAAATCCTTCTGTCTCTTCATGCGACGTTGTACCCAAACAAAATTGATGTCCTTTTTTTCCCACAAATAGAGCTTTATTTTGGAAGTATTTGATCACCTCTGCGTTTTTTATTTTTTGCGTTATAAACAAATAAAGAGCAACAATTTTGAAAAAAACTCCAACATTTTTTACTTTTTGCTTTAATACACATATAAAAAAATTTGTAAAAAAAAACGAATTTCTTCATCAGTTTAGGCCAATATGTATTCTGCTATATATTTTTGGTAAAAAAAATCCCAATAAGCGTATATTGATTGGTTTGCGCAAAAGTTATAGTGTCTACAAACAGGGGATAGATTTATGGACTTTAAATTATTTTTATTGTTTCTACTTGTAATGGCAGCGATCTGCAATTTTTAGCGGGACTACGACATTGCGGTGGAAAAATCTGACCCTAAGTGACACTTTTTGGGGACCAGTAACACCAATACAGTGATCAGTGCTATAAAAATTCACTGATCCCTGTATAAATGACACTGGCAGGGAAGGGGTTAACATTAGGGGTCGATCAAGGGGTTAACTATGTTCCCTGGGTGTGTTCTAACTGTATGGGGGATGGGCTTACTGGGACAACACAGAAATCGCTGTTTCTGATCACTAGGAACATCCGATCTCCATGTTGTCCCCCTAAAAATTTATCGATTTGAATGCTTCAAATCGAAAAAAATCTGTAGATTCAACGAAAATTCAAAAAAGACATAAAACGAATTCCGAATACGAATCCCGAATAAGACTTGAACAAATCAACCAAATTTAACGAAACAAAATATCTGGATTAAAGAAACTAAACTAAAAGAAACAAAACAAATTTTTTCACCATGCACATGTCTAGTGGCTGATGCCATAGCTGGTCATGAGTGCAGCACCAGTTCATCTGGAGATCTAAACAGAGGCTAAGGCGGCACCATCTTCTGCTGCAAAAGAATAAGAGGGTATAGTTCCTCTTACTCTATCACATGCACCCCTGGTGGAGACTACAAGCAGCCATGCTGACATTGACATGGTCCAACATTGTCACCATTAGGAAACTGGTTCAGACATTGGTGTGCACAGCCCATTGCATTAGGGTGTGCACTCCAGAGCACAAACACACATGCGTGTATATCACGGTGTCAGTAGAGCAAAGATTGGTGTCAGCAGGGCAGTGGACGGTTCTATTTTTTTCTTTTTTTTTAATTCTTTTTTACAATTTTATTTTTTGTTTACAATATTTTTTAGGAGCCCCATTGAGGGGGGCTTTGGTGAAATATCAAGGATCTAAACAGACCCCTGAGGTCTCACTTTTGAGACAGAGAAAGGAACTGAGGACAGAAATTCTCCATTCCCTTTCTCTGCATCCTCAGCTGCACTGAACCATGAATGAATGGGAAGTGCTCTGTGCTGATCGGCATAGTTTACTATGCTTCAGTTAAGAATGAATACAGGAGTGATTGGTGCAGATCACTCACTGTGTTCATTTAGAAAAGGAAGGGGCTGGTAAATGAAATATTTACCGACCTCTTCCCCCATAATCCTGAAAAAAAAACCTGCAGCAGCCAGAGAGAGAGCAGGGAAGGACTGCAGCAGGGAGACAGGGGGTGCTAGGAAGCAAGGGGAATCGGTACCGCACAGGGTGATTAGGGTGTGCCCAGGCACACCCTGTGCGCACACCTATGGGTCCAGATCCATGACATGCAGCTGACATTGAAGCCAGTCCATGTAGACAGGAAGTGACTGATGTCCATGGAACCAGGGGCAGTCCACCTGGGCTCTTCCCTCCTTTCAAAGAGAGTATTTTTGATTAAAGAAAGCTCTTTGTGGATCATGATCAGCAGCGTTGTCAGCTTGTCATGCATGCTCCTGTCAGGATGGCATCATAAGATGATGTCCAAGTGCTTTAATGTACAGAACAAGGGTCATTGCCAGCCAGATTAATGTGCACACCTAATTACGTGAATATGCTGTCCCAGTCTTGGCACCAGACAGCTAATTTCAGAACAGAGCTGAGTCAGGAAGTTACTGGATGGTCTTCAGCTGTTACCCTTCAACTAGAACCTGCATTTGTTCCTGTGATATGCTTAAACTTTGCTGACTTGGCCTGGTCTGGACTCATCTCTGCTCTGATTTCCTGTTGTTACCTGGTTGATTCTGATGCCCTCCCCAGCTCATTGATGGGTCAGTGAGTTCTTGACCTTGGCTGATCTTTGCTGACTTCCTGGTGTTACCTTAGACTGCCTCTTAAACACGATTCCTCTGACTTCCTGTTGTGATCTTGGCCCATCAATTAAGGGCAACCTTGGGCTGTCTTTGGACCATAACTCCACCTTCAGCTTGCCAGCTGTCTACTACCTTGATTGCTGACCCTACCCCTCAGTAATCCTATCAGACAACAGGTGAAGGTCGCATTTAAGTCTTCTGCCAGAAGTGAGCATCCATAAAGCTGGACTTCCTGGCACCTGTGTGACTCGTGTTTGGACCGGAGGTAAAAGGAAAGCCATCTTGTCATCTTGTCCTTTAACCAGATGTGGGATAACTCCTACTGTTAGCTCTCAGGCTACCTATCAGGACTGTAGTAGTTACATGCAGACCTGATAGGCAGTCAAATGCCCAACTAAAGTAGTACACATGGCAGACTGCTAATTACATGGCAGAGATTTAGTATTATCAGCCTGAGGCAGGAAGTGTTGTTACTGGCAGAATCTCCAGGTAAAAAACTTTGGAAGTCAGTGGAGTTCCAGGTTTTTGATGTTTATTAAAAGTCAGCAGCTACAAAAAGTGTAGTTGCTGACTTTTAATAAACAGACACTTACCTGCTCCACGGTCCAGTGATGCGGCCGAATGGAGTGTCGCTCCTCTCCCCCTCCTCTCCGCAGGTGCCTCCATTGCCACTCTAGGCACCCAGCCATGACAGCTTTCGGCTTCATGGCCGGGCACGCACGGCGCATGCGCGAGTTGTGCTGCACTCCCGGAGTGGACATGCGATCTCCTGGGACCTGTTACGTGTCCCAGGAGATCGCCCAGAGGGAGGGGCCGCCTAAGGCGAAAGGAGGAATCACCTTGGCAGTCCGTGGGCAGAATGAGGAAGTAGGGCAGGAAGTCCCCCACCTAAAGCAGCCCCAACTCTTCCCCAAAAAAATATACATGCCAAATGTGGCATGTAAGGGGGCGAGGAGTGCTTAAAGCGGAAGTTCCATTTTTGGAACATACATTAAGGACATGAAATATCTTGCATGAGCTTGGCTATATTTTTGTATTTTCATCTATTACTCTGAATTAATTTAGTCTAATTTATTTTTTTATTCCTAGAAATAATGAATTCCACTAACCAGCACAAAGTCCTAGAGTTCACTCTCTTGGGATTGGCCAGTTTCCCTTCGCTCAGCATAGCCCTATTTCTTCTCCTTCTCATTATCTACATTCTTATATTGCTGTCAAACCTGTCTATCATAGTGGCAGTCCATTGTGAAGCACGTTTACATTCAGCCATGTACTATTTTCTAAGTAGGTTATCCCTTGTAGACTTGTGCTATGCTACAGTGACCATCCCCAAAATTCTAGCAGACTTCCTTTCCAAAACCAACACAATCTACTCCAATTCTTGCATCACCCAGCTGTTCTTCTTGCATTTCTTTGCAGGAACAGAGTGCATCCTCCTAACGGTCATGGCCTATGACCGCTACATTGCTATCTGCCACCCCTTACGCTATTCCAGTATTATGAACAAGACTCTCTGTCATTGGCTCGAGTTTGTTTGTTGGGTCACCAGTTTTTTACATTCCATAATTCAGATCCTCATGACATGTCAACTAAAGTTTTGTGGACCAAACCAAATAGACCATTTCTTCTGTGACATCCACCCTTTGTCCATGTTGGCCTGTTCGGATACTTTCATCATCGAAATAGTATATGTGGCCAACAGTGGCCTGATCTCTGTGCTATGTTTCCTTGTGTTACTTATGTCTTACATGGGTATCATTAATACCATACTTAAAGCTCGGGCTGAAGAGGGCCTAGGAAAAGCTTTTTCGACTTGTGCTGCACACCTCACTGTTGTCACCCTTTTCTTTGGGCCCTGTGTCTTCATATATTTAAGACCCTCTATATCATATGCAGTCGATAAAGTGGTATCTGTATTCTATACAATGGTAACACCCCTACTGAACCCAATTATTTACACGTTAAGAAATAAAGAGGTAAAGACCGCCATCAAATCAATTTTGAGCAAGAAATTACTACGAAAAGAACAATAAATAGATGAGATATCTGAGATAAATATGAATATACAGTATATTCAGAGATATGCTTGATGTTATCACTGTGTAATAGCTATGGTTCTTTACTTAGCAATTACAGTACTCTACAAAAGTTTTAGGCACTTTAAATAAAATAAAGTAAATTGCAAGTATATTTTAGCTTATCAGTCCTTAAATGTGGTGGATGCATTCATTTACATTTTTAGGTTTTTATCCTTTATTTTCAACAGGGAATCCAGCAGTTAATAAACATCCTCTCTTAAAGTGTATCCACTCTGTATGAAGGAGCAACAGAGACACCTTTGAACAGCAGAATTGTCAGTCTGGGTTGAGGGTAGTGTTAAGTACATTAGTAGATTCAGATGAACTTGACAAACAAATTGAAGCTGAACTACAGCTAACCCTTTTTAAACAGTTTTAAACCCCTGTAAAAATGAAAAGCCAGCAGCTACACATACTGCAGCTGTTGACTTTTAATAATAGGACACTTCCCTGTCCTGAAGTCCAGCGATGTTGGGTGCTGCCGCCACCATTGCCGGTAAGGGAACCCGATAGTGAAGCATTAAGGCTTCACGTCGGGTCCCTACTGTGCATGTGTGAGGCACCGCTGTGCTCTCCTACAGGCCCGACAGTGGGGGAAGGAGGAGGGAGGTGGAGGGAGCCAAGCTGCTGACGTAATGCTCCTTGGCCGATGTCCCAGAAGTGGGAACAGGATATCTGTCGAAGACTCCGCTTTAAGAAACAGTGTTTTTTTTCTTTTGGGATACTGATTTTACATAATTGAACAAAAGCTAAGTATTGTAAGTACCTCTGCCAGTGGTAAATAGTTTGTCTCAACCCTCTAACTGCCACTTTTGCTTGACAGTTTGATCTGTTAATGGAAGTCTTACTGGTAGGATGACTAGGTGAACATTAAGAAACAAAGCCTAAAAGGAGGAAATAAATTAAGCCACTGCATCTTAGAATTGGTAAGCTGCAGTGTTTAAATTTAATTTTTTTGTACAACTTTAGTACATTAGCACACAGTTAAGGATTTTGCAGGCATATGGTCCATTGCATGAATAAACAATTAAACTCAATACGTGCTACTGCTCATATATTTTAAAATTAGAGATGAGCTTCGAGTTTGAGTCGAACGCAAGTTCAACTTGAACATCGAGTGTTTACCCGTTCGCTGAACAGCAAATTTTATGGGGCGTTCGTGGCAAATTTGAGCGCCCCATAATGCACTGCAAGACCGCAGTGCATTGCTGTATAATGATTTGCCAAAGCATACACCTGACCTGCATGCTTTGGTCAATCACAGCACGCTCCTCAGCGAGAGCCACAATTAGCCAAAGGCAGGGTGCCTTTGGCCAATCATGGCTCAGTCCATGCCCCACACTGTATAAGGCTGCTTACACAGTGCCGTATAGTGTGTTATCGTGGACGGAGATAGAGAGATTGAGCTAGATTAGGCGGGCAGGTTAGTTAGTGGCAGTGTATACAGTCAGACTAGTATATATAGTATATATGGCATTCAGCGTAGCCTATATATACAGTGCATTTGTCGGTGTACACAGTATATAATACAGTGTGTACAGTTTCAAATACACTTCAGGCGGTGTACACAGTATATAATACAGTGTAGTGCGGTTGTTAAAAAGATCATGTCCATCATGTCCGGAAGGCCTGCAACGAGAGGCAGATGCTCACAGGCCACTAAAAGAGGGCAAGCAGTCTCTGAAATAATATTTAACAGCAGGGACCATTCCTGCACCCAACAAGAGTAACTGTGAGGGGTTACCGTGTTCTGCCACCACCAACACCTAAGGCCCAATTTTTCAGCAGAGTAAATAGTGCAGTCTGTATAGTATATATACTGCAGTTCAGAGTATATAGTGACCTCAGTGTAGTATATATAATACAGTGCAGGGTATATAGTGGAGTGTACAATATATAATATAGTGTATTGAAGTAGTTAAGGGGAGCCCTATGACAGAATTAAGAAATAAACAGCATGGGTTCCCCCGTCCATACCAGGCCCTTTGGGTCTGGTAAGGATTTGGGGGGGGGGGGGGGGGCTCACGCCATTTAAAAAAAAAAAAATTGGCATGGAGTCCACCTTAATATCCATACCAGACCCAAAGGGCCTGGTATGGACTGGGGGGGGGGGGGCAGTGTATATGTATATTGCAGGGATCTGGCAATACATTACAGCCGTGAGCAATTTTAAATGACATTTTTCCTTTAGAAATTTCATTTTGCTGAAGTACTTTTCTAAAGATGAGAAACATGTGCTACAGGCAGACTAAGGGGACCCCCCAGGCACAATATTTAAAAGAATATTTCCTTTGTATTGTTTCACTTTAAGCATTCTTAAAATCACTGCTTCTTAAAAAAATTCAGTTTTAAAAACTTTTTTTGCATTGATACATGTCCCCTGCGGCAGTACCCGGGTCCCCAACGCTTTTTATGGCAATAACATGCATATAAGCCTTTAAAATTAGCACTTTTGATTTTTCACGTTTTTGTCCCATAGACTTTAACGGAGTTCGCATGTTCGCACAAATTTTTTGGTGCGAACCAAACCGGGGGTTGTTCGGCTCATCCCTAGTTAAAATACAACAAATCAGTTGTGCAGGGGCAATAAAACTGGGTGAGGAAAAGCCACATACTACTAACAGTAAAAAATCTTACACAATGGCAAGACTAAGTACCACAGCAAGGCACAGGGTGATTTTAATCAACAAAATCTCTCACAGGTAGAAATTCCAAGGAAGACAGATGTTTCCAGATGTGCTGGCCAGGATTTTCTCCTACAGAAGCACAATGAAACCAACATCTTTAAGCGCAGAAAATGCAGTGCTCAGCCAAGAAAAGACATCAGGCTGACTTCCCTTTGTAATCGAATATATCCAGTGGCACTATCATTTTTGAAATCATCCTCTCTTTACAGCTTTTTATGGCATCACAAGTGTCTAAAACTTTTGCACACTACTGTAAAGTGTACCTGTTATGTAACGCTGAAAAACAACATTGACATTACAGCTTGAAGTTAAAATGTAATGTGATATTTCTAGTACATACATTTTTCATGGTTAATAGCAGCTACAAAACTCTAGTGCCGGCTTCCTAACAACCAGTGACCCATCTTGAATGTAAACAAATGAGCTGTCAGTGGAAAAAAATTTAAAAAAACAGCGTGGGGTGTGGTGTATTCCCACAAAATCCATACCAGACCCTTATCTGAACATGCAGCCTGGCAGGCCAGGAAAAGGTAAGGGGCAAAGGTGCGGCCCCTCCCCTAAACCATATCAGACCACATGTCCTCTACATGGGGTGGTACTGTGCTGGGGGGACCCCCCCCCGGCAAAGCACCTTGTCCCCATATTTATGAGGACAAGGGCCTCTTCACCACAACCCTGGCCTTGTGGCTGTTGGGGTCTGGGAGGATTTTTGGAATCTGGAAGCCCCCATTAACAATAAGATGACCCAAAGATACCACCCCTCCTATGTTAATGAGTATAAGGTACATGGTACCCCTTCTTATTCAGAGAAAAGCTGTCAAATGCAAATAAAAACTCAACACAGGTTTTGACAAGTCCCTTATTAAAAAAAAGTTTCCCAATGTATATTCATCATCAATCACATCATCCAACGATTTAGGCCCTTATTAATCACGATAGATGATGCTGGCTGCTAACCCACACAAAAAAAAGCTCCAAATGACAGCTCCACTCCTGCTGCTGAAGTAAACAAGGGGTGGGGTCACCTGCCAACATCCTCTGTGACATCATTGACCAAATATGGACACGAAAAAGTGTTTGGGGTCTGATCTCTGAGATAGGATCGCTGCTACTTCTGTCTCCAACATGTCTACTTCCAGGACAAAATTAATAGGTTTAACCTTCAGCTTATCAAAGGTAGCCTGGGTTTCTGGCAACCATAAGAAAGAGACTGGAACTGAAGTTTGGGTCACTGGGTTAAAGATGGTAGGAATAATTGCATATGCATCTATAGTAAAAGTTAGCAAACCCCAAGAAACACAGGACACCCTTCTTATCAGAAGTCACAGGCCATTCAAAAACTACGAAAACCTTCTTGGGATCCATGGAGATTTTTTCCATGAACATGACCAGCTTAAGGAATTGGACGGTGCTCTTCTCAAATTCACACTTCTCTGGCTTAATGTACAATGTGTAAGTGTGGAGATGCTACAAGATCATGATTCCTATGATATCTAAGGGAGGAGGAGAAAATAGGATGTCATCCAGTTATGCATCCATGAACACATCTATAAAGTCGCTGAAAACATGATTGATAAAATGTTGAAATCTTGCAGGGTCATATAGCTGAATCTTCACCCTGAATACACTGGCCCTGAAAGGGTTAAATAAGGAACTTGAAATTAACCCTACCACTCTGATAAAATCCATAGGTATGGTTGGGCTATGTGTGATAGAATTACACTTATGCCCCATACACACGGTTGGATTTTCCGACGGAAAATGTCCTATCGGACAATGTTGTGTGAAATTCCAGGGGCGTGTGTAGGCTCCATTGGACATTTTCCATCGGATTTTCCGACGGACAAAGTTTTATCTCCTGCTCTCAATTTTTCCGACAACAAAGTCCTATCGGACTTTTTCCGATCATGTGTAGCGAATTCCGACGGACAAAGTGCCACGCATGCTCAGATCACATTACAAGACCAAAGCTATTGGCTACTAGCCTCTATGTAGTCCCGTCGTAGGCAACAAACGTCACCACGTTCAGAATGATCGGATTTTCCGACAACTTTGTCCGTCGGAAAAAAATCCGATGGATTTTGTGGTCGGATTTTCCGACCGTGTGTACGGGGCATTAGAGTATTTGTGTAACAGTTGTTTTGAAATTCTTACAATACCTTAACACAATGCTACATAGTTATACAAATTGTATCATAAAATTTTTTAGGTTACACACAAAAATACCTTCCTGAGTTACCATACCACATAGAGCTTTTTTCTGTTTAGAATATGATATACTTACCTTTCCCATTGTAACTAGGTTCCCACTATCCTCATTTTAAGACATTTTATTTATTACTGTTTACAAATTTTTACATAAACTATCTTACTTGTGTAGCACACCCCTCATAGGAGCTGCTGAGTTAAGGTTCCCCACTACTGCATGGCCAGGCACACAGCACTTCCTTTATGCATTCAAACACAGGAAACAGTCCTTGGCTTGTTTTTGTTGTTTTATTTAGGGGTTGATAACTTGGATGGGGTAGGGAATTATGGGATGCCCAACTTGAAAATGTCCAGAACAACGAACAAAAAGGGACAACTTCCTCCCTATTTACAAAGGTCTTCCTTCCACCTGTACACACTTGGTTCCTATGCTCAACTCCAGCTGAGTCACTCCAGGGGAATTAACAGTCTTTTAAGTTAATTCAGCAACTGCCCATTACAGGCTAGGAACATCCTGTACCTTTGTGGATAAAGTAGCGCATTGTGGAGTAAACAGCATCACCTTCTGCCTTCCTGTAGACTCTGAGCCTAGTTCTCCTGCTGCTGAAGATACCAGCCCACCTGGCTGCTTGCTTTCCCCAGTCATCCTGTCTGGCATACTTCCCCAATCCTCCTGACTGGCACACTTCCCCAGTCCTCCCGACTGGCACACAGATTTTCCAGGGCAAGGTTAGATGAAGATTTGGCACACCGCGGTCTTCAAGAGAGACTTACTGCAGCTGGCAGTCTCTCCCCTTGTTCTTATATATAAGATGGTGCAGCGCTAAACACACAAAAAATGTTTTTATATATAAAAAACAATCAAATTATGTCCATATACATATAAAACAAAAAGCAATCCAATGATGTCTTCAATTGTGATCTCAGGGGTATATGCATGCAGGTGACAACGTGAAAAAACCTCCACCGCAGAAACAATGGCCGCTCACCTCACTGAGTGGACCCTTTGATCATAGAGGGTCACAAAAGCCTTCCCACCAGGGGTTAAATAGTAGCGTTCCACAGGAGATGCAAGTTGCATTTAGCCAAAATGAAGGATGAAGTTCAATCACATACCGCCATCAATCATGTAAATATAAAATAGGACAACCATAGTGCTCTCTGCTTAAGAAGCAATTTATTGAATAAAAAAAGGTAATAAAACTCACAAGGAAAGCACCTATATCCCGGTGCTAGGTGAATACAGCATAAAGAAAGATGCATAGAAAGGGCTGCGGGTGGTGTCACTTTCGTCCGTATGCATTACGTCCATATGCAGGACTTTGTGACCCTCTATGATCAAAGGGTCCACTCAGTGAGGTGAGCGGCCATTGTTTCTGCGGTGGAGGTTTTTTCACGTTGTCACCTGCATGCCTATACCCCTGACATCACAATTGAAGACACCATTGGATTGCTTTTTGTTTTATATGTATATGGACATTTGATTGTTTTTTATATATAAAAAATGTTTTTGTGTGTTTAGCGCTGCACCATCTTATATATGTCTAATTGAGGGATTTTTAAAGGTTGACCTTTGGTGTTCAGCTGCTCTAAAAACGTATTAACTTTTATACCATTGCGCTGATTTATTCATTTATTATTATTTGTGATCTCCCCTTGTTCTGTCCCTGCACCGTGCTGATCTACTCACTGTCTCTGCTTGCTCCTTCCCACTGTTTCTCCGACATGAATCCCTCCAACTGCCTCCTGTGGTGGGATCCTTCCAGGCTAGCTTTTCTGAGCTCCCAGCCCTAGGTTCACCATCCGATAAGGGGTCCCTTAAGGGCCAGGACAGCCACCCACAGCACTGCTTTTCCATTTTCCTCTGCTGGCATGGCCCATGTCTAATAATATGGTATCCTAGAGCTGCACTATTAACCGTTAAAAAATCGCTATCTTTATTCAACCCCCTTCCCGATCTTAATCATGCATTTACACGATTCAGTGCAGAGACGTTTTCTGCTCACAGCTGACAGCTGTCAAAAGAAAAGGCAGCCTACCAAGTTTACCACAACATTGATCAGCGCTGAGAGATAACTATAAACATTTTATACTTATTTTTATTTTGAACCCAATAAAAGTAACATTTTTAATTTTTCTTTACTACTGTTATCATTGTGGATCGGCTTCTATGGTTCATAAACCCTTTATGTGGTTGGGTTGCTGCCTAGAATTGCTTTTGGATCCATTAGGTATTTAGGCATTCAAGGCTTCTCATATACATCGCAGAATTTTATATTTTTTTATATATTTTTTTATACTTTTGATTAGTGGCCATCAGTTAACACCCCCAAGTCCACACAATGAGTAAGGTGGGTGCATTTGGCATTTTGCCGATATTCACTTCCCATGATACACCATTGATGCATACTGATGCTCCTTAATTGCGACGTGAGATCGGGTCTCACTGGTTACAATTGAAGCGCCGGAGGTTCCGGTTTAGCCATTGGTGACGGCATCGCGTCATGATGTCAGAAAGCAATCGTGGGAACCCGCGAACTCGGAGCGAGGCTTGGTTGGGTGTTGTGAGTATAAGAGAGGTGAAGCAGCGCACCACCCGTGTCCCCAGACGATGTAATTTATTATGAAACGCGTAGGGTGGAGCGACACGCTGACATCACCTCGTGCAAGTAACTGTAACGTCTAGGAGTTTGGGTTTGTCCGTGTGTATCCGGTCGGTACACCGGACTTAAGGCTCATTTTCTCTTACCTTGATGTAAGGGTATTTTATTTCTACATTTTAATAAATTTTTTCGATAATGCACTATGGAAGCCTCTATTTTTTCCATATGATCCATATCCATGCATGAGTCTCTGTGACATACGAGCTTCGGAGGAACATTCAGCTCCCACTAAAGGGATTTGGGTCCAAAGATAACAGCGCCATCCAAGATCTTTCTGATACAGCAATCTTGCCACATGCTCTTTATGATCCTCTGTGACGGAGGATCATAGATGTCCGGTAAGCAGTGATTTCACATATCCTGGTGGTGGTTTACATGGTCTACACACTTCCGAATTATTCAATTCTTGGATTTATGGACTTTAATTTTTGTCTGGACATTCACTTCATTGCACGGGTGTTCTGAATCGATATCATCAGATATTGGACTGAAAGCGGAAGTAAACCCTCCTATCATTTTCAGCCAAAGAAGCTGCCATCTTTGCCTCTGTTTAATCTTCAACTGCCACAGTGCTGCACATGTGATCCGTTATGACACCAGCCATTGGATGGTTTGACTGTTTGGTTGAGAGCACAGCCAATGTGCAGTTAGCATTCACGGCATGCCTTTTTTTTTTAGACTGTTAAATCGATGGGTTTACTTCCGCTTTAAAATATTGAGTTATATGTTTACAGTTTTTTTTCATTCACAGCTATCACTCTAACAATTAATAATTATTATTTTTATTATTTTGCATTTTTTCAACATTCACTGTTGGCACTATTTATGCATATGTTTTTTGGTTTATACATTTATGTATGGAATTTATGCTTTTTCCTTCATTAATTTTATCCCTGAGGAGGGTTTAATTAGATAGTAATTTTACTGGGTTGTTGGTAGATTGGTGAACCTGTTTGGGCATTCGTTTGGATGCTCAGTGTTCGCCATCCAGTTATGGTTTATTTGTTTAGTGCAGCTTTTTTGTTTTCTTGTATTGTTCTTGCTGTTATTATGTAACACGGTTTAGTTGCTGCTATTCATTGGTCCTCAAAAAGACCACATTTGTTCTGGTGTAGACACACCCGAGTGCTTGAGACCTTAGCACAGTTTCTTTTTCCATTTTCCCTATAAACATTGGGGGTCATTTACTAAGATGAATGTGCTGCACCGGTTAATACCTTAATTGGTGCGCCAGATAAATCATTAATTGAGCATGTGAACCGGCATACGCATAAGCGCAACAGCAATAATAATATGCCATTGATAATAGCGCACACCATATCATTAGTGAGTCCATTCACACAGGGGCAACACGACTTCCAGCGTGACTATGGGAGGCAACTTGGACACGACTTGAGTATGAATTACAGCACGACTTGGGGCGACTTCAACGCGACTCGGGGCGACTAACAACACGACTTTAAGTCCCCCCCAGGCCAGGCGACTTTAATTTTAAATAAAAAAAATGGCATGGGTTCCCCTCCAAGAGCATACCAGGCCCTTCAGGTTTTGGTATGGATATTAGGGGAACCCTGCGGCAAAAAAAAAATGGCATGGGGGTCCCCCTCAAAATCCATACAAGGCCCTTAACCGAGCACGCAACCTGGCAGGCCGCAGGAAAAGAGGGGGGGGGGGGACAAGAGAGCGCCCCCCCTCCTGAACCATACCAGGCACATATCTTTTAAGCCATCTTCCAGTTACACCTCCAATCCTTTCCTTAGAAGCACAACAGAGTTGGGACCACTTGCCCATGTGTATATTAAGTCCACAGAATTAAGCTTTCATCGCCTCATCCAGAAACCCCCAACTAAGTGTCAGGGGGAGATCAAGGTACTGTCTTTAGTATACCAGTCTCTCCCACTCTCACTGTCCTTTCTATGGCTCTGCCCGTCTGGGCACTCTCCCAGATGACACACTCATTCCCAGATTTCCACCACTACTCACATAAGAGGACTCTGTCCAGGCCTCCCATAGTCTGTACCACCTCGTCTGGGACTTCAAAATTACAGGGGGTCTTTTAGATCAATACTAGAGGAGATTAAATCTTAGCAGCTCTGGGATGTCTGGCTCTCATGCCCCATCTTCCTAGCCCCCTCCCACACTGGCATTTATGTGGGCACTAAACCCACCTATTACAGCACAAAAGGAGGGAGTTCTCTCAAAGAGGAACTAACACCTAATTACAACTTTCCCTTTACCATACTATCTAGGAAAAGAGCCATCTAGTGGCACACAAGTTAATTGCACCTGCCAACACACTCACAAACACACTTGGATTAAACTGAGCTGACTTTCTGATTTTGGAACCATTGCCATAGCTATTTATTTTCTATATTAATACATCATTTACATCACTATTCATGGTGAGTTTACAGTGTAATGTTCACTTCATGCATTTAGACATACTGTATACTTACACTCCAAGGTCAGTTTAGCCAACAGCCAGTTAATCTTTCAATATGTTTTTGGATTGTGAGAGGAAAATGGATTATTCAGAGAGGATGCACAAAAACAGAGAATATACAACTTTCACACAAAGAGTTCACAACCTCAGTATTGCAAAATTAGAAGGTTAAACTAACCAGTAGATAGAATTTGCCTTTTGCAGGCTGATTATACCTTCTGAAACTTACCTTTGAAATTACTTTTAAAAACTTTAACACATACACTAAAATGTACTAATTGAATAGAAGCCTTTAAATATGTCTTGAGTAGTTTTATACATGGCATGCTGAGTACGATTTAAACTAAGTTGATTTGTTATGTACTGCTTTTTGTACATGATTACAGTGACTGTCAGATACAGATGATATCCAGGTTTTACGCAGATCACCGTGCCTAGAATACAGGAAATCCCTCATTATTTTAGACATTGTAATCCAAGCCATTGAACATTTAGACATCTTGGATAATTGCCATTAAACTCACAGGACCATATGGTATGGAGATTACCATCTATCATCGCCCTTATGAAGACAAACCTATTTTTTACTCTTAACCCACAATGACATAACGCTGTTTCACTTCTTTCCCCCTCTCCAAATGTGTGTTAATGGGCAGTTTACTGTGCCCTGTTCTTTTAATAGCTGACATTTGAGCTTAAATTGCTGGGTTCCAAAGACGGCAACATTTGGATCAATTCCATGCTATATCTGCTTACTATCAAGGCCTGCATTAGCCAAAACCTTTATAACTGTTTTATTAGGGACACTCAAACTATAGGTAAAGACCTATTCTTCTACATAAGTGTTCCCTAAACAGCCCTTGTGCAAAGTCTACAGATAGATTAGTCAAAACACAAAATCAGCTAAACAGATTAAGTTGGATCATTAGTAGTGTACAGTAGAACACTAAAACACAGTGGCTCATCTGTATAAAATTTGTCTTACACTTAGATTGGCCCTAATGTTGTGTCTGTATGGCTGTGGTAAGCACAATAGACATCAAGCTTCTCTGGGATAGGAACTGAGGTTAAAGGTATATAAGGGGTAGGCAGGTGATGGCAGACCTTTCTACATGTTCCCCATTATTACGTTGGACACCAAATGTGGGTCACATAAGAGGACTACCCATGGGGTACGTTCTTCTGGGCTATGCTAGGCACCTGTAACAGAGTCACTCTCTTTTACACATGGGGTACCTTCACTCTGTGCTGTTACCATTAATTAGGGATGGGAGAAAAGTTCGGGCCGAGCATAAGTTCGGGCCGAACAATATGCAGTGTTCGGGGCAATTTCGAAAAGGCACCGGAACACTGTTAAAGTCTATAGGAAAAATCAAAAGTGCTAATTTTAAAGGCTTATGTGCAAGTTATTGTCATAAAAAAGTGTTTGGGGACCTGAGTCCTGCCCCAGGGGACATGTATCAATGCAAAAATAAGTATTAAAAACGTCAGTTTTTTGGGAGCAGTGATTTTAATAATGCTTAAAGTGAAACAATAAAAATTAAATATTCCACCAGACTGGGGGGGGGGGGGGGGGGGGGGGTCTCGATAGTCTACTAGTCACTTACCTTTCCAACTGCTAAGTCGTCCTACATGCTCTTCTGGGAAGCTGATTTCTAATTCCAGTGGGACCTGGGGGTCTGGCAGAAAGCAAACTTTTATTCCTTCAAAGGCGTCTTGAATACTACCCCAACGGAAGCTAGTCCAAAAATTTTACCTAGATGGTATTACACTCCCAGCTCTAATTTTCCTACAGCTGATCCTCTGTGTTTCAGAGGATGCCAGCTCGTAGGCACGATGTCCCACATCTGGTGGGAGTGCCCCAGAATACGTTCATTCTGGAAACAAATTTTCAATATGATTGACAGGCTTGTTGGAAGCCAGATCCCCAGAACCCCAATGATCGCCCTTCTCAATGCCTATATTCCAAGGATACCCAAAGCCTCTCGTAGGCTGATTCATTTTATACTGCTAGGGGCTAAACTCACTGTGGCAAAAGCCTGGAAAAACACGAAAATCTCCTTCCCGGCGGTAATCAGGAAGGTTTCCTGAATAATGACTCAGGAGAAACTCTCTAGCATATTGTTGAATACAGCCAGAAAATTTGAATCTATCTGGGAACCCTGGGCTAACCATGTGGGTACCCCATTTTCCACTAACCAAATCCCTGCTTAACTTTTAACATGATATTGGTTTGATGCTCCTCTCCCTCTCCACCCTCATCTCTTCTTTCTCTTCCGGTTCTTCTTCCTTTCCTCCCTGTTTCCCCTTCAACTCTCTTCCCCCTATATTTCGAATGTTTACAAAAGAAAACAACGGTTTGCCTAATTTCATTCCTGAACTCAGAAGTTTAATACGAGTGACACAATTCATGGTGATTCTCTCTCCCTCTTAGGCAGAGTTTGAGAGGGGTTGGGAGATGGACACTCCTAATTCGGTACAGTTAGATCTCATATGGGGTACCGGAGGGAGGGGAGTCCTTTCACCCGACTCTCTGGAAATGTTTATTTTTCCTAAATCACGTCATGTACCTCTGATTTCAGGTGCTCAAGTTTCAATCTTGTTTTTATGTACCACTTACGTTTCATGATGTAGAGTTACAATAAATCTCAACAGTTGTTGTATACATGCTGTCGTTCTCATATGTATTTCTCTTGTATTTCAAAATAAATTCTTTGAAATTAAAAATGAAATATTCCTTTAAATATCATTCCTGGGGGGTGTCTATAGTATGCCTGTAAAGTGGCGCAGTTTTCCCGTGTTTAGAACAGTACCACAGAAAAATAAATTTCTAAAGGAAAAAATGTATTCAAAACTGATCGCGGCTGTAATTAATTGTCGGGTCTCGGCAATATAGATAAAACTCATTGACAAAAAACAGCATGGGTCCCCCCCCCCCCGAACCAAAAATAAAAAAAAAAATGGCGTAGGGGTCCCCTCAAAATACATACCAGACCCTTTTCCGAGCAGGCAACTTGGCAGGCCGCAGGAAAAGAGGGGGGACGAGAGAGAGCGCCCCCCGAACCATACCAGGCCACATGCCCTCAACATGGGGAGGGTGCTTTGGAGTAGCCCCCCAAAGCACCTTGTACCCATGTCGATGGGGACAAGGGCCTCATCCCCACAACCCTTTCCCGGTGGTTGTGGGGGTATGCAGGCGGGGGCTTATCGGAATCTGGAAGCCCCCTTTAACAAGGGGACCCCCAGATCCCGGCCCCCCCCCCCCTATGTGAATTGGTAACGGGGTACATTGTACCCCTACCATTTCACAAAAGAAAGTGTCAAAAATAGTAAAAAAGACAGGAGACACTTAGGGACAAGTCTTTATTAAAGAGTAAACGGGTGACCCCACCCCCCTATGATGCCTCGTGACATCAGAGGAAGGCGTGGTCACCCGTTTACGTCACTGAGTGGCCCCGCCCACAGTTATATAAGAACTGTCACCAAGAAGAAGCGTCACTCGGCGGGAGCCATGGAGGCGGAGCTGTTGCATTTTCGTATTTTTTCGGCTCATCGGGCGGCGTGATAGAAGATGAATGGACATAAAGGACTTGTCCCTAAGTGTTTCCTGTCTTTTTTACTATTTTTGACACTTTCTTTTGTGAAATGGTAGTTACCAATTCACATAGGGGGGGCCAGGATCTGGGGGTCCCTGTCACGTACCTTAAGGCAGAGCCCGAAGTGCAGGGAGCGGCCCCTCGTACACCCCTGGTTCGGGAACCCCTGGTAGGTATGACAGGGGCTCGGGAGCACAGAGGAGCACAAGCGCCTGGCTGGTAAGCTGAGTAGAGGGCTGGAGGTCTGTGCAGAGCTGGAACCGGGAGAAGTCCTGTAGTCCGGGAGCAGGAAGCAAACAGGTAAGGTACAGGAGGCACAAGGAGGTGTCCTGTAGTCCAGCAGCAGGAAGCAAGCATGTAATGTGTAGCAGACACAAGGAGGTGTCCTGTAGTCCAGCAGCAGGAAGCAAACAGGTAATGTGCAGCAGACACCAGGAGGTGTCCTGTAGTCCAGCAGCAGGAAGCAAACAGGTAATGTGTAGCAGACACAAGGAGGTGTCCTGTAGTCCAGCAGCAGGAAGCAAACAGGTAATGTGCAGCAGACACCAGGAGGTGTCCTGTAGTCCAGCAGCAGGATGCAAACAGGTAATGTGTAGCAGACACAAGGAGGTGTCCTGTAGTCCAGCAGCAGGAAGCAAACAGGTAATGTGTAGCAGACACAAGGAGGTGTCCTGTAGTCCAGTAGCAGGAAGCAAACAGGTAATGTGCAGCAGACACAAGGAGGTGTCCTGTAGTCCAGCAGCAGGAAGCAAACAGGTAATGTGCAGCAGACACAAGGAGGTGTCCTGTAGTTCAGCAGCAGGAAGCAAACAGGTAATGTGCAGCAGACACAAGGAGGTGTCCTGTAGTCCAGCAGCAGGAAGCAAACAGGTAATGTGCAGCAGACACAAGGAGGTGTCCTGTAGTCCAGCAGCAGGAAGCAAACAGGTAATGTGCAGCAGACACAAGTAGGTGTCCTGTAGTCCAGCAGCAAGAAAGCAAACAGGTAATGTGCAGCAGACACAGACGGGCAGGTCAGACACAGGGGGGATATCCAAGAGAGTAGTCAAAGTCCAGAGCCGGGATAGGGGCAGGCAGAGATCAGAAGAGTCAGAGGCAAGCCAAGTTTAAGCACGGATCAGATAGGTCAGGTTCTACAAGTCACAGGGTATACACAGGAAACGCTGTTGATCAGGCAGCAAGGCAGCAATGACTGGATCCGGTTTAAATAGCGCTCTTGGTGCCAAACAGCGTCAGGTTGGCCGCGCGTGCACGTTCCCGTCAGCCGCACTATTGCGCCTGTGTGGGCGCAGAGGGCCCGTTCTGAACCGGGGGATTCTCCTGTTCCTGGGAATGTTGGGAGATCTGCTGGAGGGGCTTTCCTGACAGTTCCCTTGTTAAAGGGGGCTTCCAGGTTCCGATAAGCCCCCCGCTTGCATACCCCCACAACCACTGGGCAAGGGTTGTGGGGATAAGGGCCTTGTCCCCATCAACATGGGGACAAGGTGCTTTGGGAGGCTACTCCAAAGCACCCTCCCCATGTTGAGGGCATGTGACCTGGTACGGTTCAAGAGGGGGGGGCGATCTCTAATCCCCCCTCTTTTCCTGCGGCCTGCCAGGTTGCGTGCTTGGATAAGGCTCTGGTATGGATTTTGGGGGGGCCCCTACACCATTATTTTAAAAATTTTGGTGCAGGGTTCCCCTGAAAATCCATACCAGACCTATACAGTCTGGTATGGATTTTGGGGGGGGACCTCTACGTCATTTTTTTTACATTTGGTGCAGGGTTTCCCTTAATTTCCATACCAGACCTGAAGGGCCCACGCAATTTTTTTTCAATTTGGGGTTCCCTTAATTGCCCAAAGGGCCTGGTAATGGACTGGGGGAGAACCCATGCGTTTTTTTTTTTTTCAATAACTTTTATCTATATTGCTGAGACCCGACAATTCATTACAGCCGTAATCAGTTTTAAATGACTTTTTTCCTTTAGAAATACTATTTTGCTGTGGTACTGTTCTAAACACGGGAAAACTGTGCCATTTTATAGGCATACTATAGACACCCTCCAGGCATGATATTTAAAGGAATATTTCATTTTTATTGTTTCACTTTAAGCATTATTAAAATCACTGCTCCTGAAAAAATTGCAGTTTTTTTAACTTTTTTTTGCATTGATACATGTCCACTGGGGCAGGACCTGGGTCCCAAAAAGACTTTTTATGACAATAACTTGCATATAAGCCTTTAACCTCTTCCCAGGCAGTGGTTTAGTTATCCTGACTGGGCGTCTTATGACGTCCAGCAGGATAACAGCCGCCGCTCGCCCGTGGGGGGCGCATATCGCATCGATCGGTGGTGCGGTGTGTCAGTCTGAGGCTCTTTACCATGTGATCAGCCATGTCCAATCACGGCTGATCACGATGTAAACAGGAAGAGCCGTTGATCGGCTTTTCCTCACTCGTGTCTGACAGACGCGAGAAGATCCTGACAATCTGTGCTGATTGTTTATCAGCGAAGACCCCCCTCGGATCCCGCTCAGGACCACCATCATGCTGCCCAGGACCACCAGGATGGCCATGAACACTGGACCAGCAGGTATGCCCCCCTAGACCACCAGGGAAATGCAAATCTGTGCCCACTCACAATGCCTACCACTGCCAGTGCCACCGGGGATGCCTATCAATGCCGCATATCAGTGCCCATCAGTGCCACGTATCAATGCCTATCAGTGCCCAGCAGTGCTGTCTATCAGTGCCCATCAGTGCGCGGCAGTGCCGTCTGTCAGTGCCACCCATAAGTACCCATCTTTGCAGCCTTTCAGTGCCCATCAGTGTCACCTTTCAGTGCCCACCAGTGCCACCCATCAGTGCCGCCTATCAATGCCCATCAGTGCTGCATATCAGTGCCACCCATCAGTGCCGCCTACCTGTGCCCATCAGTGTCACATATCAGTGCCCACCATCAGTGCCCGTCAGTGCCCATCAGTGTCCGCTCATTAATGCCACCTCATTTGTGCCACCTTATCAGTGCCTGTCAGTGCCGCCTTATCAGTGCCCATCAGTGAAGAATAAAGCGTACTTATTTACAAAATTTCATAACAGAAACAAAAGCAAGACTTTTATTTTTTTCAACATATTTGGTCTTTTTTTATTTGTTTAGCAAAAAAAAAAAACGCAGAGGTGATCAAATACCACCAAAAGAAAGCTCTATTTGTGGGAACAAAATGATAAAAATTCTGTTTGGGTACAGTGTAGCATGACCGTGCAATTGTCATTTAAACAGCGACAGCACAGAAAGCTGAAAATTGGCAGGAAGGTGGTGTAAGTGCACTGTATTGAGGAGGTTAAAATTAGCACTTTTGATTTTTCATATGCGTGTCCCATAGACTTTAACCGTGTTCGTGTGTTGTTCCAAATTTTTTGCCTGGTGCGAAACGAACCGGCGGTTGTTCGGCTCATCCTTACCATCAATGCGCTGGGACAAGGCTGAAGCCACCATGGGGGAATACAAAACCTTAAGGCGGGCCTCTGCTTTCAGAGATTAACATATACCATGCACGCTTACACAGCAACTGTCCTCTAGTTAACTCTTGGGTCCCTGTTCAATGTACACCTCTCACTGTAGCTTGCATTTACTAGGGACACGTTGAGCACATCTACTTACCCAGTGTTTGCCATTAACTCTCCCCAGTAGCGGAATGGGGCACCACCCTGCATCCTCACTTAATTCATTATTTCCTGTACCTGTACGCAAGATGAGAACATCCTTCAGTGATGACAGATAGCAGAAAAGGTAGCTGAAGGAGAGTTGAGCAGAGCCCTTCCAGGCAGATGGTGTGCTGGAGGATTGGGCTACATGGTAGCTGTCAGGCAATCCTCCCATGTGGCTGGACTCGTCTGGGCAGAGCTCCCTCTTGATTTTATATATGTTGGGGGGGGGCAGAGCCCAGCAGTAGCCTGCAAAAAACAGGGACCTGGGAAATAAGTTAACTTTTTCCGTCCCTGCCAGGCAGCAGCTAACTAGCACTTTTCAATCTGCTTACAGGAGGTAAGTACTGTGTAACATGCTGTGGAATATATTGGCCTTACTCAAATGATTACATTACACAAGATCACATTTTTATGGTGGTCATAAACAGACTAATATTTTACCTTGTGTGATATGACAAAAGCTCCAATCTTTTGTGACTCTGCAGGACAAACAAGCTGGCGGTGGGGAGGAACCACAGCATGGGGGGGGGGGGGGGGTTGTGAAACATGTGGAAGTGTCAGATACCTGCAGCGGCCAGTGATTGTTAATATGTTTGAGTTTTTTACAAACAGGCTGCCAAAAATATAAGCATAGCTTCTTTTTTAGGCTGACTTTATTTTGTTTTCCAGAACTGGGGTGGTAGAGCACAGGACTCGAAGCTTGGTGGAATTTCTGATTGTATCAAAAGATTGTTATAGTGTGGCTGTTTCTATTTCCCAATTTAGTTTTATAAAGAGTTAATCCTAAATACAATATGTGACAATTTAAAATATTAAGGCCTGTGGGTGTGATCTGAACCAAACTTCAACCATAGGCCCCACCTACACTTGACACAGTTGACAGGATATTCCAAGCCTGTCCTCTTCTGAAGACAAGGGTCCTATTTACACTATGGTACCCCTGAAAACTGCATTGGCACTGATTCCAAAATATAAAGGCATAAATATTTCCTTGGAGGATTGGGTAGAGAACTTGGAGAGTGTAGTTCGTCTATTTCAAGTACCTGCTAAACTTCTGCCTGATTTACCTAATAATTCATTGGTAGAGAATGCTAGAAAGGCCATCTTTGTGCAGCCTGATGCAGAGCAGTGGCTGAAGTTCTTTTGCAGGAAACAGCAGGGGGGTAAGACAATCACTAATTTCACAGAAGCCATTCAGGAATTACTAAAGTGGTTGGAGAAAAAAGATCACCTGGGTTGCACTACTGTAGGTGCTCCTGACAAAATACTTTGAAAGTAATTCATTTCAGGAGTCAATGCCTGTTCCATTAAAAGGGCCTTGCATGTGTGGGTGAAAGCAGATGTTGCAGTACCATTTAATGTTGTCAGCAATTACTGTATGTATATCTACTGAATGAATTGCATTGGTTATCTATGTCTACTCATGATTACCCTCATGTAACATCGTACTGATTTCCAATAAATTAAAATTTTCTACACATGCGTGCTTCATCTAAAGTCCCAACACCACCAGAAGTGTAGTAGAAACTGTACACACTGTATTAGATACTATGTACACCGCCTGCACTGTATTGTATACTGTGTACACCACTAGAAGTGTAGAAGAAACTGTACACACTGTATTAGATACTGTGTACACCGCCTGCACTTTATTAGAAACTGTAATACAGCTGCACTGTATTGTGTTCTTTGCACACCACCAGAAGTGTAGTAGAAACTGAACACACTGTATCAGATACTGTGTACACCCCCATAAAAGTAGTAGAAACTGTACTACTAGTATTGCACTGTATTATGTACACCAGCAGAAGTGTAGTAGAAACTGTACACACTGTATTAGATACTGTGTACACCACCTGCACTGTATTAGCAACTGTACAATGGGTGAACTGTATTGTATACTGTGTACACCAGCAGAAGTGTAGTAGAAACTGTACACACTGTATTAGATACTAATAAGCAGTGATGGCACTAACGCCGTTAAAGTAAACGGCGTTACGTAACGCCGTTACTTTAGAGGGTAACGAGTAATCTAACTGATTACTCTTCCCCTCGCGGTAACGCCGTTCCCATTACTGGGGCGGCGTTACCGCAATTACCCGCCGCGATCGCGGAGCCGTCCGCGGCCTCGGCCTTAGGAAAGGCTGCGGCTTCGGCCTAGCTCCGGAGCGGCGGCCATCTTGGTGCACCCGATGGCCGCCGCTCCGGCCTAGCCCAGGAGTGGCGGCCATCTTGGTGCACCCGTCGGCCGTTTACAATGTGATTGCTCCGTCAAATGACGGAGCGATCACTTTGTAAACAAACCGGCGTCAAGATGACGCTGGTCTCCCCTCTGTGTACAGATCTGTACAGTGGAGGGGAGAGATCGGATGGCAGCAGCCATCCCTCCATACCCTGCCACTACTCTGCAACACCCTGCTAATACTGCGCAATACTCTGCAACACCCTGCTAATACTGCGCAATACTCTGCAACACCCTGCCAATACTGCGCAATACTCTGCAACACCCTGCCAATACTGCGCAATACTCTGCAACACCCTGCTAATACTGCGCAATACTCTGCAACACCCTGCTAATACTGCGCAATACTCTGCAACACCCTGCCAATACTGCGCAATACTCTGCAACACCCTGCCAATACTGCGCAATACTCTGCAACACCCTGCCAATACTGCGCAATACTCTGCAACACCCTGCTAATACTGCGCAATACTCTGCAACACCCTGCTAATACTGCGCAATACTCTGCAACACCCTGCTAATACTGCACAATACTCTGCAACACCCTGCAAATACTGCGCAATACTCTGCAACACCCTGCCAATACTGCGCAATACTCTGAAACACCCTGCCAATACTGCGCTATACTCTGCAACACCCTGCCAATACTGCCAATACTCTGCAACACCCTGCCAATACTGCGCAATACTCTGCAACACCCTGCCAAAACTGCGCAATACTCTGCAACACCCTGCCAATACTGCGCAATACTTTGCAACACCCTGCCAATACTGCGCAATACTCTGCAACACCCTGCCAAAACTGCGCAATACTCTGCAACACCCTGCCAATACTGCGCAATACTCTGCAACACCCTGCCAATACTGCGCAATACTCTGCAACACCCTGCCAATACTGGGCAATACTCTGCAACATGGTATAGTATATATCTCTGCGCTTGCCTGGTGAATAAATAGGGCTAATGGAATACTGCGGCAAGCACTGATAGGAACTATCGGATCCCAAGGAATTAAAGCGGAAGTAAACCCATCGATTTAACAGTTTAAAAAAAAAACCCTGCCAATACTGCGCAATACTCTGCAACAGCCAGCCAATGGCTGGTGTCATAACGGATCACATGTGCAACACCGTGGCAGTTGAAGATTAAACAGAGGCAAAGATAGCTTCCTTGGCTGAAAACAATAGGAGGGTTTACTTCCACTTTAAGGTAAGGTAAAGAGGTAGTGCTGCGCTGTATAATAAAGCGGTAGAAACTAAGGTATATTAAATCGGTATGCACACAAGTAAGTGCTGATTATGCAGAAGATAGAGGATGGTGTGAATTTTGGTGCATAAATCACATAAAATCGCATAAACGTGACATAGCTTAAAATTGCATAAAATTGCATGAAATCGCAAAAAACATCATATTCAAAGGATAAATCAAAAATGACATCTCTTAAAATTGCATAGAAACGCATAAAAATCGCATAAGGTTGCATCCCTGCCAATACTGCGCAATACTCTGCAACACCCTGCCAAAACTGCGCAATACTCTGCAACACCCTGCCAATACTGCGCAATACTCTGCAACACCCTGCAATACTGCGCAATACTCTGCAACACTCTGCCAATACTGTGCAATACTCTGCAACACCCTGCTAATACTGCACAATACTCTGCAACACCCTGCCAATACTGCGCAATACTCTGCAACACCCTGCCAAAACTGCGCAATACTCTGCAACACCCTGCCAATACTGCGCAATACTCTGCAACACCCTGCCAATACTGCGCAATACTCTGCAACACCCTGCCGATACTGGGCAATACTCTGCAACACCCTGCCAAAACTGCGCAATACTCTGCAACACCCTGCCAATACTGCGCAATACTCTGCAACACCCTGCCGATACTGCGCAATACTCTGCAACACCCTGCCAATACTGCGCAATACTCTGCAACACTCTGCCAATACTGCCCAATACTCTGCAACACCCTGCCAATACTGTGCAATACTCTGCAACACCCTGCCAATACTGCGCAATACTCTGCAACACCCTGCCAATACTGCGCAATACTCTGCAACACCCTGCCAATACTGTGCAATACTCTGCAACACCCTGCCAATACTGTGCAATACTCTGCAACACCCTGCCAATACTGCGCAATACTCTGCAACACCCTGCCAATACTGCGCAATACTCTGCAACACCCTGCCAATACTGCGCAATACTCTGCAACACCCCGCCATACCCCGCAACACCTGGCCATACCCCGCCACACCCCGCCACACTCTGCAATACGCGGTAATACCCAACCATACTCGGCGATACCCAGCCATACCCAGCTATACCCAGACAATATTACAGTTGGGGAGATGACGTGGATATTACAGTGGGGACTATATGGTGGTGGAATTTTCAAAGGTTTTTGCAAATTCAATTATTATTTGCTGATCCGAAAAATGATCCGATCCGTGACTCTGCAACGATCCGATCCGTGAGTTTGGGGGGGATAGATGTACAGGGGGGGAACAGATATATGTGTGTGGGGGGGGACAGACGTGTAGTGGGGTACAGAGGGGGAACAGATATATGTGTTGGGGGGGAAATAGACGTGCAGGGGGGAACGCACCCCTTGCTTACAGTAATACTAGACCCGCCCCTAAGAATATAAAAAAAAAAGTCAGTTACTTTGCTGAGTAACTAATTACTTTTCCAATGTAGTAACTGAGTTACTAACTCAATTACTTTTTTGGGAGAAGTAATTTGTAATGTAACTAATTACTTTTTAAAGTAAGATGACCAACACTGCTAATAAGTGAATGATCAAAGATGACCCGGCGTTCCAGGTGAGGCAAGAAAGCCTAATGGAAGCAGCACGTGGGTGTAATCAAAGGAGAAATAGCTGCACACCACGGCTAGTTTTCAAAATCCTTTATTGGAGTTCCCGATGTGACATCACAGGACACCAACAGGCTGCATGGTTGATGCGTTCCACACACTACAAATGTGCTTAATCATGTGGGAGAAGTGGTTTGGGCCTAAAACTGTACAGTGCACAAGGCTAACAGCTATATATCGCACAGGAACGCTGTCCAGATTTTAGTGTGAATTGGCATATTGTTTTATGTAATATTAGTAAAAGGTATTTTATATTATATGTTTTGATGTGTGGGTACCTTAATGTCCAATTCACACTGCCCACACACTAAACTGCAACAGTTTTGTGTGCAGGCACTACTCTGTCCCAGCTGCAGTGAGCCAGCAGTAGGGGGCAGTGTGATGCACATTTTACCCCATCACACAGCTCCCTTTTTTGTATGAACTTTTTTTGAAGCGCACAATAGTGACACTAGCTCACTGCACAGCTCCAGGCTGTGTTGTACTGCAAGCAGGGCACATAGAAAACATAGAGAACTATTGTTCACACCTATGCAGGTTGCAGTTTGCATATTCCAGGTGCATTTTGCATTTTTCAAAACACGTTTTTGATCTATTGAAGTCCCTGGCCCTTTCCATAAAAGGCACAGATGTGAAAGTGACCCATAGGAAACCATTGTGTTTCTGCAAAACTGAAAATGCACAAAAAAATGCATAGGTGTGAACCAGCCTTAGGCTCCATGCACACAGGACGCTCAAAAAGGTAATTCTGAACGTCGGATTTCTCTGCCTCTATTTAAAATCAATGGTTCCCTATGGGAGCCCATTGATTTGAAAAGAAGTCGCACCAGAAGTCGGATCATCATGATCCGAATTGTGGTGCAACTTGTGTGCTGAGGATGAAGGGGAACCATGCCAAAATGAAAAAAAAGGCGTGGGGGTCCCCCCAAAATCAGACCCTTATTCGAGCCTGGTACAGTTTGGGGGGGGCACTCGCTCGTCCCCACCCCCTTTCCAGACCGGCCAGGCTGCATGCTCGGATAAGGGTCTGGTATGGATTTTGGGGGGACCCCCGCGCCATTTTTTTCATTTAGGGGGGTTCCGCTTAAAATCTATACCAGACCTAAGGGCCTGGTATCGTCCGAGGGGGGAACCTCACGCCAATTTTTTTTTCCATTTTGGTGGGGTTCCCCTTCATCCTCAGCACACAAGCCACACCATAAGTCGGATCATGATGATCCGACTTCTGGTGCGACTTCTATTCAAATCAATGGGCTCCCATAGGGAACCATTGATTTTGAATAGAGGCAGAGAAATGCCTAACGAGGCTTAGGCTGGATTCACACCTATGCATTTTAAGTGCTTATTGCATTTTGCAGATTTGCACTACAGTCCATTTAAAATGGTTTCCTATGGAACACGTTCTGTAGTACAAATCTGAAAAATCCAAAAAGCACTAAAAAGGCTCTTTTTACAGAGTTAACCCTCATTTAACACCTTTTACCGGTGTCTGGCGTTTCCAGGACTGCTCTTGAATGCAATTTTATGGCGTTCAAAACAGCCCATAAACTCCACTGCTGAAAAACGAAACTTCCATGTGTGCATGGACACATAGGATAACATAAAACTCCAATGGGATCAATAAATAAATAGTAAATAAAAATGATGGTCTATGGCAGTGATGGCGAACCTTGGCACCCCCAGATGTTTTGGAACTACATTTCCCATGATGCTCATGCACTCTGCAGTGTAGTTGGGCATCATGGGAAATTTAGTTCCAAAACATCTGGGGTGCCAAGGTTCACCATCACTGGTCTATGGGGATAGACTGTTAGTCCATAATGTCCATAATAAGTCCATGCATAGGCTGTACTTGAATGGCAGCTCAGTGTGAAGCAAGAAGCAACTTGGAGAACAACTGGAGGGAGAACACAAGTGCCAAACTAAGTGCAGCAAGTTTGGTAATTTAATAAGGAGAAGAAACTGGTACTCACGAGAGTTAAAACATTAAAGGCATATAGCACTGCGGTGTGTGGACATATACAGAGTGGGGCATCAGGGTGGCCTCTGCGGTAGTGTGGTCTGAAGGCTGGCGCTGGTGGATTCCAGCACTTCCTGGAGCCGTACAACGAACAGGGGACCAGAGCTGACTTCACTTCTGGATGTGATGCAACACCATAGGTGACGTGTTTGCGTAGCATGCGCTCCTTCTTCAGGCCTAGTGGGTGCCATATTGGAAGAGGGCGTTATAAGATTGTGGTAGCTGCAGCTGGGTCCTAAAGTCCAGTGCCAATTTAAATGGAACCAGCGCTGTGGCAATTGCCCTGAATGTTATACAGACAAAGCATTTGACATAACAGTTCATACTAACATTATCAGCTATGAGCATTAAAAAAAATCTAATGAATAATGTGAAATATATATTATATACATAACAATATACGAGAATAAAAAATATATATAAAAAAAATATAAAATATATCTATGAAAAATGAAAGATGAAAATAATTGCTAATGGGGCTAACAATAAAAATAAAAATCAAGAATTAAAATTGGAAACCAGAATCAATCAAATGTGAGCTGAGTGGAGCAAAGGATGGACGTGCCGACGTAGCGTCCGCACGGAGGGAGGAGCTTGAGCCGGAGGGCTGAGGAGAACAGGCGTGCAGCCGGGAGGACGCGGGATCGCTCCGTGGGCGAGATGCAGCGGACGCCCGCGTATCATCTAGTCCCCCCAGGGAAAGCAGCGCAGGATGTGTGCGCTCCACCGCAGGTAAAAGTGAACTAACCGGCAAAACAGCGGCATCAACCGGGACGCGCAGCAGCGCAGCAGCGGCTCTCCTCCTCCTCCCCCATCTCCCCCCTACCAACTAACCCCCGTAGACTCGGCGGGACGGACCCACAGGCAGACACAAACTAATGAGGTCAGCGCATCAATACCGTCTGTGAGTATCCATTACACCCTCCTTGAAGCCTGCATCATCTGGAGGTAAGATCTACCCAATTGCTGACTTAAAGCACAGAATGTACCTATAAGACTGGCTAATGTGCTAGGACAGTCCTAGGATAAGACTATACAATTGTGCCAGGACAACTGGCAAATGTCATGTTTCCTTTTTTTTCTTTCTCCCCATGTCATTGTGGGTTAGATTTGGCCCCCTGTTTCCCTGTTCCGTCTGGGCGCCCTTGTCTCCCCCCTTCCCACCTACCTTCGCTGGGGTATCACCCCCCCCCCCCTCCTGTAAGAGGGGATGGGTGGGTTATAGCGCAAATCGACCCCATATCAAGAGGGGAGTAGCAACCGGCGCCTAGTGTACCCCCTGGTCTCTCTTTGTACCTACAGCAGTGCGAAAAACTTATCGGTATATGTACCCAAATCGCACCGGGTAGCCTCAGAGTGGACAACTTCTGCAAGGGGGTGGGTTGGTTCCCTTCCCTTTAAATGCAGCCGGGATATAATTGGAGTTCCAAAGTGATCTTTTTGAAGCATCATATATGCACACGGGCGTATTTTTGTTTTAAAACCCATGATTATGGGAAGATTATGGACATCATAGTCCTCAATGGTGGAAAATTATTTGAAATGAAAATTCTTGAATCTGCCTCACAGTTACTACACACATCAAAAGCTGCTCTATGGATTGCAAGTGTGACTCAGATTGGGGTCTATGAGGTTCTATTTTTCTCACCTTAAAAGCCGCATTATCGAATGAAAGAGTAATTCGGATCGGTGTCTAGGAAGATTGACTATCACACACTAAAAATTGCACCATGGAATGAAAGTGAAATTATGATTGGTGTTCATGAAGATATATTATCATACACCAAATGCTGCTCTATGGAATGAAAGTGTGATTCCGATTGGTATCTACGAAGACCTACTGGTCATTCTGGCTCAGCCTGACGACAGATGTCTGAATAAGACCGAAACCTCAGATTGTGTACGCTTTATTCCAGGTTTTTCTTAAATATGAAACTAAGGTCAAACTATAAAACCACATGTTCGTAGGTTGCCTATGCCACCAAGATGAGTGACCCCCAGTAACATATTGTAAATACCGATTCACTCTACCTCTAGAGCCATTGGGTAGGACATTGAAAAGGTGTAAACTGTTTATTGCTGATGTTAACTGGCAGGAAAGGCGAACAAACCCCCCTGTTCAAAAGATAACAGCGCCAGCCATTGCGTAAGTGTTTTGCGCCCCATCCAAAGATCCTACAAGCGGAAAAGGTCCCCCCCAGCTTCTTGCAAACTAGACTGCATACACTAGAGGGACACCCAGAAGGAAGCCCCGGGACCTAAAGTTCAGGGGGATATAAGCAACAAACAATACCCCCAAGAAGCCCGGACAGGACTCTGAGAGACGGACAAGGCCGTCCGACCCCAGATTGAATAGAACTCAAAGGGGCAACTCGGCCTTAACTACCACAAGATATTAATTTTGTGACGGGAAGACACAGAGAGGGGCTTAGTCCAGGCGCCCCAGACGGCCCCGGTACAGACCGTGAACCCAAAAAAAAAAAAATTTCTAAACTATCAAGGGGTAAGAGACAGCCTTAAAGTAAGGACCTCATTAAAAGGTAGGAGGTGGAAAAGGGCCCAGGAGGCCAAGGTTTGCAACAAGACTGGGGAAGAGAATTAGACCCACTAGGAAGGCCAACATGAGTAAAGACCCAGCCAAACAGCCTAAGAAAGCAACCACCAAAGGCAGCAAAGGGGAGACAAGTACAATTAAACACTATCTAAGACAGGGTGCAAGCCCAAAAACATCGGGAAAAGAAACCCGGGCTGGAGCTTCCCCGGAGAGTAGGGGTGGGGCGGAAGGAGAAATCAACGACTCCAGAGCGGACCTCACAATGGAGACTGAGATTAAGCCTAGTAGGGGGGAGGATCAACAATCAGGAACTCACATCCCCAATAAACTTGAAATGGAGGCGATGTTACTACGCCTGGAGAATGTAATCAAACTCGAAATCAACTCCCTACGGGAGGATATGGGCCATCTGCTGTCCAGGGTTGAAGCGGTGGAAGGGAGAGCGGACTCTATAGATTTGGAAATCGCAAAACTGAAAACACAATTAAAAGGCGCCTATCTCACCCAGAGAGATACCCTCTATAAGATAGAGGACCAAGAAAACAGGGATAGGAGGCAAAACCTGAGGCTGCGTGCCGTTCCGGAACAAAGAGGGGAGGACCTAGAAAGAAAACTATGGGAAATTTTGAGCCCCATAAGTGGCAAGGACTCAGACCACTTTCCCCACATAGAAAGGATACACCGAGTAGGAAGACCCGAAAGGGGGGGTACAGAGCGGACCCGGGACATAATTGTCAGATTTAGCCACTTCAAAGAAAAATAGGATCTGTGGGCTAAAATAAAAAATAAGTCTCCAATACTGCATAAGGACGTTGAAATTCAAGTATACGCAGACCTATCGGCCCGAACCCTTGAAAGACGGAGACACCAGAAACCCCTGCTGGAAATATTGAAAAGGGAAAACATAAGATATAACTGGGGTTTCCCCTCATGTTTAATAGGGTCAAAAGAGGGGTGCACGGCCAGGTTGAGGTACCCGGAAGAAGTGCAGGGATTTTGTACAAAACTCGGGATCTCTGTCCCGAACTTGCAGGGCTGGATGGAAATGGAAGGCCTGGGGGACCCTGGGGGGGGGTGGGGGAGGGGAGGGAGGAGGGGTGATTGCGCACATGTAGTTGTATAAGAACCCTGTTCGAACCGGCCCTGCCCCCCCCTCTGCGCCCCGAGTCCGGGTCGCGGAGGGGGAGGGGAGGGCTAAACAAACTCCACCTCACCAGGAATCCGGAGTCTAAGGGAAGCCACAAAGGATGGCCCCCAAGGACCCGGGGACCCCAGTTGGGGCAAGAGAGGGGGGGAGGGGGGGGGAGGGTGAGAGGGGGGGGGAGGGGGAGAGAGAAGAGGGAAAAAGGAAAGAAAAAGAAAGAAAACCCCAAAAGATTAAATGAAGGACATCGAAATAAATTTTTTATCTTACAATGTGAAAGGCTTAAACTCGCGTGGCAAGCGTGCTAAAATCTTGGAGGAAGTAGAGAGATGTGGGGCGGGTATAGTGTTCTTGCAGGAGACCCACCTGACCCATACCTCAAATATTAGACTGTTTTCCCCTGCTCTCCCAAACTGGTTTTATGGAGATACTGTCTCAAGCAGGGCAAGAGGAGTGGCTATTGGGATAGCGAGGGGGATAGACTTCACGGTGGAGGAGAGAATGACGGACCCCGAGGGGAGGTACCTGTTTCTTAGGGGCTCCCTCCTTGGGGTAGAACTCACACTGGCCAATGTTTATGCCCCCAACGTCAAACCTATCTCATTCCTCGAAGCAATTCTGCGTAAGCTGAGGGCCTTCAGGAAAGGATACTTGATCCTGATGGGGGATCTCAATTTTGGAATGGACCCTGCGTGGGATAGTACGTCTGGTGGAACAGGGAGGGGTAACGCACAACTGAAACAGATTAAAAAAAAACTATCGGAGGATCAACTGTTGGATGTATGGAGGATCCAGCACCCGCGGTTAAGAGACTATTCGTTCTTCTCCCCTGTCCACCAGACGTATTCCCGTTTGGACTATATTTTAATAGATCATGGTATATTGGAAAGGGTCAAAGAATCAGATATCGGAATAACCTCCCTCTCGGACCATGCGCCGGTATCCATGAGGCTAAGGTTCCCTGAATATAAACAACCATCCAGCGGATGGAAACTCAACCCAGAATTGCTTCATGACAAAGAAATCAGGGACTATATTAAAAAGGAGCTAGAATGGTTCTTTCAAATTAATGACAACGGGGAGGTCTCAGAGGCCCAACTGTGGGACGCCCATAAAGCGTACATTAGGGGGCTCCTGATAGCCAAAGCCTCATGGAAAAAAAAGGAGGGGCTGAGAAAAACGCAGGCTTTGATGGTCGAGATTAAAACCCTGGAGCAAAAGCACAAATCTGGGGGGGGCACATAGCCAGAGTACATACTTAGAGCTTATGGATAAGAGAGAGGAATTAAAAGACCTAGCTGAACAGGAAGTCAGACAGAAGTTCAATAAATTGGCCAGGGAACAATATATATGGGGCAACAAGCCAGGGAAATTTCTAGCAAGGAAACTGCAAAAAAAGAAAACCAGAAACTTTATTGAAAAAATCCAAACAAGAAACGGGGAGATGAAGTTTACCCCTAGCGAAATAGCCTCTACATTCAGAGACTACTACAAAGAACTCTACGAGGTGAAAACCCAGGGAAACAATGACAGTATTGGAAATAGCCAGAAAACCTCTGAGTTCCTAGGGAGGGCAGGGCTAAAGGTTCTAGGCGGGGAGGAGAGGGATGAGCTTGAGAGGCCAATAACTGAGGAAGAGATCTTAGCAGCCATTAATAACTCTCCAATAGGGAAGAGCCCGGGCCCGGATGGCTTTATGGCCTCATATTATAAAACGTACAAAGAGATTCTTATACCGAGATTGCTGCGATATATGAATGGACTAGGGATAGACTATGATATGAGTGAAGAGGCCCTAAAAGCTACGATCACCCTATTGAGGAAGGATGGGAAGGATGGATCAGTGTGCTCGAACTATAGACCCATTTCTTTATTAAATTTCGACACAAAACTATACGCCAAGATATTGGCGGATCGAATAAAGGGGCATTTGGGCACACTGATCCACCCGGACCAGGTCGGGTTTGTCCCGGGTAGAGAGGGGAGGGATAATGGCATCCGGACACTGCTAGCCATACAGAGGATGGGAGATTTGAGAACCCCCAGTCTACTTCTCTCAATAGACGCTGAAAAAGCGTTTGACAGGGTAGACTGGGGGTTCATGTTCAACACTCTACAGGGAATGGGCTTCGGACCCAGAATTATTCAAAAAATTAAAACCTTATACAATCACCCGAAAACAAACATTAAGGTCAACGGAACGACCTCCGCGGAGTTCGAACTGTTTAATGGAACCAGGCAGGGCTGCCCACTCTCCCCTCTCCTTTTTATCCTATCTCTGGAACCGTTGCTAGCCGTAATTCGCGGTAACCCAGAGGTGGAAGGCTGTAAAGTTGGTAGTGAAGAGCACAAACTTGCGGCCTTCGCGGACGACGTCCTCTTTTATGTAAGTTCACCCCAGAAGTCAGTCCCGACGCTGCTTAAAACCCTAAAGGAATATGGTGAACTAACAAACTTTAGAATCAATGCCTCAAAAACATTTATTCTTAATATCAACCTCAACAAAAGTGAGAAACAGAACTTACAGAAAATAGTTAGTTTCACCTGGAAAAAAAGAATAAAATACTTAGGAATAGAACTGGCTAACAACCCGAGGAAATTATACAAAATAAATTATATCCCGCTCCTAGAAGACATAAAAAATAAATGCCAAGAGCTGAGGGGAAAAATTCTATCCTGGATAGGCAGGATCAATGCGGTTAAAATGATGATCTTGCCAATCATCACATACAAATTTCAGATGCTCCCTCTCCCTCTCCCAAAACAGTACCTCGGTAAATTAAGAGCTATTATAATGAATTTTATTTGGAACTACAAAAAACATAGAATCTCCCTTCAAGTTTTAAAACAAGACAAAAGTCAGGGTGGCCTCGCGGTCCCAGACATAGAAAGTTACTACCACGCTATAGCTTTATTGAGAATCGCAGAATGGGGTAAAACAGGTAATACTAAAAGATGGGTTAGTTTGGAAGAAGCACTGAGTGAAGCTAGGCTGGGGAGGATTGTGTGGAACCCTCCGAAAAGCCGGACACTGGGAGAAAAAACACATATAATCACTATCACGACTTTAAAAATCTGGGACAAAATCTATAAAATATTCAACAAAAAATATAACTCGCCACTTATAGCACTTAAAGAAAATCCTATTTTCCCGCCAGGGCTAAAGGAAATAGGAGGTGATTGGATTAGAAAGGACTGCACGAGACTAGGGGAAGTTATTAGTAAGGGGAAGGTTATGACTTTGCACGAGTTACAGAACAATGAGGCTTTCTCCATAGATGGATGGCGGCATCGCCAGTTAACCCACTTTGTGGGTTCCCTCCCTGGTCCACTAAGGGAGGCTAAGGACCTAACAAAATTAGAAAAAATTTTCACGGCAGATTGTTCTAAAAAAAGAATTTCTAGAATCTACAAACTGTTATTAGAAAGAGATAGGCCGGAGATGCCGCCATACCTCATCAAATGGGAAAGCGAACTAGGAACACAAGTAGAAATAGGCACTAGTAGGAAAATTTTAAAATTAGCACATGGGTCAGCGGTAGATGCGAAAACTGCGGAAACAAATTATAAGTGCATGGCCAGGTGGTATAGAACCCCGGATAGGATCAGTAGTTTCCAGGCGGATACATCCGCAAACTGCTGGAGGGGGTGTGACCAAAGGGGCACAATGGGCCATCTATGGTGGGAGTGTGCTAAAATTAAAAAATTCTGGGAGACCATCCTAAAATTCATAAAAGAAATAACAACGATTGAGGTAAAAAATGACCCTTGGGTGGTACTGATGCATGCCACATCGATGGAAATCAGGCAATATAAAGGCTCCTTGATCCCCCATCTGCTCAATGCGGCTAAAAAGGTAATCCCAAGAAGGTGGAAGGACAAGGAAAGCCCACCCTTATGGGAATGGGTTGATGCGGTGGAATCCACATACACGATGGAATGTGTGTTGTACACCGGGGAGGAGGACAGAGAGGCCACGAGGACCAGATGGGAGAGCTGGAGAAAATTTAAGAGGTCTTGGAGTCATAGGGAGGCTCTGCGAGTATTGCCGCGATAACGGATGACCCCTAGGGGGAGAAAATGGAAGGAGATTCAGCCGAGGAAAGATAGATGTTAAGGGTAGGAGAAGACACTGGTGGTGGCAATGCAGCGGACGGGGCCGGGGAGGGCGGGGGTATGGGGGAAATAGGAGGGAGGGGGGGGGAAAAAAAAAAAAAAAAAAAAAACCCCTAGGGGAGTAAACTGGATCGGAGAAGGAATAGGACTTAGGACAAAGGAAGTGGAGGGGCAGTGGAGGCTAGGCGGGATTCCAGATGTATGTTTGTATCCCAGGTATGTAAACTTGTTGAACGTCCGACTCAGGACTAAGGATGGGCCCGGTGCTCGATGCGAACCCACGTTCGCATCGAGCACCGGGCGTTCGCTCGCTCGGCGAGCCCAGAACTATTTTGGCCGCTCGCATCACGTTCGTGTGATGCGAGCGGCCCCGCAATGCATTGCGGCCGGCGCGGCCGACGCAGTGCATTGCTGGCTGATGATTGGCCAAGCATGCACTGTGACCCCGCATGCTTGGCCAATCACAGCCCCGGAAACTCGAAGAGCCATAATTGGCTACAGGCAGGACGCCTGTAGCCAATTACAGCTCAGGGGCTGTAGTACACGCCCCCCCCTATAAAACGCCGCCACGCCGTCTGCGCCGGTCACATGCTGTTCCGGCGCAGATTGAGCAGGCTGTTCCTGTGACACTCTGCTGCATTTAGATAGATAGAGAGAGAGATTCACTTGCAGAGATTGAGTTAGATAGATTCAGTTACAAAGATTGATTGACAAAGAGGGGCTTGTAGTGTGCTCGTGGCAGGCAGGCAGAGCTCCTATATTTTGTTACCAGAAGCACCTATAGGACTTGTAGTGTGTTAGTGGCAGGCAGGCAGAGCTCCTATATTTTGTTACCAGAAGCACCTATAGGACTTGTAGTGTGTTAGTGACAGGCAGGCAGAGCTCCTATATTTTGTTACCAGAAGCACCTATAGGACTTGTAGTGTGTTAGTGGCAGGCAGGCAGAGCTCCTATATTTTGTTACCAGAAGCACCTATAGGACTTGTAGTGTGTTAGTGACAGGCAGGCAGAGCTCCTATATTTTGTTACCAGAAGCACCTATAGGACTTGTAGTGTGTTAGTGGCAGGCAGGCAGAGCTCCTATATTTTGTTACCAGAAGCACCTATAGGACTTGTAGTGTGTTCGTGGCAGGCAGGCAGAGCTCCTATATTTTGTTCCCAGAAGCACCTATAGGACTTGAAGTGTGTTAGTCCCATCACACACACAGAGCTATATTTTCTTCCCAGAAGCACCTATAGGACTTGAAGTGTGTTAGTCCCATTACACACACAGAGCAATATTTTCTTCCCAGAAGCACCTATAGGACTTGAAGTGTGTTAGTCCCATCACACACACAGAGCTATATTTTGTTCCAGAAGCACCTATAGGACTTGAAGTGTGTTAGTCCCATTACACACACAGAGCTATATTTTGTTCCCAGAAGCACCTATAGGACTTGAAGTGTGTTAGTCCCATTACACACACAGAGCTATATTTTGTTCCCAGAAGCACCTATAGGACTTGAAGTGTGTTAGTCCCATCACACACACAGAGCTATATTTTCTTCCCAGAAGCACCTATAGGACTTGAAGTGTGTTAGTCCCATTACACACACAGAGCTATATTTTGTTCCCAGAAGCACCTATAGGACTTGAAGTGTGTTAGTCCCATTACACACACAGAGCTATATTTTCTTCCCAGAAGCACCTATAGGACTTGAAGTGTGTTAGTCCCATTACACACACAGAGCTATATTTTCTTCCCAGAAGCACCTATAGGACTTGAAGTGTGTTAGTCCCATCACACACACAGAGCTATATTTTCTTCCCAGAAGCACCTATAGGACTTGAAGTGTGTTAGTCCCATTACACACACAGAGCTATATTTTGTTCCCAGAAGCACCTATAGGACTTGAAGTGTGTTAGTCCCATCACACACACAGAGCTATATTTTCTTCCCAGAAGCACCTATAGGACTTGAAGTGTGTTAGTCCCATTACACACAAAGAGCTATACTTTGTTCCCAGAAGCACCTATAGGACTTGAAGTGTGTTAGTCCCATTACACACACAGAGCTATATTTTCTTCCCAGAAGCACCTATAGGACTTGAAGTGTGTTAGTCCCATTACACACACAGAGCTATATTTTTTTCCCAGAAGCACCTATAGGACTTGAAGTGTGTTAGTCCCATTACACACACAGAGCTATATTTTCTTCCCAGAAGCACCTATAGGACTTGAAGTGTGTTAGTCCCATTACACACACAGAGCTATATTTTGTTCCCAGAAGCACCTATAGGACTTGAAGTGTGTTAGTCCCATCACACACACAGAGCTATATTTTCTTCCCAGAAGCACCTATAGGACTTGAAGTGTGTTAGTCCCATTACACACACAGAGCTATATTTTCTTCCCAGAAGCACCTATAGGACTTGTAGTGTGTTCGTGGCAGGCAGGCAGAGCTCCTATATTTTGTTCCCAGAAGCACTTATAGGACTTGAAGTGTGTTAGTCCCATTACACACACAGAGCTATATTTTCTTCCCAGAAGCACCTATAGGACTTGTAGTGTGTTAGTGGCAGGCAGGCAGAGCTCCTATATTTTGTTACCAGAAGCACCTATAGGACTTGTAGTGTGTTCGTGGCAGGCAGGCAGAGCTCCTATATTTTGTTCCCAGAGGCACCTATAGGACTTGAAGTGTGTTAGTCCCATTACACACACAGAGCTATATTTTGTTCCCAGAAGCACCTATAGGACTTGAAGTGTGTTAGTCCCATTACACACACAGAGCTATATTTTCTTCCAGAAGCACCTATAGGACTTGAAGTGTGTTAGTCCCATTACACACACAGAGCTATATTTTCTTCCCAGAAGCACCTATAGGACTTGAAGTGTGTTAGTCCCATTACACACACAGAGCTATATTTTCTTCCAGAAGCACCTATAGGACTTGAAGTGTGTTAGTCCCATTACACACACAGAGCAATATTTTCTTCCCAGAAGCACCTATAGGACTTGAAGTGTGTTAGTCCCATCACACACACAGAGCTATATTTTCTTCCCAGAAGCACCTATAGGACTTGAAGTGTGTTAGTCCCATCACACAGAGCTCCTCTATTTTCTTTGCATAAGCACCCACAGGACTTCTAGTGTGTTAGTGGCATCACACAGAGCTCCTATATATTCTTCTCAGCAGCACCCACAGGACTTCTAGTGTGTTAGTGGCATCACACAGAGCTCCTCTATTTTCTTTGCAGAAGCACCCACAGGACTTCTAGTGTGTTAGTGGCATCACACAGAGCTCCTCTATTTTCTTTGCAGAAGCACCCACAGGACTTCTAGTGTGTTAGTGGCATCACACAGAGCTCCTCTATTTTCTTTGCAGAAGCACCCACAGGACTTCTAGTGTGTTAGTGGCATCACACAGAGCTCCTCTATTTTCTTTGCAGAAGCACCCATAGGACTTCTAGTGTGTTAGTGGCATCACACAGAGCTCCTCTATTTTCTTTGCAGAAGCACCCACAGGACTTCTAGTGTGTTAGTGGCATCACACAGAGCTCCTCTATTTTCTTTGCAGAAGCACCCACAGGACTTCTAGTGTGTTAGTGGCATCACACAGAGCTCCTCTATTTTCTTTGCAGAAGCACCCATAGGACTTCTAGTGTGTTAGTGGCATCACACAGAGCTCCTATATATTCTTCTCAGCAGCACCCACAGGACTTCTAGTGTGTTAGTGGCATCACACAGAGCTCCTATATTTTCTTTGCAGAAGCACCTATAGGACTTCTAGTGTGTTAGTGGCATCACACAGAGCTCCTCTATTTTCTTTGCAGAAGCACCCACAGGACTTCTAGTGTGTTAGTGGCATCACACAGAGCTCCTCTATTTTCTTTGCAGAAGCACCCATAGGACTTCTAGTGTGTTAGTGGCATCACACAGAGCTCCTATATATTCTTCTCAGCAGCACCCACAGGACTTCTAGTGTGTTAGTGGCATCACACAGAGCTCCTATATTTTCTTTGCAGAAGCACCTATAGGACTTCTAGTGTGTTAGTGGCATCACACAGAGCTCCTCTATTTTCTTTGCAGAAGCACCCACAGGACTTCTAGTGTGTTAGTGGCATCACACAGAGCTCCTATATTTTCTTCTCAGCAGCACCCACAGGACTTCTAGTGTGTTAGTGGCATCACACAGAGCTCCTATATTTTCTTTGCAGAAGCACCTATAGGACTTCTAGTGTGTTAGTGGCATCACACAGAGCTCCTATATTTTCTTTGCAGAAGCACCCATAGGACTTCTAGTGTGTTAGTGGCATCACACAGAGCTCCTATATTTTCTTCTCAGCAGCACCCACAGGACTTCTAGTGTGTTAGTGGCATCACACAGAGCTCCTATATTTTCTTTGCAGAA
This sequence comes from Lithobates sylvaticus, assembly GCA_028564925.1. NCBI lineage: Eukaryota > Metazoa > Chordata > Amphibia > Anura > Ranidae > Lithobates > Lithobates sylvaticus. Next base: position 138,565,171 of record CM053035.1, on the reverse strand, counting down.
GCACCCATAGGACTTCTAGTGTGTTAGTGGCATCACACAGAGCTCCTATATTTTCTTCTCAGCAGCACCCACAGGACTTCTAGTGTGTTAGTGGCATCACACAGAGCTCCTATATTTTCTTTGCAGAAGCACCCATAGGACTTCTAGTGTGTTAGTGGCATCACACAGAGCTCCTATATTTTTCTTCTCAGCAGCACCCACAGGACTTCTAGTGTGTTAGTGGCATCACACAGAGCTCCTATATTTTCTTTGCAGAAGCACCTATAGGACTTCTAGTGTGTTAGTGGCATCACACAGAGCTCCTATATTTTCTTTGCAGAAGCACCCATAGGACTTCTAGTGTGTTAGTGGCATCACACAGAGCTCCTATATTTTCTTCTCAGCAGCACCCACAGGACTTCTAGTGTGTTAGTGGCATCACACAGAGCTCCTATATTTTCTTTGCAGAAGCACCCATAGGACTTCTAGTGTGTTAGTGGCATCACACAGAGCTCCTATATTTTCTTCTCAGCAGCACCCACAGGACTTCTAGTGTGTTAGTGGCATCACACAGAGCTCCTATATTTTCTTTGCAGAAGCACCCATAGGACTTCTAGTGTGTTAGTGGCATCACACAGAGCTCCTATATTTTCTTCTCAGCAGCACCCACAGGACTTCTAGTGTGTTAGTGGCATCACACAGAGCTCCTATATATTCTTCTCAGCAGCACCCACAGGACTTCTAGTGTGTTAGTGGCATCACACAGAGCTCCTATATTTTCTTTGCAGAAGCACCCATAGGACTTCTAGTGTGTTAGTGGCATCACACAGAGCTCCTATATTTTCTTCTCAGCAGCACCCACAGGACTTCTAGTGTGTTAGTGGCATCACACAGAGCTCCTATATTTTTCTTTGCAGAAGCACCTATAGGACTTCTAGTGTGTTAGTGGCATCACACAGAGCTCCTATATTTTCTTCTCAGCAGCACCCACAGGACTACCGACTACAATGGCTGGAAGACCGCCAAGGGGAGGCAGAGCGTGCAGAGCCAAGAACACAGGGCAGACAGTCTCTGTTTCTAGTGGACGTGGCCGTGGACGTGGACGTGGTCGTGCATCGTCATCAGCACGTGGCCATGGGACACGCGCGTCTTTGTTTTCGGCAGCTGGACATGTGGAGCCGCATCATGCTGAAGGCTTGGTAGAATGGATGACCAAGCCCTCCTCATCCTCCTCATCCTCTCTCACCCAGGCTCAGGGTACTGACAGAGCATCATCAGCCACCCCTTCCCTAGACCCACCATGTCCTCCTGAGGAGTCCCCCGAACTCTTTGAGCACAGTGTTGGGTACATGCTCCAGGAGGATGCCCAACGATTCGAAGGCTCGGATGACGATACCCAGCTTGAGGAATCTGGCAGTACAGTTCCACCAGCTGCAGCTTACTGCCAGGTTTGCTCTAGTGGTGAAGAGGGAGGGGATGATGAGGTCACTGACTCCACGTGGGTGCCTCAAGGGAGAGAGGATGAGGAGGAGGACGAGGAGGAGGAGGATGCGGCGTCACATGTCCAACGAGGCAGGATGCCCCCTGGAGGCCAGGTAGAGGCCAGCACAGCAACTGTACAACACCGCAGAGCTCCGCCTGTGCAGGGCGCTGCCTCTGCACGTTATCAGAAAAGTTCTTTGGCGTGGGCCTTTTTTGAGACGAGTGCAGCAGATCGCACCACTGCTATTTGCAATATTTGTCTCAAGCGTATCTCGCGTGGCCAAAACATCAGCCGCTTGGGCACGACAAGCATGACCAGACATATGGCGACCTGCCATGCAGCTCGTTGGCAGGCACACATAAAAGACCCACACCAAAGAACTAAGCGGACCTCTCCTTGCTCCTCCTCAGCTGGGATCTCCATCCCCACTACACCTTCAGTCCTCTCTGAAAGCTGCTCTGAGAGGACTGAAGGTGTAGAATTCGGTGTGTCACAACCAAGTACTTGCAGTACACCGACGTCCGAATGCAGCAGGCAAATTTCCCTGCCCCAGCTGCTGGACCGTAGAAAGAAGTACACTCCCAGCCATCCACATGCCCAGCGGTTGAATGCTAGCCTTGCTAAATTGCTAGCACTTCAAACTGCTGCCTTTTCAGTTGGTAGACTCGGCCCCCTTCCGTGAGTTTGTTCAATGTGCGGTTCCTCAGTGGCAGGTTCCCAAACGCCACTTTTTCTCGCGGAAGGCGATTCCGTCTCTCTACCGGCATGTGGAGGGCAATGTCCATGCCTCGCTGGACAGGGCGGTCAGCGGTAAGGTGCATATTACCGCTGACTCATGGTCCAGCAGGCATGGACAGGGACGGTACCTTTCTTTCACGGCCCATTGGGTCACTCTATTGGCAGCTGGGAGGGATGCAGGACAAGGTGCAGTAGTGTTGGAGGTTGTTCCGCCACCACGCCTCCAAAACGCGACTACTGCTACTGGTTGTGACACACCTCTCTCCTCCACCCCCTCCTCTTCTTCTTCCTCCAGTGCTCTGTCCTTGGAACCAGCGGTGCTCCGTAGGCGTACAAGGGGCTACGCAAGTACGCAGGCAAAAAGATGCCATGCCGTGCTTGCGCTGGTGTGTTTGGGGGACAGGAGCCACACTGGGCCAGAGGTTCTGGCAGCTCTGCAGGGGCAGGCCGAGAGGTGGTTGACGCCACGTCAGCTTAAGCCAGGAATGGTCGTTTCTGACAATGGCACCAACCTCCTCTCCGCCCTGCGACAGGGGCAGCTCACCCATGTGCCCTGCATGGCTCACGTCCTCAACCTGGTGGTGCAGCGGTTCTTGGGCAGGTTCCCAGGCTTACAGGATGTCCTGAGGCAGGCCAGGAAAGTCTGTGTGCATTTCCGCCGATCTTATAATGCCAGTGCTCGGCTGACTGAGCTGCAAAAGGAGCTGAACCTGCCCAAGAACCGCCTAATATCTGACATGCCCACCAGGTGGAACTCAACGTTGGCCATGCTGCAGCGACTGCACACGCAGCAGAGGGCCATCAATGAGTACCTTTGCGACTACGGCACCAGGACAGGGTCAGGGGAGCTTGGGTTTTTTTCCCCACGTCAGTGGAGCATGATCAGGGATGCATGCACTGTCCTCTCACCATTTGAGGAGGCCACGAGGATGGTGAGCAGTGACAGTGCATGCATCAGTGACACTGTCCCTCTTGTCCACCTGTTGGAGCATACGCTGCGTGGGATAATGGACAGGGCACTTGAGGCAGAAACAGAGGCAGGAAGAGGAGGACTTCCTTGCCTCTCAAGGCCCCCTTTATCCGGACAGTGTTCCTTCTGTCCCACCCATCACACAGGAAGAGGATGAGGAGGAGGAGGAGGAGGAGGAGGAGGAGGAGGAGGATTGTGTGAGCATGGAGGTGGAGCCTGGCACTCAGCATCAGCAGCAGCAGTCTTTTAGGGATGATGTACAGTCCCAACAAGCCAGTGGACTTGTACGTGGCTGGGAGGAGGTGGCTGGCGATCATGTCATCCTCAGTGACCCAGAAGACTCCGGACCGAATGCCTCAGCTAACCTACGCTGCATGGCCTCCCTGATCCTGCAAAGCCTGCGGAAGGATCCTCGTGTTCTTCGGATCAAGGAGAGGGACCATTACTGGCTGGCCACTCTCCTTGATCCGCGGTACAAGGGTAAGGTTGCGGACCTTATCTTGCCGTCGCAGAGGGAGCAGAGGATGAGACATCTCAGGGAGGCCTTGCAGAAAGGTCTGTGCAACGCGTTCCCAGAAACTGGGAGGCTACAAACTCCTGGTCCTGGGCGACGAGTTGCTGAGGCTTCGGTCAGTGGCAGAAGGAGCGGTGGGGAAGGTGGACGTCTGACCGATGCGTTCAGACAATTTTTTAGTCCGCAGCCCCAAGGTATGATCGGTTCCAGCAACCATCGCCAGCGTCTGATATACATGGTGCAGGAATACCTTGGGGCAAGGTCAGACTTGGACACCTTTCCCCACCGAAAATCCTCTGGCTTACTGGGTCCTGAGGATGGATCACTGGCCAGAGCTTGCACAGTATGCAATTGAGCTACTGGCCTGTCCTGCCTCCAGCGTTCTTTCCGAACGCACATTCAGTGCTGCTGGAGGATTTGTGACTGATCATAGGGTGCGCCTGTCCACCGCCTCGGTTGATCGACTGACATTCATCAAAATGAATCAGTCTTGGATCACCACCAGCTACCAGGCACCTGAGGCGGATATAACCGAATAATTTTTAATGTCACATCCCTTCAAGACTGCCTATGCTGATGCTGAGTGACTGTCCTCTTATGTTCACTGACTATCCTCTTCCTCCTCCTCAATGATCCATGCCACAGCACCAGTGCCTAAGGCACAATTTTTCAGCCCCTGTTTAACAGGGGCGTGTACTTACAATTTTTTAAAAAAATGCTTCGCAACACGTGTGACTGCTGTGCTCCAAGTACAGTCTCTGTGAGGGCCGTGTTGCAGTGTTGTGGCACCAGCACCAGTGCCTAAGGCACAATTTTTCAGCCCCTGTTTAACAGGGGCGTGTACTTACAATTTTTTAAAAAAATGCTTCGCAACACGTGTGACTGCTGTGCTCCAAGTACAGTCTCTGTGAGGGCCGTGTTGCAGTGTTGTGGCACCAGCACCAGTGCCTAAGGCACAATTTTTCAGCCCCTGTTTAACAGGGGCGTGTACTTACAATTTTTTAAAAAAATGCTTCGCAACACGTGTGACTGCTGTGCTCCAAGTACAGTCTCTGTGAGGGCCGTGTTGCAGTGTTGTGGCACCAGCACCAGTGCCTAAGGCACAATTTTTCAGCCCCTGTTTAACAGGGGCGTGTACTTACAATTTTTTAAAAAAATGCTTCGCAACACGTGTGACTGCTGTGCTCCAAGTACAGTCTCTGTGAGGGCCGTGTTGCAGTGTTGTGGCACCAGCACCAGTGCCTAAGGCACAATTTTTCAGCCCCTGTTTAACAGGGGCGTGTACTTACAATTTTTTAAAAAAATGCTTCGCAACACGTGTGACTGCTGTGCTCCAAGTACAGTCTCTGTGAGGGCCGTGTTGCAGTGTTGTGGCACCAGCACCAGTGCCTAAGGCACAATTTTTCAGCCCCTGTTTAACAGGGGCGTGTACTTACAATTTTTTAAAAAAATGCTTCGCAACACGTGTGACTGCTGTGCTCCAAGTACAGTCTCTGTGAGGGCCGTGTTGCAGTGTTGTGGCACCAGCACCAGTGCCTAAGGCACAATTTTTCAGCCCCTGTTTAACAGGGGCGTGTACTTACAATTTTTTAAAAAAATGCTTCGCAACACGTGTGACTGCTGTGCTCCAAGTACAGTCTCTGTGAGGGCCGTGTTGCAGTGTTGTGGCACCAGCACCAGTGCCTAAGGCACAATTTTTCAGCCCCTGTTTAACAGGGGCGTGTACTTACAATTTTTTAAAAAAATGCTTCGCAACACGTGTGACTGCTGTGCTCCAAGTACAGTCTCTGTGAGGGCCGTGTTGCAGTGTTGTGGCACCAGCACCAGTGCCTAAGGCACAATTTTTCAGCCCCTGTTTAACAGGGGCGTGTACTTACAATTTTTTAAAAAAATGCTTCGCAACACGTGTGACTGCTGTGCTCCAAGTACAGTCTCTGTGAGGGGTTGCAGTGTTGTGGCACCAGCACCAGTGCCTAAGGCACAATTTTTCAGCCCCTGTTTAACAGGGGCGGGTAATTACAAATCTTGATCTAATAGTTCACAGCAGGGCCCATTCCTGCGCCCACCAAGAGTAACTATGAGGGCCTGCAGTCTTGTGGCAACACCGTCCACCACCACCGCCAAAGGCCCAATTTTTCTGCCCTGTTCATCAGGTGCTTGCAATTACAAATCTTGATCTAATAACTCACAGCAGGGCCCATTCCTGCGCCCACCAAGAGTAACTATGAGGGCCTACAGTCTTGTGGCAACACCGTCCACCACCACCGCCAAAGGCCCAATTTTTTCTGCCCTGTTCATCAGGTGCTTGCAATTACAAATCTTGATCTAATAACTCACAGCAGGGCCCATTCCTGCGCCCACCAAGAGTAACTGTGAGAGCTTACAGTCTTGTGGCAAAACCGTCCACCACCACCACCACCATCACCACCCCCAATTTTTCTGCCCTGTTCAACAGGTGCATGCAATTACAAATCTTGATCTATTAACTCACAGCAGGGCCCATTCCTGTGCCCACCAGTCTTGTGGCTACACCAACATCTAATAGGGCAAATTTCTGCAGAGTATATACGCCAGGCCCCTACTTTCAAACATCCAACTTACAAACGACTCCTACTTGCAAATGGAAAGAGAAAACAGGAAGTGAGAGGAAATCTACCCCTAGGAAGGGAAATTCTATCCTGTTAGATTTAATTTGGGAAAAAGGTATCTCCTCTCTACTGATACTTTATCACCAATCCTTGTTTCAATTAAAACCCCACTTTTCCAAAAACATTTATCATTGGGACGGAAAGTGAGGTGACATGTTCTGAACAGATGTGCAAAAGACAGCAAATGTTACAGGGGTGATAACCCCTCCCTATGTTCTCCAAAAAGCTTAAAAATAGATTTTTTTGGGATGGAGCTACACTTCATAATGTACCTGTTCAGATTCTACTTAAGATCAAACCTAAAGCCGCAAGTGGTTTTAAATGGCTTCTTTTTTTCCTTTACAAATGTCATTTTGTGCAAGGACAGTTCTAAACACGGGAAACACATGCCACTTCACAGGCATACTTTGGACACCCCCCAGGTACCATATTTAAAGGAAAATGTCACTTTTTTTTTTTTCACTTTATGCATCATTAAAATGACTGCTCCCGAAAAAACGTTAGTTTTTAAAAGTTCTTTTTGCATTGATATATGTCCCCTGGGGCAGGACCCGGGTCCCCAAACCTGTTTTATGACATTAACATGCATATTGGCCGTTGTAATTAGCACTTTTGATTTCGAACGTTCGCGTCCATTATAACGTATAGGGTTCGAAAATTTGCGCGAACTTTCGGTCCGTTCGAAGGTTCTGGTTCGAACCGAACCCGGGGGTGTTCGGCTCATCCCTACTCAGGACCCCCTCCCCCCCAACCCTAAGGGAAGGGGGAGAAAAAAAAAAAGGGGGAAAATGAAACAATCCACTAATGATGCTAAGACAAATAAAGGGATGGAGATGCGGGCATAGCTGACACTCACCCATGTACATTCTTTCTGAAGTGGAAAAAAAAAAATGTGAGCTGAGTGTATGCAATATACTTAGTAACAAAGTATGTTCATCCTATAAGGGGCAACATAGTAGCTGTTGCTTCCTTATCTGCTATTGAATGTGTAAACATCAGTTATGATTTTATCTCATTAAAATTAATCAAAAGATCTATTTATAAAAAATGAGACTTAATGCAAGGGACCAGGAAAAATTATGTCCAATTGTCCTATTGTTCTGTTTTGTGTAGGTACTTACTTTTGTAGTAACAATCAAGACCTTAAGGGTCCAGGGTCTTATATAAGGCTCCATGCACACTGGATGCTCCAAAAGCTTTTTCTGGACGTCAGATTGCTGGCAGAAAACGCTGGTTGAAAAATGTGCATTCAATCAGCGTTTTGTAATAGCGTTTATGTTTTTAGCATCAGCGTTTATGGGCATTTTTAATAAAAATACACAAAGGACACTCCAAAAATCTCACAATGCATTCCCGAACTCCCACAAGGCATTTTACACTAGGAGCCATTTTAGAGCAGAAAGAGCACTGTCTTCAGCAGAGAGCTGTCTACTGTTGCTAGCTGCGTTCACTATTGATCCAGCCATGAAGACAATGCAGAAAATACTCCTCCTGATTTTGTTGCATCGGATCAGAAGACGGAGAGAATTGAATGAGAGGACCAGAGTTCATTGATACTGGACCCATCCGTTGATGGACCAATGCATATCTTCCAGGTATTTCACCAGCCTATACATTCAGCTGCGTAACCATCCTGAAAAGTTTTTTAACTTTACAAGGATGTCTGTTGGCACATTTGACAATCTTCTAGAAAGGCTGCGACCACGTCTTACTCAAATGGACACCCAGATGAGGATGAGCGTGTCTCCTGAGGAACGTCTCCTGGTGATATTCAGGTATTTCAATTCAATTCAATTAATGTTACATTTTTTTATTTATATTTTTTCTTATTTATTTTTTTAATCATGTTTTCCGCCTACCAATAGGTTATTGATTTATGGCATTTTCATTATTTTTTTTTTTACTAGTAATGGTGGCGATATGCGATCTTTATGGGGACTACGACATTGCAGTGCACAGATCGGACACTTTTTATACTTTTTTGAAACCATTGACATTTATACAGCGATCAGAGCTATAAATAAATTACTGTATAAATGTCAATGGCAGGGAAGGAGTTAACACTAGGGAGCGATCAAGGGGTTAAATGTGTTCCCTGACTGTGTGTTCTAACTGTGGGGGGGATGGGACTGACTGGGGGAGGAGACCGATCAGTGTTCCTATATACTAGGAACACACGATCTGTCTCCTCTCCCCTGACAGGACGTGAATCTGTGTGTTTACACGCACAGTTCCCCCGCTGCTGCTCTGTCATGAGCGATCGCGGGTGCCTGACAGACATCACGGCCGCCGGGCACATGCTTCGACTCCTCAGTGACGTGGCGTGCGCGCACATGTGCCCCCTATACCGGGGGGTAGCTGAGGACGTTGTATGACACCTGCTAAGGATGGTAGATACCATCTGCGGACGTCATATGACTATGCATGGGATGTAAAGTGGTTAATAACTGGATATGCCTGCGTATTAATGCACAATTCTACCAGGACTCCTGTTTGGCCCTTTATTGATATCACATGTTTGTACATTGGATGTATGTACTATTATTTTATTTTATTTTATAACGCTCATATTCTTCCCATACTGATGTGTATTAGGGATGAGCAGAACACCACCCTGTTCGGTTCGCACCAGAAACTGTGAACAGACCTAAAGTTCGTGTGAACTTTAGAACCCTATTAAAGTCTATGGGACTCAAACGTTCAAAATCAAAAGTGCTAATTTTAAAGGCTTATATGCAAGTTATTGCCATAAAAAGTGTTTGGGGACCTGGGTCCTGCCCGAGGGGACATGTATCAATGCAAATTTTATTTTTAAAAACTGCAGTTTTTTCGGGAGCAGTGATTTTAATAATGCTTAAAGTGAAACAATAAAAGTGTAATATTCCTTTAAATTTTATATCTTATAGTATGTCTGTAAAGGGGCGCATGTTTCCCGTGCTGAGAACTGTCCCTGCACAAAAAAGTCTTTTAAAATCACTCGCGGCTATAATGAATTGTCGGCTCCCCGTAATACACAGAACAGTCATTGAAAGTCATTGATAAAAAAAAAAAAAAATATGTGTGGGGTTCCCCCCAAATTCAATTACCAGGCCCTTCAGGTCTGGTATGGATATTAAGGGGACCCCAAAAATCCATACCAGAACCTTTATCCGAGCACGCAACCCGGCAGGCCGCAGGAAAAGAGGGGGGACGAGAGAGCACCCCCCCTCCTGAACCGTACCAGGCCACATGCCCTCAACATTGGGAGGATGCTTTGGGGGCCCGTGACCCCTCAAAGCACCCCCACAACCCTGGCCGGTGGTTGTGGGGGTCTGCGGGCGGGGGGCTTATCAGAATCTGGAAGCCCCCTTTAACAAGGAGACCCCAAGATCCCGCCCCTCCCTATTTGAAATGGTAAGGGGGTACAAAAGTACCCTTACCATTTCACAAAGAAAGTGTAAAAATTTAAAAAAAAACACACAGACACCGTTGGGAAAAGTCCTTTATTTAAAATAAAAAAAATGTAAAAAAGATTCCAGCAGTGGTAATCCACTCTTGCTATCCAGCGATGGCTGATCTATTCTCCGGGGTCCAGCGATGGCTGATCTCTTCGGACGACGTCCAGCGCAGCGCATCCTGTCTCCACGGAGACACTGCGGGAATCCCAGCTGAGGAGGACCGGGCCACCCGTCACCTGACCCCGCCCCCCTCTGACGCAAGGGGGAATTTGGGCTTCCCCAGTGACGTACGGGTGACCCTGCCCCCCTCTGATGTAACGGAAACCTGCGTTACATCAGAGGGGGGTGGGGTCACCCCGTACATCACTGGGGAAGCCTGGCTTTTCCCTTGCATCAGAGGGGGGCGGGGTCACATCACTGGGGAAGCCTGGGTTTCTCCACGGAGACACTGCGGGAATCCCAGGTCTTAGCTGAGGAGGACTGGGCCACCCGTCACCTGACCCCGCCCCCCTCTGACGCAAGGGAAAGTGATGTACAGGTGACCCCACACCCATCTGATGTAACGCAGGTTTTTGTTACATCAGAGGGGGGCCGGGTCACTCGTACGTCACTGGGGAAGCCCGACTTCCCCTTGCGTCAGAGGGGGGTGGGGTCAGGTGACGGGTGGCCCGGTTCTCCTCAGCTGGGATTCCCGCAGTGTCTCCGTGGAGACAGGATGCGCTGTGCTGGACATCGTTGGAAGAGATCAGCCATCGCTGGACCCCAGAGAAGAGATCACCCATCGCTGGATAGCAAGAGTGGATTACCACCACTGGAATCTTTTTTTTATTTTTTTTATTTTTAATAAAGGACTTTTCCCAACGGTGTCTGTGTGTTTTTTTAAAAAAATTTTACACTTTCTTTGTGAAATGGTAGGGGTACTTTTGTACCCCCTTACCATTTCAAACAGGGGGGCAGGATATGGGGTCCCCTTGTTAAAGGGGGCTTCCAGATTCTGATATCTGAGGGCATGTGGCCTGGTACGGTTCAGGAGGGGGGCACTCTCTCGTCCCCCCCCCTTTTCCTGCGCTTGCCAGGTTGCGTGCTCAGATAAAGGGTCTTGTATGGATTTTTGGGGAACCCCACGCCATTTTTTTTTTAAATTTGGCGTGGAGTTCCCCTTAAAATCCATACCAGACCTGAAGCGTCTGGTATGGATATTTATGGTGAACCCCACGTCTTTTTTTTATTTAAATTTGACCCGGGGTTCCCCTTAATATCCATACCAGACCTGAAGGGCCTGGTAATTGAATTTGGGGGGAACCCCGCGCATATTTATTTTTTTTATCAATGACTTTCAATGACTCTTCTCTGTATTACGGGAGAAGACAATTCATTATATCCGCGAGTGATTTTAAAAGACTTTTTTTCCTGCAAAAATGACACTTTGTGCAGGGACAGTTCTAAGCATGGGAAACATGCGCCCCTTTACAGGCATACTATACACAACCCCCAGGTACAAAATTTAAAGGAATATTACAATTTTATTGTTTCACTTTAAGCATTATTAAAATCACTGCTCCCGAAAAAACTGCAGTTTTTAAAAGTTTTTTTTTTTGCATTGATACATGTCTCCTGGGGCATATAAGCCTTTAAAATTGCATATAAGCCTTTAAGATTAGCACTTTAGATTTCTCCCATAGACTTTTACAGGGTGTTCTTGGCTTTTCGAATTTGCCGCGAACACCCCAAATTGTTCGCTGTTCGGTGAACAGGCAAACAGGCAATGTTTGAGTCGAACATGAGTTTGACTCGAACTCGAAGCTCATCCCTAATGTGTATATACTTGTGATTAATGTTATATGCTGGCTGCAGTAGTTCTTTTTCTCTCAATTACTTTGATTCGATTACTGGTTAATTTCCCAGGAATGGAATCCTCTCTGCTCGCAGAGGCCATATCCTGCCAACTTTATTATCAATTATTGTGATGGACTGAGACAGAACTAGAAAGGAAGTTGAACAAGTTAATTTGTACCCTCAATTTAAAATGAATATGCAAAACTAAGGCTTTACATAGACTGTACATTTTGACTGCCCTAAAAATTACACAGGTCTGACATCCTAGGTTCAGCCATTAGGGACATTGTATGCATAGAGTTTGAATGTTCTTTCTAGGGTTGCATGAAGTTCCTCTGGTGCTCAGGTTTCCTCCCGTATCCCAAATAAACATACCAATATCTAAATTAACCCTAGGTTGGATTTCATGTGCAGAAAAAAGGTTGGGTGATTTGTTTACATATCTTCCTTTTGCCAAGCAACCACAGTAGAAATGTATGACTTGATGGCACAAGACTGACCTCTCATGTGGTTAATTCCTGTCCCATGTATCATCTTTTTCATGGACTAGCTTGCCGTAGCAATACCTCCACTCTTACTATAGGTTATAGACAGACATTTTTTCTTCCTGTTCATAGAATCTGACCCAACGATGATGCTCTGTGTGCATAAGAAGTGACCCTCTAACTGCAGAGCTCAGTCTTAAGACAGTCAGCAGTTTGAGCAGCTTTAACAGTTGCTGATATCAGCTCCCAAATGCCAATATATTAGATTTCAGAGCTGAGAGTAATGCCAACCTTAAAGCCCCTTGCACACTAACCCTCCTTGTAACCTAACACTGACACACACCCTCACACTAATCATCCCTGTAACCTCAACTCTAAAACTAACCCTCCCTAACATAAACTTAACCTCTTGTTTGCATACTGACCTCTCTTGCGCTAAGGACCTTTGTGCATAAGACTAACCTTCCTGTGCAGAAAGATACCAGCATCATGGTTTGGAACCTACTGTTTTGCTGAAAAGCAGTACTTGGCAAAATCCCTACGATGATGACATGGCATAACTCATAGGAACAGCCAAGGGTAACAAATTACACTTATTGGTTAGTGGTGTTTTTTTTTAATTTTTTAAAAATTCTACTTATTTCTAGTGAAATGCTTAATAATGGTCTTTTAAAGTGATACATTTAAGGTCAATTTAAAGAGGACATAATGAACATTTGTCTAAGGCTAGGTCTACATCTATGCGGCTGCTCTTAATGTGTTTTTCAGGTTATTTTTTTACGTGTTTTTGCATGTATTTTGCGTTTTACATTTTATTTTTCTCTTTAAACACACTTTAAACACACTGTACTTTGCTGGTTGCTAAGGAGCATAAGCTGTTAGCTGTCAGCAGGGTCCCGCCACTGACAGCTGAATGTCTAAAAAAAAATTGACCGCAAAAATAAACAAAAATCCTGAAAGAAAACAGAGTTGGGTCTCCCCACAGGTCCATACCAGGCCCTTTGGGTCTAGTATGGATTCAGCCCCTTATCTGAGCATGCAGCTTGGCAGGTCAGGAAAGGGAAGGGATGAGCAAGCCCCCCCCCCCCCTCCTGAACCATACCAGGCTATATGCCCCCAACATGTGGGGATGGGATCAGAGCCCCCTGCCCCAAAGCACCTTGCCCCTTCTTCCAGTGGTTGTGCGGGTCGGCTTATCGGAGTCTGGAAGCCCCCTTTAAGAAAGGGGGCCCCCGGATCTCGACCCCCCAAAAGGTAGTGAAGTGTTAAAAAAAGTGTTAAAAAAAAGACGTTTTTTGACAAGTCCTTTATTAAAAATAAAAAATGCCCCTCATCATAGCTCCAACGTGTCTTCTTTCACCGGTGCCTATGTCTGCCAGGCAGGCAGAACATAGTAGGAAATATGAGTAAATGTAAAGTGATTTCGCGCAATGTGAAACAAATCACTTGAATGAGAGAAATTGATTCTCTATAAACTTAAACAATAATGTAATACTGAAATACTCAAATCAAATAAAGTGAAATAATCATCAAATAAAGTGTCACAGTGCAATGAGATAAGTGAAAAGCACATAAATGCCAAAAGTGACAATAGCTAAAGTGACAATAGCTAAATTGACAATAGCGTAAAGTGCTAAAATGATCATATAATGATAAATAATATCTAAAGTGACGTGTGCAAATTCATGAAAGGTGGTTTATATATAAATCTTCCAGTGCGTCTAATGTAGATCTTCAAATAAGTCTAATTGCATAAATATAAACAAGCAGATAAAAAATGAATAGATTGAAATAAATGGATTAAAATATATGTGTCACCATATATTGAATAGTTCAAATAATTAGACACAATAGATTGATAGTCTATAGGAAGCAAAATGGTTGTGTTCTCCAAGTCACAGTAATGTCCGTATTCCAAATGTGTGACTCGGTATAAATATAGGGTTAATAAGTGATATTATTCAGTGGTTCTATTCATGTAAAATTCCATTTGTTTTCTCCTGTATTATGGTCTCACAGAACTCTCACCTTAAGGCTATGTAATAATTTGCATCAACAGATAATGAGTGTTATCCTGATACTTCTGACAGGGTCCTGTTGAGACTGATGTGTACTGCAGGTGAAGACAGTGATATTCCCCCCTTATAAATTCCTCCACTTATGTGCCCTGGATCGCTCCGATGTCACAGCAGCATCAATGGGGGAAGAAGAATGAGAGAAAAGAGCCTCCACTAGTGCAGTATGTTTAAAACGGCTAGGATATATTTATTAGGTGCCTTAAAAATGGACTCTTACAATGTTGCAGTTAAAAAGTAGCAAAATGAGAAACAATGTGCATATGGCGTTCTCATTGCCCTCTCACATTTCCTCCTGGTGTACGTCTGACTCCAGCCACTCCCTACGCGTTACGACACGTCACGTTTTTTCATCTTTACGCTATTGTCATTTTAGCTATTGTCACTTTGGCATTTATGTGCTTTTCACTTATCTCATTGCACTGTGACACTTTATTTGATGATTATTTCACTTTATTTGATGAGTATTTCAGTATTATATTATTGTTTATGTTTATAGAGAATCAATTTCTCTCATTCAAGTGATTTGTTTCACAAACGCACAAGCGCAAAATCACTTTATATTTACTTTTATCTTTGGTTTTATTGTGAACACCACTAGATTTTGCTGCAATCAATTTAACACATCTCTTGTATTATTTGGAAGATAGATATTTTAATATAATACTCCAAGTAGCGCGAAGAACACATATATTCACATAGTAGGAAATATAACAATGATTGACACCTCCATTGTGGGGGTGACTAAACAGTTCATACATTGGGTGGATATATCACCTAAACCTGGTTATGCAACCAACCATATTCAATTGCCACTGTTCAATATAATGTTAGTGACTTTTGGTGAAGTTTCTGTCTGAGGTAAAGCACTCAGATAAAATATGATCTAGATCAGCCTTTTTCAACCAGGGTGTTTTGAGGTTTCTTTAGGGGTGCCTTGGCAAAATGCCTAAAATTTGCCCCAAAATTGTATACAAGCCAGCAGATGGACGAAGCCTGCCTTTTAGTAACACAAAGTCACAGGTTTTCATTGTGCACCATTACGACCTTCTAGCTATCGGCGTCCTAACAACCAATGACCCTCCCCTGCCCCTCTTTGTCAGCACTTGGGTCACATTAGCTGAGTAATGGAGAAAATCTAAGGGAGATGAAAAACATTGGAATACTAGTCAGTACCAGTGTGCAAAAGTGTATTGAATTTGGAAGAATAAATCACCTCCAATGTTGGGTGTCCTACGTGTGGATGTTGCTGCTTTATGTAAACCTTTATAATCATTTTTTACATTTTAGATTGGGGTGCCTTGAGATTGTCCATAATTTTAAAGGGTGCCTTGACTGAAAAAAGGTTGAGAAACACTGATCTAGATAGTTCTCACAAATGGGAGTGTGTTCCTGATCACTAAAGGCAGTGGGGTCAAATCTTATTTCTTCTAAATATGCTGTGCTTTTAGAAAAGCATCCAGTCCTTTTTTTTTATAGCTGAATTCGGCTATTGGCTATTTTTGTATAAAACAGAAAATCTAATGTGCTTGGTATACCATGAAATTGCAGCACTATGTACAGTATATCCAGATGCAGGACATACAAAACAATGAAAATAAAACAGTGCGCAAAACCATGTGAAAACCAGTCTGTGAGCACAACAAAATATATTTCGGCTGTGTTAACATCAATAAAAGCAATGCAAAATGTACTAATTACATAAATATAAATGTAGCGGGGGTGTTCCCCTTTTAAGGAAAAGACGTTTTCTAGCAGCAGTAGCAGCAGGGGACGGAACTACGGTTCCCAGAAACCCCCTGGCTCCCAGGAGGTTGGATGTTCTTGCCCCAGAGACTGATGGGAGAAGTGATGTAAGGGGGAGAGAAGCCCCGCCTCTTCCTCTTCGGACGGGGGAACGAGAGAGAGGAGAGACACTTGTGCGGACCTGCGCTGTTGAGAGCCTGAAGCCTGGGGCCTTGCAGCGGACCAGGGAGCTTTGCACCTCAGTGCCAGCCTGAGGGGCACTGGGGCTTTCATCTTTCGGCAGTCGGTCGGACCGGGGACCCGATCGCAGGATCCGTGGAGGACGAGGTGGTATACAGCCAGTGGAGATCCCAGGACCAGGGACGGTGTCCGGAGTGGTGAGCGAGCGAAAGCTCATCTTATGCCTGTTGCCTCATACATTTGAACCTATTAGACTTCCGAGGCTCATTACTTCAAGTTGCAGAAGATTGTTCCCTTGTTTTTGTGTGGATTACAAATACTTTACTTAAACCTTATGTGCACCACCTCTACAGATCTTGTGCCGGTGAAGAATTCTGTGTTTCCTCAAGGACTGAGCTCCATAATTAGGGATCAGGCCTGGTCCATTAGGTAGTCGCAATTAGGTTGTTGCACCACAGTGGTGTTTAGGTAACGGTCGCTACACGTGGCGCTCCGTCCCCCCCCCCCCCCATTGCGGTTCAGTTTACTTTTGTAATACATGCTGCAGGGACCTGCTTATGTGTTGTAAGCCAAATGTTGATGTATGTTACCACTTTAAACTACCAGAAGTAAAGACGGTTATATCAGCTAGAACATTGTCTGTGAGTCTGAGTCCATCACACTTAGAGTATAAGTGATTTTATGTGTGCTGCAATATATATATATATTAACTGTGCCAGAGTGGGTAGAGCAGATTGCGGGGGGGTTGGTGGAGCTGTACTCAGGGACCCAAACAAAACTTGCGGCCCTCTTAAGTGGGGGTATCGCTACACGTGGGGGCTCGTCTGGGATTCTGAGGCAGCGGGACAACCCGCCAGAAGGTACCGGCATGGACCCGATAGAAGTGGGACGGTGGTACACAATATGGGGCACTGATCCAGCCGCAGCGGCAGTTATTGAACTACCGGGGATATGGCAAGAAGAGGCAGTGAAGCAGCTCATAATGTCCCTATCCCCATGCCACAAAGCACGGATAATGGACATGAGAAATGATGCCGGGTGTTCATACGCCCTGATAGAGTGGAGAAGTGAGACCCCAGAGCAGTTTCAGGGCCAAAGCATTCAAGCGCTGGATGGCCAGACCTATCAATTGCTGCATGCGCTGCCGCGCAAGGGAGACTGTTTTCAAACGAAAACCATGTTACCCCCGAAGGCGGAAGAGCAGAAGGGCACAGAGAGTCCCGCACCAGTACAAACCACTCTTAGCGCAGAACTGTGCGCTGTCCTGGGGGAGATTGTGACTCAGTGCAGGAACGATCCCGGGGATTACCTGATGTCGGGGTACAGAAGACTCCGAATGTTTTCAGGGAGGAAACCTGTACCCTCGGGGGAAGAGGGATTTGAAGAGTGGCTAGATGGCGCCACACAGGCTTTAGAAGAATGGGAAGTCCCAGAAGGTAGAAAGAAGCAAAGGATTGTCGAGAGCTTGAAGGGGCCTGCCTTAGAGGCTATACGCAACTTGAAGACAAGCAGGAAAGATTGCACTGCACAGGATTACTTAGACATCCTGGAGAGTGTGTTTGGTGGGACAGAGAAAATTACAGAGCTTACCTATCAACTGGAACACTGTTACCAGAAGACAGGGGAGAAGCTATCGGAGTATATGGGACGTATAGACAAGATCCTGCATAGGATTATCCTGAAGAAGGGGATAGATCCGGGGAAAGTAGACGAGGCCCGTGCCCAGCAGGTGATGAGGGGAGCCCAACCCCTGGACCCTATTGCACTGGTACTACGCACCCGACAGGACAGGAAGAGCCTGGACTACCCCGATCTCATTCGGATGGTCAGGGAGGAAGAGGCCATGTTGGAAGAGAAACGTGAAAAACAAGTGATGGAGCCCACAAAACTTCCAGTGGCAACGGTCAGGTCGGCCATAACCCCTGAAAGAGAGATGGAAGTGGATGCCCTGAAGTCGCAGATGTCCCAGATGATGGAGATACTGACGTCTCTGGTGGCGAAAGAGGCGCCCAGTCCAAAGAGAGAAGTGAGCAGGAGGGAACTATTTCCAGTCGTTCCAACACCAGCATCCCTACCAGACTGGGGGGAGATGATCTGTTTTAACTGTGGGGGAGTTGGCCATATTGCAGCTATATGTTCCAGTCCCAAGAAGAAGAAAACAGATAGCCGCCAGCCGGCGGGAAACTCCAGAGGGCCCTGGTGAAGGAGTCAACCGGGTGCCCACCACCTTCAGTGAGCTCCAAGAAGAACAGGATGGAAAGAAAGAGAGGAGACCAAACCCCTTGGAAGGAACCCAGGGTTCCTCGACCAAGATACACCCCGGAGAAAGGGGACAAGACCCCTCTAAAGAGACACAGCACTCCCAAGCGGGAACCTTTAAAAGAGAGAAATAACAATATCCCTCAGCGGGTTCGTACTCCCACAAAGAGAGGGAAAATCAATGCATGCCAAGTTCAGGAAAGAACAAAGCCCAAACATAGTTGGAAAAAGACGAGTCCACAGAAGAAGGTAGCATCAACTCGGCCCTATCCAGAAGAGCTGGTTGGTCCATCTCCTACTGTACCCATCCAGGTGGAAGGAGTATACGCACAGGCCCTCCTGGACACTGGAGCACAAGTGACCTTATTATACAGGGACTTTTATGATAGATACCTGAGTCATTTGCCTATCCAGAAAATAGAGGAGCTGGAGATATGGGGGCTGGGAACTCAGAGTTTCCCCTATGATGGCTACCTGCCCATACAATTGACCTTTGACCCATCCGTGGCTGGGAAGGCTGAAGTGTTTGACACCTTGGCAGTTGTATGGCCTCGCCCGCCTGGAACCAGCAAGACTTCCCTAATCATAGGGACGAACACGGATCTAGTCTGAAGGCTTCTGACCCCCCTGGTAAAGAAGCAGAATCATTCAGTTCCCAAGATCCATCCCATGCTGAAGACGGCCTACCAACGACTGGTTTTAGAACAGAAGACCCCAGGTGAGGGGATAGGGAAGGTGTGGAGACTTGGAAGAGAAGGAGCGGTGCTGCAGCCCGGAGAGGTCGTCTGCCTCAGGGCCACTGTGAAGCTTACCTGGGAGCAGCCTGGCCCCTTTGTCATGCTAGAGTCCGACCCAATGGAGGGTCACTCAGGCCTGGAAGTGATACCGGAAGTGATCCCAATCAAGGCACTGAAGAAGGCCCGTGGGAGAGTCCCAGTGAGTGTGAGGAATCCTACGAAGAGGCCCGTAGAGATCCCTGCCAGGATGTTGCTGGGGCAGGTGAGTCCTGCTGTCCCAGTTGGCTGGTCAGAAGTGAAGGGGACGGGTGGAGGAGAAGATGTTTGGGAAAAACTCTCCATGGAGAACCCGGACTTACCTGATGCATGGAGGGAGAGAGCTAAGTCCCAGCTGACCAGATGGGAGAAGATCTTCTCCAAAGATGAGTTCGATGTGGGGTGTGCGAAGAGTGCCACCCATCGAATCCGTATGCAAGAAGACAAACCATTCAGGGAGAGAGTCAGGCGTGTTCCGCTGGCAGATCTGGAGGATCTGAGGGAACAGCTGGCGGAACTAAAGAAAACTGGAGTGATTCGGGAGTCCAGAAGCCCCTATGCCTCTCCAATAGTGGTGGTCCGGAAAAAGAATGGGTCATTGAGGCTTTGCATTGACTACAGAACTCTCAACAGGAGGACCATTCCTGATCAGTACACCACGCCAAGGATAGAGGACGCCTTACAGAGTCTGTCTGGAGCCAAGTGGTTCAGCGCGATGGACCTCAAGAGCGGGTACTATCAAATCCCCATGCATCCAGAAGATAGAGAAAAGACCGCCTTCATAAC
This sequence comes from Lithobates sylvaticus, assembly GCA_028564925.1. Lineage (NCBI taxonomy): Eukaryota > Metazoa > Chordata > Amphibia > Anura > Ranidae > Lithobates > Lithobates sylvaticus. The sequence goes on along the minus strand of CM053035.1, from coordinate 138,545,262 downwards.
CCCAGTAGGGTTCTTTGAGGTTAACAGGATGCCTCAGGGCCTGTCTGGAGCTCCTGCTACCTTTCAATGCCTCATGGAAAAGACTGTTGGAGACATGAACCTCATAGAAGTCCTTGTGTACCTGGACGATGTTATTGTCTTCGGGAAAACTTTGGAAGAGCATGAAGCCAGATTGGAGAAAGTGTTGAGAAGGCTCAGTGAAGAGGGACTCAAACTTTCCCCCGAGAAGTGCCGGTTCTATCAGTCTTCTGTGAACTATCTGGGACACATAGTGTCTGAAAAGGGAGTGGCTACAGACCCTGAGAAGTTGGAGGCAGTTACTTCATGGCCAAGACCCACAACAGTCACCAAACTCAGATCTTTCCTGGGGTTCTGCTCCTACTATCGGAGGTTTGTGGATGGGTTCGCCCGTATTGCAAAACCCCTAAACAAACTACTCAAGACCGAAGGGGAAGAAGATGGCTTGGGACCCAGGAGGCCCGGTGAGTCGGTTCAAGACCAGTGGAACCCAAGGTGTGAAGAGGCTTTCAGAACCCTGAAGAGGAGTCTCACCACGGCCCCAGTCTTGGCTTATGCTGACCCCACCAGACCATATGAGCTACATGTTGATGCCAGCCATGAGGGCCTAGGTGGAGTGCTCTATCAAGAGTATGAAGATCAGCTGCGACCAGTGGCCTATGTGAGCCGGAGCCTGACCCCCTCGGAGAAGAACTACCCCACCCATAAGTTGGAGTTCTTGGCCCTCAAATGGGCAGTAGTCGACAAACTAAAAGACTACCTTTATGGGGCCGAATTTACTGTAAAAACAGATAACAACCCCTTGACCTACCTATTCACCACCGCCAAGCTGGATGCAACTGGACACAGATGGTTGGCGGCGTTATCTGGATTCAACTTTAGCCTCAAGTACAGGCCAGGGGCTGGAAATAGGGATGCAGATGCCCTGTCCCGAAGATCCCATGTCATGGCTGATGATTGGGAAGACTGGACCCAAGTGGCACCAGAAGGGGTGCAGGCCCTTTGTCAGGGGGCTGAACTCCAAGCTAGAGGAGGATCCAGAGCCGAAGAGATAGGAGTCACCACAGTGGGAGTCCCAAAGTGTTACTGTGGGGTCACTCGACTAGAAGAGGAGTGCCTACCGAAGCTGTCCAAAAAGGAGCTAAGGTGTGACCAATTGGAAGACCCCATGGGGAAATTGGTCATGGAAGCATTGGAAAACAACAGCCCAGAAGGACTTCGACATCACCCTTCCAAAGAAGCTCGCCTGCTGAGGAAAGAGTTAGATAAACTACAGGTGCGTCAGGGAGTGGTCTATCGAAGGGGCCCCTCTGATAGCTCAGAAGATAAGTGGCAGTTGTTTCTCCCCGAGAAGCATCGGGAGACGGTGCTAATTGCCTTACATGACCAGCATGGTCATCTGGGGGCAGAGAGAACCTTTCAACTTGTCAGAAACCGGTTCTATTGGCCCTGTATGAGGGCCGAGGTGGAGGAATATTGCCATTCCTGTGCACGATGCATCCAGAGAAAAACTTTACCCATCAGGCTGCCCCAATGGGCCATCTACAGAGTCAAGGCCCAATGGATCTGGTATGCATTGATTTTCTCTGCCTCGAACCCGATTTGAGTGGATTGGGAAATGTTCTGGTGATAACCGATCATTTCACCCGTTATGCCCAGGCTTTCCCAACCAAAGACCAGAAGGCTTCTACCGTGGCCAAGGTGCTCCTAGAAAAGTACTTTGTTCATTATGGATTACCACAGAGGATCCACTCAGACCAAGGAAGGGACTTTGAGAGTCGCCTGATCCGGAAGTTACTGGACTCTTTGGGAGTAGAGAAGACCAGAACTACACCATACCACCCTCAAGGAGATGCCCAGCCTGAGAGGTTTAACGGGACCCTATTAAACATGCTTGGAACTCTAGAGACAGAGAAGAAGCAGCATTGGAGCCAACACATATCAGCTCTGGTGCATGCCTACAACTGCACCACAAGTGATGTGACGGGTTTCTCCCCCTACCGGCTCATGTTTGGGAGAGAAGCAAGATTGCCGGTGGATCTGGCCTTTGGCATTTCCCTAGACCATGTCTCTGCTACCTCCCACAAGGGATATGTGGATCGACTGAGATACAATTTGAAAGTGGCATACGAAAAAGCTCAGGCGGCCTCAGACCAGAGGGGGGCCCGAAACAAGCGGAACTTCGATCTGAAGGTTCGAGTACAAGACCTACAGCCTGGGGACCGTGTACTGCTGCGCAATCTAGGAATCCCTGGAAAGCACAAGCTTGCTGATAGGTGGAGATCAGAGCCCTATGTCATCTGCAGAAAGTTACCTGGATTGCCGGTGTATAAGCTAAAGCCAGAGGGGAGAGTGGAGCCCTTGAAGACCTGGCATAGGAATCACTTACTCCCACTCACTGAAGCAGTCAGAATACCTCCCGTGAGGGACTTGCCTGAGTCTGTTCACATTCTGGATACCCCCAGACCCAACACTCGGTCCCAGACTTCCCGAGTTAGGGATGGACAAGAACACCAACTGGCTGAAGAAGAAAAAGGAGAACTTGAATGGCTATGGCCTTCCTCAACTCCAGGAAATTCCGCCATAGATCTTCCACTTACGGAGGATGTGGAAGATGGAACATTGAACCCAGAAGCTACAGAGTTCGTTCCATCCAGTGTTGTGCCCGAGTGCTGGGAAGATATCCCTGGCCTCTGCTCAGAAGAGGAGGAGGTACATGTTCCAGAACCAGTGATACTGCCAGAATGTGTTCCTGAAGAAGAGCCTGTGGCGCCAGAGCCTGAAGTTCCAAGAGGACAAAGGGCTCGCAGAGTTGTGAGGCCTCCCAAGAAGCTAACTTACCCCCAAATGGGAAAAAGCTTAGAGGACTCTGTTGTGACAGCTAGGAGAAGTGCTGAACGCTCTGACCCACCCACTGTTCATTTAGTGGGGGACAACTCCAGCTCACTCTCCTGTAGACAGGACAGCTCCCCACCCTATGATGATTGGTGGGAGGCTCCTCTGTCTGTCCTATGTGAACGTATTGATTCAAAAAGGGCTGTTAGATTGAACAATGTCTTTGGGGACCAAAGATTCAAAGTGGGGGGAGTGTGTAGCGGGGGTGTTCCCCTTTTAGGGAAAATACGTTTTCTAGCAGCAGTAGCAGCAGGGGACGAAACTACGGTTCCCAGAAACCCCCTGGCTCCCAGGAGGTTGGATGTTCTTGCCCCAGAGACTGATGGGAGAAGTGATGTAAGGGGGAGAGAAGCCCCGCCTCTTCCTCTTCGGACGGGGGAACGAGAGAGAGGAGAGACACTTGTGCGGACCTGCGCTGTTGAGAGCCTGAAGCCTGGGGCCTTGCAGTGGACCAGGGAGCTTTGCACCTCAGTGCCAGCCTGAGGGGCACTGGGGCTTTCATCTTTCGGCAGTCGGTCGGACCGGGGACCCGATCGCAGGATCCGTGGAGGACGAGGCGGTATACAGCCAGTGGAGATCCCAGGACCAGGGACGGTGTCCGGAGTGGTGAGCGAGCGAAAGCTCATCTTATGCCTGTTGCCTCATACATTTGAACCTATTAGACTTCCGAGGCTCATTACTTCAAGTTGCAGAACATTGTTCCCTTGTTTTTTTGTGGATTACAAATACTTTACTTAAACCTTATGTGCCCCACCTCTACAGATCTTGTGCCGGTGAAGAATTCTGTGTTCCCTCAAGGACTGAGCTCCATGATTAGGGATCAGGCCTGGTCCATTAGGTAGTCGCAATTAGGTTGTTGCACCACAGTGGTGTTTAGGTAACGGTCGCTACACGTGGCGCTCCGTCCCCCCCCCCCCATTGCGGTTCAGTTTACTATTGTAATACATGCTGCAGGGACCTGCTTATGTGTTGTAAGCCAAATGTTGATGTATGTTACCACTTTAAACTACCTGAAGTAAAGACGGTTATATCAGCTAGAACATTGTCTGTGAGTCTGAGTCCATCACACTTAGAGTATAAGTGATTTTATGTGTGCTGCAATATATATATATATATATATATATATTAACTGTGCCAGAGTGGGTAGAGCAGATTGCCGGGGGGTTGGTGGAGCTGTACTCAGGGACCCAAACAAAACTTGCGGCCCTCTTAAGTGGGGGTATCGCTACATAAAGTACAATTGAAAGTTAACAGTTGTTCATAGCACTAATGTGAAAAATAAAGTCCACACCTAGTGTCTACAAATAGCTCAAAGGGCTGCTAAAGCATGGTATGAATTGTGTGTGTTGAAATCAAACATTTTTTTGCTGCCAACTTTATAGAGCACCAAAAGTGCCAACTTTTTACTGTAAATATATGATCTCTGTGTTATAGAGCTCAAATATGCTTGTGAAAAGGGTTAAACCCAGTATGTTTCCACTTATTTCTCCTTGAGGAATACAGCCAGTATCCTATAATACACAGATCCCCTCAGGTGTAATAGAAGTAAAAAGAAGGCCAAAATAGGGTAATAATGCTAAAACATAATATAGCACTTTTAGATTGGAAGCTCTAACGAACAGGGTCCTCTGATTCTTCCTGTATTGAATTGCATTGTAACTGTATGTTCTTTCCGCATGTTGTAAAGCACTGCGCAAACTGTTGGTGCTATATAAATCCTGTATAATAATAATAGCACTTGAGCGTTACTGTCAAACATTCAGTGCTCACAAAGCTGTAAGGCTTTACTGCCAGGTTTCCTTAGCCGCAATGGCGGCGACAGCACCCAACAACTGATGGAAACATCAGCTGCGGTGCCGACATCGCTGGACTCCAGGACAGGTAAGTGTCCGATTATTGAAAGCCAGCAGCTGCAGTATGTGTAGCTGCTGGCTTTTACTTTTTGCAGGGATGGACGGACCTCCGCTTTAAGTAAGAAAAGGAACTCCCAAATATGACAGGTTTAAAAAACGTCAAATGCCACACTGCTGTACACGGGCAGGAAAACATATACAGTCACTGGCCTTAAAGGGGTGTTCCGGGAAAAAAAAAATTAAAAGCCAGCAGCTACACATACTGCAGCTGCTGGCTTTTAATAAATGGACACTTACCTGTCCTGCTGTCCCTCAATGTCGGCACCGCAGCTGATGTCTCCATCAGCTGTCGGGTGCTGCCGCCACCATTGCAGGTAAGGTAACCTGGCAGTGTAGCCTTTCGGCTTCATGCCAGGAACCCTATTGTGCATGTGCGAGGCCCCAATCCTCTCTCCTATTAGACCGGCGGCCGAGGGAGGAGAAGGAGGGAGCCCCGTGGTGACATCACAGCGCGATTGCGCCGCGGTGTACTTCCGGAAGTGGGAAGTGGGATACCTGTGATATCTGTTCTGGGTTGTTGACTACCTGACCACTGGATGAGCGAATAGCCTCAATAGCCGTAAATTGCTGCTCATATGTAGCAATTTGGGCAAGCAGGTGTCCTGTCTTTTCCCCTCCTCATATAAAACAAGGGGGGGAGTGAGCAGGGGGGCTATCTATTCTGGGGTCCAGGTAGCAAGTAAAGTCCCCCATGATCAATACCGGAACATCAGGCTTATTTGCCAGATATGATAACAGCATCTGCAGTACGTCCCATGAGAACGGTGGTGGGATGTAAACAAAAGCTATAAGCACACAGTTACAGTGAATAATTTATAGTACAACAATACAGATCTGCCTGCAGCATCCGCCAGAGAGTCCAGTTCTTGATATGCCAATGCTTTATGTATTAATAGACTCACTCCACATGAATAAGCAGAGTGAGTGGAGTAATAGGCTTTACCCACCCATGCATACCATAGGAACCCAACATTGTCCCCAGGAGGTTGGTCTCCTGCAGGCCAATAATGGCTGGGTGGAATTTGCGCAGACATGATGTGATCATGGTGCACGTTAGTGGGTCATTAACCCCTCTGACTTTCCAAGATACAATAGGTGTGGTAGACATAGCATACATGTACATGAATATATACAGGCATGCCCAGTGAATACCGGAAGAACCATGGTGGGCACTTCGACAACCTTGCGTATTCAGCAGTAAATGCATTAAACATATCATGCCCTTTAGAAGGGCTGCACATTGGGAAGACATAACATATAGGAGGTAGTCAGTATTGCGCAACTGCGCAGCAGAGAGAACTGAAAAAAACATCAACATTCTGAATTGTAAGGCATTCTGGGAGTTAGCTGGTGTCAACTGGACCACTCTACGGCCTTCCAGATGGTCTACGGTGGGATTACTGTTAACTCTTCTCGTGCCAACCGGACACTAAACAAAGGCCATGAAGCCCATGAGCACAAATAGTTTACAAGCATCAGACACGTTAGCATCTCACGTGTGGGGCTGTATAGGTGATGTAATCAAGAAAGGTGAAAAGTGTGTAAAACTCGCTGTGGGTAAATAACAGGTATTGTTCCTCTGAAAAAAGGGGCCAAACTGTAAAGGTAACTTAGTGCCCATCAGTGCTAGTTTTTGTAATTTCAATTAGGATGTCCCCCTGCTCACATCCGCATCGGCCAAGGTCTTGTTTTTTCTCATCCAGCCAGACAGCTGCATCTTGTGCGTTTTTGAAGAACTGGTTTTGACCTCTGGTTGTCACTCTCAGCTTTGCCGGGAACAACCTGACGTAGGATAACCGTAGCCTTTGCAGTCTTTTTTTAACATCTATGAATTTTGATCGTCTGCGTTGTACCTCTGTGTAAAAATCTGTGAAGAACGATATTCAAAACCTCCCGATCCTTATAATTCAGGAGCCGGGCTAGTATTAATCTGAGTGGGTTGCCAGGTGGAAGAGGTTGCAGAGGCACCCTGTGGGCCTTTTCCACAATGTAGATTGTAGCCCTCCACCTTCTCCGGGAGCCCCACTATACAGATATTGTTGCATCTCAGGCGGTTCTCTATGTCATCCGTTTTGTTAAGAGCCTGGAAGGCTTACTGAGTAGCCATTCTCACATAAGAGGGGGCATCTGATCCTCCATATCACTCACTCAGCCCTCCACAGCAGTGGTTCTCTCCCTTATCTTCTGGAGATCTTGGTGGAGGAGTGACACTGTCTCCCTCGGCCCCCCCAAACTTTTCTTTCAGATCATCCACTGAGAATAATCTGGTCTAACTGCACTTGTGATTAATCCTGGTCTTCCCCAGACTGTATTTGCCATGGTGAGTGGGCCACTGGGTTACTGCTTGGGACACCAAGAAACATTGGGATCCAGCACGTCATTTAACAGTTCAGAAAACCATGCAAAATGTAAATATTAAAGCCTAAGTTTAGTTAAAATCAAAAACATAAAAACCAACACAAGTGACATAATTTATAGTTAGTATGATGGGTTCTTTGTGCTGATACTTCTTCCAGGAAAAAAATTCTCTGTCCTACCCCACTCAGAGCTTCGCTATGCCTGACCTTTCCTGCCAGATCCGCTATTCCTAGAAGCAATACTAAAGCAAGAAGAATCTGCACAAGGGACATATATCATACTAACTGTCAGTTATATTCCTTGTGCTGATTTTTATGCTGTTGATATTAGCTAAACATAGGCTTAAATTTTGAGATGGCTAGCATTGCAAATGTGCACGAGCCTTAAAAGTGTATTTAAACCCTAACACTGAACTTCTCTTATATGATATATTTTGGAATGTTAAATGTACAATTGAAATAGTATTGCTATATCAGTTTGGCAGGTTAAAAAAATACCTGCTGATCTTGCACTTCATGAGCTTTCTGCCTGTTCTGACTGTTATCAATTACATTGTTTTCTGAGGACCACAGCACCATGCCCCTCTATGTTATGGACAATATGAGAGAGACAAGGTTCTATAGTCTCATCTTGGCATCATATACAGAAGGGCAAGGGAGTTACTAGCACTTAGTTACTAGCAGAATCAAATTCTAAATACAAACTAATTCTTGGATTTAATTTCTGCAAAATGCACATATTTTTCTTTTTAACGTTTGAATAGCCAGCGTAATATATTTTAGTCTAGAAATGATATGTTCCCAATTAAAGAGAATGCTATTTTAAATTGAAATGATTTTGCCTAGGCTGTGTAAGTTACTGATGATCAGGATAAATAAGTGCTTGACCTTGAGTGTATGAAGAGTAAATATCTCTGGCAGGGGAGCAGCTGTAATTTCTCAGCACGCTGCACATTCATGAGGTGTTAAATGCCTTTCTGGAGAGAGCCAGACATTGTGGGGGTTGAAGATAGTGTGAAACAGAGTTAAGGATTGGACATGGTGCCTTAGTGTGGGTATAAATAAGGAAATAAATACATAGTGGAAATATGAAGTTGTATTTGGTATGACTGAGCTATATCTTTGTAGTATAATAAGAATTGTGCTGCTTTTAGTGTTTTGGAGATGGAACAAACTTACTATGCTAAGTTGAAAATGGGTACACCCTGATTCACTATTAGTGGGGGACCGACATTAAAGGGAAAATCCAGAAGTTTATTGTTGCCACTGGGACAGGTGTGTAGGTCGCATGAGAGGATATCTGTGACATTTTCCAGAAAATTGGAAAGAATTACACTCACTTTCTTTGATATGTCTGGTACAGAAAGTAAGGGGAAACTCACTATGAGGGCAAAGGCAGCCAAACTAAACCCTGACAGTTCAGCTCTTCCTAAAATTGATCAACCCCCCCACCCCCACCCCCACTTACCCCAAAGAAAAAGAAAAAAACAATTGTGTTTGAATTTGCAGGAGAGTTCAGAAATATCAAATAGTTTTTTTTTGTGTATGAAAGGCTGGTTGGATAGATATGGTCCTATGGCAGGCAGATCCAAGAGTAGGGTTGCATGTATTGTATGTACTGATGATGGCTGTTGATGTATTCACAATTAAATTGTTGAGTGACTGTATGTACATGTCCAGTTATGATAGTTACATTGAGGAAGCAATATACATAGTAGAGTAGGAGCTGACTACTTAGGAACCATAAAGGCTTGTAACAAATCTTTTTTACCAGTCATTCTTCAGGTAGTGTTGATTATTTTTTTGCTATGGAATCAATGGAAGATTCTCTTCTTCAGGAATTTTCAGTTTCACCAAAAACACTCCTTAATTTACTCTCTCTTGTCTTACTAATCGGTTTTCTCAGTGTAAGTACAGATCTTAGATGCAGACTAACTCATGCACAAAGAATAGAGATAAAGGTCAAAAAAAATATTTTGTAAAGAAGCTGGGACTCTTGTACGACCCATATATTTTGGGTCTGTCTGATTTCCACCAGCAGAGACCACATCTCCTTATAGATATACCATGTATATTATATATATATATATATATATATATATATATATATATATATATATATATATATATATATATACATATTTATATATGTGTGTGTACACACACACACACACACACACACACTTGTGCTTACAAGTTTACATACCCTGGCAGAATTTATGATTTCTTGGCCATTTTTCAGAGAATATGGATGATAACACAAAAACTTTTCTTTCACTCGTGGTTAGTGTTTGGCTGAAGCCATTTATTATCAATCAACTGTGTTTACTCTTTTTAAATCATAATGACAACAGAAACTACCCAAATGACCCTGATCAAAAGTTTACATACCCTGCTGATTTTGGCCTGATAACATGCACACGTGTTGACACATGTTGTTTGCTTGTAATTAGTGTGTGTGTGTATAAAAGGTCAATGAGTTTCTGGATTCCTGACAGACCCTTGCATCTTTCATCCAGTGCTGCACTGACGTTTCTGGGTTCTGAGTCATGAGGAAAGAAAAAGAATTGTCAAAGGATCTGTGGGAAAAGGTAGTTGAATAGGAACAGGAAAGGGATATAAAAAGATATCAAAGGAATTGGGAATGCCAATCAGCAGTGCTCAAACTCTAATCAAAAAGTGGAAAATGAGGGGTTCTGTTAAAACCAAACCACGGTCAGGTAGACCAACTAAGATTTCAGTCACAGCTGCCAGGAAAATTGTTTGGGATGCAAACCCCCCCCCCACAAATAACTTCAGGTGAAATACAGGATGCATGGTCGAGTCGCCAGAAGAAAGCTATTACTATGCAAATGCCACAAAGTATCCCGCTTACAATACGCCAAACAGCGCAGAGACAGGCCTCAAACCTTCTGGCACAATTGATGGCAAGATAAATGCATGTTATCAAAAAATACTGGAGGAACATTTGCATTCAGCAGCCAGGAAGCTGCGCATGGGACGTTCTTGGACATTTCACCATGACAATGATCCAAAACACAAGGCCAAGTCAACCTGTCATTGGTAGGTATGGGCGAACGTTTCGACCCAAGCATAAGTTCGGGCCGAACTTTGGTTGTTCGGATGTTCTGTGAACACCAAACAATATGCAGTGTTCGGGGCAAATTCGAAAGCCGCCAGAACACCGTTAAAGTCTATGGGACACTAACATGAAAAAAAAGTGCTCATTTTAAAGGCTTATATGCAAGTTATTGTCAAAAAGTGTTTGGGGACCCGGGTCCTGCCCCAGGGGACATGTATCAATGCAAACATTTTTGTTTAAAACTGTCATTTTTTCCGGAGCAGTGATTTTTTTTAATGCCTAAAGTGTAACAATAAAAATGTTTTTTAAATTTCGTGCTGGGGGGTGTCTACAGTATGCCTGGCACATTTTTCCTGTGTTTAGAACAGTACCGCAGCAAAATTACTAAAGGAAAAATTGTCATTTAAAACTGATTGCGGCTGTAATGAATTGTCGGGTGATTTTTTTAATGCATAAAGTGAAACAATAAAAATGAAATATTCCTTTAACCAGTTTCAGACTGCCCACCGTCATATGACGGCGGCAAGAAACATCTCTCGTCATATGACGGCAATAACTTTGCGGCCACTGGGGGTGCGCGCGCCGTGCCGCTGGAGACCTGATGCGCGTGCCCGGCAGCCGCGATGTCCGCCGGGCACCCGCGATTGCCCATGCGCGTGGATCTGCACACAGATCCACGTCAGAGCGATATGTCCGTTGTACATAGGGACACCGATCGGTCCCCTCCCCCCAGTCAGTCCCCCCCCCCCTGATTAGAATCTCACATAGAGAACATAACCCCTTAGTTTTAACCCCTTCCCTGCCAGTCACATTTATACAGTAATCAATGCATTTTTATAGCATGGATCGCTGTATAAATGTGTCCCAAAAATGTGTCAAAAGTGTTCCGATATGTCTGCCGCAATATTGCAATCACGATAAAAAGTGCAGCTCGCCGCCATTACCAGTAAAAAACAAAAATAATAAAAATGCTATAAATCTATCCCCTATTTTGTAGACGCTATAACTTTTGCGCAAACCAATCAATATACGCTTATTGTGATTTTTTTTACCAAAAATATGTAGAAAAATACGTATCAGCCTAAACTGAGAAAAAAATTTGTTTTAAAAAAAAAATAATTGGATATTTTCTTATAGTAAAAAGTAAAAAATATTGCATTTTTCAAACTTGTCCCTCTTCTTTTGTTTATAGCGCAAGAAATAAAAACCGCACAGGTGATCAAATACCACCAAAAGAAAGCTCTATTTGTGGGGAAAAAAATATACAAATTGTATTTGGGTACATCGTTGCATGACCGCGCAATTGTCATTCAAACTGCTACAGCGCTGAAAGCTGAAAAATGACTTGGTCAGGAAGGGGGTGTTTGTGCCTGGTAGGCAAGTGGTTAAATATTGTGCATGTGGGGTGTCTATAGTATGCCTGTAAAGTGGCGCAGTTTTCCCGTGTTTAGCACAGTACCACAGTAAAATTACATTTCTAAAGGAAAAATTGTCATTTAAAACTGATCGCGGCTGTAATGAATTGTTGGGTCCCGGCAATATAGATAAAATTCATTGAAAAAAAGAGCATGGGATCCCCCCATTCCATTACAAGGCCCTTTGGGTCTGGTATGAATATTAGGGGAACCCCGAACCATAATTAGGCCCTTCGGGTCTGATATGGAAATTAAGGGGAACCTGCGCCAATTTTTTTTTTAAAAGGCATAGAGGTCCCCCCCAAAATCGGATTTTAAGGGGAAACCTGCGCAAAAATAAAAAAAAGGGGTGGGGTCCCCCCAAGAGGGGGGACGAGAGAATTCCCCTCCTTCTGAACCGTACCCGGCCACATGCCCTCAATATGGGGAGGGTGCTTTGGGGTAGCCCCCCAAAGCACCTTGTCCCCATGTTGAAGGGGGCAAGGGCATTATCCCCACAACCCTTGCCGGGTGGTTGTGGGGGTCTGCGGGCGGGGGGCTTATCGGAATCTGGAAACCCCCTTTAACAAGGTGACCACCAGATCTCGGCCTCCCCCCCCTTGTGTGAAATGTACCCCTACCATTTCACCAAAAAAGTGTCAATATGTTAAAAATGACAAAACACAGCTTGGGACAAGTCCTTTATTAAAAAAAAAAGAATAAGAATGTCCCACGATGTCCATTCATCTTCTTCTATCACGCTGCCCGGACCGAAAAAGAAAATCTGCGATCGACCCGCCTCCATGGGAGGCTCCCCCCGGATGACGCGTCTTTGCTTGTGACAGCTCTTTTATAACTGAGGATGGGGCCATCCGATCATGTAAACGGGTGACCCCGCCCCCTATGATGCCATGGGGAAGCCATGGGGAAGTCCCTGTGGTGTTAGAGGGGGGCGGGGTCACCCGGTTATGCGTCAGATGGCGGGAGCCTCCCATGGAGTTGGATCGGTCGCAGATTTTTTTTCTTTTACGGTCCGGGCGGCGTGATAGAAAAATTGGCGAAGGATTCCCCTTAATTTCCATATCAGACCCGAAGGGTTCGGTGTGGATTTTAGGGGGACCCACACACAATTTTTTATTTTTTTTTGGTTTGGGGTTCCCCTTAATATTCATACTAGACCCAAAGGGCCTGGTAATGGACTGTGGCGGGATCCCATGCTCTTTTTTTCAATGAGTTTTATCTATATTGTCGAGACCCGACAATTCATTACAGCCGCGATCAGTTTTAAATGACAATTTTTTCTTTAGAAATGACATTTTGCTGTGGTGCTGTTCTAAACACGGGAAAAATGTGCCAATTTACAGGCATACTATAGACACCTCCCAGGCACGATATTTAAAGAAATATTTATTTTTTATTGTTTCACTTTAAGCATTAAAAAAATCATTGCTCCTGAAAAAACGTCCGTGTTTAAAACATTTTTTTGCATCGATACATGTCCCCTGGGGCAGGACCCAGGTCCCCAAACACTTTTTATGACAATAACTAACATATAAGCCTTTAAAATTAGCACTTTTGATTATTCATGTTCGTGTCCCTTAAGCCCCATGCACACGGTCGGATTTTCGCATGGATTTTGTCCGATCGGACAATGTTGTTGAAAAATCAGACCGTGTGTATGCACCATCGGACAGTGTACGTCGTATTGTCCGACGGACAAAGTCCTATCTCCTGCTGGATAGATTTTCCGACAACACGGTCCGATCACACCAAATCCGATCGTGTGTATGGTAGTCCGACCGGACAAAGTGCTACGCATGCTCAGATTACATTACAAGACCAAAGCTATTGGCTACTAGCCTCTACGTAGTCCCGTCGTAGGCAACAAACGTCACCACGTTCAGAATGATCGGATTTTCCGACAACTTTGTCCGACCGTGTGTACGCAAAACCAACATCAGACAAAGTATGACGGACATGGTCTGACGGACCTGGTCCTCGGATAATCCGCGCGTGTGTATGGGGCTTTAGACTTTAACGGTGTTCGTGTGTTCTGCCAAATCTTTTGCCTGTTCGCATGTTCTGCTCTGGAGTGGTCACCTCAGTCTTCTGACCTCAATATCATTGAGCCACTCTGGGGAGGTCTCAAATGTGCAGTTCATGCAAGACAGACGAAGAATTTACAGGAACTGGAATCTTTTTGCGAAGAGTAATGGGCAGCTTTATCATCTGAGACGATAAAGAGCCTCATCCACAAATATCACAAAAGACTTCAAGCTATCATTGATGTTAAAGGGGGCAATACACGGTATTACGAACTGGGGTCTGTAAATCAGGGTCATTTGGGTAGTTTCTGTTATCATTATGATTTAAAAAGAGTACCGGTAAACACAGTTGATTGATAAAAAAATGGCTTCAGCCAAACACTAACCATGAGTAAAAAAATAGTTTTTGTGTTATCATTCATATTCTCTAAAAAATGGCCAAGAAATCCTAAATTCTGCCAGGGTATGTAAACTTATGAACACAACTGTGTATGTATGTGTATATACAGTATCTCACAAAAATTTGTATACCCCTCACATTTTTGTAAATATTTTATTATATCTTTTTATGTGACAATACTGAAGAAATTACACTTTTCTACAATGTAAAGTAGTGAGTGTACAGCTTGTATAACAGTGTAAATTTGCTGTCCCCTCAAAATAACCCAACACACAACCATTAATGTCTAAACCGATAGCAACAAAAGTGAGTACACCCCTAAGTGAAAATTTCCAAATTGGGCCCAAAGTGTTAATATTTTGTGTGGCCATCATTATTTTCCAGCACTGCCTTAACCCTCTTTGGCATGGAGTTCACCGGAGCTTCACAGGTTGCCACTGGAGTCCTCTTCCACTCATCCATGATGACATCAAGGAGCTGGACGATGACCTTGCGCTCCTCCACCTTCCCTTTTGAGGATGCCCCACAGATGCTCAATAGGGTTTAGATCTGGAGACATGCTTGGCCAGTCCATCACCTTTAGGCCCCTTTCACACTGGGGCGGGAGCCGCGGCGACGGTAAAGCAGCGCTATATTTAGCGCTGCTTTACCGTCGTTTTAGCCGCGGTATTCGGCCGATTGTGGGGCGGTTTTACCGTATCGGCGCTTTGCGGCGGTATTGCCGCGGTATTACTGCGGTATCCTATTGGAATCAATGGGTAGGAGCGGTAGGAGCGGTGAATACACCGCTCCTATACCGCTCCAAAGATGCTGCTAGCAGGACCTGTTTTTACCGTCCTGCTAGCGCACCGCTCCAGTGTGAAAGCCCGCCGGCTTTCACACTTGAGTGAATGGGGCCGTTTTTTTCAGGCGTTGTACAGGCGTTATTTTTAGCGCTGTACCGCCTGAAAACCGCCCCAGTGTGAAAGGGGCCTTACCTTCAGCTTCTTTAGCAAGGCAGTGGTGGTCTTGGAGGTGTGTCTGGGGTCGTTATCATGTTGTAATACTGCCCTGCGGCCCAGTTTCTGAAGGGAGGGGGTCGTGCTCTGCTTCAGTATGTCACAGTACATGTTGGCATTCATGGTTCCCTCAATGAACCTTTGCTCCCCAGTGCCGGCAGCACTCATGCAGCCCCAGACCATGACACTCCCACCACCATGCTTGACTGTACGCAAGACACATCTGTCTTTGTACTCCACACCTGGTTGCCGCCACACACGCTTGACATCATCTGAACCAAATAAGTTTATCTTGGTCTCATCAGACCACAGGACATGTTTCCAGTAATCCATGTCCTTAGTCTGCTTGTCTTCAGAAAACTGTTTGCAGACTTGCTTGTGCATCATCTTTAGAAGAGGCTTTCTTCTGGGACAACAGCCATGCGGACCAATTTGATGCAGTGTGCGGCATATGGTCTGAGCACTGACAGGCTGACCCCTCACCCCTTCAACCTCTGCAACAATGCTGGCAGGACTCATACTTCTATTTCCCAAAGACAACCTGTAAATATGATGCTGAGCACATGCACTTAACTTCTTTGGTCGACAATGGCGAGGCCTGTTCTGAGTGGAACCTGTCCTGTTAAACCGCTGTATGGTCTTGGCCACCGTGCTGCAGATCAGTTTCATCGTCTTGGCAATCTTCTTATAGCCTAGGCCATCTTTATGTAGAGCAACAATTCTTTTTATCAGATCCTCAGAGAGTTCTTTGTCATGAGGTGCCATGTTGAACTTCCAGTGACCAGTATGAGAGAGCGAGAGTGATAACACCAAATTTAACACACCTGCTCCCCATTCACACCTGAAACCGTGTAACACTAACGAGTCACATGACACCGGGGAGGGAAAATGGTTAATTGTGCCCAATTTGTACATTTTCACTTAGGGGTGTACTGACTTTTGTTGCCAGCTTTTTAGACATTAATGGCTGTGTGTTGAGTTATTTTGAAAGGACAGCCAATTTACATATATATATATATATATATATATATATATATATATATATACACACACACACACACACACACACACACACAGTATTTCACAAAAGTGAGTACACCCCTCACATTTTTGTAAATATTTTATTTAACTCAACACACAACCTTTAATGTGTAAACCGCTGGCAACAAAAGTGAGTACACTCCTAAGTAAAAATGTCCAAATTGGGCCCAAATAGCCATTTTCCCTCCCCGATGTCATGTGACTCGTTAGTGTTACAAGGTCTCAGGTGCGAATGGGGAGCAGGTGTGATACATTTGGTGTTATCGCTCTCACTCTCTCATACTGGTCACTGGAAGTTCAACATGGCACCTCATAGCAAAGAACTCTCTGAGGATCTGAAAAAAAAGTGTTGCTCTACATAAAGATGGTCTAGGCTATAAGAAGATTGCCAAGACCCTGAAACTGAGCTGCAGCACGGTGGCCAAGACCATACAGCGATTTAACAGGACAGGTTCCACTCACAACAGGCCTCGCCATGGTCGACCTAAGATGTTGAGTGCACGTGCTCAGCGTCATATCCAGAGGTTGTCTTTGAGAAATAGACATATGAGTGCTGCCAGCATTACTGCAGAGGTTGAAGGGGTGGGGGTCAGTCTGTCAATGCTCAGACCATATGCCGCAAACTGCATCAAATTAGTCTGAATGGCTGTTGTCCCAAAAGGAAGCCTCTTTTAAAGATGAGGCACAAGAAAGCCTGCAAACAGTTTGCTGAAGACTAGCAGACTAAGTACATGGATTACTGGAATCATGTCCTGTGGTCTAATGAGACCAAGATAAACTTATTTGGTTCAGATGGTGTCAAGCTTGTGTGGTGGGCATAATGGCTGCAATTGATGGCACAGTGGCTGCATTTGATGGGCACAAGTGGCTGCATATGACGAGCACAAGTGGCTGCATATGACGGGCACAAGTGGTTGCATATGACGGGCACACAAGGCTGTATATGATGGGCACACTTGGCTGCCTCTGATGGGCACAAGTGGCTGCATATGATGGGCACAAGTGGCTGCATATGATGGGCACAGTGGATGCATATCATCGGCACAGTGGCTGCATTTGATGGGGCACAAGTGGTTGCATATGATGGGCACAAGTGGCTGCATATGATAGGCACAAGTGGCATTTTTTTGGGCACAATAGCTGCAAAAGATGGCACATTGGCTGCATTTGATGGGCACAATTTCTGCAATTGATGGCACATTGGCTGCATTTGATGGGCACAATGGCTGTATTTGATGGGCACAGTGAGGCTGCAATTGATGGGGGTTTTTCAGTATTTTTCAGTTTGTTTTGCCCCCCCCCCCCCCAAAGAAAAATTGGAGCACCAGCCGCCACAGCTGCACATACTCCAGAACTGTGAAGATTTGGAAAAGCCTCCTACAGGACATAATGCTAGCTAACTCAGTAGATTGAGAAAAAAATGATATATGGTGTTGCGCTCCAATGAGCACCAAAGTGCTATGTGCCAAGGGTCAAAGGAACCCTACTGATAATAAATAGTATCAAATATTAATTCAATTGACAGTACTAACTGAACACATAAATGTGCTAACATAAAGAAATAAAGTGCATATGTGCCATAGGTACACGGATCCACTTGCTGATAGGAGCCAATAAATAAATAAAATCCACTGTGCTAATCATAGAGCATAAAGTGCAAAATAAACATCCATGTGACTAAACACTTCTATCCGGATGAAGGTACATACATAAGTGCCAATGTAAAAAATACACAAGTAAATACAGAGTCCGTGAATGCACACAGTGCAAAATGCAAAATCAAAAATAAAGTCTGTGAAAAGTAAAACTGAGTGGCTTGGATAAGTGACTAGGTGATCCTGTATCTTCAAAGTGCCACAAACACCAGGTGCAATGGCTCCTTACCCTACTGCTGTAAGGCAAACAGCAAAGAATATATATCCAGAGCGCTGTATCCTGTGCGTGGTGTGGCGGAATCTGTCACTACACAGCTGCAACTACGGTTTCCACTGGGTTCTCCCACAGTAAGGCACATAGGGAAGAGGAAGGAGCCCCAATAGTGAAGTATGCCAACTTTTTATTTTAATAAGTAAATGGGCATCAAAGGTACTCACATAAAATCAGATATAGCATATAAAACAAAAGAGCACCTCGCTCGTGCTCTGGACGTCACTTCCGGTGTCCAAATAACACTAGTATTCCTACGCGTATCGTCACCTGTCACGTGGCTTCATCAGGGACTTCCAATTTCATCCAGCAGAAGTGCTTATTACCAGGGGTCAAGTCCTGGGGAAAAAAGTGTGGGAACTCCCACCCAAGATCCACTCGCCCACCAAAAAAAAAATGATACGCTCATATGCACGAACGCTTCAAAAGTGGTATTTTTCATCCAATTTTCGTATTGTGTGTATGAAGCTTAACTGTTTAGTACATAAAAAAAAACAATCCTCAATAAACATAAATATGGTAATTGTCTGAATAATCATCATTCATTCAATTGTGCTTCCGTGCAAATGTGAACATCATGTTCTGATCTTTATTGGGGAATTTTATTTTGTATATAGAGTGTTTATGTGGTGAGTTTACACTTTTCATTGAACAGAGTTTGGATAACACAGGGTTAAACGGAAAGGTCATAAATGAACTGCACATTATCTGGACAGAATGCTTGGGGAGATAGTGATGTGTTCCTGCTTAGGAGATGTATGTTGGCTTGGGGGGCTGCAAACTCTGCAGGGCTCCAACACACACTCGCTGCTATTCCAACCCTTCACATATTTCCACATAAACTTCCCTCCTGGCATTAAACTTTGCCAGGTATTGTGCTCAGCTTACCACCGCAAACTGATGTTCCTCCCTCAGCTCACCTCTCTCCCTGCATGTCCTGTGAGCAGAATAGCTGTGCTCCTCCTCTGGGTTCTCTCATCATATGGCACTGAAGATAGAGGAGGGGGGGGGGGGGATTCAGTGGGACACACATAGCGCAGGAGACTGGGAGGGGGGGGTTGATGAGGAGATAGAAAATCAGGAGGAGACGGCATGGAGGAGCGCATCACGAGAGGTCTGACTAAATACAATCTCTTAGCAGCAGGGACCTGATCTACCCGTCAGCTAGCTGTGATTGACAGGTAGATCGAAGTGGAAGCTGTCATGGGGCCCCCTACTGGCAATGCCTGAATGGTCAGGTGTGTGGCACTTACTATTGCGAGCTGTGTCGGCAGCTGTTGGTGTAGCACCTTCCACACAGCTCGCATACTTCAAAGTCTTGCAGGACACGGCTGCTAACGGGAACTGAGTTCCTGTTGTGGAAAAAGTACAGGAACTCCGTTCCCATGCGTTCCCACAGGACTTGAGCCCTGCCTATTACAAGGATGGCCCTCTCACTGTTCTGGACTCCACATGGATTCATTAATTTTTATATTATGTAAATACATTTGTTACTGGAAACAGAGATCTTACCATCGGAGTCTCCAAGAGACAAAAGAATCAGAAATATTACATTTTGAAAGGATTTAATCCTTTAATTTGGAGGAGGCTACTTTTAATATAATATTCAATGAATGCAGCAAATCCAACTATCTATCTATCTTTCTATCTATCTTTCTTGACATTCATAATCTGGAAAGCACTTACCTTTTAACATAATGGCTACCCTACCTAATATATAACAAAATACTGAAGTGTACAGTATGCTGGTTTCCTCAGTCCAATGTGTTTTAGTTTAGGTACTAGTCATGTTGTAGTCATCTTCATTCCTCTAACTGATTAAGTACCTTGAGATATGATACAGTCTATACAGCACTCTGTTTGCATATTTGCCAGACATTTGTGATGCCTTTGATTTACTGTTCTTAAAGAAGTATGAATACTTATCATTCACAGAAGCCATATACACTATTTGCATGTCTTTTGCTTGTAAATAGTATTTTTATTATGTAACTGATTCATAACAAACTGTATTTAAAGACTTCCACACAACACTAATCTGATTTAAACTTTCACAATGTAATTATTCACAAATTGTGCAAAGTAAACTTATCGAACAATTAAACAATCACAGGCTGTATCCCAATACAGTTTTTTATTCTCACTCACTGCCATGCCATATGGCCATAGATGCATTATGATTGCCTGATTAATGGCTGTGGTGATTGCAGCCATGCTAGTGCATTTGCAACAAACACAACTACCTGTTAGTATCACTTATGCCGCGTACACACGTGCGGACTTTTGCCGGCGGACCTAGTCCAGCGGACAATCCCGCCGGACTTTCCAGCTGGGTCCGCTGGACTTTCCGAGCGTGTGGACTTGCCCACACACGTGCGGACTTGCCCACACACGCACGGACTTCTCCGGCGGATAATCCGCCGGCCAAAGTCCGCGGGACTTTTGAAAATGAACGGACTTGCCGCTCATCGGCAAGTCCGTTCATTTAGCACGTGACTTCAGATTACGTAGCTAGCGTAGGCAGTAAATGCCGCCGCGCTAGCTCCGTCACCTATCATGGATTTAAAGGGACTCCCCACGCCGAAAAAACGGCGTGGGGGTTCCCCCCAAATCCACGTCAGACCCTTATCCGAGCACGCAGCCTGGCAGGCCAGGAAAGGGGTGGGGACGAACGAGCGCCCCCCCCTCCTGAGCCGTACCAGGCCGCGTGCCCTCAACATGGGGGGTGCCCTGGGGAAAGGGGGGCCGTGCGGCCCCCCCACCCCAAAGCACCTTGTCCCCATGTTGATGAGGACAAGGGCCTCTTCCCGACAACCCTGGCCGTTGGTTGTCGGGGTCTGCGGGCGGGGGCTTATCGGCATCTGGGAGCACCCTTTAATAAGGGGGCCCCCAGATACCGGCCCCCCACCCTATGTGAATGAGTATGGGGTACGATGTACCCCTACCCATTCACCTAAGGTGTAAAATGTAAAGTTAAAAAAACACCCACACTTTTGAAAAAATAGTTTATTGCACTGCTCCGGGGGTCTTCTTCCGTCTTGGGGGTCTTCTCGCCGGACTCCCCCGCCATTTACCAAGCTCTTTTACCGAGCGGGGGAAGTCCGGCTACCTTCTTCGTCGTCGCCGCCGTCTGGGGGTCTCGATCCGCCTTCGGGGGTCTTCCGGGGGTCTCTTCTGTTCTTGCGGCGGTCGTCGTCTTCCGCGCCGCCGGCGCCTTGTCCTTCTTCTTGTTCTTCTTCTTGTTCTTGTCCTTCTTCTTGTCCTTCTTCTTGTTCTTGTTCTTGTTCTTCTTCTTCTTCTTCTTCTTCTTCTTCCGATGTTGACCCGACGCTCTCTCTGCCCGGAATGCCTGTGCCGCTCTGCGCTAGGACTTATATAGGGGCATGGGGACAGGGTCACATGTTCATGTCACATGGTGACCCCACCCCCTTGCGATGTCACAGTCCCAGCATCCTCCGGGACTGTGACAACACAAGGGGGCGGGGTCACCATGTGACATGAACATGTGACCCTGTCCCCATGCCCCTATATAAGTCCTAGCGCAGAGCGGCACAGGCATTCCGGGCAGAGAGAGCGTCGGGTCAACATCGGAAGAAGAAGAAGAAGAAGAACAAGAACAAGAACAAGAAGAAGGACAAGAAGAAGGACAAGGTGCCGGCGGCGCGGAAGACGACGACCGCCGCAAGAACAGAAGAGACCCCCGGAAGACCCCCGAAGGCGGATCGAGACCCCCAGACGGCGGCGACGACGAAGAAGGTAGCCGGACTTCCCCCGCTCGGTAAAAGAGCTTGGTAAATGGCGGGGGAGTCCGGCGAGAAGACCCCCAAGACGGAAGAAGACCCCCGGAGCAGTGCAATAAACTATTTTTTCAAAAGTGTGGGTGTTTTTTTAACTTTACATTTTACACCTTAGGTGAATGGGTAGGGGTACATCGTACCCCATACTCATTCACATAGGGTGGGGGGCCGGTATCTGGGGGCCCCCTTATTAAAGGGTGCTCCCAGATGCCGATAAGCCCCCGCCCGCAGACCCCGACAACCAACGGCCAGGGTTGTCGGGAAGAGGCCCTTGTCCTCATCAACATGGGGACAAGGTGCTTTGGGGTGGGGGGGCCGCACGGCCCCCCTTTCCCCAGGGCACCCCCCCATGTTGAGGGCACGCGGCCTGGTACGGCTCAGGAGGGGGGGCGCTCGTTCGTCCCCACCCCTTTCCTGGCCTGCCAGGCTGCGTGCTCGGATAAGGGTCTGACATGGATTTTGGGGGGACCCCCACGCCGTTTTTCGGCGTGGGGATTCCCTTTAAATCCATGACAGGTGACGGAGCTAGCGCGCCGGCATTTACTGCCTACGCTAGCTACGTACCTGAAGTTACGTTCGAAATGAACGGACTGCTCCGTGTGTGGGCAAGTCCGTTCATTTTCAAAAGTCCCGCGGACTTGCCTACTAACGGCGGGATTGTCCGCTGGACTGCCAAGTCCAGCGGATAATTTTAAAACCAAACTTAAAACTTTGGTCCGCCGGACTTTGGCGCCAAAAAGTCCGCCGGCGCCCACACACGAGGGGATTATCCGCTGGACTTCAGTCCAGCAGATAATCCCGCGGGATTGTCCCTTCGTGTGTACGCGGCATTACAGTTACATTTTTGGGACATATTGATAATATCTAAACGGCTTTAAGGGACATAGGGGCTGATTTACCAAGCATTTGCGCCTTGAGTTGCGGCGCACGCTGCCACGCAACAGCCGTTTTAGTATTTACAAAGCATTTGCGCCTGTAACTCAGCGCAATTCCCCATTTACTATAATGGAAAAAGGTGTGGGGCCTTACCAGATACCACATAAATGTAATATTATAAATACCGTACCATCATCCAAAATTCAATAGAAAATTGTTTGGAGGTCTGGTTCCCAACAAAACAAAAATTTCACTCAAAATATAAACAAATTATAAAAATATACAAAATTTATTACAAACAAAAAGGAAGAGAACAAAATATTAACACAACATATTTACTAAAAGACAGTACATATAGTGGATGATTTCAATATTTCATTTCAACTAGTTTCGCCACATAGTGGCTTCTTCAGGAAATATGCATCTGAAAAACAAATTTACAGACATATAATATCGCGAAGAATCATAATAAACATGCATTGAAGCACTGGTTGTGCATAGGGAATTTTAAGTAAATATACATGTACATTCAGTATCTTACCCAACTTGAGTACAGTCGGAAAGTCGCAGGCAACCCACGGCAGAATCTCCCGCGGCGATTGGGGGAGAGGTATGAGCCAGACCAATGGGCACAGTCTAGGTATGAAGATGGTAAAAATAATAAATAAATAACTATACGGGTATATATATATATAGGTGAATGTGCATTCACCAAATTATAAGCAATATTTAGGGTGTGCAGAACTACCAGTGTCAGAGCCATATTGCCACCTGTATCAGAAAGTGCACAAGTCTAATCTCAATCTCATATTAAGGGGGGCTGTAAAGCCTATGACCCTCTCCCCCAAATAAAGGAGAAAGGGAGGATTATGTGTGCTAATCCCCAGTGCCCGCAACATCCAAATGCACATGAAGAAGGGCAATTAATAAGACAATCCATCTATATGTACCCCTGTGAATGTGATTTTGCACTGTCCATAGAATGCCTTAATCTTTCCGATTGTCTAATATCTGCCTTGTTTGGTGTTCTGTATTTGATCTTGCTAAATATTGTAAATCCATAATCTTTTGTATAGTGTTGTCTATATGACATTTTATTCGCTAATAGTACATTTAATCTATTTACAATTGGTCCTATTTTTGGTTCGGTTTTAATTGCCCTTCTTCATGTGCATTTGGATGTTGCGGGCACCCGGCTTATCTCTGCGGCAATTGGTAGGATCCCTGGGGGACGGGGAGTCCCCTCCCTTGTTTGCTTGGGTGGGATCTCCCTGTTTCCCCTTGCGCACGCCTTGACTCGGCTTGTTCCAGGTCTTCTGGGCGTGTGCGCAGGCGCACGGCTGTGCTGGTTGCGCGTGCACATTGCGGGCTTTTCGGGCGCATGTGCGTGCGTCCTGCACGGCGCGCACAGCCTGTGGGACCCTTGACCCCGTGACGCAGTGCGCTGTCGACGGCATGCCAGCGCTCGGTGGCGGGGTTGGGAGGGGGTATTTAAGCGGATTGTTTCCGCTGATGGCCAGGCACACCCCAGACCGGGAGGCTTGATCACAAGGTGGCGTTTAGCGGTGAGCACTGGAACCCAGCAGCCTTTATGGCCTGTTCTTCTGGGAGACGGTTTAATTGGGACTTGCATGTGCAGCCCACTAATATACTATTTCATCCCCTTAGGTTTCTTGTCTATATCTAAAATTGGGCTTTAGCCCATTGTCTCTGGGCAGCCTTGGCTCCTGTGCTGCGGACCGTGAGATTTACATCCGGTTTGTTATTCTATATACCCCACACCGATAGCCCCTGATGATCTCCTGGTTCTGGTAGTTATTGGGCCGAATAGGTATGCATTTTTGAGTGCCCTTTCCTAAATTATTACCTATGTATAGGGTTTCCCATGCTATATGTCTACACAGGTTTCTGGTTTTCTTTGTTGTTCGTGGGCACCTTCACTCTTCATTGTTTTTCTTGGTCACATGCCTTCTCTGGTGTTCACTTATCTGCCTATTTAAACAGGGCCTTATTATTCGATAGTATGTGTTAACTATCACTTAATTTTACCACGCAATTTTGTCTTATCTTGTCTTTTTTCACACCCTGTATTATGCCTTCACCATTTTGGTCACTAATCTAGCTACTGCATCTCCAGTACTGATTATATACTGGTTCGCGGTCACTACATATTTTTTTGCTTTTGCTCTCTCCCTCCTTATTATCTTGTGGTCACTCTATGTACACTAGTCACTGGGGATTAGCACACATAATCCTCCCTTTCTCCTTTATTTGGGGGAGAGGGTCATAGGCTTTACAGCCCCCCTTAATATGAGATTGAGATTAGACTTGTGCACTTTCTGATACAGGTGGCAATATGGCTCTGACACTGGTAGTTCTGCACACCCTAAATATCGCTTATAATTTGGTGAATGCACATTCACCTATATATATATACCCGTATAGTTATTTATTTATTATTTTCACCATCTTCATACCTAGACTGTGCCCATTGGTCTGGCTCATACCTCTCCCCCAATCGCCGCGGGAGATTCTGCCGCGGGTTGCCTGCTACTTTCCGACTGTACTCAAGTTGGGTAAGATACTGAATGTACATGTATATTTACCTAAAATTCCCTATGCACAACCAGTGCTTTAATGCATGTTTATTATGATTCTTCGCGATATTATATGTCTGTAAATTTGTTTTTCAGATGCATATTTCCTGAAGAAGCCACTATGTGGTGAAACTAGTTAAAACTAGTTGAAATTAGATATTGAAATCATCCACTATATGTACTGTCTTTTAGTATATATGTTGTGTTGAGATTTTGTTCTCTTCCCTTTTGTTTGTAATAAATTTTGTATATTTTTGTAATTTGTTTATATTTTGAGTGAAATTTTTGTACCACGTACTGCAATAGTCCGCCAGCTCCCTCCTTTTGGTGGTCTGGGTTGGGAACCAGACCTCCAAACAATTTTCCATTTACTATAATGAGACGCCGTGGAGGAAGATGCCGGACAAGAACACTGGAGCAAGAAGAAGCGGATCGGAGGAAGAAGAAGATGGAGGAAGAAGAAGATGGAGGAAGAAGATGAAGAAACCAAAGGATGAAGAAAGGAAAAAGACCAGAAGAAAGAAGAATTTAATAAAGGAATTGTCAAAGACTGTCTCCTGTCATTTTTAACTCTTTTGTCACCTTTTTTGGTGAAATGGTAGGGGTACATTTGTACCCCCTTACCATTTCACACAGGGGGGGAATCTGGGATCTGGGGGTCCCCTTGGCGCGGGGTTCCCCTTAATATCCATGTCAGACCTGATGGGCCTGGTATGGATTTTTAGGGGGGACCCCCATGCCATATTATTTTTAAAAACTAAAGTCGCCTGGCCTGGGGCCGACTTTAAGTCATGTTGGAAGTCGCCCCAAGTCGCGCTGTGATTCACACTCAAGTCATGTCCAAGTTGTCTCCCAAAGTCGTGCTGGAAGTCATATTGCCCCTGTGTGGATGGACTGTATGATACGGCATGCGCTATTATCAATGGGAGATCATTTTTAGTGGGTATCGTTGGTTTTTAAAGGTGAATTCCACACCACAGTGCTCTTGTGCCCTTAAAATGCATAGTTTTTAGCCTAGACAAATTTTAGCTTTTAAAGGGGAACTCCACACCCCATTCTCCAAAGGCTGTGAGCTGCCTTCACCAATCCAAAACAAATACTTTTTCCCAGCATACAACAGGGCCAGCTAGGAAAGGGGCAAGAAGAGCGATCACCCAATTCTCTCCCGAACCATTCAAGGCCAAATGCACTCAACATAGCTGGCTAAATGTAAATTTGTATGCATATAAATTCTGTCCAAAATTCCAAATTTCCTCTTGGAATTTTGTATCCTAAATCATAAGTAAAATTTGTAATTGTTACGAAAAGTTAACTCACCAAAAAGCTATCAACCCAGGAAGTCAGCAAAGCACAGGGATGGGCACAGCGGGTGTACAGACATGGGCACAGCGGGTGTACAGACCCGGGAACTCGGCACAGGGATGGTGGGAACCCCTGATAATGGGCACAGCGGGTGTACAGACCCGGGAACTCAGCACAGGGATGGTGGGAACCCCTCATAATGGGCACAGCGGGTGTACAGACCCGGGAACTCAGCACAGGGATGGTGGGAGCCCCTTATAATGGGCACAGCGGGTGTACAGACCCGGGAACTCAGCACATGGATGGTGGGAACCCCTCATAATGGGCACAGCGGGTGTACAGACCTGGGAACTAAGAACAGGGATGGTGGGAACCCCTCAAAATGATAAATTCATCATAACAAACTTTCGTTATTTTAATGAAAAGTTTACTAATCAAACGAAAATGCTAGGATCTTAGAAATAAACATTCAATTTCAAACACAAATGACAAAATTTTTATTTTTTATTCATACGAAACCCAACAAAATTTACACACCCATGTCTACCAATAACTAGAAGATAAGCCAGCCAAGTGGGGACTAGCAAAATTACCAAGTCAGTTCCCTTAGACTGCAATGGTATTTGTTGTTTTGCTTAAGGCTCCATGCACACTGAAGCTCATAAACTGCAGTTTATTGGAGTTTGGGTGTTTTTTTTAAAAGCCCATAAACTCCACTCTATGTTAGCCTATGTGTCCAGAATCATACATATAAGATGGATGCATCAAAATAAGCTCAACGACGTTTCATGGACTTCTATCCACTCATCAGGAGCAAGTGCATCCATATACTAAAAAGGGGATAAAAAAAGATCACCATTATAGTTTGATATAGCCACAGACTGGAGGGGTAGAGGGATTAAGGATGATGATGAACAGATAAACGGCCATAACTGAAAGTACTCACATATAAGCTGATACTAGGTCGTGTATACCACCTGCCAGAGGTCAGCCAGATATACATGTCCAGCACGGGAGCTGAGGAAAGGACCCAAGCATGAACCAGGAGCACACACGCAGTCCCCCAAAGAAAAGTGTGTATGGAAAAATCTTGATGTAACTGTGGATGGGTTTTCTGTATTGTATACAATAAAGTAAATGGTTTGTTACCATATTGGTATAAATAAAAAGAAATGTCATATAGAGTAAACCCATCACCACAGTATAAAAGTATATTATAGAGCATATCAACAAGGTGAACAGAATGAAAAGATAGGGTGTCCACATGGTAAGAACGAGGAAGAGGAAATGAGATTCCTGAAACCAGGAGAAATTGATGAAGAGTAGAGAAATTTAAGAATAAAGCAAGAGCTTGCTATGTATTTACCCATATAGGTCCTAATGAGATATGAACCAGAAATGGAGCGCAGTATGGGAATGCTGAAAAAAGGTCACTGAATGGGAACTGCAGGGTGAGCCCAGCGTCCAGGGTCCCATCCAGCGTCACACTGGCTTGACAACAAGGGAAAGACAGCACGGCAGCAGCCGGACCTGTTCACCATGTGTCAGCCAAGCTGAAATAGCACA
This sequence comes from Lithobates sylvaticus, assembly GCA_028564925.1. Taxonomy (NCBI): domain Eukaryota; kingdom Metazoa; phylum Chordata; class Amphibia; order Anura; family Ranidae; genus Lithobates; species Lithobates sylvaticus. The sequence goes on along the minus strand of CM053035.1, from coordinate 138,517,055 downwards.
CACCTGCGTGAAGGGAAGCCCACAGGGCATCACACGCATGGAGTGCAAGGTGTGGCAGCACTCATATGTTCCCAAAGACAACCTCTGGATATGATGTATAGCAAAAAAATGTTTTTCAGATCCTCAGAGAGTTCTTTGTCATGAGGTGCCATGTTGAACTTCCAGTGACCAGTATGAGAGAGTGAGAGCGATAACACCAAATTTAACACACCGGCTCCCCATTCACACCTGAGACCTTGTAACACGAACGAGTCACATGACACCGGGGAGGTAAAATGGCTAATTGGGACCAATTTGAACATTTTCACTTAGGGGTGTACTCACTTTTGTTGCCAGCAGTTTAAATATTAATGGCTGTGTGTTGAGTTGTTTTGAGGGGACAGCAAATTTACACTGTTATACAAGCTGTATACTCACTACTTTACATTGTAGCAAAGTGGAATTTCTTCAGTGTTGTCACATGAAAAGATATATCAAAATATTTACAAAAATGTGAGGGGTTTACTCACTTTTGTGAGATACTGTACATTCATTCATTTATACAGGCCCCATGATTTTTTATAAAACTGTTTCATGATTTTTTTTATAAACAGGTCCCATGATTTTTTGGTTTCTACCAATATTTTTCTTAATGTTGTTACTTATACATATTTTTTTGTGGATTAACAATGTATATGTCTCTGCTATAGATCAAAGAATCCTAAATGAGATCTAGATAAAGATCTATTTAGGGTAATTAGGACCTTGTTCCTCCTCCTTTGGATCCCTCTAGTGATGAACCCCGGAATACTATTTGCTTTTTTTTTTTTTTAGATTTTGATGCTTAATACACATCAGTTAGAACAACATTCAACAAAGCAAAACAAAAAAAAGAAAAAGAAAACAAGCAAGACAAATCCACCAACTATGACTAACACAGTGGTTAATCATGCTGAAAAGGTTACATACTAAAACTAGTCCCAAAAGGATCATACAGTGCCTTGAAAAAGTATTCATACCCCCCTGAAATTTTTCACATTTTCTCATGTTACAACCAAAAACGTAAATTTATTTTATTGGGATTTTATGTGATAGACCATTATGAAAAAAATAAATAGTATTTTTAACTTTTTGCTATAATAAATATCCCCCCAAAAAATGACAAAAAGCTAATTTCTTCATCAGTTTAGGCCAATATATATTCTTCTACATATTTTTGTTAAAAAATAAAAATAAAATCACAATAAGTATATATTGATTGGCTTGCGCAAATGTTATAGTGTCTACAAAATAGAGAATAGATTTATGGCATTTTTATTATTTATTTATTTTTTACTAGTAATGGCGGCGATCTGCGATTTTTAGAGGGACTGCAACATTGCGGCGGACACTTTTTTGGGACCATTGACATTTATACAGAGTTCAGTGCTATAAAAATGCACTGATTACTGTGTAAATGTCACTGGCAGGGAGTTTAACACTAGGGGGTGATCAAGGGGTTAAGTGTGTTCCCTAGATGTGTTTCTAAGGCCTCATGTACACTGCTACTGGTAAACAGACGTTTAGGAGCAGTTGGGCATTTTTTTCAACTGCTCCTGAACTCTCCTCTATGTTATCTTATCAGTACATGTACACAGATTTGTTTATAATCGTTTCTAGGCAGTTGAATTTAGCGGCTTTTTATGGAACCCCCAAAACAATGCATTCAGAAGCTGTGTTTAGAGGCATTTTAAACGTGGCTAGACGCAGCTACCCGCGTTTAGGAGCATTTTTAAAGGGAAACATTTTATTTATTACTTTTGAGCCTGGAAAATACTAAAAACACACCAAAAACTCAATTATCACTGCCTGCAAGCTTGATATACCATGTGATATCCCCCTCCTCAGCCAATTATGCTGTACAATACATGACTTGCATTACTTGATGCTGAAGTTGAGAGTCACCAACAGACGTTCCTCTGTTGGCGGCACGCTTTTCCTCATGTTGGTGTCCATGCGAACTAGACGGGGTCTAACCTTTTCCAAGAGAATGTCAAAGGTGGCAATTGACATGCGTGTAAAATAGAAAAAAATTCTTTGGGTAATTACGCAGCTGAACATAGATATTAGAAAGTATCCTGTGGACACGCGTTGAGCCATCAATGAATGTGTCCAGTACCGACGAACTCTGGTCCTCTCGCAATTTTCTACATCTTTGGAGCCTCAGCAAAAGCAAAATCAGGAGCATTTCCTCACACATGCTCATCATGGGATCCATATTGACAAACCAACCAAAAATAACATCTAGCTTCAAGCACGCTGCTTTCTCACCTGCTACTCACACTGTTCTCTCAAAGAATGGCTGAAATAGTAAATAAATACTTGTTTTTAGTGCTTTCTAATCATTTGGGAGGGTCTTCTGAGGTTATCTTTAGTAAACGCTTCTGAGCGTAAACGCGGTTTGTAAACGCTGCTAAACATGGATTACTAGCTGTGATGTTCCAGCATTCAGGAGAGGTTGAGAAACGTCCCGTGTACATGAAGCTTAACTGTGAGGGGATGGGACTGACTAGAGGAGGAGACAAATTGCTGTTCCTAATTAATAGGAACAGACGATATGTCTCTCCTCACCTGTCAGAACAGGGATTTGTGTGTCCGCGATCGTGGGTAGTTGGCGGCAATCGCGCCCGCCAGCCAGGTGCATCCGGTCCTCCGCCTGCTATGGCTCCTAAAGGAGCCGCCGTACCTATATGGTGATTCACGCAGGAAAGCCAACCTGCCGCTGTATATGTATGGGAGCCGGTCGGGAAGTGGTTAAAGAAGTTTTACTTGCCTCTATAGATGCAAGGATGGCTGTAGTAGAAGAGAGCTTTGAGGGTGCCTCTGCAGCTGAAAGCAAAGGATTCTGCAGGGTCTTTTCTCCATTTCAGGTTCACTTTACCACACCATCATTATTGCCACAGAGACCTAGAGTTTAGTCCCACAGGACAAGAAGGATGCTGCATGTGCGGCCTGAGTGCTTCTTCTTCTCTTGACAGGAGGTTGTTGTTTCTCTCAGAGCTGTTAGATTGCATAGGTAGACTGGGACTAAGTCTCTGACCTCCAATAAAGTTTTGCAAAGAAGGATGGTAATTAAAACCATGAGTGCTGTGAACAAGGCTTATCGCCGATACTAGTCTGCTGCTGACTGTACTCACTGCGAAGGCTTGAAAATAAAAACTTCCAAGCGACACCCTATATCAGTGATACTAGACAGGATCCGTGGACATCCACCCTCAGTCAGCTTGCAAGAGAACCATGGGTTGTAGCTTCAGTGTTTCAGGCCCTCAGGTCTTCCACCTGAGGCCGCATGACAGCCTGTGCTGGGGGAGAGGCAGCAGCCTCCTCCCCACCTGAACATCTCTCCTTAGAGGTGGGCTGGACTGGAACCCTGAGCCCATGTGCTCCTCGAACTTAAATACAGGCACTGTCAAAAACTATGAATCAGACTGAGACAGAAGTACAATTAAATCTCACTTGTTTAATAATAATAAAAAAAGGTAAACAGAGTAAACGTAGTCAAAACATAGTCAGAGTTCAGGAACCGGAACAGATAGTCAGACAAGCCAAAACGTTAGGGAGCCAGAGATGATCGTAGTAGAACAGCAAGCAGGATCTGGAGCCAGAAGGATAGTCAGCCAAGCAAGTCTTTAACAGGAACCCAGGAGAGCATCTCTAGAGATGTGACCAAGGCGAAGGCAGAGATCATCTGGGCTGGACAGTTTAAGTAGGCAGGACTGACGAGCAGGATATCATCAACAGGTGAGTCACTGTGGAGAGATAGGAGCTGGCAATTAGCCGACAGTCGAGCGACCTGCACAGAGAAGGAAGGGCTGAGCCCAGCCCTGACAGGCACCCAGTATTTCATGGGAAACATCCCCTTCTAATTGGCCAGGCTGTATCTGTATCCATGCTCTCATCTGCTAGGTTTTCTCCCACTGTCCAACATGCCTTCTTGCTATTGGATCAGTGCAAAACATCAAGCCAGCAGGAGCCGCAACCAGAGCACACTGAGCAGACCTCACTCATCAATTACTGCTCTCTGTTAGGCAGGCAGCACATAGATTTGACTGTCTACTTCTCTGTTAAACAGAAAAGCCCAAAACTATATACACTACCTAGGAGGGCGCTACACATGAAATTACCAGGATTGCGGGAGTAGCTTCTAGCCATGCTTGTCCATGCTTACATCCTGGTTATGCCCCTGCATGCCTCTGTCCCCACTGCCTGGTCACAATGTTTGCCCATTTTGCAATCATAGCTTATGTCACTTGCAAACAGTAATAAATAGAACAGGACCTAGTATAGAGCCTTATGGTACACCCCTAATTACTAGTCTCTGTTCCTAATCGGCCCTATTTACAACCACACTCTGATATCTATCTGTTTGCCAACTGTGTATACACTGAAAAGCCCAATAGTTTAGTCCTACCTTGTACAACGTTATCATGAGATCATTATGTGGAACTGTATTAAATACCTTACTTGCTAAAACAAAGATAGTCCATGTCCATAGCACCACCCTAGTCCAAAACATTTTATTTTTTTTTTACAAACTATTTTTATTTGGTACAAAAGGTGGTACAAAAAAAATGCATAATTATGCCAGAATATTGACAATAATAACAAGTTGTAAAATTAGAAAAATAGTATACAATAAGGTAAATATATATTGCCTTAGTAAAATTTTTGTTTGTGATCTATAATACAATATATAAGATAAGTTGGTCTCTTGTGGCTAATCATTCTCAGACTGGGTTAAAAAATGATATGGAGTGTTTAAACCAAGGGTCCCATTTTTTATTATATAAATGGATGGTATTCTGTATTGTATGGAATATTTTTTCCATAGGAGTGCAAAACATTTGTGATATAGGCCAAAATTCTTGTCAAACTAGTATGACATACAGTATTTAGTCCTCATTAAAGCCATGTTGCAGCAGGTTGTGTATTTCCAAATGGTCCCGTTATGGTGAATAGGTGCAATATTAGTTGTCTTCCAGTCAACTAACTGGGGAACTTGTCCTGTTGGAAAAGATTGATTATCTTCTTGCTATTTAAAATGAATCATATAGTTTTGTGGTTTAAATGTCCCTTTTGCTATAGCACATCCTAAAGTGCCCCCCCCCCCCCCAAAAAAAAAAAAATACCAGTATCTGTTGTATCTGGGTGCCCCCTTATTGTTAAAGGGAGCTTCCAGATTCCATTAAATATTCCGCCCACATCCCTCCACAACCACTGGCTTGTGGGTTGTTTGAAAAAGGCCCTTGACCTTATCAGCATAAGAATTTGGTGTTTGTATGTTTACCCCTGGGCAAACATACAAAATCAGCAGGGAATGAAAAACTTTTTTCCCTCACTGTAAATTATAATGGGGGACTACCACAAAAAACAGGTGTGGGAGTTCCCTAGTAATTCATATAAAGCCCTTCAGGTCTGGTATGAATTTTAAGGGGACCTTACAAAAAAAGTGTGAGATTCCCCTAAATTCTATCAGACTTTTCGGACTTACATTGAGACCAAACTCAGCTCCCCCCTACTCTTTCTGTGATTTAGCAGAAATGGTAATATATGTGACCTCATTTTGTCTGTTTTTTACATTCCTTTTTCAGCTACACTTTCTTCTTCTTTTTCTTTCTTATTTGCTAACCGCATTACCTCTGAAAATGTAAGGCAACAACCTACCTTGTAAAGCTCCTAGAAAAAATTGGATAAATCCTTTGGATCATAATGTACATCATTCTGGGAAAAAATATTCATGCCAGGGTGCCAAACAACATCACCATTGTATTCTGGCTAGCTCTAGCTAGAATCTGGAAGCTCCCTTTAACAATAAGGGGGCACCAAGATACCACCATGTGGTGTACTTCCACAATGCCCATCCAAGCTGTCACTGGCAATACAAGGAAAGGGGCATGGATAGTGGTGACATCATTGTTATTGCAATGATGATATTTAGGCAATGATGTAACCCCTCTGATCACTGCCCATTTGCTTATGTGGCTGGGGAATCCAGGCCATGTAAGTGAATGGAGGACATCAGTGATTGGTGAGGATGTGGCGGGTTCAAGCACTCAATGCTTCCTTAGCAATCATTGACAGTTGGAAGCTGTCATGTTTATCAATGCCCTAAATTTAAATTAGGACTCAACACTGAGCTCATCCCAAATTACATTGAACTAAACTAGACATCTTAATAAATGATTAATAAAATCAAACACAAGCACCTATCAAAGCCAGTCTACTGTCTCCAAATGCCTGCTGTTTTTAAACTACTTATGTTCAAACTTTGCACTAGTGCCAGACACACTCTGGTCCTGAGACACCCACAATGAGCAAACTGCCCAGAGTTTCAGTTCTACCTTTACATAAAAAAGGAAATCCTAATGGGTCTGCATTGAGTAGAGTAGGGTTTGTACAAAATTCAAGGGACGCCTATAAACCTGTGGGGAAATTTCCCATTCACTATTAGAACTTAAATAATAGGATGACAATTTTTTTTTTATAAAGTGGGTAAACAATTACTGGTTAACTGGATCCTTCAGGGAGTAGGAAAGGCATTAAGTCACTCCCAGGTCATTCCAAGAAGAGATAAAAATATTCATTCCTTAAACCCTTGGTATCCAGTTGCAACAAATCAATGCTTCATGAAAGAATAGGAAAGACTGTGTGTCATACATTTTGTTCATGCAAGCCCAGAGTTATGTTTACATTGTCAGAAATGTTGAGAACTGATTGATGGCATCATTAAAGCTTGAAATGCTTTGCAAGCCACTCAGTGTTCTTTGATACAAGTACTGGTGAGAAACTTGTAGAAGCTCTTTTATTGACTTTGAACTTGCCAACCCTCGCAACCTGGCAAGGTATATTATATTATGATATCTTCAAGGTAAAAATGTTCTTGAAGAGGAAGAACTAGAAACGGGCAACATTTTAGTTACGCTCAATTGTTTACCCCTGGGTAGCCAAAAAATTAGAACAAATTGCAGTTCTCTGCAGTGCAACAGGGCTAACATGAAACCAGAAGACAGAGCCACAAGTCTGCCATTTATCCTGGCTTGTGGTAATGCAGACATATTGTGCTCTTTAAAGTGTCTCTAATGTCTAGCATTTTGTACCTTAATGCATCCCCTGCATTAAAGTGGGAGTAAATTCCTTTAGTGGATTTTTACCTATGGGTAAGCCTATAATAAGTCTTACCTATAGGTACAGTAAATATCTCCTAAACGTGCATTGTTTAGGAGATATTTACTTGAAAAGCTGCCAGTGACATCACCGTCACATGCGCTCTGAAGGAAAAGCATGCCGTGCTGTTCCTTCAGAGCTCTGTGCCGTGACCAGCACCCTCTTTATTGAGAATTAGGCCACTGTTTAAAGCAGAAATCCAGCTAACTGAACTAACAGAAAAAAAAAACGATAAAAATGCTTCAACCTGCTGGTTACTGAACAATTCGTATTTTGGTGATTTGCACCTTTATCTTGCTAACTTTTATGTACTTTCAAAAACAGATGTAAATATATGTGTACTGTATGTTGGTGACCTAATAATATTTCAGATAATAATAACTATTACATGTAGTCTATCTGAAGATTTCTACTGACCTTGTTGGTCTCTCATCAGCTGACTTTAACCTACCAGGTTATATTACCGAAGAGATATTCTATCTCCCATCATCTGTCTCTGATTCTAACCTGTCAACATGTTTAAAAAATATATGCAAGGTCATAGTATTGCAACATCCAGATATTTCTTTTGTGTCCAAGTGCTCTGTTGTCCAAGTGCTATGGTTTCATGGAAGAATACCAGCAAATACACCAGGAGTAATGCCAATGCTGCTAGATCACAGGATGGTTAACAGAGATTGAGAACACAGTGTTGCATCACAGGAATTTCTTCTGATAATCTTGCTTAGCTCTGTTCTTTCTAGTAAAGCAATCTTACAATTTAGCATTGACGAGATAAGACTAAAAGCTGTGCTCCAGGCAATGAGATAAATAAACAGATGATATTCCTTTATGTGAACTGTCATACTTGCCAAAAAAATGTGTAGTTCAGGCCAACCAGTCTTGGGAGTCAAGCAACCTTGCCAGACAGCAAAGCCAAGTTAGCAATCTCACCATTTCCACTGCAGTAAAACTATATAGTTTGGTTTCCAACCTACCCTCAGACTGCTAATTGGGCAGAGAAGAAGTGTCACCAAAACTAGTTCATCTCTGTTTTCAATCAACATTCTCCCTGCCAGCAAGTTCCCAGTGTTAAATTGACAGCACTGTGCAGTAAATGCAGTAAAGCTGTGATTTGCCCACAATACTAACTGTTCTCTTCCGAATCTTAGATTACAAGAGGTTAATATTACACAGTTGTAGATACTTTCTATACATAAAAAAAATTATGATTTTTAGGCTTCTCTCACATGGGCAGAAGGCTCTGAAAAGCGGTTGATTACTTTTCTAATCACAGTTTAAAGACACTTTATATGTATTGTGGAGAGAATACTGCTACCTTGAATGCCTGTTTTTTGATCCCCAGGCGGATTTTACATTGAAGAACCTCACCCCAACTGCCATAGCCACATTTGGCACGTGGGTTGCTGCACAGTCCCTAAATTGGGAAGCGTTTGGCATGCATAACACCTTATCAGGATTGCACCCTTGGGCAGTAAGGTAAGAGTAACCCTGGTCTGCAATGCTGACAGAGAGGAGTGGCTGCTGCTTCACTGTGTCTCTGCTGTCCTTGCTTGTGTAGCACACTGATGTTTAGGCAGGGTTGCTATTAAATGTATTTGCCAACTGATAGTTGCCTTGGCCAATTGATATGAAATATCATGAAAAAATATATAAATATGGAAGGGACCAGTATTTATATGAGAAAAAGGGAACTTGTGGGAGGTTAACCGGTTCCTGACCGGCGCACACCGATGTACGTTGGTAGAATGGCACGGCTGCGCAAATACCTGTATGTCCCTTTGAATTTGCCGCCATGCCATTGCGTGCGCGCCGGCCGGGAGCTCCGTGAGTCGGGCCGCGGGTCCCATGGACTTTATTCCGCGGGGATACCCGCGATCGTCTCACGGAGAGGAAGAACGGGGAGATGCTAATATTAACAAGCATCTCCCCGTTCTGCCTAGTGACAGTGTTACTGATCATAGCTCCCTGTGATTGGGAGCTATGATCAGTGATGTGTCACAGCTAGCCCATCCCCCCTACAATTAGAAACACTCCCCAGGGCACACTTAACCCCTACAGCGCCACCTAGTGTTAACCCCTTCACTGCCAGTCACATTTACACAGTAATCAGTGCAATTTTAATCACACTGACAATTAGCCTCATCCACATATTAATATATTTATTTTCATTTTTAGTCTTTATCTTTATTTTCATCTTTATTCTTGCAACCATGTATTATGTTATTTATCTATTTCCCATTGTGTGGTTTTAATGTACTTTTATTCGTTTTATCTATTTCTAATATCATATTAGCATGTGCAATGATGTAGTTCTCCCTTATGTTGCCTATTTATAAATATTTATGTCCATTGTATAGATTCCGGATGATAAGCTGCCTATATCTCTGCCCCCTTCTCCCACATAAGCTGCCTCCTTAGTCCTCAGAGCTTAGGTCTGAAGAAGGAGCTTCAGAGCATGCTCTGAAACACATCGCCATCCCTTCCTGATGGCACATCTGGCACATGCGTTCCATGCAGGCCGGGAACTACGGTGGACATCTTGCTCTTTCGTTCCACCTGCCGGCCAGCTGGAAAGACTGCCACAGGAGCTCTTCTGGAGCTATCATTTTACAATTTATGAGCCTGATTCCTTACTACTGCTTGTAGGTTTTCCTAATCTTGTGCCATAAATAAACTGTCGGAATACTGCACTTAGAAGCGCCTTCTCTGGTCTCACTTTTGTATAGTGTGTACTTGCCTCAATCTAAAAGCATTGAGTGTGATTTATGTCTGCAGTCTCCTTCCTCTTCTATCTGCATGAGTGACTTCTGATAGGCTGTGCCAACTCTAATGTATTAAAGAGGACAAGGAATAGGGCCTTCAGCACACAGCCTGTGATTGCCAGCCTCATAAGTTGACGTAGAGGGGGGTGTGTCCCTCCACTCAGGTCTCAGATTACCCTTAGCTCTCCTTTCTTAGCTGTGCAGTGTTTGACATCAGATCCCTGCCCCCTGCCTCAGGAAGCTCTGAAAGGCTGCGTATATTTTTTTACTTTAAATTGTTATAGAGAAAAGAAGGTTGCAGATAAACAAATACAATGTATGTAGGAGGATTTATTTAATCTCAGTGTGTCACAGTGGTCACATGACTGGAAAGCTCCCGAACGCAAGTTTACATCAGGTGTGTACCGATCCCTGACGGCTACTGTGTCGTGCAAGGAGCTTTAACCACTTCAGCCCCGGAAGGTTTTAACCCCTTAATGACTAGGCAATTTTTTTTGCGCTACGGCACTGCATTACTTTAACTGACAATTGCGCGGTCGCGATGTCCTTTTTTCCCACAAATTGAGCCTTCTTTTGGTGGTATTTGATCACCTGTGCATTTTTTATTTTTAGCGCTATAAACAAAAAAAGAGTGACAATTTTGAAAAAAAAAAAAAACAATATGTTTTACTTTCTGCTATAAAACTCATCCAATAAAAAAAATTAAAAAATGTAATTTCTTCATCAATACAGGCCAATATGTTTTCTGCTACATATTTTTGGTAAAAAAAAAAAAAAAAAAAAAGTGTATATAGATTGGTTTGCACAAAAGTATGAGTCTCCAAACTATGGGATAGATTTATGGCATTTTTATTTATTTATTTTCTTTCTTTAGTAGTAATGGCGGCAATCATCGATTTTTAGCGGGACTGCGGACAAATCGGACACCTAACTGACACTTTTGACACTTTTTTTGGAACTAGTGACATTATTACAGTGATTTGTGCTAAAAATATGCACTATTACTGTACTAATGACACTGGCAGGGAAGGGGTTAACATCAGGGGCGATCAAAGGGTTAAAGGGGTTGTAAAGTCTCAAGGTTTTTCACCTTAATGCATTCTATGCATTAAGGTGAAAAACCTTCTGTACTGCAGCTGCCCCCCAGTGTCCCCCTTTTTCTTACCTGAACCCGATCGTTCCAGTGCCGAGCATGAGCCCAGCGGCTCCAGCCACTGTCTCATAGACATGTGTGATTAGTTTCGTACGAATCGGAAATTCGTACGAATTTTTCGAAATTCGTATATTCGTACGAATCCGAATTACGAATTTTTACGAATACGAATCTGTACGAAATACGAAATTTCGTTTACGAATTTCAGATCCAAATTATCCGAATCCAAACTACCAAATGATGAATTTCAACTAATATGAAAGAAATTATAGCGGATATAGCGAATAATTCGAATGAATTCGAGATTCAGTATAACGAATATCGACACTCTACGAATAATAACGAATTATCCAAAAACGTATTAACGTTACATAACACATAAGTCTATTGTCTATTGTTCACCACTCACTCAGAGGAAGTACGAAATATGAAATTTCGTATTCGTAAACGAAATTTCGGATTTTGTACTTCCTCTGAGTGATTGGTGAACAATAGACAATAGACTTGTGTTACTTATGTAACGTTAATACATTTTCGGATAATTCATTATTATTCGCAGAGTGTCGATATTCGTAACGATTCGTAACGATTTGTAACAATATTAACGATTTGTAACGATTCGTACGAAATTCGTATTTCGTACGAATCCAAATTAAATTTCGTATACGAATTACGATTTTTTTTATACGAAACGGAACGGAACGAAACAAAACTAATTTTTTGACGGCTGCCATGTCTACTGTCTCAGTCCTAATTGGATAGATTGATAGCAGCAGGAGCCATTGGCTCCCGCTGCTGTCAATTAAATCCAGTGACACGGGAGCGGGGGTGGGCCTGTTTGTGTCAATGGACACATCAGTGGGACTCATGAGCGCACCAGTACGGGTGCCCCCAGGGAATGCGGGTCTCCGTGGGAGCACCCGATGAAGGGGAGGAACCAGGTGTGCAGACAGAGCACCACAGAAGAGGAGGATTGGAGCTGCTCTGTGCAAGGGTTTTGTAAGTATAACATGTTTGTTATTTAAAAAGACAAAAAAACAATCCTTTACAAACAATTTAAGTGTGTCCCTAGGATGTGCTTGCTAACTGTGTGGGGGATGGTCTGACTGGATGAAGACAGAGATCGGTGATCCTGCTTAGCATGTTTACATCATCAATATGCCTCTCTGGGGAACGGCCGGCAGACATTAGGTGCGCCGGACCCTGTGATTGGCTCCCCCCCTGTCCAATCGACACGCACATCCCCAGTGTCTTTTGCACGAAATGACATACAGGTACGTCGTTTTGCACAATAGAGCTGACCTGATAACATTATATCTGCGGTAGGCGGTCTTTAAGTGGTTAACATGGCTGCATATATGCGGAAGCTCGGCATTAAGGCCCACTTGCCGAGCGGATGCATATATGCCTATGGCTGGCATCAAGGGGTTAATTTGAATACCTAGAAAGCAGATCTTTTCAAAATCTTCACTATACTACTGAAGTCTAACATCTACCTGGTTCTCATGGACTACAGCAGATCGCTGCTCCCAATAGTTACATAGTTAGTTAAAGAGGAGTGCCCCTTAAAAAAAAAAATTAAGTCAGCAGCTACAAATACTGCAGCTGCTGACTTTTAATAACCGGACACTTACCTGTCCCAGGGTCCAGCGATGCGGGGGAACGAAGCCCCGCTCGTTCCCCGCTCTGCTCGGCGGCGCCGGCATTCTTACTGTGGGCACCCAGCTGTGGCTTCACAGCCGGGCACCCACTGCGCATGCGCGAGCAGCGTGATTGGCTGCGCAGTCATCTGGGACCTGCCACGTGTCCCAGGTGACTGACTGCGCCGAGGGGAAGTGATGTCACTTGGCCCGGGCACTGAAGGAGGCAGACTACGAGGGACCCCCTAGCAACAGGCATTTAGAGGTGGAATTTGTGAGTGGAATTTTAATCATATTTTTTTTTGGGGGGCGGAAACATTTGCATATAGGCTGGGTTACAGTACAAAGATGGCTAATGTTTGGGTAAATACTTTTGTCACATGGAAGCTGTTGACATCTGGGACATACATCTCTTGGGTTCTCTGACTCAAATGACTTCACACCTTCTATATTTTATTCTATCACATTTCAGAGTGATGATTTGTGTCAGGCTAGTATAGTGGCGGTGAGCTCAACAAGTTACTTTTACAGACACATTACAAAATTATGAGCTTGAGAGAACTTCTTTAACCCTACTGAGAATATTAAAGCGGGAGACCCACAAAAAAAAAAACATTTAAAAGTCAGAAGCTACAAATACTGCAGCTGCTGACTTTTAAAATAAGGACACTTACCGTATATACTCGAGTATAGGCCATCCCGAGTATAAGCCAAGGCCCCTAAATCACCACAAAAAAATGGGGAAACGTATTGACGCGAGTATAAGCCGAGGGGCAAAAATGCAGCAGCTACTGTAAGTGGAAAAAGGGTCAGCAATGCCCATCTGCATGTCCCCTGTACAGACCCCCGTGTCCCCATTGCAGCCCGTGTCCCCATTGCAGCCTACCTGTGCCGATCCGCCGATCCGCCGATCTGTGGGTCTGTGGGTCCGGGGTCCTGTGTCCTGTGTCCGGGGTCCGGGGTCCTGGGTCCTGGGTCCTGTGTCCGGGATCCGTGCAGCCCATGAGGTCCCTCTCTGTCCCCCCCACAGCGTGTACGGCGCCATTACAAATTTAAAAGCCGCGCCTCCTCCTCCTCCTCGTCCGTGATAGGAGGAACACTTTTTTCCCAGCAGTCAGTGTGCAGTGTTCCGCCTATCACGGACATTCTCTCATCCTCGTCCATGAGATGAGAATGACAGGCCATCCGTGATAGGCGGAACACTGTACTGCTGGGAAAATTAGTGTCCGCCTATCACGGACGGGCGGGAGGAGGCGGCGCGGCTTTTGAACACTGCCGTCTGTCTGCATGACAAGCTGTTCATGTAGGCAGACGGCGGTGACTCGAATATAAGCCGAGGGGTGGACTTTCAGACCTAAAAAAGGGTCTGAAAATCTCGGCTTATATTCGAGTATATACGGTACCTGTCCCAGGGTCCAGTGATGTCACAGGAGCTTAGTGAATTTAGTGAAATTTTACTTTCCTAAGAATACCCAATAATGTGCAAGGGAACAAATAGAATTGTTGCTTGAACAAGATTGGATGATAGAAGTCGGCAGGGCTTCCCCTCATTCCATACACTCTGAGAAAAATGTCCTTGTAAAGTGAAAATTGACTTGCAAAGTGAATTGTCTAATTGCCTTTATTACGTTAAACCTTCTTTGTTAGTGATTTGTGGGCACAGAATATAAAATAATATGGCAAGAAAACCAGAAAAGAACCAAAAGGGGTGACAAAACTGTCCTCCCCCATTGACACACTACCCTGCTAACTGTTTCTACATATAAGTTATCTGCAACAGTGATGGATGTGGTGGCTGCATTACATAAATACATAATTGGTAAGGTTGAATAAAGACATCAGTCCATCCAGTTCAACCTGTGTGTCTCTTACCTGAACCGATTTATGTCTCTAGCACTACCCATATCCCTTTATATTGGTTACGTTAAGATGCCTATCTAATGCTGCATACACACGGTCGGATTTTCCGACAACAAATGTTCGATGGGAGCTTATTATCGGAAATTCCGACCGTGTGTAGGCTCCATCGGACATTTTCCATCGGAATTTCCGACAAACCAAATTTGAGATCTGGATCTCAAATTTTCCAACAACAAAATCCGTTCCACGCATGCTCTGAATCAATTACGAGACGGAAGCAATCGGTCTGGTAAAACTAGCGTTCCTAATTGAGATAGCACATTCGTCACACTGAAAATGTTTAAATCTTTTAATGCAGCACATTCTCTTCTTCTTTATAATGCTAGAATAGGGAAGTTGTTTTGCTGATGATATTCATACAGAGTTCTGACAACCTGATTTCTTTATTATTTCTCATTAACTAATGAATATTTTTATTTTTTTTATCCAGATCTCCTATTTATTTATTTTTTTTATAGTGATCTCCATAATTTTTTCTTTCGTTTTTGTGTCAAGTTACCACAACACCATTATTACCTTGTATATTTTAACCTCAAGGAGATTGGTTGGTGTTGGTGTCCCTTGTTAATTTGACATTGTATTTTTGAAATGGACCTGCCTAATCACCAGTGATGTAAGTAACTGAGTTAAAATAAACTGAGTTACCTAACGCAGTTACTTTAGAGCAGGGGTCTTAAACTGCCGGCCCTCCAGCTGTTGCAAAACTACAAGTACCATCATGCCTCTGCCTGTGGGAGTCATGCTTGTAACTGTCAGCCTTGCAATGCCTCATGGGACTTGTAGTTTCGCAACAGCTGGAGGGCCGCCAGTTTGAGACCTCTGCTTTAGAGGGTAACAAGTAATCTAACTGATTACTTTTCCCCTCATGGTAACTCAGTTCCCATTACTTTGGCTTAGTTACCCCAACTACATCTACCGCCACTAGATAGCAGTAGTGTAATTCCGGTGTTCTGCCGAAAAAGTTCCCCCGCCGGATAAGGACCCCCTGTACTGCGCAGTACGAAGGACTACGGAGCTTCCGAAAATTGCCGATCCTAAACAGCTCTGAGTGAACTCTACACCACGCAGGTGCAGTTAACATGTAATTGTACGAGGCGATGCCGCACACCCCTGATGCCGTGCTACTCTGCAAGGGGCGTCTATCTTGTAAGTAAGGGGCGGGTCTAGTATTACTGTAACCAAGGGGCGCATTTATTATTATTATTGTTATATATCGAGCTCTGCCCATTAATTTAACATTCGCCCTCTTCTGTAGCCATCTGCCCCTTACATGATATAATAATAATAGACCCGCCCCTTGCCTACACACTATAACAGATCTGCCCCTTGGTTAGAGTAATAATAGAGCAGCCCCTTGGTTACACGATATATAACAATAATAATAAATGCGCCCCTTGGTTACAGTAATACTAGACCCGCCCCTTAGTTACACGAATAGAATATTTTAAAAAAAAGTCAGTTACTTTGCTGCGTAACTAATTACTTTTCCAATGTAGTAACCGAGTTACTAACGCAATTACTTTTTGGGAGAAGTAATTTGTAACTTAACTAATTACTTTTTTAAAGTAAGATGACTAACACTGCTAATCACAAACAAACTGTCCTTTTTGAAGTAAAACACATAGGCAAGTATTTGTGAAAAATATGTAGCCATTTATTATGGGTCATAACAAAATAAAGAGGAAGGCAACACTGGAGAAACTGGTGAAATTTGCGAAGCCTTTGTACCCCAGGGCAGACATCAATTATTTTATAGTCAAAATTGTTGGCCTAAGGTGTCCTTATAATAGTGAGCACAATCCGGTCCAGGACTACAAGAGATCAGGAACAGCAGCAGATGACATTTCTGTCCCCAGGCTGTGGCCTTACAACAGCCTGCGTCTTTTGTCAGACCAGACTGAACCCAGGCCATCACTTTCTTGTCTTCCTTCCACGCTTGCTTCCATGCTGTGGCTCTGGTGTTGCAGTTGTAGCAGGAGGTGGAGGAGGAGGACCATGGTTGAACTCACAAATGTGGCTTTGGCTTGTGAGTTCACCCCTCAACCCCTTATTTAGGGCTTGTAACATAACTTCCTCACATAAGAGTCATTGGCCCTCCTCAATTTCCTGCATTTGCAGGCTGTCATGTAGGCATAGTCATCTTGATTATTGGGGGGGGGTTCTGGGGGCCGCAGTAGCTTTCCGAAATAGGCCAAGTGCTGCCTCCTCCAGGTTACTCCTCTTCCTGGGACTTTTTTTGGAATGCGAAGGGGAGGGACCTGTAATTCGGGCAGGCTACTGGGCCCGGCCACCTCCTGGCTGCCACTTTCCACGCCCTCCTCCTGGCTGATACTTTCCTGTGTATGAAAAAGGGACATCGTTTTAGTTTTTGGTTCATCAATCACACACAATTTTTCAGCTCATGACTGTTGCAAATTGAATGTTAATAAATAGAAAAGACTATCATTCTGACGCCAGCATTTTTCATTCTTGTCCCAATCATTTGTGGCCACTACTGTCTATTGATATGTAAAACACTATGTAAAATCAGAAATTACTGATCAATAATAACATCTAGTTAACATCATTAATGATTTGACTAGAAATATGTTGAACAATGCTATACCTGGCCCAAGCTGGGCTCCTCCACTTCTTCCTGGCTGTAAGGCCCAGGTTGGACATCGGAAGCCTCAGCTGTACTTCCGTGAGAGCCATACAATATGTTAAAAAAAAAAAATACAAGTAAATGTGTGCATTTTATGTAAGACCAACACTTTTAAAGTACAATAAGTCTCTGTATTAAGGGATAAATCACAGAATAAAGAAATACAGCAAATTTGCCGAACATGACATGACCTCTGAATTCCTTTTAATGCAGCCTGTGTCCCACCAAATGCAGCCTGTGTCCCACCAAATGCAGCCAGCCTGTGTCCCACCAAATACAGCCAGCCTGTGTCCTACCAAATGCAGCCAGCCTGTGTCCCACCAAATGCGGCTAGCCTGTTTCCCACCAAATGCAGCCAGCCTGTGTCCCACCAAATACAGCCAGTCTGTGTCCCACCAAATGCAGCCAGTCTGTTTTCCACCAAATGCAGCCAGTCTGTGTCCCACCAAATGCAGCCAGCCTGTGTCACATCAAATGCAGCCAGCCTGTGTCACATCAAATTCAGCCAGCCTGTGTCCAACCAAATGCAGCCAGCCTGTGTCACATCAAATGCAGCCAGCCTGTGTCCCACCAAATGTAGCCAGCCTGTGTCCCACCAAATGTAGCCAGCCTGTGTCACATCAAATGCAGCCAGGCTGTGTCCCACCAAATGCAGCCAGCCTGTGTCCCACCAAATGCAGCCAGCCTGTGTCCCACCAAATGCAGCCAGCCTGTGTCCCACCAAATGCAGCCAGCCTGTGTCCCACCAAATGCAGCCAGCCTGTGTCTCTCTACTTACCTTGCTGTGTTGTCCTCTCCTGCGGTGTCTCCGTCCACTGGCAGCGACGATAGAGGATTCCGCTCCTCATACTTCCATTTTTCTCTCTCCCGGGCGCAATGGGAGAGAGAAAACAGTAAGTGACATCAAACTCAGATGTCAATCAGACCACCCAGCTGTAGTAATAGATACTACAAGCGCCGGGCGGAAGCTACTCAGCGCTTCGGAAAGTGCTGCAAGGTGGGACAAAAGCCTGCAAATGAAGTGCCGTGTCTGCAATCCGGTGATTGCATAGACGTGGTGCTTCCCATAGTGCACTGCGTCCGGCGTCCACTTAAGGACCTTTTTTTGTATTTTTTTTTAAAGGGCCAATTTTACAGAGTACAGAGTTCAGGAGTATGCTATATACAGAGTGCAGGGTTCAGGGTTCAGGAGTGCACTACATGCAGAGGTCAGGAGTGCACTACAGAGTGCAGAGTTCAGGAGTGCACAATATACAGAGTGCAGAGTTCAGAAAAGCACTACCTATACAGTGCAGAGATAAGGAGTGCAATACATACAGAGTGCAGAGTACAGGAGTGTGCTATGTACCGAGTGCAGGGTTCAGGAGCGCACTTCATTCAGAGTGCAGATCTCACCAAAAATTACACAACTTTTCCCACCAAATTGCCCCCCCCCCCCCCTGCTCTATTGGATGGTAGTAGCAGTGAATGCACATCAGTCACTTTATATTTATTCACTGTTTAATAGTGTTTTTTATATTATTTATTTATTTACAGTGACATTGTGTTCATTTATATTCATTTATTGATTTCTTTACGCATTATCTCTAAGTGGCACCATCATCATATTTCTGGGAGCGCAACACCACCTATTGATTTTTTTACACTTTTACTCTGGGTAGCGTTTGACCCTTTCGGTGTTTGCTGCTCTCTCTTGTTTTATTTCTCATCTCCATATTAGTGCGGGAATATTCCAATTCTTTATATACTCTGAAGGAACAGCCACCTGGACCATTCCTTTAGAGTGCTATGCCATAAAAGGCGGTTCCCACGCGCAAGCGGGGAAGTGACGGCAGCTCTGGCCAGTCACACAGCCAGAGTTCGCAAACCCAGAAGGAAGACAGGTGAACGTAGAAGCCTTGTCAGCTTGACAGTTTGCCGCTGGAATGGCTTAGTTCTAAGATAAGTTTCACATAATGTGCTAGTGTGCGATGCATACTAGCACATTATGGCTTTACCTTGCAGGCTCCCCCCCCCAAAAAAAAACACAGCGGTTTACTACCACTTTAAAACGTATGCATTAGGAATTGGATATATTCACGTCAGAACATGACCCCATCATTAATAAGTAAAGGAGAAGCCTATGGACATCATCCAAATGTCTGTGATGACAACTTAGGGTGTACAGTGTTCTGCACTACAAGAGATAAGAACAAAACAATCCTGTCAGTTAAAGTGAGAGAATCAGTCATCTGGTGAACATTACCTTTTTCAGGAATGATTCTAACAGCTGTGTTGCCCATCTGTGCTGAGTAAGTCAAGCTTCCTAACAGGGTTGCCAACCTCCCACAAATGTTTTCACTGACAAAACATGGACAATTGACAGAGCACATTTTTTTACTGGCAACCTAAAAAATTGCAGAACTCCTATTAGAAAATACAGCAATTGATATTTCAACAGTATAAACACATTATGAAAATACTGACAATTCCCACAACAGGTAATTTGCCTGGTTTACATTTTAACCACTTGCCAACCAGCCGCCGTCATATTTTAAAAATAAAAAAAGTCCCTAAAACTATCCCCTAGTTTGTAGACTTTGAAGAAGGGAAATCTCCATAGCATAATCTCGTTTTTTTTTAATTATTTTGTGCATTAAAATTTGCTTAAATTTGCTTAAATTTGCTTGTAAACCCTCCTGTTTTTTTACCTTAATTAAGGTGAAAAAACTTCTGAAAGTGACTGGCCCCCCAGCCCCCCCCCCCCCCCCTCCGTTTCACTCACCTGAGCCCTTCGTTCCCTCGGCAGAGGCGAGCTGGACCTCTCTGCCTGGGGAATCTCGGCTCTTGATTGGATAGATTGATAGCAGCGCAGCCATTGGCTCCCGCTGCTGTCAATCAAATCCAATGGCGTGGTCGCCGGGGGGTGGGGCCGAGTCCGGAATTCTGTGTCCATGCACACAAATGCTGGACTCGCGAGCGTGCCCGCAACATTTGCAGGAAAGTGCCGCGAGCGCTGCTGGGGGACCTCAGAAGACGAGGTACGGGACCACACTGTGCAAAATGAACTGCACAGTGGAGGTAAGTATGATATGTTTGTTTTTTTTTGTTTTTTTTAAAACTAAGGTTTACAACTACTTTAAAATACACTCACATTTCTTGAGGCTGGATTCACACCTATGCATTTTTAGTGCTTTTTGCATTTTGTAGGTTTGCACTACAGAACGTGTTCCATAGGAAACAATGTCAAATGGACTGTAGTGCAAAGCTGCAGAATGCAAAAAGCACTAAAACTGCATAGGTGTGAATCCAACCTAAGGCCCCTTTCACACTGGGGCGGGAGCCGCGGTGACGGTAAAGCAGTGCTATATTTAGTGCTGCTTTACCGTCGTTTTGCCCGCGGGATTCGGCCACTCACGGTGCTGTTTTACCCCCCGCAAGCGGCCGAAAAAGGGTTAAAATCCCCCGCTGAGCGGCGCCGTAGCAGCGCTTTGCAGCGGTATTGCCGCGGTATTACCGCGGTGTCCCATTGAAATCAATGGGTAGGAGCGGTGAATACACTGCTCCTATCCCGCTCCAAAGATGCTGCTAGCAGGACTTTTTTGGCCGTCCTGCTAGCGCACCACTCCAGTGTGTAAGCCCGCCGGCTTTCACACTGGAGTGAATGGGGCCGGTACTGCCTGAAAACCGCCCCAGTGTGAAAGGGGCCTAAGTGTCAACCAGCCACTAGGGAACAATTGCGTGTTATTATAATATGTTGCTCTGCTCCTGGCTGTGATCCAAAGCCGCGAGCCTGATCCTTGCAAAAGCTTGATGGTGTCAGCGTCCTAGCCCCGCCCTACTAGTTTTGTTGTATAACGTCCTCACGGAGTGGTAGGATGCATGACAGCACAACACCAACTTTTAAGCTCAAACTGGGTCAGCCCACATATTAAAAGTATCAAATAATATGTAAACTGTATACACATGCCTATGAATGTTTTAATACTAACTAAACACATAGTAGCTATTATTGTTTTTTTTTTTTTATTTCATATTTTACGTTCATTCACATAAGCAAAATATCGGAAAACAGAGACTGCCTGATCATCGCATAGAAAATAATGGATAATGGTTAACCCCATCTAGGACAAGTCTTCTGCATCTAAAACTTAACTATATGCATCAATCCAAACTCCATAATTTTGAAATCATCTCTCAAAAATCTAATTCATTGTATTCTATCCAAAACATCTATTTTAAAGTTGTAGAGTGTCACTAATCTTATTGGTAACGTGGACCAAAAAATACACTTCAAAAACACAAAATTCATATTGGAAATCTGCAATTATGTCTAATATGAGCCAAAAATGATCAACCAACATAATATAAAGCTGACTATAAATTAACTGTAAAAATTACTTTAAAAATGACTCTGACCCGCATTTATAATCCGAAGTTGGTCAGAAAACTATTTAGATCAATATCTATGTTCAACCTATATGGATGCAAATTACCCATCTCATATATCCAATGGGTTTCTCTCCTAGATACCTCTCTAACTTTGTTGATTCCTCTCCAGTGTCCCGTAATTATTTCTATCCCATAAAAGGCTAGCAACCTGGGATCTTTATCGTGTTTTCATTTTAAAGTGTCGGGACATGCTATGTTTCTCAAAGCCCTTTTTAATATTATTGATGTGTTCACCTACCCAAATTCTCAATTTCCTAATGGTCCTCCTCACGTATTGTTGCTGGCATGGACATTCCAACACATATAAAACGTGGGTTGAATCACAGGTAATTAGGGAGTTAATGTCATATATTTTTTTCGTGGTGACCGAATCAAAGTCAATCCTTTTTCTTTTTTTGTTGATTTACATACTATGCACTGATTGCATCTATAAAATCCTTTTAGATCAGGGAACATTTTGACATGTTGTGGAGGATCCAATATATTTTTAACAATCCTACTGCGTACTGACTTATTCTTCCTATAAACAAACTTTGGATGGAAAGGGAGTATTTTATTTACCATTTCATCCTTCAATAAAATCGGCCAGTATTTTTTAAAAATGTTTTAATTTTTTTGTGGACTGAACGTTAAAGTCTGTAATAAAACTGCACCCTATATCTTTAAATTGATCTTTTTTCTTTTTGAACAATAAATCCTGTATATTTTTTGAAAAAATCCTTTCTCTTTCACCAATTAAAAAAGGTCTGATGTAACCCTTCTCTAAAAATCTGGTGATCAAACTGTCTGTCTGGTCCAGAAAGTCTGAATCCAACAGACAGTTCCTCCTAATACTGGTAAACTGGCTACTTGGAGTCAGGGCCGGTACAAGGCAGGGGCAGAAGGGGCACGTGCCCTGGGCGGTACCATTTGCTATAGGAGAGGGGGCGCAGCCTGCAGGTGAAGTTCTGCCACGGCCGTCGCCCGCCAGTGTGTACAAGTCACCTATGTCAGCAGCGCCCAGCAGTACTCTACAAATTTTGTGTGCCGAGTGCATGCGCTCCTGCATCCTCCCTTCCCTCAGCTGCCTGTTTACTGTGTCACAGTGTTTACTCCCCCTCTCATAGTCCCTGCCAGCGGCATGACATCACTCATGGCCGGAGGCGTGGTGGGAGGACTCAGAGGAGCGCAGGGAGCTGTGTTGGACTCAGCGCTTTGACCTAGAGGAGCCGAGGAGCTGCTGCCTGGCAAGCTGGAAGGAGATTTGGATTGCAGTGTGACAGACAGTGTGCTACGGTCCGGCCCATAGGTACTCTTTTTTTTTTTTTTTTTACATAACAGACTTGCTGTTCACATAATACGCCTCTCCACTTTATGTGCATCTGTCAGCCATTTAGCAACAAAAGGTGTAATTTCTGTAAATCTAGATGAAGAATATCATATACAACCTGAGACTGCATTAAACTCGTAAAAAAAATGCTAAATAGACTTTACTGACAGGCAGCCTGACCTGTGTCCAAATTTGTTGCTCATTTGTTTGCAAGGGTCTGTATCTATCTATATATGGCTGCATTCAGGTAAAAGAATGCTTTGATTGCTGTGTCTGGTAGAGAGACAACATCATGGCTTCTGATGGGAGGGCTGTATATGTGGCTGCTGTGAATGTTGTGAATGTATATAATTAAGATTTTTTATAAGGCTTCTTTCACACTGGGGTGGCGGGTAGTGGTAAAGCGCTGCCAGTTTTAGCGGCGCTTTACCACTATTTAAGCAGTACTTTTTGGCCCATGTTGCTAGCCGGAGGTGGCTGAGGGGAGGGGGGTTAACATGTTGCTACATTGGTGACTGATGCATTAGTGACCAGTGGCAGTTAATTAATCCCTTAGTGCTGCATTGGTGGCACCAGTGTTAGTGCATCTGTGACCAATGGCAATACATTAACCACTTAAGGACCGCTGCACGCACTTATACGTCAACATTGATTCTTTCTTAAAAACAGGGGGGTGGGGGGCACAGTTTGCCATCTTCGCCCTGGGCACCAAATGGCCTTGTCCCAGCACTGCTCGGAGTGTTATATATCCACCTGCGGTGGTGACAGCTATTTGTGGGAATAAAACTATTCATCTATGTAGTGCTTGTATAGAGCCATCTCTGGACACTTATGATATATTTCTTCCTCTTTCCATTTTGCCATAACTATATTGGCTACACTGGGAGCATATTTAGCTCCCATGGCAACTTCCTTACATTGTTGGTAATATTGTTTGCCATTCCAAGAATAATTATTTGCCATGGAAAATCTTAACAATTCCAAAATAAACTTAGTTTGTTTCTTTTTGAGATCAGTTTTCTTATGTAACACCCATTTTACTGCCTGGACCGCATCCCCCTGATCAATGCTAGTATATAATGAATTCACATCAACTGTAGCTAGTAGGCTGTCTTTATGAAAGATGTTAGGGTCAATAAGTTTCATCAATTCACCACTATCTTTCAAATATGATTCGTTTTTTGTCACAATCCCTTGAAGAAAGTGATCTATATATTCACTGACCCTAGAGAAAATGGACTCACAATGAGTCTTCCTTGAGGTTTGGTCTGACTTTTATGCACTTTTGGGAGATAATAAATGATCGGAACTCTGGGGGCTTTAGTGACTAGATATTTGGCTTCTTTTTTTAGTGAGGATCCCCATTTTTTCTCCGTTCTGAACAATCTTTTTAAGTTCTGATAACCCCCCCCCCCCCCCGTGATACCATCCTGCCCTTGGATGGCAGGGGGCTCTGTGGTTTAAAGATCCTCTAGGTCATAGAGCAACACATATATGAGAGTGTGAGAGGGCTGCACACCCCAATTAAAGTCTTTGAAAAGAAAGAAGTGGAAAGTTCCCCACGGGGCTATATAGGAGTCAAATATTTTGTAAAAAAATCACAGATTTTTTATTTCAAAGGATGGTTAGACACAAAACGTATATAAACAAATTAATTAAAATATGAGCTCTGGTATATACAAGGCGAGACAAATTAGGCTAGGAAAGGTTTTACATCAAGGGTGATACATTGTTACACTTGGAATTGCACTATCCGATGTATGGAAATGCCCCCATCTAGGTGGACTATTGTAGGATCCTCCCTGGGGATAATCATATTGTTGGTTATATGGTGTATTATCAGAACTTCTATTGTCCTGATGTTGTGGTATTTCTTCTGGGGTCCTATGTTTGGCACCTGACTCAGATTCCTTCACTGATTTCTGAAATTGTACCCTAGGTGCAATTTCTTAGGTTTTTTTTAGGGGTTAATTTAGGTATATCAACGTTTTTAAAATTGTCCTAATTCCCTACCTCCCTCTCAGGAGTGGAATCCTTGGATTCATAACCCTCTGAAGGCAGATATTCTTGCCATTTATAAATTGTGTTATTTTTGTAATCCTCAACGTCCCTCTGATGTTTTTTAACCTTCTTATTTTTGGTTTCTTCATCAACATTGGAAATATACTCCTGTACCATCTTGCACTTATCAATGTACTCATTCGTATTAGCTAGAGGTGCCAGAGTATCCTTAAGTTCTTTTATACTGGATTCCACTTTTCTAAATTTAATCTGTCTACTTTTGATAATTGGTTCCAATAATTTTGCTTCACTCTGATTGAAGTGAACCATTCCTCATCCAAATCTTTATCTATTAGTCCATCATTGTCTGGGATATCCCAACGTAACCTTCTGGGGGGTTATCCTTTCTTTAATGTATAACTCTAATGTATTAATATCCCACCAAATTTTTATCTGTTTCTCCATTAGGTATTTGAGCTGTTTAAAATGAGTCTCTATACACGTTCTCTGCTTGGTGGAACTAAACACTTCATCTAAGTCAATAGTTCTTTTATCCATATAACCAAAAATGTCCATGGTTGCCATTTAACACCCCACTAAAGAGTTAAATAATCACAAGAAGGAAAGGAGAATCAGCACCACAGAAACTATTGAACAATTGTGGATTTCAATTAAGCTGCCGCTCAATCCTAGTGAGTCACTAGTAAGTATTTAAAATAAACAATTCTCAAATTCTACAAATGATGGACTCCTGCTAAACTTTTATGGGATAGAATAAACTAAGGGACCCTGGAGAGGAATGGACAAAGCTAGAGAGGTATCTAGGAGAGAAACCCATTGGGTATATGTGATGGGTACTTTGCATCCATATGGGTTGAACATTGATCTTAATTGTTTTCTGACCAACTTCTGATTATAGAATAGGGGTCAGAGTCATTTTTAAAGTAATTTTTACAGTTAATTTACAGTCGGTTTTAAATCATGTTGTTTGAAGGTAAAATATCACATTGTTTTAAAAAAAAAAAAACAATAATAGCTACTATGTGTTTAGTTAGTATTAGGTATTGAATAGGGATGGGCTCGGTGTTCAATTCAAACCCATGTTCGAAACGAACATCGGCCGTTCGTCCGCTCGTCGAATTCAGAACTCTGCAGGCCGTTCGCATCAAATTCGTGTGGCCAATTATAGCTCAGTGGGTTTAGTACACGCCCCACACCTTTGCCCACATTTCTGTGTGGGCAAAGTGCAGGGAAAGAGGATTGATTAGGCAGGGACAGTGTGAACTGTGGTCTGTGAACTATTTATCATCCATTTCAGTGTGGGAAAAGTGCAGGGAAAGAGGATTGATTAGGCAGGGACAGTGTGAACTGTGGTCTGTAAACTATTGATCATTCATTTCAGTGTGGGCAAAGTGCAGGGAAAGAGGATTGATTAGGCAGGAACAGTGTGAACTGTGGTCTGTGAACTATTGATCATTAATTTCTGTGTGGGCAAAGTGCAGGGAAAGAGGATTGATTAGGCAGGGACAGTGTGAACTGTGAACTATTGATCATTCATTTCTGTGTGGGCAAAGTGCAGGGAAAGAGGATTGATTAGGCAGGGACAGTGTGAACTGTGAACTATTGATCAGGGAAAGAGGAATAATAGGCAGGGATAGTGTGTTCTTCTCAGGCATCTGCGTGTGGGGAAAGTGCTGTTCTCTAGAAATACAGCCATCTGCAGGAGTTAGTGTGTGTGTTGTGTGACTCCAGCACAATATACACTACCCAATAGCTGTTTTTCCCATCTCCCTCCAGGCCATTACAATGTCTGGAAGGCCAACAAGGAGAGGCAGACAGTCACGAGCCAAGAAAACAGGGCAAGCAGGCTCTGCTCTGTGTCTAGAGACAACAGTGCTGGTCGTGGACACGGTGCATCGTCATCAGCACGCGGCCATGGGACACGCTTGTCCTTATTTTCGGCAGCTGGACATGTTGAGCCGCATCATGCTGAAGGCTTGGTAGAGTGGATGACCAAGCCCTCCTCATCCTCCTCATCCTCTCTCACCCAGGCTCAGGGTACTGGCAAAGTAGCTGCCAACGCGTACTCAATGTCATCAGGCACCCCTTCCCTAGACCCACCATGTCCTCCTGAGGAGTCCCCCGAACTGTTTGAGCACAGTGTTGGGTACATGCTCCAAGAGGATGCCCAGCGTTTTGAAGACTCCGATAATGATACCCAGCTAGAGGAAGGCAGGAGCGTGAGCGCAGAGAGAGGGGATGCTCAAGGACAGCAATCTGGCAGTCACGTTCCACCAGCTGCAGCTTACTGCCAGGTTTGCTCCAGTGGTGAAGAGGAAGGGGATATGAGGTCACTGACTCCACATGGGTGCCTGAACGGAGAGAGGAGGAGGAGGAGGCGGCACATCTCCAACGAGGCAGGTTGCCCTCCGGGGGCCAGCTTGAGGCCAGCACACCAACTGAATCACACCGCAGAGCTCCGCCTGTGCAGGGCGCTGCCTCTGCACGTTATTAAAAAGTTCTTTGGTGTGGGCCTTTTTTGAGACGAGTGCATCAGATCGCACCGCTGCTATTTGCAACATATGTCTCAAGCGTATCTCGCGTGGCCAAAACATCAGCCGCTTGGGCACCACAAGCATGACCAGACATATGTTGACCTGCCATGCAGCTCGTTGGCAAGCGCACCTTAAAGACCCACACCAAAGAAGAAAGCGGACCTCTCCTTGCTCCTCATCAGCTAGGATCTCCAAACCCACTATACCTTCAGTCCTCTCTGAAAGCTGCACTGAGAGGAATGAAGGTGTAGAATTAGGTGTGTCACAGCCAAGTACTTGCGGGCACTCTGCTAGCAGTACACCGACGTCCGATTGTACCAGGCAAATTTCCCTGCCCCAGCTGCTGGACCATCGAAAGAAGTTCACTCCCAGCCACCCACATGCCCAGCGGTTGAATGCTAGCTTGGCTAAATTGCTAGCACTTCAACTGCTGCCTTTTCAGTTGGTAGACTCGGCCCCATTCCGTGAGTTTGTTCAATGTGCAGTTCCTCAGTGGCAGGTTCCCAAGCGCCACTTTTTCTCATGGAAGGCGATTCCAGCTCTCTACCGGCATGTGGAAGGCAATGTCTGGACAGGGCGGTCAGCGGTAAGGTGCATATTACCGCACTCATGGTCCAGCAGGCATGGACAGGGACGTTACCTATCTTTCACGGCCCATTGGGTCACTCTTTTGGCAGCTGGGAAGGATGCAGGATAAGGTGCAGTGGTGTTGGAGGTTCTTCCACCACGCCTCCAAAAGTCAAAATCGAGTACCCACCCCCTCTTCTCCCCAAAAACTCAGTTTCATAAACAGGAGTCGGTGAGGACGCCTTAAAGCGGAACTTCCCCTTTTGGGTGGAACTCCGCTTTAAGGAGTGGGCTACGTACAGGGTGCAGAGTTCAGTAGTGCGCTATATACAGGGAGCAGGTCTCAGTTAAGTGCTATGTACAGAATGCAGATCTCACCAAAAATGATAACCCTTTTCCCAACAAATTGTCCCCCTCTCCCAGTACAGTGCTATCCTCCCACCCCCAAATCCCCCTCCTTTCAGTATCAGATAGAGAACTGCAGCTGCAGAACCGTAGCTACAGCTTACCTTAGGAGGAGAGTGTAGAAGAGAACACAGGCTGCGGGGCGGGCACAGGCTTCAGGAGCTGCTGCCACCAGACAAGCAGCAGCTTCCTATCAATGCAGAGATACAGAGAGGCGGAGAACAGTTGATATAACTCCACCAGGACTGCCTCAAGATTGCAGCCAGGACTAGAGGAGCAGTATCAGCAAATACGGCCAATTGCTTACTCAGCATCCTCCCTGCTTCTATTTAAA
The DNA here is from genome assembly GCA_028564925.1 of Lithobates sylvaticus. NCBI lineage: Eukaryota > Metazoa > Chordata > Amphibia > Anura > Ranidae > Lithobates > Lithobates sylvaticus. The sequence goes on along the minus strand of CM053035.1, from coordinate 138,488,149 downwards.
GTGGTAATAAACTCAAAAAACAAAAATGTAATATATAGCAACTTACCAATCATTAGATGTAGTGGCTGTATTAGTTTTCTTTTTTTAGGTATTTTTCGCCTGGTGAATCTTCCAGTAACACACCTCCTGTATTAGAGTACCTACAATCTGGATGAATGAGCACAGGGGGCAACTTTGGACAGAAGCATTGTCAGTCTGGGGGGAGGGGAGTGTTAGTAGTACTAGAAGATTTAGATACACTAACAAATTGAAGCCAAACTCTAGCTACTAGAAGATTTAGATACATTAACAAATTGAAGCCAAACTCGAGCTAATACTTTACAGTATGAGCATTTACAGCAAACTGTTTTTTTTTTCCTTTAGAATCAAGGCTTTACATAAATAAATACTGATCATTTTAATCACCCCTGCCAGCAGTGGTGGCCCGTCCAGGCAGTGGAAAAAAATGTAAAAAATAAAGAAAATACAAAAAAAGGTCCTTAAGTGCACTGTGTCCGGACACCGGACGCAGTGCACTATGGGAAGCACCACGTCTATGCAATCACAAGATTGCAGATGCGGCACTTCATTTGCAGGTTTTTATCCTGCCTTGCAGCACTTTCTGAAGTGCCGAGTAGCTTTCACCCAGCGCTTGTAGTATCTAGTACTACGGCCGGGCAGTTGGATTGACATCCGAGTTTGATGTCACTTCCTGTTTCTCTCTCCCATTGCACCCGGGAGAGAGAAAACCGGAAGTATGAGGAGCAGACTCCTCTATCGCCGCTGCCAGTGGAGCTTTCCTTTGGTGGTATTTGATCACCTCTGTGTTTTTTCTTTTTTGCGCTATAAACAAAAGAAGAGCGCCAAGTTTGAAAAAAACACAATATTTTTTACTTTTTGCTATAATAAATATCCCATTTAAAAAATTAAAAATTTTAGGCCGATACGTATTCTTCTACATATTTTTGGTAAAAAGATTGCAATAAGCGTATATTGATTGGTTTGCGCAAAAGTTATAGCACCTACAAAAAAGGGGATAGATTTATGGCATTTTTATTAGTATTATTTTTTTACTAGTAATGGCGGCCATCTGCGATCTTGACTGCGACATTGCGGCAGACATAACGGACACTTTTGACACTATTTTGGGACCATTCACATTTACACAGCGATCAGTTCTGCACTGTATTTACTGTATAAATGTGTTGCCTAGGGAGTGATTCTAACTGTGGGGAGAGGGGACTGACTTGGGGAGGAGAGAGATCAGTGTCCCTATATACAAGAAACACACAATCAGTCTCCTCTCCCCTGTAACGAGAGATCACAAGTGCTCAGCGGCCATCGCGTGCACATCCCCAATACCGCCGGGAAGCCGAGGATGTCATATGACGCCCGTCCAGGATGGTAGATCCCATCTGCGGATATCATATGTCTATGGGTGGGTAGGGAAGTGATTAAAGGAGAAGTACGATTTCTTGAAAAAAATAAACATCTATATTCACCTCTATGCTGCAGCATCGGTGTGATAATGCAGTTTCACATTGGTTTTAAACACGAGAACGGCATTATCATATGACCACTGATTGCTCAGGTCCTAGGCTGCTCAAAGCAGAGAGCAGCGACTCTCAGTCACTGCTCTCCACTCATCCAGCATTCAGTAGAGCCCAAGGCTGGGGAGGGGCCAGGCACAGTTGGCCTTGAGCTGAGAGATGAAGCCAGCTATCAGTCAGGCAGCTGGATGGATGGATCACGACAATATTGTCAAGATCCTTCCAAAGCTTGCTGCAGCTTTGCTCCACCAGCTGATAGTAGGCAGTAGCCCACTGTAAGCTGACTCTGGGTCATAGCCGCAAAAGTAAGTGTACTCCTGTGAGCCACAAGAGAAATATGGTCAAAAAAGCTTTTGCCATAACTTTTCTTTCTTTTTTGAAACAGCAGAAGGGACAGTATTTACATTCAATGAGTGTCCTTTGTGCTGATGGCTGCTCTCTTAGTTGAAATCCCAAGTCCACTGTTTGTTGGTAATCTTGAGATTAGAATCCTCCATCTATTACACTTATCTCCATACGCCCAAATCATAAAGAGAGAAAGCTGGACATAGTGCTTTATCTTTTAAAACAGGGGGAAATCCCCCTGAGGAAGCCACGTGACCATGTGGTGTAACGTGTAGGAAAGGGGCCAATCTGTGGTCATGCTGAGGTGTGCAATGCATTGTAAGCATACCATGGTAATACTGTCTGATTGTCTTATACCTTACAGTTTTGTGCACTCTAAGCACCAGGAAATGTGAGTGTTTTTATACTTAGTGTTTAACCATTACACGCCCGCGCTATAGCCGAAAGACGGCTGCAGCGCGGACGCTCCCTGCCGGGAATTAGTGGTGCAATAGGGGCGCTGTTATACATAAATTAACAAAATTAAATACGTATAATATACATATAGAAAGTAATAAATTCTATCTTTCTTATATTGGGTGATCTGACAGATAGGATTATGATGTGCCTAAAGTGTAGTGCTGAAAAAACCCTGTTTGCCAGGGGAAACGTGAAAAATCTGACTAGTGCTGTTGGGTTCTAGTGTGACTTAGATACTCCATACGTTTGGACCAATCAAACAGGAAGTCCTGGGAGTGTTACGTTTGGAGTATTGATCAAGTACCGCCTCCGACGCACGTTTCGTGATGTCACGATGAAGACGTGACATCACGAAACATGCGTCAGAGGCGGTACTTGATCACCACTCCAAACGTAATACTCCCAGGACTTCCTGTTTGATTGGTCTAGCGGCAATAGCGAGTGGAACGCACGCCAAAGCACAGCAGGAAATCTGAAAGGGAAAGTTCCTCCAATTCATTACAATTACTAAGCGAGCAGCCCCAGTGCCGGGCAGGCACCGAGGAATGTAAGTAGCCATTTGGCTTCTGTGTTTTTATCCAGTTTTTAATAAAGCAAGATTACACTATGAGGTGTGTTTCTCTCTGCTCCCACCTATGTATCCATCATAACTTGAACTGATCTGTGAGGAGGAAGAGTTGCCTAAAGTACGGGTGTATCTGTGAACAGGACAAGTCTTGTATAAGCGCATTTGATTGTTTTTAATTAAAGCAATCAACTACATTTGGTAAGCGGCCAGCCAAACTTTCTTGATTTGTCACTTTGGGTGTAAGAAGAACGTTGTGGTGAAGGTTGTCACGCTACTCCAGAAGGAGTGAAATATCACTTATTTACAGGAAGAACTGTTGTCACGAACTTTCTTATTTTTAATTTTATTTTTATTTTTATTTGTATTCACATTTTTCATGGATGGTGTTTCAATCAGCAAAAAGTCATTCATTTCTTGATTGAGCTACTTTATATAGAGATAAAACTCTACTTGGGACTCTGTTCATGGTGATTTGTTTTGGGCTCTAGCAACACCTATGACCAACTAGAGCGATTATATATATACATTTGTTGTGGATTTTTTGTATGTATTTTTTCATATTTTTTTTGATTGAGCAATGTATGTGGAGACACGTGTAAGTGTACAGATCAAATATATTTAATTAGCACTGTGAGTAGAACGCCACCGTAAAGCAACTGTCAAATTAGCAACGTAGCAATTAACTGCGACTTGGTCTTCTGAGTGGCATATCAGACTAACTAATTACTAATTTCACCAGATTGCAAGTACATGGGCTTAGGCCCAACGTATGGAGTATCTAAGTCACACTAGAACCCAACAGCACTAGTCAGATTTTTCACGTTTCCCCTGGCAAACAGGGTTTTTTCAGCACTACACTTTAGGCACATCATAATCCTATCTGTCAGATCACCCAATATAAGAAAGATAGAATTTATTACTTTCTATATGTATATTATACGTATTTAATTTTGTTAATTTATGTATAACAGCGCCCCTATTGCACCACTAATTCACTATCACAAAATCGCATGATTTTCAAAGGGAGCGGCTCACTACTTTTATATATTCATTTACATAGAATTTTTTGTATATTTTTACTTTTTGAAGTATTGGTGGAATTAGTCTATTAGTTTATACACCCTAATATACTCCAAGCGCGGGGTTGAAATAACCAAACTAAGCGGTTGTTTATATCCCAAGCTCCCTGCCGGGAGGATGTCCCTGGACGTCCTCCTGTTAACTTCCCAAATGCGTGCTCCTGAGAGCGCGCATCAGGGAAGTTCTGTGCTGGCCGTGTCGTCGGACACAGCCGGTCACAGATAGCTGTAAATGGCCAATCACAGCGGCCGTTTACAGCGAGATCGGGCTGTCCAATGAGAGATGATCTCATATGCAAACATATGAGATCATCTCTCAGTGCCGCTCTGCCTCCTCACACAGACAGCGTGTGAGGAGGGAGAGATGAACGGCGCCGGTGCGCCGTAAGTAAAAAAAAAAAAGAAAAAAGAAAAATAAAGTGACCTATCCACGGTGCAATGCTGCCACCTGTCCCCAGTACCACCTGTCCCCAGAGTGCAATCCGTGCCATCTGCCAGTGCCACCTGTCCCCAGTACCACCTGACCCCAGTGCCATCCATGCCATCTGACAGTGCCACCTGTCCCCAGTGCCACCTGTCCCCAGTGCCATCTGTCATCAGTGCCACATCAGTGCCACGTCAGTGCCCCATCAGTGCCATCTGTCATCAGTGCCATATCAGTGCCACGTGTCATCAGTGCCTTGTCAGTTCCATCTGTCATCAGTGCCACGTATCAGTGCCATCTGTCAAAAGTGCCACCTGTCAGTGTCACGTGCTATCTGTTATCAGTGGCACGTGTCATCAATGCCACGTATCAGTGCCATCTGTCATCAGTGTCACGTGTCATCAGTGCCATGTATCGGTGCCATCTGTCATCAGTGCCACGTATTAGTGCCATCTCTTATCAGTGCCATGTATTAGTGCCACATGATATCAGTGCCACGTATAAGTGCCATCTGTCAGCAGTGCCACATATTAGTGCTATCTGTCAGTGTCACGTGTCATCAGTGCCCCCGTATTAGTGGCATCTGTCATCAGTGTCACGTGTCATCAGTGCCACGTATTAGTGCCATCTGTCATCAGTGCCACATCAGTGTCACGTGTCATCAGTGCCACCTGTCATCAGTGCCACGTCAGTGTCACGTGTCATTGTCCTGGTGCTCCAGGGCCTATAAAAGTGTACTAGGTAGTCAACAATTTAGATGTGTAATTTATGCTCCTAGAACACGTGATGGCGCTCCCTGCATTTTGGGCCTCTCTAAGTGGCCAGGCTGTGTAAAAGTCCCACATATGTGGTATCGTAATACTCAGGAGGAGTAGCAGAATTTATTTTGGGGTGTCATTTGTGGTATACACATGCCATGTGAGAGAAATAACCTATTACAATGACAATTTTGTGGAAAAAATAAAAAAATAAAAAAATAATTCATTTTGCAAAGAATTGTGGGGAAAAAATGACAACATCAAAAAGCTCACCATGCCTCTTACTAAATACCTTGGAATGTCTACTTTCAAAAAAGGGGTCATTTGGGGGGTATTTGTACTTTCCTGGCTTGTTCGGGTCACAAGAAATTAGATCGATGTGATCAATTTTGTATAATTCGCACCACAGTTTGTAGAGTCTGTAACTTTCACAAAGACCAAATAATATCCACTAATTTGGGTTATTTTTACCAAAGATATGTAGCAGTATAAATTTTGGCCAAAATTTATGAAGAAAAATTAATAATTTGCTAAATTTTATCACAGAAACAAAGAAAAATGCGTTTTTTTCCAAATTTTCGGTCTTTTTTCATTTATAGCGCAAAAAATAAAAAACCCAGAGCTGATCAAATACCACCAAAAGAAAGCTCTATTTGTGGGAAAAAAAAGGACAAAAAAATCATTTGGGTTCAGTGTTGCGTGACTGAGTAATTGTCATTCAAAGTGTGAGAGCCCCAAAAGCTGAAAATTGGTCTGGGCAGGAAGGGTGTTTAAGTGCCCAGTAAGCAAGTGGTTAATAAACCGGTTGTTTTAAAAGATAAAGCCCTATGTCCAGCTTTCTCTCTTTATGATTTGAGCATATGGAGATAAGTGTAAGAGAAGGGATATGATAGCGATTTACAAAAACCTTAATGGTGATCCCAGCGTAGGAAAAACGGAAAATTGTATACTTACCTTTCCGTAATTTTCCTTTCCTGACGCATCTTCATGGCAGCACACACTGGGTTGTGACTCCGCCCCCACAACCTGACAGGATTGGATTAACTATAAAGTTGAAGGGGAGATCCCCCGCTGTATTCTCTGTATATATCATCACAAAAACGGGGTGGGAAATTGTGTGCTGCCATGAAGATGCGTCAGGAAAGGAAAATTACGGAAAGGTAAGTATACAATTTTCCGTTTTCCTGACGCCTTCATGGCAGCACACACTGGGAAATAACTCGCCAGTCGGGTGGGTGCAAGTAAAATAATGTTTATTCCTATAATGCGGAAGAATTGGCTCTAACAACGGATCTCCCGAAGTCTGACATGGACAAATGGGCAGAATCCACTTTGTAGTGAGAAATGAAAGTATGTCTGGAAGACCACGTTGCTGCTCTGCATATTGTCTCTGGGGAGACCCTGCAATATGCTGCCCAGGAGGTAGCCACTGCCCTAGTAGAATGAGCCTTGACATATTCAGGGATCGTCAGGTGCTGAGTGGAATATGCCTTCTTAATGGCTCTGACTAGCCAGGACGAGATAGTACGTGAAGAGGCTGCTTGCCCGCATCTGGTTCCATGGGGAATGATCATGAGGGAATCCGTCTTCCTAAAGGAGGTGGTAGCTGCCAAGTAGTTAGAGATCGTTGTTTTGATATCCAACGGATGCGGTTCACCCTGATCGTTGGTGAAGGATGGCAGAATGATGTCTTGGTTGTAGTGAAAAGAAGTTACTTTTTTAGGTGTGAAGCGCTCTGATGGTCTTAGAACTACTCCGTCGGGTAGAAAGACTAAGTGGGGTTCCGAGATCATTAGTGCTTGTATCTCTGACACTCTCTTAGCTGATGTTATTGCTATGAGGAATGATAGCTTCAAGGTCAGGTCCCAAAGAGATATGGTTTCGAATGGAGTAAACGGAGGGTTGGAAAGAGCGTGGAGAACTACTGATAGGTCCCATGACGGAAAAACTGGTTTTCTGGGGGGTTTTATCTTTAGGCAGGCCTTTAGGAATTGTATTACCAGGGGATGGAATGCCCACCTCGTTCCCGTCTTTGCCGACAGAGCCAACACCTGCACTCTAAGGGTACTTGAGCTTAGGCCTTTGCTTACCCCTAATTGGAGAAACTCTAGGATTTGGTAAGGTTCTGGAGAGAGATGGTTCCACCCTTTCTGTTGTGCCAAGGAGCAGAATCTCTCCCAAACCCTCATATAGATGGTATTAGTAGATACCTTCCTGGCTTGCATCAGGGTTGATATAACCTCCTGTGAACAGCCTTGCGCCCTTAGTCTAACCCTCTCAATCTCCAGGCCATCAGATGTAATCTCTCTGGTGCTGGGTGAAGGAACTGCCCCTGAGATAGAAGGTCCGGGGTCATTGGAAGAGGAATTGGAGGTTGAAGGCTGAGTTGTAGGAGGGTCGTGAACCACGGTCTTCTAGGCCACATTGGGATTACCGCTATTACTGTTACTGATGATCTCCGAAGTCTGGATAAGAACCTCGCAATTAACGGGGTTGGAGGAAATATGTACCCCAACTTGAAGTCCCATGGGTGGATCAGGCAGTCTATTCCTTCTGCTGATGGAAATGAGCCCCTCGTCAGGAACCTGTGGCATTTGGTGTTCATTGGAGTGGCCGCCAGGTCTATTTCTGGCATTCCCCAGGCTTCTGTCAGGAGAGAAAAAGCCTGCGGACTCAAGGACCACTCGTTGTTGGACAACGTTTCCCGACTTAGGTAGTCGGCTAGCATATTCTGAGCCGCTGGAACGTAAACTGCCTTTAGACTTGTCAGGTGTATTTGGGCCCATTCTAGGATGGGTCGGACTTCTTCCATCAGAGTGGTACTCCTGGTACCTCCTTGTTTCTGAATGTAGGACACTGCTACCTTGTTGTCCATCCTGATCAGCACATCCTCCCCCTCTAGTAGCGGTGTAAATGCCTTCAATGCGTGGAAGGCTGCCCTGAGTTCCAAGATATTCGAGACTATCCCTTGAGCCTGAAAGAGCCATTGGCCTTGGGCTGCCCGATCTCGGAAGTGGGCTCCCCAACCGCTCTGGCAGGCATCCGAGGTGACGACTTGGGGATCCGGAGGGATTATGGGCTTGTATCTCCTGAGGTTGCCTTGACGCGTCCACCACCATACTGATCGTTTCACTGCTTCGGATACAGAGATGGTCTGATGCATCGACACTCCATCCCACTGCCTGAGAAATGAGTTCTGCAGGGTTCTCATATGCCACTGCGCCCACTGTACCATTGGTATGGTTGCGGACATGGATCCCAGAATACTCAGACAAGCTCTGGCTGGTAGGTGATTGGTGGATAGTAGCCTCTGCATTTTTCGAATTAGAGGCTGTATTTTCTCCTGTGGGAGTTGTATCCTGTTTGTATTGGTGTTTAGATCTGCTCCCAGGAAAACCATATTTTGGGTGGGTTGTAGACTGCTCTTCTTCCAGTTGATTATCCAACCAAATTTTCGGAGAGTTGTGAGTAGAATTTCTCGGTGGTGGACCAGCGTCTCTTGATCCTCTGCTAACAGTAGGATGTCGTCCAGGTAATGGTGAATGCGTAACCCCTCTTCTCTGAGGAGTGCCACCAAGGGCAATAGAACTTTTGTAAAGGTTCTGGGTGCTGAGGAGATGCTGAATGGGAGGCACTGGAACTGAAAATGGCATTGGTTTATGGCAAACCGGAGGAATTTTTGAAAAGCTGGATGGATTGGTATGTGAAGATAAGCGTCCGATAAATCGATTGAAAGCATCCAATCTCCCAGATTCACTGCCAGAAGTATGGACTGGAGGCTTTCCATTTTGAAGGCCTCGACCTGTATTCCTTTGTTGAGCCTCTTGAGATCCAACACAGGGCGTAGGTCCCCGGTCTTCTTCTTTACCAAGAATAGGGGGGAGTAGAAACCTCTCCCCCTTTGACATGCTGGGACCTCCAGTATTGCCCCCTTCTGCTTCAGTTCTGCCACATACCTTATTAATAGGCTCCTTCTGGGTAGTGAGGATGGTGGTCTGGTTGCCTGGAAGTGATTCCCCGGAGGTCTGTTTATGAACCTCCACCTGTGCCCGAACTTTATTGTGGACAATGTCCATGAATCTTCTATGTGACTTGACCAGATTTGGGAGAAGTTTCTTAGCCTGGCGCCCACCTGTCTGCTCCCCGGAGCCGAGTGGGCAGGCAAGATTTCAAAACGACTTCTGTTGGTCCCCTGCAGGGGTGGACTTGGTTTTCTGCATTCTAAGAAAAGCCGGCTTTGTGTTCTTCCAGTCCCTCCTAAATTCCCTACCAGGACGGTAGGATCTGGCCTCTCTGTACTTATTCGGAAGGTTACGCCTGAATGCTGGCCCTTTCTGTGTCTTGGGTCATTAGCCCTGACTTTCCCCCCGTAACTTTGGAGATAGCAGAGTCTAATTTGGTGCCAAACAGATTTGTGCCGTCATACGGGATCCTGCACCAGTTCAGTTTGGATGCCGTGTCGGCCATCCATGGTTTGAGCCATAGGGCTCTCCTTGCTGTCACTGATGCCAGCATAGTCCTGGCTGACGATCTTATGACGTCTACAGACGCCTCCGCCACAAAATCCCCTGCCAGTCTGATTTCCTGTAGGGAGGAAATTATTTTTTCCATCTCGACGCCATCCTGCAGGTCTTTCTCTATTTTCGATGTCCATCCCGAGATGGCTCTGCCTACTGCTGCTGTAGTTATTGCAGGTCTGCAGGCCCCCCCGGCTGTGGAGTAGGCCTTTTTCAACTCCAGGTCCATCTTCCGATCGAGCACATCTCGAAAGGATACCGCATCCTCAATCGGTAAGGTGACGTGGCGGGCGAGACGCATCAAAGAAGCGTCGACGGTAGGTGCGTTGGTCAAGGGGTTTATTTTTTATTCCTTCAAGGGATACATCTTGGCCAACCTGTTGGTCAGACTAGATCGTTTGTCAGACCTTTCCCATTCGTCCTTTATGAGATCTTCAAGCTCCTCTATAAAAGGGAAAGTTTCCGGATCCCTCTTTAAGTTTGGAAAATATTTCCGAACCTTCTGAGGTTCTGCCTTGTCATCTTCCCAGCCGATCGCCTCTTTGACTGACTTGGCGAAAGGCTCCACCAGAGAAAAATCGAAACCGGCTGAGACGTCTTGAACCTCGTCCTCAGAACTGGGGGAATCCGAGGCCTGGGGGTGAGGCACTGGTTCCGCCGAAGATGTACTGGGAGCAGCTTTGTCCAATGGTGGTGCTGTGGTTTCCAGTAGAGACTCCCGCACTGACTCTCTTATGAGCTCTGTCGCCATCCTTGCATCCGCTTCCTTCTCTGTAGTGGCTTCGTTGAAGCAAGAGCGGCAAGCAAGTTTTTCCGGTAGTGCCGGGGCGCCGCATACCCAGCAGGCATTGGCTGCGGGACGGGTGTGGCGGCTTTGGTGGTGCGAGGAGGGGGACCTCCTGCGATTTGACCTGCTGCGGCGGGAGCGACTGTGCCGTGAGTAACTTCGCCGTGAGCGGCTGTGCCGATGGCGTGAAGGGGATCTTGAACGGCTCCTGCGGGACCTCCTACTTGAGGTATGGCTTGACCTTTTCCCATGCCGGGAACTGGTGGTTCTTGATCTCGCCGGGCTGCCAAGAGAAATGCAGCATTTTAGCGGTCTGGCACTCTTTTTTCTCCCCTTCAATACTTACCTACTCTTGCGTCCAGCCTCTTACCTAGTTTGCTGATGGTGGTCTGCGTGGGCAGTGGGCTCCATAGGGAGAAAAGAAGGAGACAGGGCAGTCTGGGAAAAGAGACAAAATAAACGTACATATATATAGTTTCTTTTCCTCTTTTTTTTTTTTTTTTTATATATACACACACCCCTACGCACACATATATACACTTATATATACATATAGTTTTATTATATATTTTTTTTTTTTTTTACACTACTGCCCCTTCATTATTAATTTATTTATCTTTATTTATACATTTTTAAAAATTAATTATTTATTATTCAAATATTCTTTCTATTACTTGGGGTTTAGATGAGGAACCCTTATAGGGGCTTACCTTGAGTACACTTTAGCAGATAGTTTTTGCAGAGCAGATTTTTTCTCTTACTTCTTTCCAGTAGCACTGCAGAGTTGCACAGGGAGTTTCACAGGAAAAGTTCTGTTTTTTAAATATGGCGCCATTACGGCGCCCAAATGACGTTTCCGCGCATGCGCAGATGCGCCCCGAGTGTCCCCGCGCCATCTTGGATCAGGGCATAACACACCGAAGGTACAGCGGTGTCTTCCCGGCCCTGTAATGCGCATGGGCGATGCGGGTACGCGCCGGCTACCACACTGACGCTCTCACCACCGGACAACAAGGGCCAGCATGCCTAGCACTGTAAGTAATCATATTTATATTTCGACCCCTGAAATAAACGGCCACACACCTTCATGCAGCGCACACTGGTATTTGGGAGGGTTGAGACTATCCCTGGCAGTTACCAGACACATAAGGGGAAAGAGAATGTAAAGATAAAGGAGCCCACTGCGAAATGAAAGCTTCTTTAAAGCTTGTTTACTTGCCGGCATCCTCGACGCCCCCTGAGACCACCAGAATGGGGGTTCCCTCCATAGAAGCTCCTTTAGAGACTGTACAGGAGGGACTTCCAAACAGGAGAGGCTTGAACCTGCTGGGGCGATTGCGGTAAGAGGCTTATTCATCTGTCGTAGGAAAAATTGTCCGTCCAACCTGTTCAGGTGAGGAAAAAAAGGAGAATACAGCGGGGGATCTCCCCTTCAACTTTATAGTTAATCCAATCCTGTCAGGTTGTGGGGGCGGAGTCACAACCCAGTGTGTGCTGCCATGAAGGCGTCAGGAAAAAAATATTCAGTCTAGGGGAGTGTAAGACCCCATACACACTATTAGATTTTCTGCAGATTTTTGTCTTCAGATTTACCAAAACCATATATTATGAGGTCAAACCTCAATTTGTATGCAACCAGGCAGGCCCTTGCACTACATGGTTTTGGTAAATCTAAAGGAAATCTGACAAGAAAAGTTGTATAGTGTGTATGGGGTCTAAGAGGACATGGGGCCACACAATGAGATTGGAGGAGAAGAGGTTTAACTTAAAGCTACGTAGGGGTTTTTTCACTGTCAGGGCGATAAGAAGGTGGAACGATCTTCCATAATTGGTGGTGTTCGCGGGGAGTATTGATATTTTTAAAAGACACCTGGACATGCATCCTAGTGAAAACAATATACAGGGATATGGGAAATGATTATCGACACTGACACACATACACCAACACAGGTTGAACTGGATGGACAATTGTCTTTATTCAACCTGACCAACTATGTAACTATGTAAGAAGGAGGATTCTAATCTCAAGATTACCAGTAAAGGAGTAAAACCGCATAAAACAGATCCCCAGAGAGGGACAAAAGCGCATATAGACCATTGATTGGTCTTATCCCCCAGGTGAGGGCACATCGGATGAGGGGATTATCACTAATGCATGTGGATGATTGGAGCACATAGTGGTGAAGTCTAATTAAAGCGGTGTTTCACCTAAAAAAAAAAATTTTTAAAAGTCAGCAGCTAAAAAAAAGTAGCTGCTGACTTTTAAAAAGTACACTTACCCTCCCAGGGCGCTTGCGATGTCGGTCGTGGAGGCCGAGATGTCCCTCGGCGATCCGGTTCCAGCGCCGCCATCCTCAGTGCGCCCCGTTTCCTACTGCGTATGCGCGAGTCGGCACGGCCTACTGCGCATGCGCGAGTCGAATTTGTGAATGGGGAACGCGATTTGTTGTGGGACATAGTTCCCATAACACACCGCGCCCCATTCACTAGAAGGCGGCGCTAGGAGCAGAAGACAGAAGATCACGCGGAACAAGAAGAGGCAGATTAGGACGATCTGCCTAGCAACAGCCATTTCTGGTAAGTAAAAAAAAAATATGTTTTTTTTTTTTTTCATTTTAAATTTGTACTAACATTTTTATCTAGTTTTGTTTTTCAAGGTGGCCCACCACTTTAAGGAAGCAATCGTTTAGATATGTGAACACAAGCCTGTTTTTTTTATGACAGATTGAGCATATGCACACAAATTCATACCAAAGGACACTTTATGGACTGATGCATTGTTTGTTTTGTTAATGTTATATATGGTTTCAGATGATATGCTGATTATGAAAATTGCTATTCAAAAAGATTTAAAGGGATACTAGTACATTAGCATTTGGGAGCGTGGCACCATCTTTGAATATAATTTTGCACATTCATACACGTTTAGAGAGTGTGTATAGGTGTGAGTGATCCGCTTAGTAACTTTTCTAGTCTTAAAGCACTCAATAGCACAACATAGCAGCGCACATGTATACACATTTTTTAATAAAATGGTGTTACTCCCTTCCCAGCTTACTGATTGGACAGTGAGAGAGCAGCAGTGTGCTGATGAGACAATTTAATTTCTGTGCTCTCCCTTCTGTAAGCACGTTCATGGTGTTTGATAGCAGAGTGCACCGCAATGAAACCTATATGCATAAATCTACTGGTGCCCCTTTCTCAGTCTGAGTCTTGCTGTACAAAAAGTTGATTTGCAATCAGTTGAGGTACAAATAATAGCTTAATTTAGTAACAAGTTTATTTATTTTTAGAAGAAAAAAAATCAAGAGGATTAAAGTTACATTTCTTCTTATTTTCTGGGGTTCCACCTAAAATAAATGCATCATAGCAATTTTTGATTGCATTTTCCTTTAATTTGTTTCCATCTCTAAGACACAAAAATTTATATTTTTAATTTACACATATTAAAGTGACTTGCAAACATTTTCACAGTCCACCAAGTACTTTTCTTTCTTTGCGTCCATTTGGCATGATAATTGTTTACTTCATTGAGACATTTAGATCTGCATATAAGAGTGTGAGTTCCACTGAGGTGACCTATGAGCCAGTGAATACCAAGGCTGGTGATGATATTTGGCTGTGAAGAAGTAGAGTCTTTAGCTGGTCAGCACCTGTTACCTGATTTCTTCCTGTAATCAGTATGACATTTGATAACATGTTCAGGAGCCAGCACAGCCCTAATAAATGTAATGAAGGCCGTCTGCTGCATAAAGAGTGGCTATCTTCTTTAAAAGTGCTGTGATTGTGAAAAATAATAAATATAGGCCAAAATAAACTGCACAGGGCACTAAAAGAAATGAAGAAACACTTGTAAGCCTAAACTCAGAGCTGTCACTTGGCCTAGGTCAACAAGGCCCAGGCCTAGGGCAGCACTTTGCCCACACCAAAAAGCCCCCGACCCGTCCTCCCGAGTCCCGCCTTGCACGGCCACCTCCCGCACATATAACGCAGTCCCCAGTGGCCGGCAGCTTGCTGTAGCGTGGCAGTTGTTTTGGACAGTGTGCGCATGGAGCGTATTTGGCCAGGTGGGGGGGGGGGGACTAGCACCCCCATAGAGCAGCTGGTGACTGGCCATGCAACTGGCATCCTTACACGTTGCAACTCCTCCCTGGGGTCTGTCTGTGTCCAGAGGAAGAGAGCGAGGAGGATGTGGGGAACCCCCAAGCAATGGCGTTGCTATGGGGGTGCAGGGGGGCACAACACACCCAGTGACACCCTCCAGGAAGCAGTTGTAGTGACGGGTGCTGTCGAGCCCCCCCAACTGTAAAGCAGTGACAGCACACTGCTTCTCAGCTAAAGGCAGGTACTGGCACTGTGACAGGGGAGAGGCGGGCTGTTGGAAGGTTTCCCCTGCTCACCCCCCCCCTATTTTCCTGTCAGCTGCGCAGGATAAAAAAAGAGGGCTCTTTTTAGATTTGCCGCCCAGCTTCCTGACCATTTTTTTCTCCTCCCCATTGGCCACAGCGGAGGCCAATCAAAAGAGACTAGGGATCATGGGACATGTAGTCCCAGAAGATTGGTGGCCCCATTGTTCTCCAGAGGGAGCCGGCTACACCCCCCATATGCTGGGAAAGAGAGAGAGATCCCGGGAACAAGCTGAGGGAATGAGTGCTACACTGTAGCAGCCAGTTACAGGAGATAGGAAAACGAAAGAGGGGACTGTTCTGGGGGAAGCCAGAGAGAGCGCCAGGCTGCCCAGCACTACCAGAGAGCGCCAGGCTGCCCAGCACCACCAGAGAGAGTGCCAGGCTGCCCATCACTACCAGAGAGTGCCAGGCTGCCCAGCACCACCAGAGAGTGCCACACTGCCCATCACCACCAGAGAGAGCTCCAGGCTTCCCAGCACCATCAGAGAGAGTGCCATGCTGTCCAGCGCCACCAGAGAGAGCGCCACGCTTCCCAGCACCACCAGAGAGAGCGCCACGCTGCCCATCACCACCAGATAGAGCGCTACACAACACAGGGTGAGTGAACATCCAGCCGGAGGGATCACTGCTGCTGTTTCGCTGGGTCTGGTAAGAGGGCCTGTTGGCCATTATACATTACCAATCCCAGGGATTAAGGGGGCGGAGTGACACCATGTTTTAACGCACCACGTGACATCCAATCTCCCCATAGAGGAGAACGGGGCTCTGACAGGTCTGTCTGAGCAAAGTGAGCAGAGGCGGACTTGTCATCCGCCTGCTGAGCTAGCAGTGTCCGTCAAAACGGATCGACCCCGTGTGAAAGGGACCATACAGTGTCGTCTCATGAGATCATTTACGAGAGCATGTTTAGGGGCAGGGCAGAGTAGGGTTTTGGGTGGGGCAAGTGGTGGTGAGTAACCCTTAAGGCCTGGCTAGTGGCTCAGAACTTGAAATTTTGAGGCCTGCATTGTACAATCACATTGGTCCCTGCCATCAAGGCACTAACAAGGCACTTGGTACCCACTTTCAATATACAGAAATGGAGAGGTGGAGCTCTAAGAGGAGAAGGTGGAGCCTAAAGAGGAAGTGGTGTGGTTTACAGATGACTGTGTGAGTCCTAAAAAGAATGGGGTTTGGCCTTAACAGGAAGGGGTTGGTCATATTTAAATTAGGGGGTGCACGAGTTTAGTCAGGCCTAGGGCAGCACAAAACCTAAATACACCACTGCCTAGGTTCACACTGATGCGGGTTTGAAATCGTGCAATTTCAGTTGAACTCACACTATTTCAAACCGGCAACCCAGTCCGACTTCAGGGGCAATTTGACAGACATATGTCTGGGTTCATGCACAGATGTCTATTCAAAGCGCCCCCTGTGATGATTTAACACCCAGAATAAGCAGACAGTAGAAGCTTGAACATGGCCTGGTGTTTATTCAGCATCATCCATCTTACAGAACTGACCACAGCTCCCCGCCCCCAGATCACATGACCAAAACTGTTAACTGTTTCCTAACATGCATAAGTACTATAACTAGGCATAACAATTGAACTTGAATTATAACATAAAGCATACACATCATTACATCTTCCCTCTCAAGTATGAAGCATTTAATATGAGACAAAGTCCCTCCATATCTTTGGTTTAATAGCTCGACCATACCGAGAGAAAGTAATTGCTGGCTCATCCTCCGTAGGATTGGTGTCCAGTTGAGAGTCACTCCCAGCATTATCACATGCTGATACGTTTATGCTGTCCTCGATGTCCTCAGTAGACTCAATATCCGTGTTTAGGACTTCTGAAGTCGCCAAAAGTAGTGCAGGAACTACTTTTGGGAATCGGTGCCATTGCCGGCAATAGCCACCGATTTAACATGCAATTTGACATGTCAAATCGCATTCCAAATCGGCCCAATGTAAATGTAATCGGCCCAATACTGTGAAGGAATACAGGAGATGCACCTCCTTCTAGGAATATGAGATACCTGCCAATTATAAAATTAGAGTAAAGAAAGAAATCTGTCAGAATCTAGTTCAGTAAGGCCCCTTTCACACTGGGGCGGTGAGCCGCGGTGACGGTAAAGCAGCGCTATATTTAGCGCTGCTTTACCGTCGTTTTTACCGCGGTTTTCGGCCGTTCGCGGTGCGGTTTTACCCCCCGCGAGCGGCCGAAAAAGGGTTAAACACCCCCCGCAGAGCGCCGCCGTAGCGGCGCTTTGCGGCGGTATTGCCGCGGTTTTACCGCGGTCTCCCATTCTTTTCAATGGGAAGGAGCGGTATAGGAGCGGTGAACACACCGCTCCTATCCCGCTCCAAAGATGCTGCTAGCAGGACTTTTTTTTTCATCCTGCTAGCGCACCGCTCCAGTGTGAAAGCCCGCCGGCTTTCACACTGGAGTTAAAGGGGCAGGATTTTTTCATGCGGTGAACAGGCGCTATTTTTAGCGCTGCACCGCATGAAAAACGCCCCAGTGTGAAAGGGGCCTAAGGGATCTTTCGCACGGATGGGGGGAAGTAAAAATGGGCGGCAGGGCTGCGGTTCTGTCACCCCCTGGCTGTACACATGTCTTGGTTACAATGCTTTGCTTCACAGCCATGGCAATTTTAACTTGGGCTGACAGGTGGCGTTGCCTTTCAAACTCAGCCATTGCGATCAGTGGAGCTGCACTGCAGCTGCAAGTCAAATGCTTGGAGCAGTTACTGAGCTGTCCCACAATGTAAAATTACAATTCAAAAATGTAAAAAAGTAAAAAAAAAAAAAAAAAAGCATCTGGAAATAGCAATAGCCCCTCCTGAATGTCTGCCAGCTGCTGCTATACTGCCCTCTGGAACAGCGTTCCATTTTTGATCGCTAAACATTACTGCCGGTGTGAGCGACCCCTAATCAGAAAGTGTTGAAGTAAATGAATTAGCATGATAGACATATTGCTATCCATCTATAAGCTTTGGTTCACATTGGTGCAATTTGACATGTCAAATCGCTTGTCAAATAGGCGGCAACTGCCGACAATGGCACCGTACTAACCCGATGTGACACCGCTTTTGCTGCGCCATACCAATTTCCAAAAGTACTTTCTGTACTTCTTTTGGCGATTTGAAGGTACGATTTACACTGACATCTGTGCAGAAACCCTCACAGATGTCTCTAAAATCGCAGCTGAAATTGAGACTGACATGCGGGAATGAAAGTGCGCAAGTTCAGTTGAACTTGCACGCTTTCATTCCCGCAGTCAGTGTGAACCAGGGTTGAAAGAGGACTCGGCAATTGCAACCTCCATTTTCACTCGGTACAGGTTTCCTTTAGAAGGTGCACTGCTTTCAGACTGGAAATTTTAGCATTGAAAAGCATACAGGGACTCGGCCTACATTCTTGAGCTTTTATTTTCATCCTGGCACTCTGTTGTAACATGGTGTTCTAGAAACGCTTCCTCATAAAGCTGGGATTTAGCAAACAAGGGATTTACAACTTTACATGCAGTATCAACATGCACACACCTGATCAATTCAAAAGTAAATTGGAGTTGCTGCTTTCTCTCTGCCTATAATGCAACCTTTCAGGTAGGCTGGTTAGAATTCTAGATGTAAGACAGGGTTGGACTGTACCAAAAGATTGCCGTTCTAATAGTAATGCCGCTTACACACGCCTGGACTTTCCGACAGACTAGGTCCGACGGACAATCCGATTGTGTGTGGGCTAATCCAATCGTTTTTTGTAAAAAAAATCAGACTGACCTATAAATAGAACATGTTTCAAATCTGTCGGACTCGATTCCTATCGGGAAAACTATTTGTCTGCATGCTGGTCCGACAGACCAAATACAACGCAAGGGAAGCTATTGGCTACTGGCTATTGAACTTCCTTTTTTAGTCCCTTTAACATCATCACGTTCAAAACGAACAGACTTAGTCCGTTCGTGTGTGGCCAAGGCCGTTCGTTCGGAAAGTCCGGAAGACCGTCGGACCTAGTCTGCCAGAAAGTCCAGTCGTGTGTACACGGCATAAGTCTTTTGAAAGCCCTGCTAATTATGATACTGGAAACATTATATAAGGCTACTTTCACACTGGAGCGTCGCGGGTGTTGGCGGTAAAGTGGCGCTATATTTAGCGTCGCTATTAGGCCGCTAGTGGGGCAGTTTTAACCCCTGCTAGTGGCTGAAAAACAGTGGCGTCTCCAGCTTTCATATTTAGGGGGGCACATGGGGGGACAGGGACAAAAGTAGGGGGGCAACTATAAAATGCAATTTTACTACGATCCCCAGGGTGGCAGAAAACAAGAGATATATGTCACCAGCATACCAAGAAAATATAAGGGTCCAAAGCAGTGGGAGAACTATCAGGGTTGCAAAGGTTGTCTTGCCACGGGGCCTTGGTGTTCTGCCACTGTGGTGTTCCCCAGCCTCCTCTTGCTGTCCTACCCCTGCTATTGACAGTGCTGCTCTGGCATCTGTGTCCTTGGCAGTGGCAGCAGTCTATTAGGACCTAGTGCTGGTGACATTATGGGTGCATGCAGGGGAAGGCTGGCACTATTGGTTGTAGAGAGCCGAGCCCCCAGCTGGTCACCTAGCAGCAGTAATGTTGTATAACCTTCTCTGTTGACATGCTGATCGGGATGTGATCCAGGTGATGCTCCCAGTCAGATCTAATATACACAGTATTTATTAGCATCAAGAGTACAACCACATCCACCGTATGTTCAGCAGCCATGTGGGCTCTATGCCTGTAAGGTGTGGGCTTTGATCAATAAAATCACTATGATATTTAACACTAGGATTTGACTAGGAGCATCACCTGGATTGCATCACGATCAGCATGTCAGAGAAGGCTGCACTGCTGCTAAGCAACCTGCAGGGAGGTCAACTGTCTACTCTACAACCATTAGATATGGGCTCGGGTGTGTTTGAAATCCCACATGCCTGTTCCCGCCAGGAAGCCGACACTGCACACGGCTAATCACAGGCAGTGAGACATTCCTGATCTGTGCAGCTGCGGACCAGGAAATGTCTCACTGCTTGTGCTTAGCGCCGTGCAGTGTGGGCTTCCTGGCGGGCTCGGGCATGTGGGATTTTGAACATGCCCTGCCCATCTCTAACAACAAATTGTGCTGGCTCTCCTGTACATTAGCCCCATAAAGTAACCAGCACTGGGTTCCAATGTGCCACCGCTGCCATGGAGACAGAGACCAGCGCTGTGAATAGCCAGGACAGCAACCCTGGTAGTTCCACCACTGGTCCACACTGCAAGGAAATAATGATATAAACCTAACGTGAACAAACGTAACAAATATATATTCCTCAATGGTGATTTGAGGGAATGGTGTGAACCTAAAACAAAAAAGGCAAACAATACAAATAATATTTGTAGTGCACACAGTAAAGTCCCAAAGAAAAATCCTCAGTGATGATTGAGGAACAAATTCCTATATATATTTGAAGTGAAAAATAACATATCAAAATGGTGATATTAGCCTGGGTAAACAGAAAATGTCCCAAAGTGATGCAATATGGATAACGTCAAGTCAGAGTAATCCTGGACCGAATCTTCTGGTATACACACTCGTATGTGAGAAAAAATAGATGTACGCTTACCAGAACTGGTGGACTCCCTGTCAGCAACAGGGAGTCAAACAGGCATAGAGAGGCTCTAGGTAGCCTGCGACCTCGATGTTCCCGGGCAGACGGATGGGTTGTATAGAACCACTCACGGCTTCGCCAACAGGATACGGTGGGTCAGGATGAAGACAGCTATCATGAAGTCTGGATCCTCATAGATGGAATGGAGATTCCTGGATGGCCACTTGGTAGGTGAAAAATGGAGTGAGCAGATGGTGGACACTCACTAGGGATGGAGCGAGGGCTCTCTTGAAATGCTCTCCAAATAGATGTTCAATCAGGTAGAGAAAAGTGAAAACAATCGGAGGGGACTCCAATAGTGTGGATCAATAAAGCAGGTTTTTTGTTTTAGGTTCACACCATTCCCTCAAATCACCATTGAGGAATATATATTTGTTACGTTTGTTCACGTTAGGTTTATATCATTATTTCCTCAATCACCACTGAGGAATTGTTTGTTAGTTGAAGGGTATCACCACCATTCATGTCTTTAGCGCTGCACTTTCTTCTTTACAAATGAAAAAAGTGATCAATGTATGGGCTGCCTAAGTGCTAAGACCAGCCATAGGCAGTTTAAATCTCAGCTGGTTGAGGTTTGAACCATTAATGAGCAGGCTGAATGTACCAAGTTGATCGATCAAATTGGGAACAACCAGCCTGACAGATACTCTTATGATTATCACTAGTGGTTGCTATAGCCACTAGTGATAATGACTGTTTGTTGGGAGAATACAATTGCTGGGCAGGAAGGATATTCCCCTGTCACCACTGTCTGTGTTAATGGGGGAATCATGCAAGTTTCTTTCCTGCACTCTGTGGATGCAGGAAAGAAATTTGCATAGTCTATTACCTGCCTAACTGAAAATGAAAGTAAGTTGTGAAGGTCTTGAAAGAACAGGAGAGGGGGAGGGACAGATGGGGGAGAGAAGGGATGGAGATAATGCAGTTCAGTGTTTACAGGTGTACTGCAGTGCACACACTTACCCACGCGTCCAGGCTAGAAGAATACTCCCCCTCCAATAGAGACTGTGTTACTCCAGCGGCAGCCTGAGTAAGATGTGGCGCATCCGCTACGGATGCAAACAAAAAGACATTGCCTTTTTTGGGGGGCACATGGTGGGGCACAGCATCATTTTGGGGGGGGTCAGGGCCCCCTCTGGCCCCCCCCTAGGGACGCCATTGCTGAAAAAGGGTTAAAACCATGGCGCTTGGCAGGCGGGTTTGCAGCGCTGCCCCATTGTTTTCAATGGGAAGGGGCGCTTTAGGAGCGGTAAATACACCGCTCCAAAGATGCGGTGTGAAAGGGGCCTGAAACTTAAAGTGGTTGTAAAGGCAGGATGTTTTTTTACCTTACTGCATTCTATAAAATTAAAACACCTTCTGCTTGCAGCTCCCCCACTAAATCCATACCTAAACCCAATCTCAATCCAGCGAGGTGCACAAGAGCCAAGGCTCTATTGGCTCTAGAGTTGCCACCTCATCCCTTTAAACCCAAACACCTTTGAATTACACAGGTTCTGAGGCTAATTAAATGCAGATAAGGCACCAAGTGAGTTTAATTAACACCATAATCAGCCACTGGTCCTGTGTTATTAATATGTGTTCAGGTTTAAAGGGATGAGGTGGCAACCATACTTGGCTCGCTCGCTCCCCATTGACTCAATAGCTCTGAGGGAGTGGGGGTGAGTCCAAGCCCCACTATTTTAAATATACCACTCAAGCCAATGTGGTCCTGTTACTTAAACTTGGAAAGGACCCTGTTGACCCTGGTTCTTACAGACCAATCTCTCTCCTTCAAAGCAATGTAAAGATCCTGGCTAAGGCTTTGGCGCTCAGGGTCAATAGCGTAATTTCCTCCATCATTCATTCTGATCAAGCTGGCTTCATGCCGCAAAAATCTACAGCCACTAATTGTAGATGGCTTTTTCTCAATGCGCAGATGCTGGCAGAAAACAGGGGTCAAAGGCTCTTTTATTCCTTGACGCTAATAAAGCATTTGGCAGCATTAGCTGTTGGTATTTGTGGGTGGTATTGTCTAAATTTGGATTTGGGGCGAGATTTATAGCCTGGGTTAGATTGCTGTATGGATCCCCTGAGGTGGCCATAAGGATGTCTGATAGGATGTCACATGCTTTTGCTTTGGGCAGGGGAACCAGGCAGGGTTGTTACCTGTCTCCCCTGCTCTTTGCTATAGCAATAGAGCCTCTAGCGGCCTTGGTACATAGTTGTCCAGAGATCATTGGCTTTAAATATGGTGACCTACATTAGAAGATCATGTTCAACTCTGTTGACATGATGCTTTTCTTTGTGGACACCTCTGCTTCCCTGCTTAGAGTCATGTCCATAATTTCAGAGTGGGGGGCCAGGATCTGGGTGCCCCCTTGTTAAAGGGGGCTTCTAGTTTACTCCCCGCCAACAGCCCCCCGACAACCACTGGGCAAGGGTTGTCGGAAAGAGGCCCTTATCCTCATCAATATGGGGACAAGGTGCTTTGGGGTGGGGGCGCAGAGCCCCCCTGCCCAAAAGCACCCACCCCTCCATGTTGAGGGCATGTGGCCTGGTATGGTCCAGGAGGGGGGCACTTCCTCGCCCCCCCTTACCTGATCTGCTGGGCTGCATGCTCGGATAAGGGTCTGGTATGGATATTAGGGGGCATTTTTTTGGGTGTGGGGGTTCCGCTTAAGATCCATACCAGACCAAAGGGTCTGGTATTGTCTTGGGGGGGAACCTCAATTTTTTTTTACATTTTGGCGTTGGTTCCACTTCAAGACTCTCAGCACACAAGTCACATCGCAAGTCGGATCATATTGTCCCAACTTCTGGTGCCGCTTCTATTTAAATCAATGGGTACCATTAAGGAACCATTGACTTTGAATAGAGGCAGAGAAACGTGGCTAAACACGCATTGACGCCAATGCAAAACGTGGATAAAATTGCGTTTTTAGCGCCTTTTTTTCCTGACTATGGTACTAGCTTTACAGCTCGTTTTTTAAAACGTCCGTGTGTACGAGGCCTAACAGTTCCAAAAGCTCTTCTACGCTTATCACAGTGAATCAGCATGATGATCAAACTTTGAGCATCTGTGGCAAATATATCTTTTTTTAATTTATACATGTTTTAGAGTTTTTTTGTTTGTTTTTGTTAACTTTTTTGTCTAAGTATAGATCAATGTTTGCCCCAAGCGACCAAGCATGAACAACGCTTTCAGTAAAATAATACTTTCTAAGATTAGTTTTGAACCTACCTCCAGTTAGTTTGAGGTCATGTCCCCATGTTCTTGATCTTTGTTTCGTATTGAAAATATTGCCCTCTTGAACCTTTTTCACCACCCCCCCCCCCCCCCCAGATGTATTTAAATGCTTAGATAATGTCTCTCCTTTCTCTTCTTTCCTCCAGACTGTACACATTAAATTCCTGAAGTTTCTCCTGATTTGTTTTATCCCCCAGACCTTTCACCATTTTGTTATCCGTCTCTGGACTTGTTCTATCTTATCAATATATTTTTGTAAGTGAGGTTTCTAGAACTGGACACAGTATTCTAAATGAGGTCCCACTAAAGATCTATAGAGGGGAATCAGGACCTATCTCCTCTTACTGGTGACCCATCCAGTGATGCATCCTAGAATTCTGTTAGCTTTTTCCACTCTCTGGTCACACTGTTTTCTCATTTTGCAATCATCAGAAATAAGTACCCCTAAATCTTTTTCCTTTGTATTGCTGAACAACACTGTACCCCCAATGTTCTGCTCTGTCAAGGAATTACTTTTCCTTAAATTATTTTACAATTAGACACATTGAACTGCAGTTTCCACTGATTTGAGTAATCTTCCAGCAATGCCAAATCATGTTCTATGTTACAGACAACTCCAGGTATATCAAACCTATTGCACACCTAAGCTTTTATTTGGCTTGCTACATCCAGGTCTCCCTCGACATAAGTATTGTGTTTAGTTTTTATGTTAGGGATCCCATTGTATTTGTTTTATCGCCAGGTATACAGTACTAAACTAAGGGAACGTTTTTCTTCACTTTAGCTACGTATATATGCCTCTATGTATGCTAATGACCCCTGCAGCCTAGTACCTTGTTGTTTTAATAAAATTAGACTCTCATTTAGGCAATGCATGCATACTTTCACCACCAACAGAATTTATGCACACTTGTTTTCCTGGATTAGTATGTGGTAGGGTAGCACATGCCAGCTAGGCATTCTTAGATAAGTGTTTGTTCCTGAAAACAGCATTAAAAGCCCAAAGCCAACCTGGGCAAAGAATGAAAAATGTAATTGCCCACCATGGGTTACACATTAAGTAGAAACCCTGGCATCAATTCATACTTATTCCGACTCTGTCCTCTGCAAATTCACCCACTCACCATTCCAGCACTGGTCTTATTCTGGGTTTGATAAAGCATCTTTTCAATCTCGAAAAGTTTTTTAGTTATAACTGGAGGTCAGACTTTCTAAATTTTGGGGTGCAGGAGCTCTAAGGAACTTAGAAGCTTCTAGAGAATGATGTATCATTTTGCAATCTCCCCTAGCTGATTCATGGCTTGGGACTGTCCATGGTTCACTCGCGTTTGCAATGTATGAGACAGTAAGTTCAGATATTAATATTAATCTAGCCTTTTTAGTGTGTTATTCTGTGTTATGAAGATTGGAGGCGAATGGGACCCATGATGGCTCAGCACTCTCCAGTGGGGAACACCAAGAACTCCAAAGATGTATTATAGTAAGATCTCATCATAACAGTCCTCAAAACATATAAGAAACCAGGATGTGACCCATTCATCCAGGCTCCAACTACAACTAGACGTCTAATTCTAGGTGAACTGAGATTTTAATTAACCCACTAAGTTTCCATCTTCTGTCTACCACTTGTTCCATTATTGAGTTCTGTACTGCACTTCTGCTAGATATAACTACTCACTCAGTATAATCTGCTGCATCTTCACATTAAGCTGATCATGTATCAGTTATTCCTGCAGCCCACAGAACAAGTTGCTAGCAGATAACTCCTTCAGCGAGTATCAGGAGTTTCACAGAAATACTGGCAAATGTTCATCAGTGAAATGTTACTCTCTCACCGTTAACCACAAGCAAGGTGTGGCTAATATGAAGATATAGTGCCTGCAAAGTGTCAGCAGACCTATAATCAGGACATTTTGTCAGATCATTTAGTTGTTCACACAAGTAGAAAACTGGGCATATGTTAAAGTCTAATGACACCCATACCCACTGGATGAAGTAGCTAATTGACAGTATCAATCTGGAATGCCTGTGAGTGCCATTAATTAATAGTAAACAGTACATACTTTTCTCAGCACTAAATCTAACTAGTTAGCACAAAAATCTAACATTTAGATTCAAGCAGAGATGTTTGCATACATTTGCAGAAAAACATAAGATACACTGCTGTGTCAAGGCACCACTGCAAACCCTTGTCTTGTCCCTACATCTCTAATTACTGTATTTAAGCTCCAAACCTGGTACATAAAAATATATATAGAAACAAATATATTAATAGCAGGCTTAACTGGGAGGTAGTTTTGCAAGTGTAACCTGAACTGTACTGATAGCTGGTGTGGAACTTCTTCCACGTTGCTGCTGTGTTATTCTTCTGCAGTGTGGACAGTGTAAAACTGAATATTCATTTGATGTATGCTTTTTTTAAGAATCATACTCAGCATCAGTCCGAACACCGGCAATTGCTCGGTTCTCACAGCTCCTTGAGCTCTGCCCTGCCCCGACACTCCCCCAACCCCTCACTGGAGCGCTGGGCTGTGAAGGGGGCGGGAGAGGCTGAGCCAGGTGCCGGTCTAGGCATGTGGGCAGATCCTGTCTTCATTGTCACGATCTTACCTGAGCCTGATCCAGAGAGCCAGAGAGAACCAGGAGCCTCTCAGTTTACACAGACAGTCCTGATCTCTTCCTCCCGCCCATGCTGGTGACGTCATTTTCGCTTTTGGTTCAAGCTGGTCAGCGTGGGGCCGACCACTTCCTGGTTCTCTCTGAAGCACAGCTATACAGTACAACAACCAACCTGACTCCTTCCCAGCTATCCGGATGGTGTGTGGCGCTCGTGGGACACATCTAAACTGCCAGGACTGCATACTTATGAAGAGCATGACTTTAAGTTATAGCTTGTAAGCGCTTTTGATCTTGTGCAATAAATGTCTGCATTTTAATACTACACTCAGAGTGGCGCCCCCCCTGTTTCTCTAACTTGTTTTACAGAGTTGCTGGACACACTCTGCTGAGGATGGCTGCCTCTTTTTGAACTACCTCCCTTTCTTTTTTTTACTTGACTTAACCCTATTGTGACTGTCCAACTATATGTTCACTATTCCAATCCAAGGGCTTTACCTTCTGGAGCGCCAGATACCCAATCTACCTCCTTCTTGAACAGTGGGCTTCAGCCCACTGTTTGCTGAAAACGGGTCACAGGAGTGCAGAACTCCTGTACTCCACAGGACTCCTGTGATCCACAGAAGAAGTACAGCCAAACACGCTTTGGCTGTACTTCTCCTTTCATGCAGCCATCTTTAAGGAGACCACTTTGCAATGCTCATCTATGGAGTGTCTCTAGTGCAGAAGGGCAGCCATCTTGGCTGGGTTTGATTTGAGTGGCTGATGCAACATATCAAGGGGTAAAAAGTTCAGGCTGAGCAAAAGTTCACCCCGAACATCGCCTGTATGCCCGTTCGGTGAACACCAGAATTTGCAGGGCGTTCGGTGGGTGTTCGCCCATCTGAACGTTGCATAGTACATTCTAAGCCTTTTAGGGCAAAGCTTTGCTCAAACCCCCCTAGCAAGGGTAAAGAGCACACAAGGTTGCACTGAATGGGGAATAGTGGTGTGTGGACAGAATTTTTACTAGCACTATCTGATGCAATGCTGCCCAGGAGAAGAGTATTAATCAGAAATTAAGCTGCTGCTGCTGGATGAATGGATCTCTGCCATAGCTGACCACAATCAGGTGAAAACTCAGAGGAGCAAAGAAATTGAGAACCTTCTCCCTGGGAAGGTAGGATTTGGATGCCTGGTGAGATCAGAGTGTACTAGAGAACACTCCCACTAATTGTAAGGAAGGAACAGCGGGACTGGTAAGAGACTAACATCATACATGTTAATCAATCTGTGGTCTGCTGGCAGGATGGCTCGGGATCGAGCCCAGGGGTATACCACAATAGGAAAGCCGTTTCCTATAGTGGCACACTGAGCTGAGAAGGAGCCAGAAGCGCGGGGACACTCTGTTCAATTCCATTGCACAGAGCAGGTAAGTATATCATGTTTGTTTTTTGTTGTGTTTTAATTACTTTACAATCACTTTAATCTGTTGTCTGCTGGGAACTGTTGTGCTTTCTTTAAGTGCATACGAATAGCTGATAGCATACTCTGGTTAAAGAGTCTTATGTCATCATCATGAATGAATGAATGAATGAATGTCTTGTATAGCGCTACCTATGCGAACTGAATCGCCTCAGGGCGCTTTTGCCACTGTGTCCATCTGTGGTATAGTGCGGTCCTTGCCCTGTGGGGTCCCGACATGCTTATAAACACATACAAAATACACATATTTGGACAGATAGTTCTCTTGGGAGAAAAAAGTGGTGCACAGTAGGCCACAGCCCACCTGCAACACATAGCTCCAGCCAAAGGTACTCCTGTGATCCACCCCTTTGTGTCAAAGGCAGGGGCCTGGTGTCTATAGACTACTCCCAAGCTTGGGGATTGGAGGGAGCTGAAAAGGACCAACCCCCAGACTCATAACACCAGGGAAGACTCCACCAAGTGGGGACTGCCCACTTTGCCACTTTGGGGGGGCATATCCTCTCTTCCGTGGAGAAAGGCCCTCAGGGACTGAAAACTACCAGGATTTACCATTTACCAGGAAATACCAAAAGAACTAAGTGTAATCTTTAATCTTCCAATAATACTAGAATTACAAGCTAGAACCCTGCATCACTACTCGGCTCCCAATATGTTTGTAGCCCGGAGCATCACCGCTGATCACAAGGATTTCATCCATGATGTGTCGTTTGATTTCCATGGCAGATGAATGATGACCTGCTCGAGTGGTCAGAGTGTAAAAGTTTGGCTTCATGCTCTTTTGATAGAACAGCTGCTGTTTGGGAGGAAATAGTAGGTGAATAAAATGACAAACCTTGTGAGCAGAGTCACTGGTTTAAAATAACTACACTTGTGGACAGCAGAACATCTGTAATTGATGTGAAGTTTACACATAACTATGACAGCAGACCTAATGTAATGGGAAAGTTCAAATCTATAAATACAATGAGAGCACTAGAAACCTGCTCTAAGTAGACAGAGGTCATCCGTCATCTAAGGACACTGGCAAAAACGGAGGATTACTAGGATTGGGAGGGATCCTAACTACTTTGTTTGTCAATGTCCTCATCTGAAGGTGGTAGCATAAAACCCATGATTAAGACCTAAAGGAGTCTATGTCCTCTACTGTACAATTAAGATATGATAATTTTAATTAAACAAATTATATAGGGTGTGTTAAAATAGCAAGTGAAAGCAATCAGTGAGTTGCAAATTCTATCTAGCAAACACTGTAAGTGAATTGAAATCATAAGATTCTTGAAATTTATCTTAGCTAGGTTATCCAAGTCCAAAACAACATCTCCTAGAGTCACTGGGAGTATACTTCCCCAAGTCTATGTTATATGTACTATAACTCTGGGTCATATATAATGCAGTAAAGATACAATTCATCAAACATTTACTGCAGATATATCTTGTTTGTTTATGTGCTTTAAGTTAGAGCTACCTATGGAACTGTAGTACATCTAGCCCTCTAGGATCCATACCCACAGGACCGTCTTTAGCGTAGGGCAAACGGGGCACTTTCCCTGGGCCCAATCTTTGTTGGGGGGGCCCGCGTTACCCTTGAATTGGGGCCCCCCGATGACGGCTTTGCAGAGTGCACAGAGGACACAGGAGGCTGTATTCTCGCGCTAGCCAGCAGAGAATGGTGGGGCCGGGAGCTCCACTGACATTCTGACCCTACCCCATGCAGCCTTTATGCTCGGAACAGAGCGGCTGTGGTGAGAGCAGTGATCAGAGTGGGAGCGTCAGTAGAGGTCCCGGGCCGGGAGCTCCACTGACGCTCCCACTCCGATCACTGGCTCTCACTAAAGCTGCTCTGTTCAGAGCATACAGGCTGCATGGGGCGTGATTAGAGCGTCAGTGGAGCTCCCGGCCCCCTCCGCTGGCTATTGTGAGAATACAGCCTCCTGTGTCCTCTGTGCACTCTGCAAAGCCGTCATACAGGCTGCACGGGGGTGTGGTCAGAGCGTCAGTGGAGCTCCCGGCCCGCCCCCTCTCAGCTATCTAGTGCGGGAATACAGGCTCCTGTGTCCTCTGCACTCTGCAAAGCCGTCATCGGGGCCCCAATTCACGGGTAACGCGGGCCCCCCAACAAAGCGTCGGTGGAGCTCCTAGCCCCTCCCCATCTATACTGGCTGGGGAATACAGAGGTCTGGGCGGGGCTGTTTTAGTGAGAGCAGAGAGTGGAAGCCCCGCCCATGGACCTCTGAATGTATGTAGTGAGTTTGGCTGGCCAGGTATGTCCTTACACCCATAAAATGCCTGACTGCTTAAACCCTGAGTTGTGTTATTTAACTGTAAAGCTGTGCGTTGCTGAAAGTTCTCTGACCATCTCCTGTATAATGTCCGCAGTCTCTGATTGTCTCCTGTAGTATGTCCACAGTCTCTGGTTATCTCCTGCAGTATGTTCGTAGTCTTTGATTGTCTCCTGCAGTATGTCCGCAGTATCTGATTGTCTCCTGCAGTATGTCCGCAGTCTCTGGTAATCTCCTGCAGTATGTCCGCAGTCTCTGGTAATCTCCTGCAGTATGTACGCAGTCTCTGGTAATCTCCTGCAGTATTCTGCAGTCTCTGGTAATCTCCTGCAGTATGTCCGCAGTCTCTGGTAATCTCCTGCAGTATGTCCGCAGTCTCTGGTAATCTCTTGCAGTATGTCCGCAGTCTCTGGTAATCTCCTGCAGTATGTCCGCAGTCTCTGGTAATCCCCTGCAGTATGTCTGCAGTCCCTGGTAATCTCCTGCAGTATGTCTGCCATCTCTGATTGTCTCCTGCAGTATGTCCGCAGTCTCTGGTAATCTCCTGCAGTATGTCCGCAGTCCTTTGTAATCTCCTGTAGTATGTCCGCAGTCTCTGGTAATCTCCTGCAGTATGTCCGCAGTCTCTGATTGTCTCCTGCAGTATGTCCGCAGTCTCTGAACCTCTCACACAGTATGTCTGCAGTCTCTGAACCTCTCCTGTAGTATGTCTGCACTCTCTGACACTCTCCTGTAGTATGTGTATTAATGTGCCCCTTTACTTGCTCAATTATTTGGGATTGCTCCACTGCTCAGTGAGAGGTAATGATGTGCATTAACCTCTAGCAACCAATCAGCGAACAGTAGTGATCTGATTTAATCTTTAGCAACCAATCAGTAAGTGGTAATTATGTGCTGTAATCCCTGTCAAACAATCAGTGAGTGCTAATAATGTACATTAACCTCTAGCAACCAATCAGCAAGCAGAAATTATGTGTTGTAACCTCTAGCAACCAGCCAGTGAGCAGTAAGGATAGGCTGTAACCTCTGGCAAACAATTGCAATCGCTGCGTGATCTGCTGCAGTAAACTGATTTGAAGTCTACCTGCTATTTTTTGTATGTCTCAGAATGGGGGGGGGGGGGGGGGCAAAGGAATGTTTTCCCAGGGCCCAATCAAAATTAAATACCCAAGACCCAGAACCAGGGAGACATCTTTTTCCAACTTTTGGTGTTTGCACACCACACCTAGTGCCCAATCTTCCACTACCTTCAACCACTGCTTTTTTTACTTTCTACTACACAGTTTCTTTTGATAACACTGCTGAATTAGAGATACTGTGTCTGAGAGCTCAGGAATGTTACTAAAGACTTCAAATAAAGTAATATCAAATGCAATAGCATCTTGATCAGCAAATTAGCACACAACTTTAGCAACAATAAAGTTACTCTTCAGTGGCTGATGTATTTCTCCATATCAGTCTCTTTGAAACTGCTGGAGTCTATGGAAGTCCCTTCAAAATACATTCCCTAGCTTTGTGCCTTCCCATTACCCCAGGATGGAAATCTCTGACTGAAAGTTTCTGTCTTAAATGATTGTCATTGCAGAATGATCTTCACACATCAGCTGCAGTTATGCTTTCTCCTAATTTAGGAACCATTTGACCAGGTTGGAGAATAGCTGTTAAAATACCCCTGGGGGGGAGGTAGTCTCTAAAATCTCCAGTCTGGACTGCTGTTTAGTTTACCCATACAGTGTGATCCCCATGGATTACATGGATTAAAGGCTTGTTTGAATAGGGGCTAAAATAATAAGTACAATTACTTACCTACATACATTCCTTATTCCTCCAGCAGCCAGCTCTATCCACTACTGTCCATTGCTTCCGGAATGTGGGGAGCCCTCACCATCCTTGCGGCACTGCTGGTCCTGAAAGAAATTTACATCCAGTCCTGTCGGCTATCTCAGCTAACATTCACAATTCCATGTAATCAGATCTGTTCATTACCAGCCTATGCTGTGCAGACATATTTGTAATGCCTCGTATTTCACTGTATTATGTACATAAATAAAGTAAATTTTAATAAGGTAATAGTTTTCCTTAAAAATCCCCCCCAATTATTTCCAATGGGCATATCACATAGTGAAAATTAGTGTGACCTTTGCAAGAGAGCAGAGTCACACAGACTTAGCCACATAAATGTAATGTGATAGGATCAGTCTTGGACCCAATGCCAATTTCTTCTTGGCAAAAGCTACAAACAATTAGAACGATAAATAGTAATATGTTTTATCAGACTAGGGATATTAGCTTACTCTCATTCCTCAATTAATAAGAGCTGTAATAAGACAGCCCTTGAGAGTGGAGTCAGATGCGAATTGAAGACTGACACTTCACATGGTGCTATTTGTCTGATGAAATAAGAACTACCAAATGTTAATAGTATGCTTCTATTACACATTAAAATTTGCCTGTAAAACTTCTATAATCGGCTTGATTTGCTAAAGGAAATGAACAAGAGTAGAAATTAATTATTTTTAGAAGCTTGCCCCTTGGGCATGCATGGATACACGTATCTATGTGCGCGTAATAAATCAAGTGTCACTGATGTTTAATGTGTATAAATTTGTCTTAGTTTGCTAAGCAGACATCAAAATAGTGCTTCAATCCTGTTCTGATAAGTTGCACTAAGTTTCTAGTGGCAACAGTGTATTTAAAATGTAAAAGAAAAAAAAAAACTAATGTGAAGGACTTGCTAACCTTCTGTAGTGTTGACAGGGCTAAATTGAATATTCATTAATGCAGAAGCTAAGCAGCCATCTTTAAAGTGGATATAAACCCACTCTCATCCTTTCTAAACTACTGCAATATTGGTTATCTAGAAGGATATACATGCCTCCTGCATGTATACTTATCTGTCAAATGTCTCCCCTCTGTCTGCTATGAGACCCGAAAAAAATGCAGATTTTGTGGGTGGGTCTGTTTTCCAGGGCTCAGTGGGTGGAGTCATGGTGTCAGTAGACTCCCCACCCACCTCTACACTCCCCTAATCAACATGCATTTTCTCCTGTGTATTTCTTACACTGAACTTCTGCTATGATCACTAACATCCAGTCATAACCCAGAAAAGTCCCCACATGACTAGTGGTGTGGAACAGCCAATCCTTGCAGAGCTGCTGAAGAAAGGAGAGGGTGGGAATTAAAAAATAATGCATGTCTTAGGCTAGTGCACGAGATATGTAAATCACCTGTCAATCATAGCAAGGGGGAAGAACGGACAAAGTTTTCACAGTTTGTCCATTTTATTTCACTGAAAAAAGAC
Organism: Lithobates sylvaticus; assembly: GCA_028564925.1. Taxonomy (NCBI): domain Eukaryota; kingdom Metazoa; phylum Chordata; class Amphibia; order Anura; family Ranidae; genus Lithobates; species Lithobates sylvaticus. Next base: position 138,454,715 of record CM053035.1, on the reverse strand, counting down.
ATGAGGATTGCTCAGAGCTGGATTAACTCTTTGTGGCAAGACTGGGCACAGCTGATCTGAAATCCCATACTCTATATTGTGCCAGACAAAAAAAAATAAAAATTTCCGGGTTTACATCCACTTTAAGAAGACCACTTTGCAATGCTCATCTATGTGGTGTCTCCAATGCAAGGGATCACTATTTTGGTTGGGTCTGGAGGACAGTGACTGGCTGATGCAAAAGAGCAAGGAGACAGTGAACTGGGTGGCTGGAGACAGGGGGCTCAGTTGTGCCACCAGCCTGCAGAATGCAGGGAGGAAGCCAGTGTAGGGACCATGTGCTGCTGCAACCATTTTCCTATGCTGAGCAGCTGAGAGAGGACACCACAACATGCAGTAAATGGGGAACTGTGGCGTGTGGCCAGAATTCACTGGGGCTGCCCAGGAGAAGAGCACTGTTTAGAGACCTGCTGCCATTAAGCTCTGTGCAATACTACTTGTGAGGGGACCTGGATCCTGAGAGCCCACACTGAGGATCAGTGTTTTACTTGCTGAACGCTCAGCACAGCCCAGACCATCAGGAGAGGACTATTTGCTACTAGCTTGTGAGGGAGAACTCTTTCACAAACGCAGGCCTATGTGGAAACAAGGCCTCTTGGTCACAGATTTTTCTAGTTTCCTGGATCTGTGAAATAGTTCTGCCTCAGTGGGGTTGCCTTAAAGTGGTTGTAAACCCATATACCCAGTGAAGTGATTGGCCTCAGGTGATACAAAGAGATGAAACAAATCCTCCTACATAAGTCGTACCTGTTTATCTGCAGGCTTTACTTATCTACAGCTGTTCAAAATGCAGAATTTATAGTTTGTCTGAGCTTTTAGAAATGAGGGTGGGGGACTAAAGTTACACTCTGCAGAGCTTATTGAGAGCTGTTTGGAGGGAAAGGACAACACCCCCAATGGGATATGCTTTTCCCATATTTCATGTCAGAGGTTTACAACCACTTTACTTCCTCTTTACTCGGGGACAATCCAATGCCCCTTTAGATTATAAAGACTGTAGTAGAAACCACTCCCACTCCTTGTAAGGAAGGAAAAGAGGGACAGCATAATTGAAAGACAGAGATCATAGCAACTTCAATCATGGTTTTGGGGTGCCCTGGGTCTGGTAAGAAACTAACATCATATATGTTAATCTATTGTCTGCTGAGAACTATGGTGCTTTCTTCAAGGGCCCCAACTTTGCCGGACAATGTTTTTTGTTTTATCAAATTGACTGTTGTAGCAAGTTAGGACTGTCTATATATACTGCTGATAGGTAAATGCAGTTAATTTCTGTTAGTCAGAATACTGCAGATATTTAACCATATCTCTCATAACAACGTTATTGCCTTATTGATTTATTTTTTAAGTTTACTTACTAACCATTTCTCCTCTTAGGCTATGCTTGGCCTAATAAATTTTTTGAAACACCACAAGGTGTATTGGTAAGTGCTGGGTGAGAAAGGTGTGTCATCTTGAGGTATGCAAAGAAATCACAAAAAATTCAGAAGCTCCTCTGGGGGGTATTGCTGCACTTTTAATTTAAGCACACCACAGTTTAGTCAGTGTACATTTGAATGCAAACATGTCAATGCAACAGCCAACCACACTTTTGAGTATATTCCCTATATGTAAGCTATAGCCAAGGCTCACATGTAACCCATGCTTCGAGGGCACATGGTAAATACTGTCAGGATATGATACGTCCATCCAACTGATAACAAAAGCTTTAGCAAATTGGGCCCATAGGGATTCCTACCTACTGATCAGCTTTGTTTTCATCATTGCAATTAGCCTCAACACCTGGCTAGTTGGTAAGTAAATCCCTATGTTTGAAGATTTCAACTTCTTCCAAATGACCCTGTCTGATCTGTGAAGGATCATTGTGTTCACTTGTCCAAACACAGCTCTCTTTGAACCCACAAAAAAGAATCAAGGCAGACAGATAGGAGGTGCCATTGAACTGTAATCTTTCTTCCTTCACTAATTGATAAGCTTCAGATCTGGATAAAGTATTACATGATATATACCCTTTCCTTTTAGTCAGTGGCTCACCAAAATCTGTGGTACAGATCAAGATGGAAGCCTTAAAATACACCTTAATATATGTCCCCAATTTTGTTATCCTTTTCCTATTTACCACAATCACGAAAGCAAACATACCCATTCAGAGCTTCAGTTTTCTGAGGAATACCTGTAATAGCCTCCCTTTTGTGTCTTACAGACACATTGCAAACATGTTTGTGAACATTGTAGGCACAGTACTAACACTCCGGAAATAACATTTTTTTTGAATGCCGTATATGTAATCAGGGCTGTAAAAAAAAATGTAAGATGGGCACATGAGGATGACAGTTACATGGTTTGATAGTGACAGGCCTGAGGGGGAATAAATTATGGTCCACTAAACACCAGTGACACGACACTATGTGGGCGGCAAACAGTCAATTGTTACATTACGCAGACAACAACTGTTATTCATTACAATACAAAGGTGACAAATGGGCAATCATTTCAGTATGCAGGCAGAAAATGGCCACTTTTGATGATATATGAGCAACAAGCAGGCAAGTGTGAAAATCCAGATTGAACAGACAGGAATCCTTAGAACAGGTAGGCAACAAACCGGCAATAGTGACAATACACAGACAACAAATGGACAATCGTGACAATATATATGTATGTGAGCAATAAATGGGCAGTTGTGACAATACTCGGGTAATGGCAGTAATACCAGTGCCAATAACTGCAGCCTGTGCAGTGGAAACAAAGCCGAGTGGTCAGTATGAATATGTTTCTTACATTGGTTGTCATTGGGAGGATTAATCTCCTTTACATTTGTGAGCAGTAGATAAGATAAGTCATCCTTACATTACTGGTAACTGGAGAGAAAAATCTTCCTTACGTTGGCATTCAGTAGGAGGAAGAATCACCTTACATTGGTAACTGATGAAATTTGCATTTGTCCAATTTATCAACAATATATGGGACATCTCTCTTTTTACTGACCACCAACATAAGAGACATATTTGGTGGTCACTTGGAAAATACCACTTAAGCTGGCCAATAGATGGATCTAAATTTTGCCACTGGTGGCATGAAAACATTAATCATTCAGGACCCTCTTTAGGTCTTCCTCTTAGGGGTCTGTATTGCAGGGGACCTTTGGGGTCCATGTGTTGTTTTCTTCATTAAAAAAAATAAGAAATAAAAAAGGAGACGGGAGAGAGAGATGTCACTTGCCAGCAATTTAAATCTCTTTAACTTTTGTAAATGTCAGTGCTTTAAAATAAAAAACACTGCTTGAACCTTCTGATATAGCTGTGTCCTTACTTGTAACAACTTAAACTAGTGTGCATTTTTAGCACTATTTTATTAGGTCTGGGCTTTCTTCCACACCTCTTTGCTTGGTTTGCTAAATCATTATGGTTTGGGTAGTGATGGCTATATATTGATGTGTTCTGCTTCCATTATTACTTTGTATGTATAAAAAACTTAATAAAATCTTTTTTTTGCATTGGCACATGTTCCCCAGGGCATTGTCCCCCCCCCCCCCCCCCCCATGCTAACTCTGTGCTATTTTTTTATACTCTGTTGAAAGCCCAGAAAATTTGCCTTTTTAATTTGATAGATTTTGCCTCCATTAATTTCAGTGGGTTTCAGATTCAGCACACAAAGTTCACCAAACCTTGCATGAACCACATCCAGTGCAGTTTGGCTGAATCAGCTTATCTTAAAGCTTTCCACATTTGATTTTTTAAATAAACATAGGAATCTCGGCTTTTCCGCATGTAACAAAAACTGTTAAAGAATGCTCACAAGTAACAAGGTCTATCAGTGAATGCTTGCATATTAATTCACACAATAGTTTTTCCATTTCAATTTAAACTGATATGTAGACTGTCTAAGCCATTAATTTAACATACAGTATCTCACAAAAGTGAGTACACCCCTCACATTTTTCTAAATATTTTATTAGATTTTTTCATGTGACAACACTGAAGAAATGACACTTTGCTACAATGTAAAGTAGTGAGTGTGCAGCTTGTATAACAGTGTAAATTTGATGTCTTCTCAAAATAAATAAAAATTAATATCTAAACCACTGGGAACAAAAGTGAGTACACCCCAAATTGGGCCCAATTAGCCATTTTACCTCCCCGTGGGTCATGTGACTCGTTAGTGTTACAAGGTCTCGGTGTGAATAGGAAGCAGGTGTGTTAAATTAGGTGTTATCGCTTTTACTCTCTCATACTGGTCACTGGAAGTTCAACATGGCACCTCATAACAAAGAACTCTCTGAGGATCTGAAAAAAAAATTGTTGCTCTAAATATAAGGAGATTGCCAAGACCCTGAAACTGAGCTGCAGCACAGTGGCCAAGACCATACAGTGGTTTAACAGGACAGGTTCCACTCATAACAGGCCTGGCCATGGTCGACCAAAGAAGTTGAGTGCACATGAAACAGATATATGAGTGCTGTCAGCATTGCTGCAGAGGTTGAAAGGGTGGGGGGGGGGGGCAGCCTGTCAGTGCTCAGACCATATGCCGCACACTGCATCAAATTGGTCCCAGAAGGAAACCCATTCTAAAGATAATGCACAAGAAAGCCCGCAAACAGTTTGCTGAAGACAAGCAAACTAAGGACATGGTTTACTGAAACCATGTCCTGTGGTCTGATGAGACCACCCATCTGATGAGTCTGATGAGGTGGGAGTGTCATGGTTTGGGTCTGCATGAGTACTGCCGGCACTGGGGGGCTACAGTTTATTGAGGAAACCATGAATTCCAACATGTACTGTGACATACTGAAGCAGAGCATGAACCTCTTCATCCTGGGACTGGGCAGCAGGGCAGTATTCCAACATAATAAAGATCCCAAACACACCTCCAAGAGGACCACTGCCTTGCTAAAGAACCTGAGGGTAAAGGTGATGGACTGGCCAAGCATGTCTCCAGACCTAAACCCTATTGAGCATCTGTGGGGCATCCTCAAACAGAAGGTGGAGAAGCGCAAGGTCTCTAACATCCACCAGCTCCATGATGTCATTTTTGGAGGAGTGGAAGAGAACTCCAGTGGCAACCTGTAAAGCTCTGGTGAACTCCATGCCCAAGAGGGTTAAGGTAGTGCTGGAAAATAATGGTGGCCACACAAAATATTGACACTTTGGACCCAATCTGGACATTTTCACTTAGGGGTATACTCACTTTTGTTTCCAGCAGTTTAGACATTAATGGCTGTGTGTTGAGTTATTTTGAGGGGACAACAAATTTACACTGTTATACAAGTTGTATACTCACTACATTACATTGTAGCAAAGTGTAATTTTTTCAGCGTTGTCACATGAAAAGATAAAATAGAATATTTACAAAAATGTGAGGGGTGTACTCACTATTGTGAGATACTGTATATTTTATTCCAAGAGCACAATTTGGTAGGTAAAAAGCAAGTAAAACTGTAATGAAACATAACTAGCTTTATGAAATACTATCAGAAAACAAACCAAAGCATTAATCTATATACAGAAAAATATAAAGGTATTCGTCAATATCGCTTAAAGCTATAACAAGATGCTCTAATAAGCCCCCCAAATATCACTTACCGCTGTCAAAAGTCACGTTGGATCTTTTTTCATACAGGTCCTTTGCCACTTCATGAGACAAGAAAAGGCTCCAGAGGCAGACAGCAGGATGGTGGATTCCCATGGGATTAGTGCTCTGGAACGTGGCAAAATAAGATTGGGTTCCCTGTCCATTTCTACATTTCCAGATATTGTCACCTGATAGTTGAATAAAAGAGATGTTAATGAGGAAATGTTGTCTGAGAAAGAACCATATTAGCTGTTAGAAATGCTGGCTAGGGGGCAGAACACTTTTTATTTGATTAAACCATTGGGGAAAACAATTTTTATTCTGTCAGAAAATAAAATCAGGTTCAGGAACCTTTAAAGGGACCTTACATGTAGATAATTATGATCTAACCTGTCCTGCTTTTCTGTTCATGCTGAACTCCAGTATATATATATATATATATATATATATATATATATATATATATATATATACTCACCAGCCACTTTATTTGGTACACCTGTTCAATTGATTGGTAACACAAATTGCATTTAGGCATCTCTTCTACACTGACAATCCCGTTCCTCTATATCAGGCTTTCTCAACTTTTTTACCTTGGAGGAACCCTTGGCAAAAAGTTTGAGATCTTGGGAAACCCCTGAAATAATGTTAAAGCGGAGGTCCACCCTAAAAAAAAAAATACATAAAAGGCTCCTAAAAGTGTGAAAGAAAAATAGAAAAAAAAAAAAAACTCACCAGAAATGTCTGTTGTTAGACAGATCGTCCTAATCTGCCACTTCCTATTCTGCAGTAGTCTTCATTCTTCTCCTCGCGTTGTCTTCTGGGGAATGGGGCGCTCTGTCTTCTGGGACCTGTGCGTGTCCCAGAACACAGCCAGCCATTCACAAAGCACCGCGTGACTCGCTCATGCGCAGTAGGAAACGGGCAGCAAGGCTCCACTGCCTGTTTCCCTTAGTTCGAATGGTGGCGCTGGGACCGTTCCGATGGACGTATCGGCCTCGGGTGGCCAACATCGCGGGCTCCCTGGACTAGAACATAAAAGCATTGAATGGAAGCCCAAAGTAGTGTAGTGGTGCAGGCAGGTCTCACCCGACGCGTTTTGTCTTATTTGTCACGCCCAGATGATGTCTTATAAGACGAAACGCATTGGATGAGACCGGCCTGCTCCACTACGCTACTTTGTGCTTCCATTCAATGCTTTTATGTTCTACGGAAATGTGAGTGTACCTTTTACTTTTTCCTTTAATAATAAAAATCCTTACGGTATTACGCTATGTGGACCTTTTCTTTAATTTTTGGTAACCACGTATAAATATCGAGACCTTACTTGATTGTATTGAAAAATCCACCCTTTTTCTTGGACATACCCGTGTGCTCGTGATCTGGACGTGTGAACACCATTATCTTTGACTCTACGGTGAACATCACCACAAGCTCGCCTGACTTAAGTGGTATACACCTCTTTAAGTCCATTACCTCCGGTAAGCCTTGACACAGTTGGTGGCGGCTTTCTCTGAAAGTTTTCCTGCTTTCAACTCTCTCTGAGGCTTTTTTGTTTCAGTGCAATCCAATGATGTCCATATATCTGCATTTTTTCACTTAAAACTTTGGTTTATGCACTGTGGTGGACTGACATTGCTATATGCTTATTTCCATATAAATTAATTTATTTACATAATTAATTTTGAGTGTTTAGTCATTCCTCACAATCTAATAATGGTATTCACTAGGGATGAGCCGAACACCCCCGGGTTCGGTTCGCACCAGAACCTTCGAACGGACCGAAAGTTCGCGCAAATTTTCGAACCCTATACATTATAATGGACGCGAACGTTCGAAATCAAAAGTGCTAATTACAACGGCCAATATGCATGTTAATGTCATAAAACAGGTTTGGGGACCCAGGTCCTGCCCCAGGGGACATATATCAATGCAAAAAGAACTTTTAAAAACTAACGTTTTTTCGGGAGCAGTCATTTTAATGATGCATAAAGTGAAAAAAATAAAGTGAACTTTTCCTTTAAATATGGTACCTGGGGGGTGTCTAAAGTATGCCTGTGAAGTGGCATGTGTTTCCCGTGTTTAGAACTGTCCTTGCACAAAATGACATTTGTAAAGGAAAAAAAGAAGCCATTTAAAACCACTTGCGGCTTTAGGTTTGTTCTTAAGTAGAATCTGAACAGGTACATTATGAAGTGTAGCTCCATCACAAAAAAATCTATTTTTAAGCTTTTTGGAGAACATAGGGAGGGGTTATCTCCCCTGTAACATTTGCTGTCTTTGCACATCTGTTCAGAACATGTCACCTCACTTTCCGTCCCAATGACAAATGTTTTTGGAAAAAGTGGGGTTTTAATTGAAACAAGGATTGGTGATAAAGTATCAGTAGAGAGGAGATACCTTTTTCCCAAATTAAATCTAACAGGATAGAATTTCCCTTCCTAGGGGTAGATTTCCTCTCACTTCCTGTTTTCTCTTTCCATTTGCAAGTAGGAGTCGTTTGTAAGTTGGATGTTTGAAAGTAGGGGCCTGGCGTATATACTCTGCAGAAATTTGCCCTATTAGATGTTGGTGTAGCCACAAGACTGGTGGGCACAGGAATGGGCCCTGCTGTGAGTTAATAGATCAAGATTTGTAATTGCATGCACCTGTTGAACAGGGCAGAAAAATTGGGGGTGGTGGTGGTGGTGGTGGACGGTGTTGCCACAAGACTGTAAGCTCTCACAGTTACTCTTGGTGGGCGCAGGAATGGGCCCTGCTGTGAGTTATTAGATCAAGATTTGTAATTGCAAGCACCTGATGAACAGGGCAGAAAAATTGGGCCTTTGGCGGTGGTGGTGGACGGTGTTGCCACAAGACTGTAGGCCCTCATAGTTACTCTTGGTGGGCGCAGGAATGGGCCCTGCTGTGAGTTATTAGATCAAGATTTGTAATTGCAAGCACCTGATGAACAGGGCAGAAAATTTGGGCCTTTGGCGGTGGTGGTGGACGGTGTTGCCACAAGACTGTAAGCTCTCACAGTTACTCTTGGTGGGCGCAGGAATGGGCCCTGCTGTGAGTTATTAGATCAAGATTTGTAATTGCAAGCACCTGATGAACAGGGCAGAAAAATTGGGCCTTTGGCGGTGGTGGTGGACGGTGTTGCCACAAGACTGTAGGCCCTCATAGTTACTCTTGGTGGGCGCAGGAATGGGCCCTGCTGTGAGTTATTAGATCAAGATTTGTAATTGCAAGCACCTGATGAACAGGGCAGAAAATTTGGGCCTTTGGCGGTGGTGGTGGACGGTGTTGCCACAAGACTGTAAGCTCTCACAGTTACTCTTGGTGGGCGCAGGAATGGGCCCTGCTGTGAGTTATTAGATCAAGATTTGTAATTGCAAGCACCTGATGAACAGGGCAGAAAAATTGGGCCTTTGGCGGTGGTGGTGGTGGACGGTTTTGCCACAAGACTGTAGGCCCTCATAGTTACTCTTGGTGGGCGCAGGAATGGGGCCCTGCTGTGAACTATTAGATCAAGATTTGTAATTACCCGCCCCTGTTAAACAGGGGCTGAAAAATTGTGCCTTAGGCACTGGTGCTGGTGCCACAACACTGCAACCCCTCACAGATACTGTACTTGGAGCACAGCAGTCACATGTGTTGCGAATCATTTTTTTAAATAATTGTAAGTACACGCCCCTGTTAAACAGGGGCTGAAAAATTGTGCCTTAGGCACTGGTGCTGGTGCCACAACACTGCAACCCCTCACAGATACTGTACTTGGAGCACAGCAGTCACACGTGTTGCGAAGCATTTTTTTAAAAAATTGTAAGTACACGCCCCTGTTAAACAGGGGCTGAAAAATTGTGCCTTAGGCACTGGTGCTGGTGCCACAACACTGCAACCCCTCACAGATACTGTACTTGGAGCACAGCAGTCACACGTGTTGCGAAGCATTTTTTTAAAAAATTGTAAGTACACGCCCCTGTTAAACAGGGGCTGAAAAATTGTGCCTTAGGCACTGGTGCTGGTGCCACAACACTGCAACCCCTCACAGATACTGTACTTGGAGCACAGCAGTCACACGTGTTGCGAAGCATTTTTTTAAAAAATTGTAAGTACACGCCCCTGTTAAACAGGGGCTGAAAAATTGTGCCTTAGGCACTGGTGCTGGTGCCACAACACTGCAACCCCTCACAGATACTGTACTTGGAGCACAGCAGTCACACGTGTTGCGAAGCATTTTTTAAAAAAATTGTAAGTACACGCCCCTGTTAAACAGGGGCTGAAAAATTGTGCCTTAGGCACTGGTGCTGGTGCCACAACACTGCAACCCCTCACAGATACTGTACTTGGAGCACAGCAGTCACACGTGTTGCGAAGCATTTTTTTATAAAAATTGTATGTACACGCCCCTGTTAAACAGGGGCTGAAAAATTGTGCCTTAGGCACTGGTGTGGTGGCATGGATCATTGAGGAGGAGGAAGAGGATAGTCAGTGAACATAAGAGGACAGTCACTCAGCATCAGCATAGGCAGTCTTGAAGGGATGTGACATTAAAAATTATTCGGTTATATCCGCCTCAGGTGCCTGGTAGCTGGTGGTGATCCAAGACTGATTCATTTTGATGAAGGTCAGTCGATCAACCGAGGCGGTGGACAGGCGCATCCTATGATCGGTGACAAATCCTCCAGCAGCACTGAATGTGCGTTCGGAAAGAACGCTGGAGGCAGGACAGGCCAGTAGCTCAATTGCATACTGTGCAAGCTCTGGCCAATGATCCATCCTCAGGACCCAGTAAGCCAGAGGATTTTCGGTGGGAAAGGTGTCCAAGTCTGACCTTGCCCCAAGGTATTCCTGCACCATGTATATCAGACGCTGGCGATGGTTGCTGGAACCGATCATACCTTGGGGCTGCGGACTAAAAAATTGTCTGAACGCATCGGTCAGACGTCCACCTTCCCCACCGCTCCTTCTGCTACTGACCGAAGCCTCAGCAACTCGTCGCCCAGGACCAGGAGTTTGTAACCTCCCAGTTTCTGGGAACGCGTTGCACAGACCTTTCTGCAAGGCCTCCCTGAGATGTCTCATCCTCTGCTCCCTCTGCGACGGCAAGATAAGGTCCGCAACCTTACCCTTGTACCGCGGATCAAGGAGAGTGGCCAGCCAGTAATGGTCCCTCTCCTTGATCCGAAGAACACGAGGATCCTTCCGCAGGCTTTGCAGGATCAGGGAGGCCATGCAGCGTAGGTTAGCTGAGGCATTCGGTCCGGAGTCTTCTGGGTCACTGAGGATGACATGATCGCCAGCCACCTCCTCCCAGCCACGTACAAGTCCACTGGTTTGTTGGGACTGTACATCATCCCTAAAAGACTGCTGCTGCTGATGCTGAGTGCCAGTCTCCACTTCCATGCTCACACAATCCTCCTCCTCCTCCTCCTCCTCCTCCTCCTCCTCCTCTTCCTGTGTGATGGGTGGGACAGAAGGAACACTGTCCGGATAAAGGGGGCCTTGAGAGGCAAGGAAGTCCTCCTCTTCCTGCCTCTGTTCTGCCTCAAGTGCCCTGTCCATTATCCCACGCAGCGTATGCTCCAACAGGTGGACAAGAGGGACAGTGTCACTGATGCATGCACTGTCACTGCTCACCATCCTCGTGGCCTCCTCAAATGGTGAGAGGACAGTGCATGCATCCCTGATCATGCTCCACTGATGTGGGGAAAAAAAACCAAGCTCCCCTGACCCTGTCCTGGTGCCGTAGTCGCAAAGGTACTCATTGATGGCCCTCTGCTGCGTGTGCAGTCGCTGCAGCATGGCCAACGTTGAGTTCCACCTGGTGGGCATGTCACATATTAGGCGGTTCTTGGGCAGGTTCAGCTCCTTTTGCAGCTCAGTCAGCCGAGCACTGGCATTATAAGATCGGCGGAAATGCACACAGACTTTCCTGGCCTGCCTCAGGACATCCTGTAAGCCTGGGAACCTGCCCAAGAACCGCTGCACCACCAGGTTGAGGACGTGAGCCATGCAGGGCACATGGGTGAGCTGCCCCTGTCGCAGGGCGGAGAGGAGGTTGGTGCCATTGTCAGAAACGACCATTCCTGGCTTAAGCTGACGTGGCGTCAACCACCTCTCGGCCTGCCCCTGCAGAGCTGCCAGAACCTCTGGCCCAGTGTGGCTCCTGTCCCCCAAACACACCAGCGCAAGCACGGCATGGCATCTTTTTGCCTGCGTACTTGCGTAGCCCCTTGTACGCCTACGGAGCACCGCTGGTTCCAAGGACAGAGCACTGGAGGAAGAAGAAGAGGAGGGGGTGGAGGAGAGAGGTGTGTCACAACCAGTAGCAGTAGTAGCGTTTTGGAGGCGTGGTGGCGGAACAACCTCCAACACTACTGCACCTTGTCCTGCATCCCTCCCAGCTGCCAATAGAGTGACCCAATGGGCCGTGAAAGAAAGGTACCGTCCCTGTCCATGCCTGCTGGACCATGAGTCAGCGGTAATATGCACCTTACCGCTGACCGCCCTGTCCAGCGAGGCATGGACATTGCCTTCCACATGCCGGTAGAGAGACGGAATCGCCTTCCGTGAGAAAAAGTGGCGTTTGGGAACCTGCCACTGAGGAACCGCACATTGAACAAACTCACGGAAGGGGGCCGAGTCTACCAACTGAAAAGGCAGCAGTTGAAGTGCTAGCAATTTAGCCAAGCTAGCATTCAACCGCTGGGCATGTGGATGGCTGGGAGTGTACTTCTTTCTACGGTCCAGCAGCTGGGGCAGGGAAATTTGCCTGCTGCAATCGGACGTCGGTGTACTGCAAGTACTTGGTTGTGACACACCTAATTCTACACCTTCAGTCCTCTCACAGCAGCTTTCAGAGAGGACTGAAGATGTAGTGGGGATGGAGATCCCAGCTGATGAGGAGCAAGGAGAGGTCCGCTTAGTTCTTTGGTGTGGGTCTTTTATGTGTGCCTGCCAATGAGCTGCATGGCAGGTCGACATATGTCTGGTCATGCTTGTGGTGCCCAAGCGGCTGATGTTTTGGCCACGCGAGATACGCTTGAGACAAATATTGCAAATAGCAGTGGTGCGATCTGATGCACTCGTCTCAAAAAAGGCCCACACCAAAGAACTTTTCTGATAACGTGCAGAGGCAGCGCCCTGCACAGGCGGTGCTCTGCGGTGTTGTACAGTTGCTGTGCTGGCCTCTACCTGGCCTCCAGGGGGAATCCTGCCTCGTTGGACATGTGACGCCGCATCCTCCTCCTCCTCGTCCTTCTCCTCATCCTCTCTCCCTTCAGGCACCCACGTGGAGTCAGTGACCTCATCATCCCCTCCCTCTTCACCACTAGAGCAAACCTGGCAGTAAGCTGCAGCTGGTGGAACAGTACTGCCAGATTCCTCAAGCTGGGTATCATCATCCGAGCCTTCGAATCGTTGGGCATCCTCCTGGAGCATGTACCCAACACTGTGCTCAAAGAGTTCGGGGGACTCCTCAGGAGGACATGGTGGGTCTAGGGAAGGGGTGGCTGATGATGCCATTGAGTACGCGTTGGCAGCTGCTCTGCCAGTACCCTGAGCCTGGGTGAGAGAGGATGAGGAGGATGAGGAGGGCTTGGTCATCCATTCTACCAAGCCTTCAGCATGATGCGGCTCCACATGTCCAGCTGCCGAAAACAAAGACACGCGTGTCCCATGGCCACGTGCTGATGACGATGCACGACCACGTCCAAGGCCACGGCCACGTCCACTAGAAACAGAGCCTGCCTGCCCTGTGTTCTTGGCTCTGCACGCTCTGCCTCCCCTTGGCGGTCTTCCAGCCATTGTAGTCGGTAGTCCTGTGGGTGCTGCTGAGAAGAAAATATAGGAGCTCTGTGTGATGCCACTAACACACTAGAAGTCCTGTGGGTGCTGCTGAGAAGAAAATATAGGAGCTCTGTGTGATGCCACTAACACACTAGAAGTCCTATGGGTGCTTCTGCAAAGAAAATAGAGGAGCTCTGTGTGATGCCACTAACACACTAGAAGTCCTGTGGGTGCTGCTGAGAAGACAATATAGGAGCTCTGTGTGATGCCACTAACACACTAGAAGTCCTATGGGTGCTTCTGCAAAGAAAATAGAGGAGCTCTGTGTGATGCCACTAACACACTAGAAGTCCTGTGGGTGCTGCTGAGAAGAAAATATAGGAGCTCTGTGTGATGCCACTAACACACTAGAAGTCCTATGGGTGCTTCTGCAAAGAAAATAGAGGAGCTCTGTGTGATGCCACTAACACACTAGAAGTCCTGTGGGTGCTGCTGAGAAGAAAATATAGGAGCTCTGTGTGATGCCACTAACACACTAGAAGTCCTATGGGTGCTTCTGCAAAGAAAATAGAGGAGCTCTGTGTGATGCCACTAACACACTAGAAGTCCTGTGGGTGCTGCTGAGAAGACAATATAGGAGCTCTGTGTGATGCCACTAACACACTAGAAGTCCTATGGGTGCTTCTGCAAAGAAAATAGAGGAGCTCTGTGTGATGCCACTAACACACTAGAAGTCCTGTGGGTGCTGCTGAGAAGACAATATAGGAGCTCTGTGTGATGCCACTAACACACTAGAAGTCCTATGGGTGCTTCTGCAAAGAAAATAGAGGAGCTCTGTGTGATGCCACTAACACACTAGAAGTCCTGTGGGTGCTGCTGAGAAGAAAATATAGGAGCTCTGTGTGATGCCACTAACACACTAGAAGTCCTATGGGTGCTTCTGCAAAGAAAATAGAGGAGCTCTGTGTGATGCCACTAACACACTAGAAGTCCTGTGGGTGCTGCTGAGAAGAAAATATAGGAGCTCTGTGTGATGCCACTAACACACTAGAAGTCCTATGGGTGCTTCTGCAAAGAAAATAGAGGAGCTCTGTGTGATGGGACTAACACACTTCAAGTCCTATAGGTGCTTCTGGGAACAAAATATAGGTCTGTGTGATGGGACTAACACACTTCAAGTCCTATAGGTGCTTCTGGGAAGAAAATATAGGATCTCTGTATGATGGGACTAACACACTTCAAGTCCTATAGGTGCTTCTGGGAACAAAATATAGGTCTGTGTGATGGGACTAACACACTTCAAGTCCTATAGGTGCTTCTGGGAACAAAATATAGGATCTCTGTGTGATGGGACTAACACACTTCAAGTCCTATAGGTGCTTCTGGGAACAAAATATAGGTCTGTGTGATGGGACTAACACACTTCAAGTCCTATAGGTGCTTCTGGGAACAAAATATATGATCTCTGTGTGATGGGACTAACACACTTCAAGTCCTATAGGTGCTTCTGGGAACAAAATATAGGTCTGTGTGATGGGACTAACACACTTCAAGTCCTATAGGTGCTTCTGGGAACAAAATATATGATCTCTGTGTGATGGGACTAACACACTTCAAGTCCTATAGGTGCTTCTGGGAAGAAAATGTAGGTCTGTGTGATGGGACTAACACACTTCAAGTCCTATAGGTGCTTCTGGGAAGAAAATATAGGTCTGTGTGATGGGACTAACACACTTCAAGTCCTATAGGTGCTTCTGGGAACAAAATATATGATCTCTGTGTGATGGGACTAACACACTTCAAGTCCTATAGGTGCTTCTGGGAACAAAATATAGGTCTGTGTGATGGGACTAACACACTTCAAGTCCTATAGGTGCTTCTGGGAACAAAATATAGGATCTCTGTGTGATGGGACTAACACACTTCAAGTCCTATGGGTGCTTCTGGGAAGAAAATATAGGTCTGTGTGATGGGACTAACACACTTCAAGTCCTATAGGTGCTTCTGGGAACAAAATATAGGATCTCTGTGTGATGGGACTAACACACTTCAAGCCCTATAGGTGCTTCTGGGAACAAAATATAGGTCTGTGTGATGGAACTAACACACTTCAAGTCCTATAGGTGCTTCTGGGAACAAAATATAGGATCTCTGTGTGATGGGACTAACACACTTCAAGTCCTATGGGTGCTTCTGGGAAGAAAATATAGGTCTGTGTGATGGGACTAACACACTTCAAGTCCTATAGGTGCTTCTGGGAACAAAATATAGGATCTCTGTATGATGGGACTAACACACTTCAAGTCCTATAGGTGCTTCTGGGAACAAAATATAGGTCTG
The DNA here is from genome assembly GCA_028564925.1 of Lithobates sylvaticus. Classification (NCBI taxonomy): domain Eukaryota; kingdom Metazoa; phylum Chordata; class Amphibia; order Anura; family Ranidae; genus Lithobates; species Lithobates sylvaticus. The sequence continues at coordinate 138,438,989 of CM053035.1, read as the reverse complement.
TGTGATGGGACTAACACACTTCAAGTCCTATAGGTGCCTCTGGGAACAAAATATATGATCTCTGTGTGATGGGACTAACACACTTCAAGTCCTATAGGTGCTTCTGGGAAGAAAATATAGGTCTGTGTGATGGGACTAACACACTTCAAGTCCTATAGGTGCTTCTGGGAACAAAATATATGATCTCTGTGTGATGGGACTAACACACTTCAAGTCCTATAGGTGCTTCTGGGAAGAAAATGTAGGTCTGTGTGATGGGACTAACACACTTCAAGTCCTATAGGTGCTTCTGGGAACAAAATATATGATCTCTGTGTGATGGGACTAACACACTTCAAGTCCTATAGGTGCTTCTGGGAAGAAAATATAGGTCTGTGTGATGGGACTAACACACTTCAAGTCCTATAGGTGCCTCTGGGAACAAAATATAGGAGCTCTGTGTGATGCCACTAACACACTAGAAGTCCTATGGGTGCTTCTGCAAAGAAAATAGAGGAGCTCTGTGTGATGCCACTAACACACTAGAAGTCCTGTGGGTGCTGCTGAGAAGAAAATATAGGAGCTCTGTGTGATGCCACTAACACACTAGAAGTCCTATGGGTGCTTCTGCAAAGAAAATAGAGGAGCTCTGTGTGATGCCACTAACACACTAGAAGTCCTGTGGGTGCTGCTGAGAAGACAATATAGGAGCTCTGTGTGATGCCACTAACACACTAGAAGTCCTATGGGTGCTTCTGCAAAGAAAATAGAGGAGCTCTGTGTGATGCCACTAACACACTAGAAGTCCTGTGGGTGCTGCTGAGAAGACAATATAGGAGCTCTGTGTGATGCCACTAACACACTAGAAGTCCTATGGGTGCTTCTGCAAAGAAAATAGAGGAGCTCTGTGTGATGCCACTAACACACTAGAAGTCCTGTGGGTGCTGCTGAGAAGAAAATATAGGAGCTCTGTGTGATGCCACTAACACACTAGAAGTCCTATGGGTGCTTCTGCAAAGAAAATAGAGGAGCTCTGTGTGATGCCACTAACACACTAGAAGTCATGTGGGTGCTGCTGAGAAGAAAATATAGGAGCTCTGTGTGATGCCACTAACACACTAGAAGTCCTATGGGTGCTTCTGCAAAGAAAATAGAGGAGCTCTGTGTGATGGGACTAACACACTTCAAGTCCTATAGGTGCTTCTGGGAACAAAATATAGGTCTGTGTGATGGGACTAACACACTTCAAGTCCTATAGGTGCTTCTGGGAAGAAAATATAGGATCTCTGTATGATGGGACTAACACACTTCAAGTCCTATAGGTGCTTCTGGGAACAAAATATAGGTCTGTGTGATGGGACTAACACACTTCAAGTCCTATAGGTGCTTCTGGGAACAAAATATAGGATCTCTGTGTGATGGGACTAACACACTTCAAGTCCTATAGGTGCTTCTGGGAACAAAATATAGGTCTGTGTGATGGGACTAACACACTTCAAGTCCTATAGGTGCTTCTGGGAACAAAATATATGATCTCTGTGTGATGGGACTAACACACTTCAAGTCCTATAGGTGCTTCTGGGAACAAAATATAGGTCTGTGTGATGGGACTAACACACTTCAAGTCCTATAGGTGCTTCTGGGAACAAAATATATGATCTCTGTGTGATGGGACTAACACACTTCAAGTCATATAGGTGCTTCTGGGAAGAAAATGTAGGTCTGTGTGATGGGACTAACACACTTCAAGTCCTATAGGTGCTTCTGGGAACAAAATATAGGTCTGTGTGATGGGACTAACACACTTCAAGTCCTATAGGTGCTTCTGGGAACAAAATATATGATCTCTGTGTGATGGGACTAACACACTTCAAGTCCTATAGGTGCTTCTGGGAACAAAATATAGGTCTGTGTGATGGGACTAACACACTTCAAGTCCTATAGGTGCTTCTGGGAACAAAATATAGGATCTCTGTGTGATGGGACTAACACACTTCAAGTCCTATGGGTGCTTCTGGGAAGAAAATATAGGTCTGTGTGATGGGACTAACACACTTCAAGTCCTATAGGTGCTTCTGGGAACAAAATATAGGATCTCTGTGTGATGGGACTAACACACTTCAAGCCCTATAGGTGCTTCTGGGAACAAAATATAGGTCTGTGTGATGGAACTAACACACTTCAAGTCCTATAGGTGCTTCTGGGAACAAAATATAGGATCTCTGTGTGATGGGACTAACACACTTCAAGTCCTATGGGTGCTTCTGGGAAGAAAATATAGGTCTGTGTGATGGGACTAACACACTTCAAGTCCTATAGGTGCTTCTGGGAACAAAATATAGGATCTCTGTATGATGGGACTAACACACTTCAAGTCCTATAGGTGCTTCTGGGAACAAAATATAGGTCTGTGTGATGGGACTAACACACTTCAAGTCCTATAGGTGCCTCTGGGAACAAAATATATGATCTCTGTGTGATGGGACTAACACACTTCAAGTCCTATAGGTGCTTCTGGGAAGAAAATATAGGTCTGTGTGATGGGACTAACACACTTCAAGTCCTATAGGTGCTTCTGGGAACAAAATATATGATCTCTGTGTGATGGGACTAACACACTTCAAGTCCTATAGGTGCTTCTGGGAAGAAAATGTAGGTCTGTGTGATGGGACTAACACACTTCAAGTCCTATAGGTGCTTCTGGGAACAAAATATATGATCTCTGTGTGATGGGACTAACACACTTCAAGTCCTATAGGTGCTTCTGGGAAGAAAATATAGGTCTGTGTGATGGGACTAACACACTTCAAGTCCTATAGGTGCCTCTGGGAACAAAATATAGGAGCTCTGTGTGATGCCACTAACACACTAGAAGTCCTATGGGTGCTTCTGCAAAGAAAATAGAGGAGCTCTGTGTGATGCCACTAACACACTAGAAGTCCTGTGGGTGCTGCTGAGAAGAAAATATAGGAGCTCTGTGTGATGCCACTAACACACTAGAAGTCCTATGGGTGCTTCTGCAAAGAAAATAGAGGATCTCTGTGTGATGGGACTAACACACTTCAAGTCCTATAGGTGCTTCTGGGAAGAAAATATAGGTCTGTGTGATGGGACTAACACACTTCAAGTCCTATAGGTGCTTCTGGGAAGAAAATATAGGATCTCTGTATGATGGGACTAACACACTTCAAGTCCTATAGGTGCTTCTGGGAACAAAATATAGGTCTGTGTGATGGGACTAACACACTTCAAGTCCTATAGGTGCTTCTGGGAACAAAATATAGGATCTCTGTGTGATGGGACTAACACACTTCAAGTCCTATAGGTGCTTCTGGGAACAAAATATAGGTCTGTGTGATGGGACTAACACACTTCAAGTCCTGTGGGTGCTGCTGAGAAGAAAATATAGGAGCTCTGTGTGATGCCACTAACACACTAGAAGTCCTGTGGGTGCTGCTGAGAAGAAAATATTGGAGCTCTGTGTGATGCCACTAACACACTAGAAGTCCTATGGGTGCTTCTGCAAAGAAAATAGAGGAGCTCTGTGTGATGCCACTAACACACTAGAAGTCCTGTGGGTGCTGCTGAGAAGACAATATAGGAGCTCTGTGTGATGCCACTAACACACTAGAAGTCCTATGGGTGCTTCTGCAAAGAAAATAGAGGAGCTCTGTGTGATGCCACTAACACACTAGAAGTCCTGTGGGTGCTGCTGAGAAGAAAATATAGGAGCTCTGTGTGATGCCACTAACACACTAGAAGTCCTATGGGTGCTTCTGCAAAGAAAATAGAGGAGCTCTGTGTGATGCCACTAACACACTAGAAGTCCTGTGGGTGCTGCTGAGAAGAAAATATAGGAGCTCTGTGTGATGCCACTAACACACTAGAAGTCCTATGGGTGCTTCTGCAAAGAAAATAGAGGAGCTCTGTGTGATGCCACTAACACACTAGAAGTCCTGTGGGTTCTGCTGCTGAGAAGACAATATAGGAGCTCTGTGTGATGCCACTAACACACTAGAAGTCCTATGGGTGCTTCTGCAAAGAAAATAGAGGAGCTCTGTGTGATGCCACTAACACACTAGAAGTCCTGTGGGTGCTGCTTAGAAGACAATATAGGAGCTCTGTGTGATGCCACTAACACACTAGAAGTCCTATGGGTGCTTCTGCAAAGAAAATAGAGGAGCTCTGTGTGATGCCACTAACACACTCTTTCTAAATCAATCTTTCTAAATGAATCTATCTAACTCAATCTCTCTAAGTAAATCTCTCTAACTAAATCCAGCAGAGTGACACAGAACGATCCTGCTCTATCTACGCCGGAACAGCATGTGACCGGCGCAGACGGCGTGGCGGCCTTTTATAAGAGGGGGCGTGTACTAAAGCCCCTGAGCTGTAATTGGCTACAGGCGTCCTGCCTGTAGCCAATTATGGCTCTTCGAGTTTCCGGCGCTGTGATTGGCCAAGCATGCGGGGTCACAGTGCATGCTTGGCCAATCATCAGCCAGCAATGCACTGCGCCGGCCACGCCGGCCGCAATGCATTGCGGGGCCGCTCGCATCACACGAACGTGATGCGAGCGGCCAAAATAGTTCTGGGCTCGCCGAGCGAGCGAACACCCGGTGCTCGATGCGAACATGGGTTCGCATCGAGCACCGGGCCCATCCCTAGTATTCACTTATGTAAACATCACAATGTATTTCGATAACACTTTGTGAACATATATATGAGCGCTGCACTTTGTTTTCAATTTTACATTTTTTTCCACTGTGCTGGCTGCTACACATATGCATACTGACACAGAAGCACAGCACAATATATTCACATTTTTCTATACATGCTAATACATAAACACCTATAAAACATCCCTACACACATCAGAAGTGGAAAAAGTAGCCATAGAGCCCCTTCCAGCCTTGCAAACGTGGCCTGTGCATCCAAGTGGTAATTACCCCCGGTCATGAAAGGATAAAATAAAAGAGGTAGAAATTGAAATGCAAATATACCAAGTTTTTATTGTTTGTTTATGAAAGTATAATTATGGACCTATACACATTTTTTCCTTTTCCAACTATATATACTCTGATTAAACCAAGAGTCCTTTGGTAAAATCAATTGACCAGTGAAGTGAAGATCTAGTGTTCCTCTGGCCCATTCGCTGACACACTTTTGACCAATAGATTCCAAGCCTGCCCACCACGACAAGGTAGACTCTTCTAGGGCAGGACCTACACTAAACTACACTAAGCTACCCACTAAGCTACCCTACTGGATGCTAGTCATCGTTTTTCTAATGTTGGATGTATGTTTGTAGTAGGCCTCATCCTATAATCTGTGTGTGCGATCTACTCTCTCCTAATTTGGTTGCCTGTCTGTGTGCATCTCTCTAAATCATGGACCAGTCAGTTTATGTACATATGGACTTCCTCTGTTAGTGTAGGTCAGTGCATGCCAGTCATTGTATGTTGACCAGTGTGTGTAAGTAAATAAAATGTTAGTCCTGTTTTTACCTGAGCACATAGCCAAACTCATCTGCAATTTGGAGTTCATCTTGCCTTCGGTCAAAAAATCTCGGTCTTCCCGATTTGAGGATGAAGGAATCACATGCTCTGTCCATCTGTGCATACATCTTCAGCCTAAAGATCTCCTCCTTCCTTTCAGGTGCAAATGATTTTGAAAGCTCCGGGTTGTTATTTGGTTTAATGCCTTCACGTGAAGCAGGCTTAAAATGAAATTTGAATGCAATTTTAGTATTGGTGCACACAATATAATACCCAACATGTCAAGCATTAGAATTGCAAAACAGTATACACCTGAAGCTACCCCCAATTGCTGTAGTTGTTCTGTTGCTATACCACAGGCAGTTAAAGTGGGTGTATTGTGCCCCCTGCACAGTATACACCTGAAGCTACCCCCAATTTCTGTAGTTGTTCTGTTGATATACCACAGGCAGTGGTAAGGTGCATATTACCGCTGACTCATGGTCCAGCAGGCATGGACAAGGACGTTACCTATCTTTCACGGCGCATTGGGTGACTCTTCTGGCAGCTGGGAAGGATGCAGGACAAGCCTCCAAAATGCTACTACTGGTTGTGACACACCTCTCTCCTCCACCCCCTCCTCTTCTTCTTCCTCCATGGCCTTTTCCTGTGCTTTCTCCTCTGAACCAGTGGTGCTCCGTAGGCGTTCAAGGGGCTACGCAAGTACGCAGGCAAAAAGATGCCATGCCGTGCTTGCACTGGTGTGCTTGGGGGACAGCAGCCACACTGGGGCAGAGGTTCTGTCAGCTCTGCAGGGTCAGTCTGAGAGGTGGTTGACGCCACGCAAGCTTAAGCCAGGAATGGTGGTTTGCGACAATGGCACCAACCTCCTCTCCGCCCTCCGACAGGGACAACTGACCCATGTGCACTGTGTGGCTCACGTCCTTAACTTGGTGGTGCAGCTGTTCTTGGGCAAGTAACCGGGCTTACAGGATGTCCTGAGGCAGGCCAGGAAACTCTGTGTGCATTTCCGACAATCATATAATGCCAGTGCTCGGCTGGCTGAGCACCAAAAGGAGTTGAACCTGCCCAAGAACCGCCTTATCTGTGACATGCCCACCAGGTGGAACTCAACGTTGGCCATGCTGCAGCGGCTGCACACGCAGCAGAGGGCCATCAATGAGTACCTGTGCGACTACGGCACCAGGACAGGGTCAGGGGAGCTCGTTTTTTTTACCCACGCCAGTGGGCCATGATCAGGGATGCATGCACTGTCCTGTAACCATTTGAGGAGGCCACAAGGATGGTAAGCAGTGACAGTGCATGCATCAGTGACACTGTACCTCTTGTCCACCTGTTGGAGCACACACTGCATGGAATAATGGACAGGGCACTTGAGGCAGAACAGAGGCCGGAAGAGGAGGACTTCTTTGCCTCTCAAGGCCCCCTTTATCCAGACAGTGTTCCTGCTGTCCCGCTGATCACACAGGAAGAGGAGGAGGAGGAGGAGGATTGTGTCAGCATGGAGGTGGAGTCTGGCACTAAACATTAGCAGGAGCAGTGTTTTAGGGATGATTTACAGTCCCAAGAAACCCGTGGACTTGTACGTGGCTGGGAGGTGGCTGCGGATCATGACATCCTTAGTGACCCAGAGGAATCCAGGCCAAATGCCTCAGCTAACCTACGCTGCATGGCTTCCCTGATCCTGCAAAGCCTGCGGAAGGATCCTTGTATTCTTCGGCTCAAGGAGAGAGATCATTACTGGCTGGCAACTCTCCTTGATCCACGGTACAAGGGTAAGGTTGCGGATCACCACTGTCCACCATCTCGGTTGATCGACTGACCTTCATAAAGATGAATCAGTCTTCGATCACCACCAGCTACCAAGCACCTGAAGCTGATGTAACCGAATAATTTTTTTTGAAATGTCACATCCCTTCAAGACTGCCTATGCTGAGTGACTATCCTGTTATGTTGACTGACTATCCTCTTCCTCCTCAATGATCCTGCTGATAGCTTGGAAGAAAATTTTTGGTTCTGGGCGCCGCCGCCAGTGGCTAAGGCCTAATTTTTCAGCCCCTGTTTAACAGGGGCGTGTAAGTACAATTTTTGATGCAATGCTTTGCAGCAGGGCTCATTCCTGCACTCCAACTAGAGTATCTGGGAGAGGTTGCAGTGTCGTGGCACCAGCACCAGTGCCTAAAGCCCAATTTTTCAGCCCCTGTTTAACAGGGCCGTGTAATTACAATTTTTGATGCAATGCTTTGCAGCAGGGCTCATTCCTGCACTCCAACTAGAGTTTCTGTGAGGTGTTGAAGTGTTGTGGCACCAGTGCCTAAGGCCCAATTTTCCAGCCCCTGTTTAACAGGGGCGTGTAAGTACAATTTTTGATGCAATGCTTTGCAGCAGGGCTCATTCCTGCACTCCAACTAGAGTATCTGGGAGAGGTTGCAGTGTCGTGGCACCAGCACCAGTGCCTAAAGCCCAATTTTTCAGCCCCTGTTTAACAGGGGCGTGTAATTACAATTTTTGATGCAATGCTTTGCAGCAGGGCTCATTCCTGCACTCCAACTAGAGTTTCTGTGAGGTGTTGAAGTGTTGTGGCACCAGTGCCTAAGGCCCAATTTTTCTGCCCCTGTTTAACAGGGGCGTGTTATTACATTCCTGCTCTCCAACTAGAGTTTCTGTGAGGTGTTCCAGTGTTGTGGCATCAGTGCCTAAGGCCCAATTTATCTGCCCCTGTTTAACAGGGGCGTGAAATTAAAATTTTTGATGCAGTACTTTGCAGCAGGGCTCATTCCTGCTCTCCAACTAGAGTTTCTGTGAGGTGTTGCAGTGTTGTGGCACCAGTGCCTAAGGCACAATTTTTCAGCCCCTGTTAAAAAGGGGCATGTAATTACAATTATTGATATAATATTTCACAGCAGGGCCCATTCCAGCACCCACCGAGAGTAACTGTGAGGACTTACAGTGTTGTGGCACCACCGCCACCACCACCAAAGGCCCAATTTTTCTACCACTGTTCAACAATGGCATGAAATTACAATTCTTGATATAATAGTTCACAGCAGGGCACTCCAGCGCCCACCAAGAGTCACTTTGAGGACTTACAGTGTTAACTTGTGGCAACACCTTAGGGCCAAATTTCTGCAGAGCATATAGGGCAGGTCCCTACTTTCAAACAACCAACTTACAAACGTCTCCTAATTGCAAACGGAAGGAGACAACAGGAAGTTAGATGAAAAAAGACGGACGGCCACAAAAATTATACAGGGGTGATTACCCTTCCCTATGTTTTCCAAAAAGCTTAAAAATTGATTTTTTGACTGGAGCTACACTTTAAAAATGTACCAGTTCAAAATTACAAACAGATTCTACTTAACACAACAAACCTACACTGTCCCTGTCTTGTTTGCACCGCCTGTATACTGCTGTTCTGAATATATAGGGCCTGGGGGCCTCGCGCCTTTCCTTTTTTTAATTTGGGTATGGGGTTCCCCTTAATATCCGTACAAGACCCAAAGGGGCTGGTAATGGGCAGGGGGGGCTACCCATGCCATTTTTCTCAATGATTTTCATCCATATTGCCGGAACCAGACATTACATTAAAACGGCAAGCAGTTTTAAATGACTTTTTTTCCGTTAAATGTCATTTTGTGCAGGGACTGTTCTAAACACAGGAAACACCTGCCACTTCACAGGCATACTATAGACACCCCCCAGGCACGATATTTTTTCACTTTAAGCGTCATTAAAATCAGTGCTCCAGAAAAAACTGCCGTTTAAAAAAAAAATTTGCATTGATCCATGTCCCCTGGGGCCGGAGCCGGGTCCCCAAACTATTTGTAGGACAATAACTTGCATATTAGCCTTTAAAATTAGCACTTTTGATTTCAAACGTTTGAGTCCCATAGACTTTAATGGGGTTCTAAAGTTCGCGCAAATTTTCGGTCTGTTTGCAGGTTCTGGTGCGAACTGAACCGGGGGGTGTTTGGCCCATCCCTAGTGGCAAGTTATACTTAATTTCTGGGACGGGAGATTCATGGATGTGCAGCTGACAAATTTGCAGCAACTGTGTAATGTTATCATGTCAATATGGACCAACACCTTGTTGAATTTATGCCACAAAGAATTAAGGCAGTTCTGAAGGCAAAAGTGGGTCCAACCTGGTACTAGCAAGGTTTACCTAATAAAGTGGCCGGTGAGGTTATATATTATATTGTCAATCATTCTTTCAGTAGTAGTTTTTCAGTAGGATATGTTCTGTGCTCAGATTCTGCAGCACCAGCAATTTTCAATTAAATAGAAGGGGGCACCATGATACTTTTGCTTACTAGTGGGTCACTAATATTGAAAAGTCCTAGCTCTGAGCAGGGAAAAAGTGACTAATGCTGCATACACACGGTCTGACTTTCCGGCAGAAAAAGTCTGACGGAATCTTTTCATCGGCTATTCTGATTGTGTGTGTGCTTCATCAGACTTTTTTTTTTCAAAAATTCTGACGGACCTAGAAATAGAACATGTTTTAAATATTTCTGACGGAACCAATTCCTATCAGGAAAACTGCTCGTCTGTATGCTGTTTCGACAGACCAAAAACTACGCATGCTCTAAAGCAAGTACGAGACAACAGCTATTGGCTCCTGGCTTTTGAACTTCCTTTTTCTAGTCCCGTCGTATGTGTTGTACGTCACCATGTTCTAAACGGTCGGACTTTGGTGTGATCGTGTGTAGGCAAGACAGTTTCAGCTGAACTCCGTCGGAAAAACCTTCAGAGTTTATTCCGACGGGAAAACCGGTCGTGTGTACGCGGCATTAGATTTCCCTCTGAACCAATGCAATTGTGCTGCCCAGGGGTAATGATAAGATTTCCCTATCCAAGCTTCCAAGTTTTTAATAGATATCTATTAAAACAAGTTCCCACTAATTTGTTCCACCTATATGTCTTCTTCCAGGTTCGGCAGCTCCTAGTGAAGATCATATAGAAGAAATGTGTCAGTCGGAGCATAAGGTGGGTGACATGAGTTTGATTAAAGTTTTTTTATGATGTTTTTAATAAACTTATATATTTAATTTTTTTTTTTTTTTTTTTATTGTTTATACACTGATCCTGCAGACACTGGAGTCACAGACATTATATAAAAAAAGAAGTCAGCTGAGTTTGGAGTTATAGAGGAGAAAGCTTGAAAATAATCAGAGGAGAGAGCTGGTAGAAAGTGAAAAGCATGATTTACAAGTGCAGACTGGCCTAAATATTAGAATACATGGTATTCTCCAGTTGGTAAGTGTTCAGAGTGTCAGTTGCATTGGTAGAGCTAAATTTGAACGAAAAACTAGGCAGATTTTCTATTTCACAGGATTTAAAAAAAAGCTGTAACAGCAGCTTTACTGGAAGAAAATCATGTTAATTTTGATGCTTGAATTAATTCACAGAAACTTGATAAAAGCTGGTTAAAAGTTAGAAAAGATGGGATACGTTTTTTTATTTAGAGGAAGATATTTAGCTTTAATGGAGATTACACTTCTAGAAACAAAGTTGTCAGCTGTGCTTGATATCCCCCTCCCAAATCTGCTTTTTTTTTTGCTTCCTCTGTGGCTGCAGCTGGCTCTCCTATGCTAGTTATAGGCTCAGACTTCTCCTGATCCATCAGTCAAGTCACATCTAGTCCCCTCCACTGAAGCATACTATTAAGGCCAGCCAGGGCAAAGATTCACCCCCCCCCCCCCATCAAGAGTTTTTGGGAAGTTTATGGAACTACTTAGGAATTTGGCAACCAGCTTCAGGGGTCAGGTGACATTTATCAACATCTCTCAGGAGAGGAGAGACTGTCTTTAAAGAGACAACCTCAAAGACAGAGTTTGTGCCTGGACCGAAGAAGAAGGTGACACAAGCATGCCTGAACCAGCAAAACCTGGTAGGACAGTCTCTCCTGTATCCACTGCTTTCTAATTCATTCATAAGATGAAGGATGCTTTATTGCATAGTTAATCAGTACGTGCATTACATTTAAACAGAAATTCCTATAATGTTCCATGGTATGAGGATATTTAACTTTTGTTCAGGTGTTCTTGTATTTTATGTCCAGTGTAAGGTAAATTGCTTTGATTGCTTTTAGAAGCAGTTTGGTCCATAGTCTTTTAAGCAATATTTAAACATTTCACTACTACACCTGGATTGTGCAGATTATCTCAATACTTTTCCATTAGTGTTAATAAACCCTGTGGCAGGAAATAAAATATAGTAATTCAACTGCTACAAACTGTAACAATGTAGATACGTAATCAATAACAATTAACATAACACATCTTATTTTATATACTTCTTTCACAAATATGCTCATGCAATGTAAATTAAGGGTAAACTGTTATTTTTTAGCACGTTTTGCTAGTAGTATGTAATAATTTGTGCAAAGGGTAAAACATAGTTTATCATCACATTGAAGGAAAGCGTTTTCAAATTGCAGAGCCATCAGCATCTTTGCATGTGAAGTCACAAATGTGCAGAGATGGTGAAAAGACATCACCTAATTGCTTCCTGCTATATACAAAGATTATTAAGGTACCTCTGCCCAGACACTCCTATTAATCCAATAGAAATGCTTCATTTATAACAATTGGTCTGCATACAAGCAGAGGATGCTTACAGTAAAAACTGTTGTACTTAATAGCTTACAAGGTGTACATATGTGATGCATTTGTTGCCAGAAAAAGAATATTTTAGGAATCACGTGATAAGGAGAAACAAATACAGTAAATCCTTGGATTGCAAGCATAATTCATTCCAGAAACATGCTTGTAATCCAAAGCACTTGTATATCAAAGCGAATTTCCCCATAAGAAATAATGGAAACGCAAATATTTTGTTCCAAAACCATTTATTCATAGGTCCTTCAGTTTATAGTCCATATAAAAAATGTATAGCAATGTGACCAGGTTGTGTAACCATAAAATGTCCATCCACAAATGGAAGCCTCCACAAAGGGATTAGAAGCAAAATTCAGCAGGAGCTACAGAGTATAAAAGAGAGGTGCCTCTAAGTGTAGCAATATGTTGCTAAATGTTGTACCTTTAATACATGTTACCATATTGCTACACTTAGAGGCGTCTCTCTTGTCTTTTATACTCAGTTGTGACATGACGCTACTTGTATATCAAGACATCGCTTGTATATCAAGTCAAAATGGATTTAACAATTTTGTTTGTCTTAAAAAATGCTCTCAAACCAAGTTATTCTCAAACCAAGGTTTTACTGTAATCAGCATGTCTGAATATCTTTAGCATGAAAAAGAATTGTCTGTTTTTTAGCCTACATTTTTTTTTTTCATTAAAATAGCATTTAAATAATTGAATATGCTTGATTACACTATTGCCTTTCATATAAATTGTTTTGCAATTGTAATGAAAGGAATAGTGTATATTTGGGTATGAAAAATACCTGTTGCTTGTCTTTGAATACCTGAAAAGTGTCAGCTGCCTGTAAATAAACAATTTTTCCACCTTTTAATTAAATTTGGCTGTTGTTCAAAATTATTCTTGACCATCAATAAGATTCAAGGTTGACATTTCCATGCATGAAAAGGATGTTTCAAGAGATATATGATAAGGACAATCAACCAATAACCTGCATGTATAAATATATTTAGTGTAAAAAGTATTTTTTTCAGTCTTAGGTGCAATTTTTTTTTTTTTATAAAAATAACATTTAACACTTATGTATCTTTTTATTTATACTTTACCCCTTTATATATTTGTTAGCAGTGTTCATTCAAAAGTGTGTGTGCGGGAAAGTGTGTGTGCACGTGTAAATGAAAATACCTGGCGTCCATATAATGTTAATATTTCTGTATCAGTTTCATCTTTTTAAATTCAATTTGGCTATTATTCAAAATTATTCTTGATCATCAGTCAGATTCAAGGTTGAAATTTCAATACACTGTAGGCTCAAGTGGCAAAAATCATTTAACAGCTATTATCTGAATTAGTATATGGAACAGCCATAAGAGTTGTTTTTCAAATGTAATCCAGCATCAAACAATCATAGTGTACTAATATCTTGAGACCCAGTATCTAACAATCATAGTGTATTAATATCTATGTTTGAGTGATAGGTGCTAAGCATTTGAAATTTAAACAGTCTGAGAGCCTGATGCCGCCTTTGATATGTTGGTCTGATGGGATAATTTTCCATAGCACTTATCCAAGCACCAGCATAAAACATATGATAAACTTTCTATTAATATTAGCTGGCAGCTTGAAGTGTAAAACATATGATAAACTTTCTATTAATATTAGCTGGCAGCTTAAAGTGCTTTCATTAAGAACATAAAAATGTATGGGTTTTCTCTATTATCATAGCCAAACTTATTGTACCAACATTTGATTTTTGATTAGACAAACAATTGTTATGAAAGCTATACAGTTAAAGGCTAAGTCTACAGTTACTGATATTGTAGCCTTTGGTGGATGCTGGTAAACTGAATCAGCTTTTAGATTTTAAGTCTCCTAGGGACTCCAGTGGTAAGATGATATATACAGCTTTAGACATCAAAGTTCTACCTACCCTCCCCAAACCCCCAGCTATTAAAAAGTTATGCAAGGGGCTCTTCCCACTGCATTCCACCAAATGTAAAATGCATGGAGAATAAATTAGTTGGAAATAAATACTCCTTGAAATGGCCATAGTGGGAGTATGGGGGTGAGGCATTGCTTTTGGGATTTTGATGATGACCAATGTCTGAATAATTCTATACAAGGCATGTCAAACCATAGAGAAACAGTGTCCTGAATTCTGGGGCCCAATTAGGTCTGTGGAGGGCCGCACTTACCCAATAGCAACAATTACAATACACTATTGCTTTGGGATTAAAATGTTATTATAAAAAAAAATTTAAACTCTTAGTATGAGATTTCGTGTATGCAAGTGCCATCCTGCAAAATTTTGACTTTTGCAAAGGCATAGAACACATTTCTTGGGGTATTATCTAGTGAGGCAGGGCCTTAAAGTAAACCTATGAAAAGTAACAAATGTAGCAGGAACTGGTATACCGGGTCTATATTCTGTCTAGAAGTGCAAGGTCCTCACAAAGTGGTGTGTTTTCTCCTGTTAACAGTAATGCTATAGTCACTGTTTCCGGCCTACCGCCCTCTATGAATCATGCCTCACTGCTGGCTTAACTATGTGAAATGTTTCCCCCACTAACTAATATTTAAGTTGATGATAAAGATGAAGCTACCATGAGGCTAGCTGCAGATATAACAATATCAAATAACCACTGATAGTGATTGTGCAAAAAATTGTGCAAAAAATTGTGCAAAAATACTAGGCAAATAAAGTGCAAAATAGTGCTACAATCTGGAAAACAATAAATGTGCAAATAACAATTGTGCAATAATTGTGAAAACAATGGCAAAATGAAGTGCAAATAGCAATCCAGGACTTCCAACAGTGCAAAAAGGTTCTTTGTGCAAATAAATAGAGTCCAATGTGTAAAACAGTCTCTTTAAAAAGTGCAACAAAATCCAAATAAAGTACTGAATCCAAACATGCGGGCCAATTCATCCGATGTAAAGTGCATGTGCCACAATCTAACTAGCATCCTCCATCCAGTGTGGGTGATAACGCTTCCCCCAGCCTCTCACCTCATGTATCGAATAAATAAGCCAAACTTGAACAATCCACACTGGCCAATCGGTCCCTGGCAGATTGATTCCCTGGTTACTCAGGAACAATCAAACTCTCAGGATGACAACGCTCAGTGACATGGAAAAGTAAGAGGAGGGCTCCATGGTGCAGTATTTTGCTAACACTTTTAATATAATTAGTAAAAACGTACAATTGATGTAACAGGTAAACAGCATGTACATACAGAAAAAACTTCCGATCTCGGCCTGCGACTTGAAGTGACGTCACCACGACTCTTTTGCCTGACGCGTTGCATCACTGTCCACATGACTATCTCAAAGGGTACCCAAAGGGAAAAAGATAGCAATAAAAAATAGAATACAAAAATTGAAACAGTTTTTATTCGAGTGGGGAAGGGTTAGAACCTCTTTCAGGTTCTTCTTTCCGTTACAATTTTCCTTTTCATCCTACCTAGGCAACAGGCTATGACAGGAAATAAAGGGAACTCTTCCCATTAAGAACACAAAGAGCATTACAATCTTGATAAAAGTCTTCCCCAATATATAAAAAAAATAAATAAATTTGTCTGTAAAACAATTTATGCCTTATTTAGTAAAAATTCTTAAACACCGTAAGAAAATCTCTCTTTTATAGAATCAATGGACTAGAAGTTAACTGCATGCTTTAATACATAACCACACTCATACTATTTTAATATAAGTTAAGAGCTTCTGAAAGTTTTAAAGTGATACTAAAGTCTCATTTGTTTTTTCTTTAAAAATAACAAACATGTTATACTTACCTGCTCTGTGCAGTGGTTTTGCGCAGAGCAACCCAGATCCTCCTCTTCTCAGTTCCCTTGCCGACACTCCTGGTCCTTCCCTCCTGTTGAGTGCCCCCACAGCAAGCAGCTTGCTATGGGGGTACCCGAGCCGAGCCGCAGCTTCCTGTGTCCATTCAGGCACGGAGCCACGGCCTGGCCCCGCTTCCGTTCTCTCCTTATTGGCTCACTGACTTTGATTGACAAGATCTCAGCCAATAAGGAGAGAGAGCCTCATGCAACATCGCTGGATCGAGATTGGGCTCTGGTGAGTATTAGGGGGGCTGCCACACAAAGAAGGCTTTTTATCTTAATGCATAGAAGATAAAAAAAAAACTTCTGCCTTTACAACCACTTTAAGTATTTTTACACAAAATTCAAAAATTTGACATAATAATTAAAATGTGTGGTAATTGCCCTTTATGCACATATATGAACAAGGGCTATCGCTGGTTACTTAAAAGTTACTGGTGGAGAATAATGCAGTAGGTGATTTGACAAACAAGTAAGTTGTACTAAGACCCTGAAATTATACAACTCACTGGTGGTTGAAAGCCACATGTTGCTCATCACCCACAGTTTGGAGAACATTTGTCTAACAACATGTTCAGATGATAAGCAGGTTTTACATACTGTGTAATAATTAACCAGACTAATAAGGTAAAATTAAAATCATAATATAAATGTCTATGAGACACTCAGTGATCACATAACATCAACATTAGTGTTTATTTAGACCCATTCTTTCCATCACGTGTCTATATCAATTACCCATTTTGTAATGACAATCACCCTAGGACATTTTTGAAAGTGTTCAGGTTTCAATAATTATGGCACTAGGAAGAAAGACATTCTCCTCTTGGTACGTAAGGTTCCCTGATCTAAATCCCTCACTCGTTACTTAGATGATTGACAACAACAATGTAACATGCTGATCTACATTTCATAATGCTGGCTGGTCTGGTGAAGCTTTACTCTAAATAAACTAAGTAAGGACTTATGGAGAATAGTCAGTGCAGTGATTGTTGTAATTCTGTTATCTTATAGACGGACTACAACAAATTATCACTGCATTCCCTAGAGCAGCTTAGACATGTGTTTGTTCTGTGGCTCTAAGCCTTCTTTATTGCATAAAGAATTGTAGTTATTACAGATTTAGTATTGCTAATGCTCTCTAAAACCTATGTAGGAGGCTGTATCAAGAGATTATGCATCCCTAGGCACATGCAAATGCTGCCACCTCTTTTTTATTGGTTCATCTGTTTGGTCCACAACCACATTATATACTTCTAGTTGGGATTTTAAACCAGAATACATTATTATAAGCAGCATGTTCTCTGCCTTGTATACAGTGCAGCCACTACACTGTAATGTCCACCAGTCTTGGGACTGTTCTTAGAAACACCTTTGCCCAATGCTTGCTTCATTTCTGCTCTTGGATTATTTTACAAATGTCTAAAGATTGCCAGAGAAGGCAATCATCCTTTAAGGAGGGTGTCACATGGTCCTTGATTTCTTGGCATTAGGGCTGACATCTGCTTTCTTTCCAGTGAGAGTAGCTGGGGTGGCCAATAACTGCACTGTCATTCTTGGGTGGATGGTAGGAGGGCAAGACCTAAACCAAAATTCTGTACTTCAACAGAAAAAAAAAGAGATTGAAAGCAGCAAATGGTGTCAGTGGTGGTGGGGAGGTGGCTGGTTATGGATTTTCCATAAAGGTAATAAAAGACAGGCTGGGAGGGCTACATTTAGGCAGAATGTTTGGTTTTAAAATAGCTGACAGGTTTAACGACAAGTGGTAAAACGTTAAGGCTGAGTTCACACCTATGCGCAGGAGATTTTGACCGGCTCTCCATGGAGACGGTTCGCATATGTCAGCTGCGGCTCCAGTGCGAATTTGCACAGGAGCCCTGTGCGTCTTTTGGTCCATTTCACGTCCGAATTTAGCCAAAAATTTGGGCTGAAATCGGACCTCAAACGGTGAACCAGGACACACCAGACCCCTGCTGTGAGCCGCCTGCGGCGATGGTGTGAACCTAGCCTAAAACAGTAAAACATATTAGTAGATGTAGGGACATTGGTTGGATGTCTGTCAGAGCTAGTAGGTACATACATAACTGTCATAGATAAGTGTTAATGGACTTCACATTAACAGGTTATTAAACCTCACTGGTGAAGCAATGCTCATTAGGCACGTACATCAAGCTGGTCTTGCAATCTTCAAATACAGAGCTTCTGTTACCTACATCTTCTCAACTTGATAAATATTATCCCCCCCCCCCCCCCCCGTAACTCATGCCAGTTAGAGGACTTAAACAGCCAGGTCCTATCTTCTTGCTAAGCTTAAAGACTGATAGGGTGTTGGCCATTCCCCATCTGTTAAAACGAATACGTACTGTCTGGTACAAACATATGATTGAGCTGATGATTGATTACCAGACAAATGGATCTTGGGTGTCTCCCTTCACTAAAACTTAACAGATCAAGGTTATCTCTTACAATTCATGCACTGTTCAATTATAGACATAATTATGTTGAAGATTAACCACATTTTTCCAATAAAAATACATATTTTTTTTATAAAACTAAAACAATACCTATAAACAGTTTGTATGTTTTTATTAGAAAAAAATCTGACCCAATATTTTTTATTGACTAATATAACATTTATAAAATACAGATGTGTGTGCATACTTTCTTTTTTTTCTGTAGGCTTAAGCCCCATACACACGGTCGGATTTTCCGATGGATTCTGTCCTATCGGACAATGTTGTCGGAAATTCCGACCGTGTGTAGGCACCATAGGACATTTTCCATTCCGACGGACAAAGTTGTATCTCCTGCTCTAAAAATTTTCCGACAACAAAGTCCGATCACACCAAATCCGATCGTGTGTAGCGAATTCCGACGGACAAAGTGCCACGCATGCTCAGATCACATTACAAGACCAAAGCTATTGGCTACTAGCCTCTACGTAGTCCCGTCGTAGGCAACAAATGTCACCACGTTCAGAATGATCGGATTTTCTGACAACTTTGTCCGACCGTGTGTATGCAACACCAGTGTCGGACTAAATCCGTCGGACCAAATCCGATGGATTTGGTGGTCGGATTTTCCGACCGTGTGTATGGGGCTTTAGGGTGGATCATAAACGAGAAGATAATCTAGGCAACAATATCTACTGTGACAAATAACCACAGCTGGTCAAGGGCATGGTGAAGGAGGGCATATGTCACCCAGACTTTTGCGTTTATCAGGTAGACTGGTTGGCCCCCTGCAATTTGGCTGTTTAGCAGTAGACAGGGGGTTAATGGCTGAACATACCCTCTCACACTAATTAATAAAGTGTAGTAGGGAGAGGCTAGAGAGAGAAACTCAGTCTTTGGCAGGAACAGCCTGAGACTAGGAGCTGACCAAACATTCCAGTGAACAACCTGGAGGCTAAAGATTTGTGTAGAGGTAATGTATCCTAAAAACCCTTATGAGGGTGGACTTTTCTTATTGTTTTGTTCTGCAGACAAAAAAAAGAAAGAAAGAAGCCCTAAAATACATCCTGACATGCTGATTTGTTCCTTACAATTGCTCCATTTGATGCTGATCCCTACACTACCCATCCTCAAAAAATTCACCATGTACTTTCCCAGACTTGTTGAATCTATAAGTGATACATGTGGGCACAGGGAACAAACTAAAAGATAACAAAAACTAAGACTAAACTTTAATATATTGCATCTTAACAGTCCTTATATGTGGTAGCTGCTAGAGCTGGGCGAACAGTTTGAGCCAAGCAAAAGTATGGCCCGAACCTCGCCTGTTCGTCGAACACCTGAATTTGCGGGGCGCTCAGCGGGATGTTTGCCTGCCGAGTGCCCCACAATGCACTGCATGCTGCACAGTGCCTTCTAAGCACTAATTGGGCAAAGCTTTGCCCAATCAGGGCACAGTGAATAAAAAAATCATTGCAGGCTATAGAAAATGTTTAAAAATTTGGTGTGGGGTCCCCCCCACACTTCATACCAGGCTCTTTGGGTTTGGTATGGATTTTAAGGCAAACCCCATGCCAAAATGTAAAAACGGAGTGGGGTCTCAACAAAATCCATACCAGACCATTATCTGAGCATGCAGCCTGGCACCCCACCCCTCTTGAATCATACCAGGCCATATGCCCTCAACATGGGGGGTGCTTTGGGGCAGAAAGGCTCTGCCCCCCCACCCCAAAGCACATTATCAGATTCTGATAAGCCCTTGGCCCGCAGGGCCCCACAACCACAGCCTAGGGTTGTCGGGAAGAGGCC
Source organism: Lithobates sylvaticus (assembly GCA_028564925.1). Taxonomy (NCBI): domain Eukaryota; kingdom Metazoa; phylum Chordata; class Amphibia; order Anura; family Ranidae; genus Lithobates; species Lithobates sylvaticus. The sequence goes on along the minus strand of CM053035.1, from coordinate 138,418,797 downwards.
TCTGTCCCCATTAACATGGAGAAAAGGTGCTTTGGGGTGGGGGGCGCTTGCTTGTCTCCCCCTTTCCTGGCCTGCCAGGGTGTGTGCACGGATAAGGGTCTGGTATGGATTTGGGGGGGGGACCCCACTCCGGTTTTTTAAACATTTTTGTATTGCCGGCAATTTTCTTTTCTTTATAAATGTCAGTTTTGCTGCAGCAGGTTCTATACACGTTACAGCACTACTTTACAGGCAGACTAAGGGGACCCCCCGGCACTATATTTAAAATAATTCCTGCTGATCTTGCAAGGAAAACAGTGTTCTTGTCACTTCCTGTGAGCTGAACTGGAAGCAGAAATAATAATCTCCCCATCCCCGATATAATGGGGATTAAAAATGGCAGACACGTTTGAAGTTCAGAAAGAGAAAAATTGTTATTCGCAGGTTTATCAAGTGAAATTAAAAGAAGCCCAAAAAGAAAAACAAATACAGCCACTCCATCTGAGGAGGACTTGTAAGCTACAATATAATAATTTTGTTTGGGATTTAGATATGTTTTAAGCTTGGACCTGGTGACACCACTTCCTATTACCTTTTCATCCACTTCTCATAATGCTTTTATTAGATTCTGGGAGATCCATATCTGAGATAAGATGATCTTTTTTAATAACAAGAATCTTAGGAAATAGCTTACTGCAAACATGTGTGACATCCTTGTGACAGAAAGGTACATAATTTTTATCTCATGGCAATAAAATGGAAAGATGGAGGAAATTAGAGATCAGAGAAAGAAGATAAAGCCATGAACACTTTATTTGCATACTAAAATTCCTGTACACCTGGTTATTTTGGGCTGCCAAAAACTGAAATATCAGCTTTAAAGTCAATCCGATTTATTTGTAGCCTTTCAAAGTTACATGACATTGTTATGTAAAATTAAAATAAAAGGAATAACTTTTATAAAAGGCTAGTGTGTCTACAAATAAAATACACAGGCAATTTATTTAAGTGTAATATGATTTCCTATATTTAGACTGAAAATATTTGGCAAAGCTTTATTTTGTAATAATTAGAATAGAGCAGCTGCTATACATTGGCTTAGATGTGTATAAAGCTACATATCATATATCACTTATACATGAAAGGCCTAAAATTCCAAGGGTGCCTGTTGAGAAGGCGGTACTTGTCTTTACTTTTTTTGGGCGGACATTAATGATTAGCTCTAAAGTTTTTAATGTATTACAGTACATATACTTTACATATTATCCAAGCTCAATATGATGGCAGAGCCTGGATTCAGCTCACCATTATGTAGAATATGCCTGATGGTCCTCCTTACATATATATTAGCAGCCCTTGAAATGTACTTGAAAAAGTTGGAGTATCCCTATTTACTTTAATCTTTTCAATTCCTTAATTGTGTCACTCTGCACTATAAACACATATTTTGAGATGGATCCTTTTACCAAACATAAAATTGAATTGTTACTTTATTCTAAGGGTGGACCATGTATAATAGCACTCTATGATATATCCAAGTCATCTGTTCATATGAATGTACTTCTGAAAGACTATTGTTAACACATATGCGGAGAGTCATAACCACATTATTGCAGTCCCTGGGGAGTGGTACAAGAGAAAGAAATCCAAATGAAGGCTTGAAAGAATTTAAATGACAGATATGCTGATAACAGCAGTGGAAAAAACTGAAAGCCTATGTGGTGTAAAGCTGCATAGTTTTTACCTCCATTTTGATCAAAAACTGGCTTAAGGTGGCCATAGATGGATCAAAATTTGATCCATGTGTGGCTACTGCAGTTGAATAGAAGTTGATCTACCAATCAACTTCTGTTAAACCATCCTGTTGGATACAAAACGCTCAGCCAAAGACTGCAGTACTGATTTGTGTATTCTGACAATGAGGGAGTCCCCCCACTATCAGAATACAATAGCACAGCTGGGAGGATTCCCCATCCACCTCAAATTGGTGCATAGAGAAATCAGTTAAATTTTAGTGCTGAACAAAAAAAGGACCAGTTTTAGTGAGCTAACAGGTCAGTAGAGAAGGACATCCCCGGCAGCTGGATCTTAGAGAAATCTGTGCTGAGATGCTTCATACTTTTCCTGTTTCTGAACTTTCACTTCACTGCTGGGGTTAATAGCTTTGGTTTTCTGTTAAGTGGCTGCAAAAAGTTCCCAACTGTCACGTCTACCACAATGCAGGTGGTCAGACACTATAGTTGGCTACTGTGTGCTTCACCTATAGCAGCCCCCTTTCCCTTAAGGCAAGTCGGCTTGGTTCCCCCGGGGACTTATACACAATGCTATAGTGCCTGGCCACCATGCCAGGGCAGATGCAAAAAGGAGCAAACAAACAGACTACTTGCAGTTAGAAAACAGATAGCGTCGTTCTATGACAGCCTGGGTAAAAGGCAGGCTGAGTTCAGGGAATAGTCCAATATCAGATCCAGGTCATACACAGGGAAATCCAAACTAATGAAGCAGGGCAGACAGACAGGGAGCTTGATCAGGAACAACAGGTATCAAAGGACAGAGCGTTTGACTTGGTTATAACAGGTGACTGACCACATCAATCACCCAGCAGGTGGACACAAACAGGGAGAATACAACAGCCAAAACCTAGATGCTGGAATGAGGAGCACTTAAGTGTTCCTGACACAAACAAGGACCTTTTATTGCTTCTCCTGCCTGAACCACAATCTGGGAATTGGGGAGAAACTATCTTGACTCATCAAACCATTCCCCATTCACAGATGCCCCCCCCCCCCCAGGCCTCTTTTCCCACAGCACACCTCTTCCTCCCATTCCCCTCAGAACACATCTGCCTCCAGTACCCCCTGCAGTACACCTTTGTTTCTAATGCCCCTCCAGTACATCTCTGCCTCCAATGCCTCTACCAGCACATCTCTGCCTCCACTGCCCCCCCAGCACACTGCCTGCAATGCCTCTCCCAGCACACCTCTGCCTCCAATGCCCCCCCCCCAGAACACCTCTGTCTCCAATGCCTCCCCCAGCACACCATTGCCTCCCCCAATGCCTCCACACCTCTGTCTCTAATGTCCCCCCAGAACACCTCTGTTTACATTCCTCCCCAGTACACCTCTGCCATTACTGTTCCCCGTTCCACAACTCTGCAGACTAACAACATATCCTCACTATCTGTACAGTTACAGTACTCCACATCTTATTGCTGATTCTCTGGTGTATATACACTGAGGGCAGACCTGGAGAGTTTGAGTCAACCCACAATGTCATGTGACTGCCTTGCACAGACACTTTTTGGCACCTATTCAGAAGCCAGTGCCTGCCCAGGAAATATGCACTGCCCCTCATCCCAGCTAGAATGTACGCTGAAAGGTGGAGAGGGGAAGTCCTGGGCTATATAGTATGTGGCCTGTCATAATGTATGGCAATGTGTGTGGGCGCATGCTCAATAACTCTTAGCAAGCCTCACACTCATTCCTAGGACACAATTTCTAGGACACCGCTTATGACATAGTTGAGGCAGGGTGATTAGTGGAAAAGCAGGACTGTCCCGTTAACAAGTATGTTTTATATTCAGTTAGGTAGGCCCTCTTACTACATATTTGTTAATATAAATTGCAAAATATGGTTGTGTAGCCAGATCAGATATACATTGGCACAATTGTCTAATCTTGCCATTTTGATTGTTGTTGAAAAAGGTTGCCACATGCAGGATTTGCCTGTATCTCTCTCATCTAATCCCTATCACTAGACTTAAATGCTTGACTGAGCTGAACATTTAGGTTTATGGAAGGTACATCTGTGGCAGATGTTTGTGATGACTGGATTGTGCCTGAATGTCTGAATGTTCTGTTATACTTAGTGCTCTAGTCATGTGATAGTCTGCTAAAGAAAAGCAAGACTTCGTTTGGTTCATTTATTGAGTCTCTTTACCAGTGTGCTTCATGGCTGCACCTTATTTTTATTATTAAATTAGAACCCCACCGCACTTTTATGAGTAATCAAGAAAAATAATTAGCTTATTCCAATCAACCCACTATACAAATATGGTTCCAAGAAACCAACAAAACATCCATATTAATAATACCTTAAGGTAAAATAGAAATAAACCAGAACAAATTATCTAGTTCAATACAGCACTAAGTGAATATTTATCCCCTTAATAACGTGTCACAAAAAATATATATAAATGAAAATATCACCTACAGTATATATATATATATATATATATATATATATAAAATTTATTTTTGTGACACAGTAATAAGAGCATATACAGGATATATAGCACTTGTATTGAACTAGAACTAGCTTATTTGTTCTGGTTTATTTATATTTTACCTTATTTAGATTGCTAGGCAATTGATCCAAAGTTCTTCAGGCTAAAAAAGACAAATTTCAACCAGAAATTTAGTACATGTGTAATATAGTAGCTCTCCTGTGGTTCATTGTATTGGTAATGTAGCATTAAAAGACATGCTACAAACCAGCAAGCAGCTGTGTTACTCCTCCAGGGATTGACAGAGGTGCAGACATGTCCTTTAACCCTTGTAGTGCTCAATTTCTAAAATCCACTGACAAGTTGTCCAAAGATAGATAAAGGTTAAATAGACAGACAGATATAACACTCATATCCTTCAAGTTAAACATGATAATTGTATATGAATAGATATTACATATGATTAGACCCACTGCACCCTGTTTAGGAATTACTTTTCCAAAAAAAAATATCCTAAAAGTTATTTGATTGATATATTGGCAAATCACTTGCATGTGAAGAAAGGTTTTCCTATTGGTACAAAAAGAGGTCCTTTAACTATTAATTTGTTGAATGCCCAATTGCAATGGAAAAACAAACTGGATTAAAAAGTGACGCTTGCTGTGTTTCTTTAACTAATGGCATCCATGAATGAAAGGATAGTATGAAAAACATTTTGATACAGGGAATTTATGTAAATGCATAACTACTAAAGTTTGTGGGGGTTTAAATTTGAGGGTAAAGTAGAAATATTTAGTGCTGCCACCCAATCAGTACAGCATTAATAGAGCTCACATAAAAGTGATCTGCACCACTGTTGCTGGTCTTAAAATCTTGTTTATTGTAGAAACCACAGTGTACAGGTCAGAGATAAAGTTTGTTAACTCACCTTATCTGTAACCTGTACACTGTGGTTTCTGCAATAAACAAGATTTTAAGAGCAGTAGCGGTGGTGCGAATCACTCTTATGGATTTAAATTTGATGGGCATGCATTTTAAACTAGTTATGTAACCATGCAATGTTAAATATATTGTTAAATTTGCAGTATGTGTGAAGAGTGAAAAGATGGTTATCCAAAGATGTAAGAGGCTGGGAAAGTAATCCAATCACGGAAAGATCTTCCTTTCCGCTCATATAAATCTGCACACTAGTATCAAATGACCATGGCACCCACATGGCATACTTGATCATGGTAAAAATGGATGCCGACATCAAAGGTTTTAAAGCAGCAACCATGCCTTATTGAGGTGGGTACTGACATCAAATATGACAATAAAGGACAGAAACTAAATGTCATTCCATCAAATTTTAATTAATTCATTGGCAAATCTGATGTTATCATTACTTGTTAATTGAGATGAAATACAATGGACCTTGGTGCTGTATTAGAGCACCACACTAATGCTTTAACTTAAAATAGAAAATGAAGGGTATATTAGTGTATACAGTAGCTTTAAAGCAAGTGATACATTGTCATCCTAGTAATTCAGATGTCTGAGATATGATCTCATTTGCAGCCTTACTTTTCCATTACTTGGAAGTCTATTGAGGGAGGGGGCAGTAGGAACAAATTCCTACTTTGCATCTTTATTAAAGAAGCCCTGATTGGTTACTCATGCATATATTTACATACAGCACCATTAAAAGCTCAACCTCTTAATCCTCATAAGCTTTGCATCCCTTACCCTCTGGGAGAGACTAAATTTGTCTCTGTTGCATGTTTAATCAACAGTCTGTTACTCTATACTCTGTGTCTTAAATAGGAGATACCCCTGAAAGCCAGCAAACCGAGAAGGGGCTTAGTCGCTCATACTGTAGTCAGTGCATGGTCTGTAATTAGTAGTGGATGGAATGATTAGATATTTGCCATATGAGACTCAATCCTATGACACACGATGTCAAAACAGGATTCGTATTACAATGTATTCTTTAAGAACTGAAGCTATGCATAGTTGAAGTACATAGTAGAACTTGCTGAACAGATGATAAACTGGTTAACTACAGGGTTCAATGTATTGGCAGTAGTTATGTGGAAATATTTCCTAACTACAAGAACAGAAGAGTGAATGTGATTTTTCATTTATCATGCCTGGTATGGGAGTCAAGTGTAGCTGAATATTTTCTTTGTGAGTTATTAATTGCATTCATAATTTAAGCAGTATTAAACCCAAACACAAAATGTGATTATATTGTAACTTATCCCAAAAGGAAAAAAAAAACATATTGTTGCTGCAACTTCTTAAAAAGTGTGAGCTGGAGTTTGGCTTCAATGTGTTAGTGTTTGTAAATCTGCTAGTCCATCAATCACTTCCCTTACCCCAGATTAATAGTAATGCTATCCAAAGGTGTCCTTATGCTCCTTCATCCAGAGTGCAGGTACTCTAAAGCCCCATACACACGCGCGGATTATCCGAGGACCAGGTCCGTCGGATTATGTCCGTCGTACTTTGTCCCATGTTGGTTTTGCGTACACACGGTCGGACAAAGTTGTCGGAAAATCCGATCATTCTGAACGTGGTGACGTTTGTTGCGTACGACGGGACTACGTAGAGGCTAGTAGCCAATAGCTTTGGTCTTGTAATGTGATCTGAGCATGCGTGGCACTTTGTCCGTCAGGAATTCGATACACACGATCGGATTTGGTGTGATCGGACTTTGTTGTCGAAAAATCTATCCAGCAGGAGATAGGACTTTGTCCGTCGGACAATCCGACGTACACTGTCCGATGGTGCCTACACACGGTCGGATTTTCCGACAACATTGTCCGATAGGACAGAATCCATGGGAAAATCCGACCGTGTGTATGGGGCTTAATACAGGAGGTGTGTTACTTGCCAGATCACCATGGTAAAACAAAGCGAAAAAAACTAAAATAGAAAGCTAATGCATCTAAGGATTGCTAAGCTATAATATATACAATTTTTGGTTTTGACTTTAAACAAATTGACTTTTGCTACAAAATTTAGGAAAGCATTATCCCACTAAACTCAACAAGCTAAACTTTGTGGGTAAATAGCTGTGCTGTTTTGGAGTATTTGATCTCTATAAATGGTTACTAAGGGGCAAAGTTAATGATAAAGTACTTTAGTGGCTTATCTATTGTATCAGAGAAATTTTCTTGAAGAGAAAGTACCGGTAATTAGGCATCACTAAAAATAAGTGAATTATTCAAATATCTCTTTGCTGGTGCTCTGCTTTATTTCCTGCTGCAATCCAATTTCCCAGAACTAACATTGGGTAGTCTAATAGTATTTAGTAATGCAAGATGTCAAGCCTCTATCTTTTGTTCAGAGGCTAATCAACCAATTCAAAAGTGAACCCTAGATATAGAGGATTTAACTTTATTGTTTAGTTCAAAGATTTTGCATTTAGCGTTATGAATCAAAAAGTGCTTGAGATTTTCATTCTTTTCTTTTCCTTCCTGGGTGATTCTGACCCACCTTAACCAGTTTCAATTTCCTATGTAACATTTTGTTTAAAAATTATTTTACTCTAAATACGAGAGTTTCTCATTAAATCCATACTGTGGGTCAACACTTATACTAAGACCAGCACAGTGCCTCATTATGACATATAATTTACTAACAATATATATAGAACATATAGGGGGCGATTTACAAAAACTGCAACTGCTTCTTGTAGTAATGAACTTTTAAAAAATAAATAGATACAAAGTTGATTTTATCATTGCTTTCTATCACGGATTCAGAGATTTAGCTCTTTTTTGGCTAGTACCGGTATATCTTGATGTGATTCCAAAGTCCCACCGGTGTGAATGGGGTTTAAGCTAATGCAATACTTCAAAGTAATGTAATGATTTGGGGACAGTTTAATGTAATTTATTTTGTGTTAATATGTTTACAAATTGATGTTTTTGTGTATCATTAGGATTGACTCATTACAAGAGAGATACTGAAAGGCCAAAGAAAAATTGGACTTGTATGGTGCCCTCACATATATAAGACATCCACTATCATAAAAATCTAGAATGGTTTTATTTATTTTAACCTAAATTATTGATCAATAGATCAATAAAGTGCATGACATTCTGGTCATAAGTGGCCCATACAATATCACAAAACAATATATTTTACAATAGAGTAAATATTTATTTCACAGTTTGGCATCCTCGCCCACATCCTTCAAAATATTATTCATATGTTTGTCTTTTATACAAAGGGTGTGAACACAGGCTTGCTGTAACCATTTCATGATCCTATTTTTCTTTGGTCTTTTATTCTCTGTATTACTAAAGATGTTGGTGCCAAACTGTGTAACTCAAGCAAGAGACAACTGCTAGTTCAGAAACAGTCTGATAGCCACTAAGAAGGCCACTTTGCAGGAAAGATCATTCAGAGAAAGTTCTATGATGGACTCAAAGGGTGATTTCTGCAGGGCAGATTGAACCAAATTAAGATCCCAGAGAATTGTCTGATTGTACCATGATTGGGTGTCCATGAAGAAGGAGCATCTAGTGATGCAGAGCTAGTTTTATCACTCTGAGCTCCAGGATGTTAATAAGGTGTTTGGCTTCCTTGAGTGGCTATGTTCCCTGAACTGTGAGAGATTTGAACACACCTCCTCAGCCTATGAGGTTGGCATCTTTTGTTATCACCTTCCATAGGTGTGGTATAAATGACTTCCTCTTTATTAAGGCAGTTTGGAAATTCACAAAGCTAGCTGGAGTTCATTGTTTGGCTGGAGGGGTCTATTGGAAGGACAAGAGAAGGAGAGTGATTGTTCAAGGTCAACAAGATGATGCATTGGAAAATCTTTGAATGGAATTAAGCGAAGCTTATTGCATTGAATGGGGGTACCATGAGGCCCAGACCCTTTAGAGAATCTCAGAGAGGCAACAACCAACCTTGCAGATTCCATGTAAAACTCTGGAACCATGAACATGTTTGAATAGAATCCCTTGATTCTCCAGAGGAACAAGAATGACCATTCCCTGAGACAAGAGATGGTTTAGGGAGGTCTTCAGATCTGACTATCCTTGAAAAGATTTTGTTTTGGTTTTAAAAAAGAAAACAATGAGGGATTAAAGTTTTGAACTCTATTTTGTGCTACTTTAAAACCACCAATCGAACCCACAGGTCTGTAACCCAGAGAAAGGCAAACTGTAACAGATGTTCCCTACTCTTAGGAGTGAGGGCTCCCCTTCGCTATGAAGAGGGTTTTGGGGTGGACTTGGTAAGTTTTGTGTTCCAAGTCTTTCACCAAACAGAAGAAGTTTTGACTTTTAAGATGAAGCCTGAGCAGACCAATAAGGCACTCTTTTTTTTGATGAATTTGACAATTGCCTCACCAAATAAACATCCACCTACAAAGGGAATATGTGTGAGGTCAAATTTGGAACAACTTTAATTGTCCAGGCTTCAAGCCATAAGATTCTATTCATATGGATGGAAATGAGAGCTATTCTGGATATCTGTGTCATGACTTGTTTTAGGGCATCAACCCAAAAGAATAAGGCAGAGAGCAGTGTTGGTAAATGCTCTGTTTAACTTCCATTTTAGAAGACAGGATCCTGCTGGTTGTTCATTGCCTTAGTCCAATTAGCTGTGGTCTGGGAAAAAGAATTGCAGCAAAATCCAGTTGCAGAGCTGGGCCTCAAATTTTCTGTTAGAAGAATCTTTAAGTGTAAACACAGTAAGATTTTTTTAAAGACTGAAATGCTAGGGTCTACTAAGGGAACAGACTACTTTTTAGTGGATAAAATTTGTGACTCGTTCTTGTAGAAGTGAAAATCTTTTCAGGGTTAACCAGGGTTAATCTTTATAAATTGCTCATTCTTTTTGTTCAGCAGGTCTCTTAGTACACAAGGGGCATAACGAGACAGTGGAGAATAAAGTGCAACAATGGCTTCTGCACACAGTAGAAGTGAGTATATATACATCGGTAAGCATTTTGCAAGAAAAAGCTATACCAGATGTATATGGGAGTAAGAAATCTTTTGCAGCCTCCTCTTACACTGCCTTTGGTCACTGTTTATTCCTCTCAATGTCTGTGTCATGTAGAGGAGTCATTTCATTTTCTGACCATGAAAAAGTTGGTGGTGGTGCAGAAGGAACTTGGAGCTGTTGTGTTCTGGAAAGATGGTTTTATTACAGCCATTAGTTGTCTGAGAAAGTCTGACATAGTTGCAGAAAAAATCTGCCATGGTCAAGTAGATCACTTGCTGCGTGTCTGAAAGAACTAGAATCGGATGCAGAGAACAGTGTTAAAATAGGTTCCTGCTAAGTTACAAGGGAAAATGTCCTCACTCTGAGCAGTTTTGCTATGGTTTCCATGGTTCACTTGCACCTGTCTTCATGGATAGGAGTGTAAAAATTTGGGTAAGCGTGTCCTTGAAGAAGTATTTGGCAACCTGGGCATAGACCATCTTGTAGTGAAGTCCTCATTGCAAAAGGGTGTTAGTAAGTGCCTGAGTATCTGTTAAAAGGCTCCAGGCAGAAGTGGTGTTAATAGTGCGAACTATGGTGGGATGTAACACCTTAGTCATCCTTTTGAGACTGCACTCTCAATAGTGGAATTTTTACTGCCAAATTTGAAAAGTTTAGCACTACATAAGTGAATACATTTAAAACACAATTCCCAGTTTCCTTATATATCCATCATACTGTAGAACAAATACTAAAAAGTTGTAAATAGTGATGTTACAGTATCAGTCCAGTACATGGATGACCTGTCTTGCTTGCCCTAATCAGGGACCAAGCTTCCCCCTTCACGGTGGGCATATCCCTAATGGGGGGGGGGGGATCTTCGGGGTCTGGGTTCTATAGGGATGGACTTCAAATGCCATGGTGAATGCCCAAGCAGGATACAGGAAGTGTCAGAAAGAACATTACAGGCCATTCCCACAGCTTAGGGCAATAGCAAAAAAAAAAAAATGAGAACACTCTGAGTGGGGTAGGGTTATAGGGTTACACCCAAGGGGGTCATATCCAGCAAAACTATAACTCAGGTTCTATGACTACCCAGCCTGTGTCCTGTACTGAATGATTAAGATATTGATTTTAATTGCAGGTTGTAAAGCCACAAAATGTGGAAAGATACAGGAGGGTGAATGCTGATGCAATGCATTGCATTTAAAAAACAAAGAGTAAACATTTGCTTTAAAGACTAGAAAATGGGTCTTTGCTATCACTACCACCTATTCATAGAATAATTTACATGTAGCTGAATACATTCATTTACAGTAAAAAATGTTAAACTATAGAATCTGTGGAGCACTAGCATATATAAAATCCCCTTTCTTGCAAACACACTTGCTCTCCCTAATCCTTACTTCTTAAGAAATGTATAAAAGCAGAACACAACACAGCTGTGTCTATGTGTACCAACAGCTGTTTCTAGACTTCTGTATCTCAAACAGAAGCAAGAATGAACTGAAAGTCTATCTAATTTACTATAGGTAAAGTGTTTGGAATCTGAGGGCTTTAAAGTATAGAAATCATCCTGGAAGGGTGTGAGGTATGGAGCGTGTATGCAAAGAGAAGCAAGCGCAATTAATACATATCTTCATCTGCTAGCTCAGCGGTATGTTGAATTTGAGATGTTGTATCTTGAGGCATTGTGCCCAAGACTATTTTATGGGAATATTTCAGAGATTACTGTGGATGTCATGTCCAAGGTCATAATCAAAGCATATAAATACAAATCTGGACTATATATTTCAAGTTGCAAGACAGTGTTATATAGGATTGTAACGTAATATGCATATGTCTTCAACACATTTTCTATACTCAGTATGTAGTACTCAGTGGCTTTGTAGTTACCATGTTGCTAAAGCTACTGTTAGACTTAAAACTTTTACAGGTTTAGCTGACAATCATGCTGGGTACGAATTACTGTTGGAGTTATCTTGACTTTAACATTGCTGGATGGTAGTCAGGATGGAAATTCACCCCATCGCTCTCTTGCATAGGGATACGTTCAGCAAGGTCATCTTCAGGCCAGGCATTCATACATTCTGACTGGATCTGTATGTGTGTATATTTAGTGGCAGAAATTGTACCTAAGCAATTGAAATGTCTGTGTACTGAAATACCTCAATTAAACCAATCAGATTTTAAATCTCTCTAGCAAAATAAGTGACAGCTAACATCTAATTGATTGTTTGTGTTACTACACAGTTTGCATTACGAGTAAACTTCTCTTTACCATTTAAGCCCATATTGTGTTATTGGATAAGCTCATTTGAATCTGACCACTAGTATAATTTAAATACACCAACACTAATAATACCTCTTACACTACTACAGACTGACACTAACAGACTAACACAGTTTGACATTGACATTGATGTAGGATGACAGCAACATTTCTTTTACAAATATCACTTACGTGTTCTGCTGATGACACACGTCTAGCCTTACGACTAACTAGAGTATATCTGAGCTGAAAAGGGGCTCAAGGAATACAGCTTACTGAACAGACCTAGACAAGTCAAAGAAGGAGGCAGTAAGCTTGGAGCCAGGTAGGAATAACAGCATGACAATAATAACCCTACTAGAATTTTCTGCAATCAGCATGTGCAAAATCTAATCATATGTTAATTTCAAGCTTTCTGCAAAAATATAATCTATAACAAATAATAACAATAATAAAAAAAAAAAAACAATAACAGTAATAATTTATTACAATAAAAATGCATTGGAGTTTTCTATCTTGTGTATTATTCTACAAGTGGAATATTCTCAGCTGTTACCTGCATCTACAGGCTTACATTTCTAACTGCCGCTAAGCACAGGATACCTACTGAGCATTCAGGAAGGTAGGTAAAGATTAAACATTATTTCTGCCTTGCCTACATGTGTTAAAGGGTCACTCTATCCAAAATAAATGGTTTCTTATATCTCTCTGGGACCCTGGTGGTGAGTTACGTTTCCAGAACTGTCATGCTTGCACCAGTCATTGTAAATGGGTCTTACTCTCCCTGCTGGACTTTTAGATAATGGCAGGAGGAATGGGAGCACCCAAACTTTGGTGGGTCCGCACAAAGGTCCAATTTAGGCAGGAACATCTTACCACCCAAGATCCCAGTATATGAAAGAAGCCAGATGGTGCTAAAGATAGATGTCACCTATAACTGAAATGTAACTTTTGGATGGACCACACTTTAAATAATAAATAGGTAACGTTAAATGCATAGTAACTACAAAGACCTAAAACTCAAATTGGCTAATTTATTATTGCAATAAAAGTTTCATTGATGAGCGCAGTAGCCCACAGCAACTTTTAAAATTCTACTTACAAGCATTACATCAATGAAAGGTGAATTTTGATTGGCTGCTAATGATTACTGCACTTTTTGTATATAAAAACACTTTGAAAAGTGGAAGTCTACCATTTTTTTTTAGGTAGGGTGAGAACGAGTGAGAACCTGATGGGTTTTTACTTCTGTTGGTGTCCCATTGGGGGAATTCATCCTTACAATCTGCTGTGGCAAATGGTGTCACCTGCTACAGGATGTGTGGGGAAATGTATACAGTTATAGTAAAGTGGTTAGAGATTTTTTGCTGTTGCTGTTGCTGTGACCTCATTTGGGAAATTTTATTTCATGTTCTGTCCCTGCTACTGGTATCATCTCAGAAAGGAAATTAGGTAAAATCTCAAAAATCAATGAAAACCCAAAAGAGGTTCTAACTGTTCCCTACTCTATCCAAATAAAAAAAGTAGACTTTTACTAGTTTGTTAAATTTGCATGAAGTACACAAAGCAATCTTGCTGTACCACCTCTATATGTTTTCTAAATCCATTTTGTTTGCTGTTTGTGTGCCAAAAGTTGGATTTATTGGCCACTACCATTGCTTTTCACATGATCAACCTTCAACTTAGAAGCTCTACATGCCCTACTAATGAGTTGCCTGAACATGCCTTGTGCCTTGCTTATTTTAACATCAGTATACCTAAAAAAAATTAACATTAGAGGAAATCTTATTATGCCATATGCAAACCAACTTGGCATGTATTAATATTGGCGGTCCCCTAACGATGCAACAGAACATGAAAACCCATTGCATACAATAATCAACTTAAATTTTCTCACTTGAACCTGCTGTAAAGAAGAAACAAGACTGGTTGCTATGACATGCTCATATTAACCATTATTAATGATGCTTGCAGCATCCTTATTTGGTCATATACACATACAGTTTTCTAACAATTTCAACCACCAGTTTTCAACCAGAAAAGCATCAAACAGATCAAAGCAATCGATTAACAACCCTACCATACAAGTATACAGTATAATATTTAAACTGTAAGGTTGCCTTTATCTATTGCAACTGAAAGCTGGTTCAAATTCTTAAAAAATTGGCCTGCGTAGGGCCAGCATTAGAGTGGGTTCAAGCTTTGCTACTGCCAAAAACACATTCACAAACAAATGTACATTTGCATAATGTTACATAATATGCAATGAGTTGTAATGTGACATGTAACTCAGGAAAAGCAGACCTCATCAAAAGTGTGACAGTTTTGTAACTAGTGAGTAGAGACATACTTCAGCGTCTTATTTGGGTCTGCAAGTAATTTCACAAATCATATGCCACAAAGTCACTTGTCCCAAAGTGGCAGTGGCACATAAACCTGTGATCTTATCCCTGAAAATTATATCTTTTTAGATAATTGTAAATTATTCAGATAAATGACAAATGGAAGGGAGTCAAAGTAATGGTATGAATTGTGTTCTGCAGTCACACTAGGTCTGGCCACATGAGCTCCTGTCACACCATTTTTTCAGCTTGTTGTAATCTGGAACGTGCTGATCTATCACTTGACAGATTTGTTTACAATTTCTCTCCTTCGTTGCCAGAGATCTGTTGGACTATATGACAGTATGTCCTCACCGGTTCCCTATCTAATAAAAGAGGCTCGAAAAGTTCAAGGTAGTGGAACATGCTGAGCGTACATGGGCTTAATATACAGCCATATAAAATGACACCAGTCAATGTTCTCAGACCTAGGTCTTGCATGCCGAATAAATCTGATTACTTTTTGTTGCATTAAATGTCTTATAGTGATTATTATAGCAGCATAAATCATGCAGCATCATGTAAGAACTGCAGCAATAAATATGCAAATCTGTGTAATGTTTGAAAATTGGATTAAAAAGCATCTGATATGCCCATAGCAACTGACCAAATTCCATTTGTTCTAGTGTAAGCTCGATTTCCAACATCAGTGAATATCTTCTATTTGCATTAAACCAGTCTATAAAGTATTACAGAGGAAACTGACAGGTGCCCGTTAGATCCACTGTATCTAAATTGTTTGCTTTAACTACTATTCAGGAATTCAGAATGTAGACACGGAATTCTTATTTTAAAAATTAAAACTACATTCTGACTGGCCAAAACAAGTTTTTTTCTGTACCACCCCTCTGCTGCCAAAACAATGCATTAAGGAAATAAAATAAAAACTACTTTTGGAGACATTGATAAAACATAGTTACATTACTCCCAGGCTTCCAACTGGCTCACCTAGGACATATAATGTGAGTGGGTCTTCTTGCAGGATCCTCAGAAAGTTGAGGATCCCAAATCCCACAAGAACATGCTCCTGTACAGTGTTGTGTCTTCCTTTTGTGAGAATTGGGACCCTGAGCTTTCCCAAGATCCCTCTGTGAGGCCAGTGAAGTCAGAAACAGAAAGCAGGCAGAATCTGGGAGTAAGGTGAGTATTTTTAATAAATTTTCTATCAATGCGTTTGCGTGTGTGTGTTTTCTTTTATATACGGTATATATTTCTTTATTGCAGTATTTTGTTAACAGGGGCAGAGGCAGCCTTGCATTTTTGTACAGAGTCCACTTTAGCTATTACCTCCAGGTCAATCTTGATATTGTAATAAGAAAAGAGCTCCATCAATTGAAAGTACCATATCAAAAATAAATTTCCTTTTGCGGGAGATACCTGTAGTATGATTTCAAGCACTTTGCAGACTTCTACAAAAAGTAAAAATGGCTTGTGTAGTAGACATGTGCATTTGTTTTCGTCTGAATGCATTTTCGTCCAAATTTCGGGTATTTTCGTTACCGTTTTAACAAACGATAACGAACGTGCAGAATCCAAATACAAAAATATCCGACATAAACAAATGCTTTATTTTCATTTTCGTTGCAACAGTTCGATATAGATAGGAGATTCGACATGACGCTGACAATAGCGATCTGTGTCCATCGAACCTGTGGTCGAATGTGCCTAACCTTAGAGAGAAAAGATTCTACATAGAGAGAAAAGATTCGACATAGAGAGAAAAGATTCGACATAGAGAGAAAAGATTCGACATTATAGAGACAATAGCAAAAAAGGTTGAATGTGCCTAACCTAACTCTATTAGTCTAAGATTATTCGACTTAGAGAGAAAAGATTCGACATGAAGATTCGACGAAGCAGTCGCTGCGAGCGGACATTTATGGTCACATGCTCTGCCCATAGGCGAATTTTAATGTTGGTTGACTAGTAATAATAATTAATAAATAGAATTATTACTAGTGTCATACAACATTAGAATTCTACTATAGCTTGTAAGCGGAACATTTGACCGGAAATGTATGATTGTGGAGCCAGTTTAGCTGCTCCGTTTATTCTTCTTAGAACATTCAACAGACACCATGAACCTTCAATGACAGATTCAACCTTAATTATTTCAGATTTTTGGACGAATGCATTTTTTAACGAATTGAAATAAATAAAAACGAATTTCGGGAGTAGCTAAATAAATGTATTTTTCGGACGAAAACTGAATTCCAAAACAAAATATTTCAGTGTGCACATGTCTATTGTGTAGTAATTAGATGTGTAATGCATTTCCCATAATTCTGGCTAAACTCCCCAGACAAGACTTCAAGTAAAGATGTGAATAAAAGAATATGCTGTTGCTAATTGACTAGCTATGATGGCGAACCTAGTTGGCTAAATACTTTGAGCCACTGACCTGGAACAAATATGCTTCTAAAAAGTCAGAATGTTGTACATACCAATTTGTTCTGGCTTAGTGGTTTAAGTTTTATTTTCACAGTCAGACAGCTAGCAATCTATGTTTCTCTCATGACAGGTTTATTAAAGGCACGATAATACCTTATGAAACATCCCTTTAAAAGCAATATATCACAGTCTTTTAGTTTAGTGCCATTAAATCAATGCTGACGTATGGTAAATACTTTAGTAACAAATGAGGTAGATTTACTAAAGGAGCAGAGTGTGCAAACTTTGCAAGGGAATTTTCACTTAGCTAAATAAATGTGGTGAAAATTCACTTTGTAAAAAATTCCCAAACACATGTGGGAAAAATTCAAAAAGAAAATAGCATTTTTGTTTGCACGTGATTGGATGAAGTTAGCACAGCTTCACCTCACTCACTAAGCTAAGTAAAAATCCACTGTACAAGTGAACAACCTATACTACTTTAATAAATCATCCCCTAAGTGACTCTTTGCATCATAGATGTATAATGGCACCAAATAAAAGTTGTTTGAGCAGTTCAATATTCAGGTCAACTGCCTATGTATGCACAATTCACAAAAACACACTTTGATAAAGATACATACTTTTAATAAAAGGGACAGTTATTTTCAGGTGAGAAAATTATATTTGAAAATTGCTGTCACGTGACTAAAATAAAGCTCTTTGTCTTTGTGTTAAAGCTTTGTGAATTAGTCTTATTCCTTTTATCCTCCACATTTTGGTATTATCGCCTCACACAGATATCCCAATTGGTCTTATTTTGTTGTGAAAATCACTTGGTTCATCAAGGTTTTACCCAGCCCTGTACTTGTAGAGACAAGTACAGGGGTGGAGTCTGTGCCAATGCGGATAATATTCGCCAGGAATAACATCAGGAGAGATCCTGCAAACTTTAAACTTCAATTGTCTTTAAATATATACTTGAACAACTGTACAATGGCTATTTGCATTTCATGTATAAATTCAAGCTTCCAAGAAAGACGGGAAAAGGAAAGGTACCCATAATGCAGGGGGTCTCCAGACTTCCCAAACAAAGGGCCAGTTTAGTGTCCTCCTGACTTCAGGGTGGTGAATTGTGGGCAGTGGGGGTAGAAAACGTCCCAGGCCCAGCATCAGTGAGAATAAACATGAACAATACAAGATTCCATGTATGAAAAAGGGTCCTAAAGCTAAGTTGCAGGCATTGTTTTTTTGAGACACCAAGAAACTGCCCCTGGAAGCAGTAGGGAGAGCATGGGTTGTGGTCACCTGTTGCAGCAGTCCTTTGTGTGTCTTTGAAAATTAATTTTGCCTCATGTAGCTGCCTAACAAAGCCCAAACTGAGGTAAGGCCTGACATACTCACAAACGCAATCAGCTGGTGCTGATAAAGATGCAGATGTCAGGGATTGTCAAAATCACTGTTGGCAGGGAATGGAAATAGAATGGCGACTGGATGTTCCCAAGCTTTGGAAGCAAGAGCAGCAGCAGAATGATGTTTCTTTCATGCTGAATATCAAGAAAAAGAGCATGGAGTGTGCACATGCAACAGTTTACCTAGCAGTTGATGTCAATGCTCAGTTCCCTTAGCCTAAACAGTTATCAAATAAAGCAGTAGCCACTTGTGCTTCAGTCTGACTGCCCTTACTCACTACATAAGTCTTTAGAGACTGAGTCATACTAGAGGCTTTGCCACAGATCTGGACCTGAAGAGCACTCTGCAGCCAATAACCACAGTACACAAAGGTCTGGAAAGTGCCCAGAGTCAAGTGCCTAAAAGTTATATTTCAGGCTAGCCACAATCACCCAGTTCAGCAGAGTCTGGCCTCTGAAGCTGTAACTGAAGATCTGCTGATCTGGATAGCTGCTGTGTACACTCTAGCTCAAAGAAGCTTTTGTAAAGTGTTGATTGAAGTCACCGAAAATAAAAAATATCTACAGTGTACCGAGTATCTTGACTGAAAAAAAAATTAAATGAAAAGGCTGTCATAAAAATGATGTATAGTTAGACTTTTTCTCCACTAGCAAAAATGGTTTGTGACAGTTGGAGGTGGAGTTATATGGGAACTGGCTTGACATTTTTTTTTGTTTGCCACTGTCCCACCCCTGTAGACAGCAATATAACCCTATCGTTATAAATGCCTACAATTCCTGTGTCTCTCAAAGGATTATGAAATTTGTATTTACACTAACTCACTTTCCTGATGATATTTGTGATTGGGATTTGGGTGATATTGGGAATGAATCTTTTTAAAAGGGACACAGACAGTGTTAAAAACCTGACAGTGGTTCTAACTGTTGTGTGTTCATTACTTTATTAATGTGTTTGACTGAGTTTTATATTTACTTCATTGGTTGCTAGGATGAAGGCAGCCTGCATCCTAGCAACCAAAGAGACAAGGCACACTGAACTGACAGTGGGCGGACCCTGATGGGGAACTCTGAGAAACTAGTTATCCATCAGGTCCACCGTGCCTGCAATTGACAGAGGATGGCAGTGGGCAAATTCCATACCATTATTCAGTCCTGCAGTGGCTTTGGAATCCTTCCATTGCCATACACCATCAGTCACAGGCAAAGCAGACCTGACAGGGAAATAGTCTCAGTATTTTCCATCAGGCTCCCCCCACCTGGCAACTCAGATTTAGGACAGCTACACCTGTAAGATGGTCAAAGCCTGATGGGGAACTCTGAAGCTAGTTCCCCATCAGCTCCACCTGGCCAGTGAATGACTGCGCACAGCAGTGGGCAGATTCAAAACCACTTTGGACTGAATAACAGCTATGGATCCCCCACTGTTGTACACTATCAATCAAATATAAAGAGGACTTCATCAGTGTGACAGGCCCTGTGGCTGGGAGGGAGTTTGGGAGTGACTACATTGAGGAAGGATTGCCCATTGTGGACCCTCCTTCCTCAGTACACACACTGATAGATTCATGTACCTGCCTCGGACAGGTACATAAATTGGGCACAAGCATCGTCACTTCTGTTGCTGCTCCCTGATGGATGAATTGGGTACAAGCAACATCATTTCTGGTGCTGTTCCCTGATGAAATTCTAAAAGGTGTCTCCAACACCCTTTATGAATTCCTCTGATTGTGCAACCTAATTTGTCATATTACTGGGATTGGAAGAGAAATTTAGAAGATATGGGACTTTATTGGTGCATTACAACATAGAAATCACTCAAGGATGTATGTAAAAATATATACAAAATTTTATTAAATGAACAATATCATAAAACCGATGCATACAATACAATCATAGTGCAAACATCCTATTAAAGACAATGATTTACTGTAATCACATTCATATTTTCATCACGTTCATGTTTTCTATAAGTTTCACCGTGTGGTTTCCTTAGGAAAGAATGTGAAGATGAATCTATTAAATATGAAGACCTATAATCAATCAACCTTAAATGTGCACAAAAAAGAGAAAAACAAGAAATTAGTACTGCAAGAATTAACATATCATATATTATTATACACATATGGCTGCAATTGCACACATGGCAAGTAACACCTAATGGAAATTAGGTTCCTACCTCTTTGACTGAGTATGGGAACCTGGATGGAATTAAAACGTGAATAGGGAGTGGAATCCTGTGATGCAGTGCATCCGCACAGCCAAAACCGCCCAAAAGTTTCCGGGTCCAGTTGGGAGGGGTATAAAACATTATTTAAAAAGCAGTTCCGAAAATGACCTGCCAATAGAAACATATAATAATGACATCAAATTAACTGGATAAGAGTGAGATGTGATAATTCATGGCAGACTTATAAACATCTCACTCGTATCCAGTTAATTTGATGAGATTAGTATATGTTTATATTGGCAGGTCATTTTCGGAACTGCTTTTTACCATAATGTTTTATACCCCTCCCTACGGGAGACCCGGCAACTTTTGGGCGGTTTTGGCTGTGCGGATGCACTGCATCACAGGATTCCACTCCCTATTCACGTTTTAATTCCATCCAGGTTCACTTACTCAAAGAGGTAGGAACCTAATTTCCATTAGGTGTTACTTGCCATGTATGCAATTGCAGCCATATGTGTATAATAATATGTGATATGTTAATTTTTGCTGTACTAATTTCTTGTTTTTCATTTTTTTGCTCACATTTAAAGTTGATTGATTAAAGGTCTTAATATTTGACAAATGAATCTTCATGTTCTTTCCTGAGGAAGCCATACAGCGAAACATGTAGAAAACATGAACGTGATGAAAATATGAATGTGATTACAGTAAATCATTGTCATTAATAGGATGTTTGCGCACACCTATGGCTATGATTGTATTGTATGCATCGGTTTTATGATATTGTTCATTTAATAAAATGTTGTATATATTTTTACATACACCCTTGAGTGATTTCTACATTGTAATGCACCCATAAAGTCCCATATCTCCTAAATTTCTCTTTTATTTCTAAGGGATGTTGGTGCTATATTTCTTGTCAATTTTGATGCTGGTCTCTGTCCATATATTTGACCATATTACTGGGATTGTATACTGTTAGTGGAATCATCTTTAAACTTGCTTTAT
Source organism: Lithobates sylvaticus (assembly GCA_028564925.1). Taxonomy (NCBI): domain Eukaryota; kingdom Metazoa; phylum Chordata; class Amphibia; order Anura; family Ranidae; genus Lithobates; species Lithobates sylvaticus. Next base: position 138,397,055 of record CM053035.1, on the reverse strand, counting down.
GACCTATTCATGAGTTTTTATTGAATAGTTTACAAGTTTTCCCCATCTTTTATACAGCAGGTAAGAAGGGGGCTGGCCCTGTGAAGAAGCCTGCAAAGGCCCCTGCAAAAGCAGAGGAAGCTCCAAAGGCTGCTGCAGAAGAACCTGCAAAAGAGCCTGAACAGTCTCCCGCATCTCCACTTCCAGCTGAAGCTCCACCAGCTCCGGAGGAACCTGTAACTCCAACTTCAGAAGAAACCCCAAAGGATGAAGAAAAAGGTGAGGAGACCTAATAAATCTACTTGAAATAGTGTGTGAAATAAGCTTTACAAATTTAGCCTGGGAATTTTTTATTTTTTTTTGCAAGTTAACAGGTAAAACCTTTAAGGTCACAAACAATATTTCGTTTTTTTGGAAATGCATGAAACATTCAAAATAAAATGTATTTTATTTTTTTTATTTATTTATGAGTTGTTAAAAAGTATTTGAATGTTCTTTTGTACTGTCATTTGTACTGTCATCGTCATTTTTTTCTTGTTACCTGTCAATAAATATGTTTCTATATCTAAATGTATGGTTGTAAATTGTATGTTCTTTGCACGCACTTTGTCTTATTTGTTGCTTATGTCAATGTTTTGTGACTGTTATATGTATTTGTACATACATGTCTTTATGTGCTTGATGAGAAGGTCGGCCTGATCTTAAAAAAATGTAATCTACACAAGGTCATGTTGCTGATCTGCCATTCATGATGCAAACAAAAAACAGTGGTCTCTAAATTGTGGCCCTGGGTCCAGATGTGGCCCTTTGCTTGTCTTTATCTGGCCCTTGGAGCACTATTGCTCCCACTGATATGAGACACTATTATGCCAACTGACACCGACAATGGGGCACCATTACTACCAATGATACAAATGATGGGGCACTGCTCCTCGCCCTAATACCAAATGGGGCGATGTTTACTCCCACTGATGCCAGGAAAATTTCTACTCCTGCTTGCCACAATCCAGCCCCCTAAAGTCTAAAGGACAATAAATTGTGTAGTGTGTTTATATAATTGATAAACTGATGTGCTCATTCTGAGTACCTTGAGTACCTATCAGATGGACTGGGGAGCCTTAGGCTTCCCGTGTGGTGGATGGGCATATACCCTTTTAAACCAAAATGATCTGAGCTAGCTTATTAGATTATTTACCTTCTGTTTGTTGTACGTTAATAGTGTGTCCTATGTCTGTCTGATATGTGTGATTGATCATTTTCTCTATGTTAATGCATGTCAATATATGTACATCTATTTTGGAATAAATGTCTGGTTTCTTGGGAAACCAAAGTTATCCACCTTGTGGCATTCCAATATTTTGGCATTTTTAAATGAACTTTTTTAGGGTTTTCCTTCTTGTGCTGTTTGGTCATGGAGTCAGGAAATAAGAACAAACCTTCTCAATTGAGGCACAGGCAACAATAAAAACCTAACAGAGGTTCTAAGTATTCCATATCCTATTCCAAACTAATATAAAAATGTGTCTGGAGCTCCACTGTAATTATCGGACAAATATCAAAGGAGTCCATGATGATGCGAATTAAAGACTCTGGACGGCCGCACTCCAAAAATACAAAAGCCTTTATTGGCAAAATATTGAATCACACAAAAATGTGGTCACAGCAAAGCAGGAAAATGGCTAATGCGTTTCACACTACCAAGGGTGCTTACTCACAGCTATGAGTAAGCACTCTTGGTAGTGTGAAACGCGATAGCCATTTTCCTGCTTTGCTGTGACCAAATTTTTGTGTGATTCAACATTTTACCAATAAAGGCTTTTGTATTTTTAGAGTGCGGCCGTCCAGAGTCTTTAATTTGCATCATCATCAGCTTGTGCCATGCCTGCACCTTGGTTCTCTCACTACAGGAACAGCTGTGAGTTTGAGTTTGGGTGGATCATCCTGGAGCAGTGGATCTCTCTTTATCAAAGGAGTCCAGTTACCAATCTTAACAGACCACAAGTTAATTTTCATTATTCTTCTCAGCCTTAGAAAACTGATTTCTGATTGCCTGCCATAGGCTATGCTACATTATAGCATTTTGCCCAATATTATTATGAACTGCACTATGAATGACACACGTGGCATGGGACAGCACTGATGCTTAGCGTCTGACCATTCATTCCCCAATGGCTACCTTGGTGAGAGGCAAGTGATATATCAGGTTTTTCCTTAAAGGCAAATATATAAAAACACCCTTCTGAAAAAATTACATTATTTTTCAGTTCAAATGGCATAATTATCTGAAATCAAAATTTAAAATGACCCACCCTACGTGCTGAAAGCTGAATTTGGGCTTGTAGGGGTAACTCCTAGCTGACAGGTGGGAACAGGGGCTTAGAAGGAGCTCTGAAATCTGATGAAAGAGGAGAGAATTTAAAGCAGTGATGCTCACTAATAATCCAGAGAACAAATAGGAGGCAGACTGTAATCCAAACATATAATATTGCTTCAGATCCACCCTTCCAGGCCGCTCTCACCTGCTGAAGGTGTCCTGTGCTGCACTCACTAGCATCAGGTTTGCTGGCTCTTCCTGGAAACATCACCCCCTTTCTGTGAATGGTATAAAAATTAGGAACCAATAAAGTCTGGCATTAAATAATAATTTATTGCATTCCAATATCCAGGGCCGGATTAATGGAGGGGTTATTGGAGCTGCAGCTCCAGGCCTCTAATCTCATATAGGCCCAGCCACCCAAAAAGAACAGGCAGAGCACGAAAAGCAAAGGGCTGAAGGGGAAGAAATGTGATGTGAGTGTGCGGCAAGCCTGTGCCATGTGCTTGTGTCCCGATCCCACAGCTGTCAGTCCAGAGGAGGAGAGGTCAGTAAACAAGTGGAGGAGCCCCGACATGCCCACACCAGGCTCCCATCCCCAGCCTTGGCCTCAGCCATGCTGCCCCATATAATGCTGTGCTTCCTGGTTGCCGGAGTGCTGGCTTGGAAAGTAAAAGGGATGGTGGAGGGAGGAGGCGGGCATTACAATGCTGGAGATTGTGATGTAATGCTGGATAACACCTTGTTCCCTTTGTATGATCTGCCTGTGATTATTTGCATGCTGCTGTTACAGGCTGCCCTGCATTCCTTCTATACTGGGGTCCTCTCATTCCTGATCCCTTATATGTCATATTAGCAGTGGAAGGGTGCTCATCCTCCTTACCCTTCTCCAGCCTTTTCCATGACAGCTATGCTCCTCATCCTTTACACAGCATATCCTGCTCCATCAGCCCCTTACCCTTTAAATACAGTGCATGGTCCTTTTCCTATGCATAACATCCTCCTCACCCAGCTTCTCCAGCCCTGGACATAGAATATCCTTCTCACCCTGCACCACCAGTCCTTACCCTATTAAATTGCTATCTATCTTCCTTTCCATTTACATGGCATGCATCCTGGTTTCCCTATACATGAAATGTATCCTTTGTACCCAGCTCCACCAGCTTTTACTCTTTAGATGTCATGCATCCTCCATGCCCTTTAAAGACAATGGAGAACCCTTTTCCTGCTGCACCAGCCCTTCAAATACCATGCATCCTCCTGACCCATTACATGACTTACATCTTTCTTTCCCTTCTCTACCAGTCTTTGCCCTTTACAGCACATGCATCCACCCCACACACCCTTATCACTTTCTACCAGCATTTTCCCTTTAAATCTCATGCATCCTCCTAACCCATTACATGACTTGCATCCCCCTCCCCCTTACGTGACATGCACCCTACTTTCCTGGCTCCACCAGCCCTTACTCTTTACATGACATGTACCTGCCATTCCCTTCTTTACCAACTCTTACCCTTTAAATATCATGCATCCTCCTGACCCATTACACAACATGCATCCTCCTTACCGTTACACGACATGCATCCTCCTGACCCTTTAAATGACATGCATTCTCCTGACCCTTTACATGGCATGCATCCTCCTGACCCTTTACATGACATGCACCCTCCTTTCCTTGCTTTACATGCCTTTACAATTTTACATGACATGCATCCTCTTTTCCTTCCCTACCAGCTTTAATGGTAATGTAAATATTTAATTTGTTTTCTACAAAAATTGTTTGAATTTTCACTTTATTTATTTCCATAAAAATGCCTACCAAAATCCTCAGCACCATTCCCATGATTCTCTTACTCCTGCCCTGCCAATATCAATCATGGACAGACAACTTGCTCTGTAGAGTGCAATAAATGGCTATTTAATGCCACACTTTTTTGGATGGTGTGGTTATCAGTTTGTGTAGTACTCACAGAATTAGGAGGTAAAACTGTAGGATCTAAAAAGTGTGGACTTGGCATACAGTGCCTTGAAAAGGTATTCATACCCCTTGACATTTTCCACATTTTGTCAGGTTAAAACCAAAAATGTAAATGTAAATGTAAATGTAGACCAACACAAAGTGGCACATAATTGTGAAGTGAAAGGAAAATGATAAACGGTTTTCAATATTTTTTTTTTACAAATAAATATCTGAAAAGTGTACATTTGTATTCAGCACCCCTTAGTCACTGCTTTGTAGAACCACCTTTCAGTGCAAGTACAGCGGCAACTCTTTTTGGGGATGTCTTTATCAGCTTTGTACATCTAGAGAGTGACATTTTTGTCCATTCTTCCTTGCAAAATAGCTCAAGATCTGTCCGATTGGATGGAGAGTTTCTGAACAGCAATTTTCAAGTCTCGCCACAGATTCTCAATTGGATTTTGGTCTGGACTGTGACTGGGCCATTTTAACTCATGAATATGCTTTGATCTAAACCCTTCCATTGTAGCTCTGGCTGTATGTTTTAGGGTCGTTCCAGCTGGAAGGTGAACCTCCGCCCCAGTCTCAAGTCTTTTGCAGACTCTAAAGTTTCATACACACAATCGGATTGTTGGCCAACAAAACCGTGGACTTTTGCCTGAAGGGCATTGGCCCAAACTTGTCTTGCATATACACGGCACACAATTGTTGGCCAACAATCACGAACGTAGTGACGTACTATGTGGTTTTTCAGCTTTTTAGCGCCACCCTTTGGGCTCCTTCTGCTAATAAGTTTGGTGAGTGTTGATTCGCACTTTTCATTTCACGCTTTTCATTTTGCGCTTTTCATTTCATGCTTTCCAGTTCGTTGCCTAACGGCTGTTTGTCAACCAGACATGTTGAGGAATTGGACGAGATAACGTGTTATTTATTATTGGCCTTGGAGTTATTGCTTTGACATAATTTTTTTGGTTGAATAATGATTTGATTTGATATATTTTCTATATTTTTGGATGCATAGAGTGCATTTTTTGGTTAAGTTCTATTGGCAGATAGCATGTCTAATTTTATTTGTTTTCTTTTTTTAATGCACAATAAAAAAATTGTGGAGAATAATACTTGGCTATGTGTTTCACTTCAAATGACAGTTTGGGAGTAGGCAGTTACATTTAAAAAAAATACAATATAAAATTGACAAGGGACACCAACATAGTTGTATCTTTGATATTAAAAACTAGGGGATAATGGTGTTGTGGTAACTTGCCCAAAAAAAAAAAAATATATATATATATATATATTATTCTTGATATCACTAGAAAAAAAAGTCTTTGAAAATTAGTTTGCAATAACTCCATCAGTATCACCAACAAAGCAGCTTCATTATTATCCCATCAAGAAGAAGAGAATGTGTGCTGCATTTCGAGATTTCATAATTTGCCACGTCACAATTGTTTTGCTAGTTTACAAGACCGACCGCTTCTGGCTCGTCCTTGCTTCTGAGCATGCATGTTTGTACTTTGGACTTTTGTCTGACAGACTTGTGTACACACACCTGGAAAATCCGAAAACACACAATTGTCTGCGAAAAATAAAAAAATTGCTATCCAAAATGTAACATTTGTCCGCGGAAAATCCGACAACAATTGTCGGATGGAGCATAAACATGATCAGATTTTCAGTCTGTCATCACACATTTCCCGTCTGAAAATTTGATCGTGTGTACAGGGCTTAACAGGTTTTTTTTTTAAGATTGCCCTGTATTTGGCTCCATCCATCTTCCCATCAACTCTGACCAGCTTCCTTGTTGAAGAAAAGCATCCCCACAGCATGATGCTGCCACCTCTATGTTTCACGATGTTTCAGAGTGATGTGCAGTGTTAGTTTTCCTCCACACATAGGAGTTGATTTACCGAAGGCAAATAGGCTGTGCACTTTTCAAAGTGCAGTTGCACTCTGCAAGTGCAGCTGCTCCAGAGATTAGTAAATGAGCAGAAGCTCTGCTGACTTTAATCATCCAATCATCTGTAAGAAAAATAACAGTTTTTAAAATTTTCCTTGCATGTGATTGCTTACTCTTTGCAAAGTGAAGATTTACCTCATTTACTAAGCTCTGGAGCAACTGCACTTGCAGAGTGCACAGTCACAGTCTGCCTTAAGGAAATCAACCCTAGTGTGTTTTGCTTTTAAGACAAAAAGTTCAATTTTGGTCTCATCTGACCAGAGCACCTTCTTCCACATGTTTGCTGTGTCCCCCACATGGCTTCTCGCAAACGGCAAATGGGACTTCTTATGGCTTTCTTTTAACAATGGCTTTCTTCTTGCCACTTTTCCATAAAGGCCAGATTTGTGGAGTGCACAACTAATAGTTGTCCTGTGGACAGGTTTTCCCACCTGAGCTGCGGATCTCTGTAGCTCCTCCAAAGTTACCATGGAGGTTGCTTCTCTGATGAATGCTCTCCTTGCCTGGCCTGTCAGTTTAGGTCGACGGCCATGTCTTGGTAGGTTTGCAGTTGTGCCATACTTTTCCCATTTTCGCATGATGGATTGAGCAGTGCTCCGTGAGATGTTCAAAGCTTGGGATATTTTTTTATAACCTAATCCCGCTTTAAACGTCTCCACAACTTTATCCCTGACCTGTCTGGTGTGTTCCTTGGGCTTCTTTATGGTGTTTGTTCACCAAGATTCTCTAACAAACCTCTGAGGGCTTCACAGAACAGCTGTATTTATACTGAGATTAAATTACACACAGGTGGACTTTATTTACTAATTAGGTGATTTCTGAAGGCAATTGTTTCCACTAGATTTTAGTTAGGGTTATCAGAGTAAAGGGGGCTGAATACAAATGCACGCTACAGTTTTCAGATTTATTGGTAAAAAATCTTGAAAAACATTTATCATTTTTCTTTCACTTCACAATTATGTGCCACGTTGTGTTGGTCTATCACATAAAATCCCTATTTTTTTATATTTACATTTTTGGTTGTAACATTACAAAATGTAGAAAATGTCAAGGGGTATGAATGCTTTTTCAAGGCACTGTATAGCAGCAGGGGTAGGTGAACTAAATGAGTATGTTCATTACTTTACAAATCATTTAAACTCCATAACAATTCCTATATGTGTGTTTCATCTGTGTATGTAGCCACTTGGCTGGAGATTTAGTGTTCTATGTTAGCGTTAAATGTTAGTGTTCAAAAGATATTCCACTTGTACGTCCTCTCCCTATGTTATATATGTTGAATTATTGAGAATGTCCTGTTCAGATAATGCTGTGTTTGATTTTACTGCATGGAAATACTGGATGTCTTGTTTGTCTGTGATTCTAGATGTCTGTGGTTGGTCCCTTGTTCATGTTTGCATGCTGGATTTTTCAAACGCTCATCATCTGTCATCGAAGGACCAAGCTCATTGCCGGTTTGGAAGGTGCAGTTGAAGAGCCATTTTGCATGGGGCATGAGAGGTCATTGGAAAACGCCGACTGAAAACATCGTCATGTCAGGAAACCAGCTGGCTTGTCAGTGTCATGAAGCCTTGATAATTGCACAATTATAGTTCACGGTGTAATGCACGGTACACATCTGGATAGAAAATGTCAATGCCATTCTCTACATATTTCTGAGTTTCCATTTTAATTTTTGACTTACAGAGTTTTACGATGAAGATGAGAAGGAGATGGGTAAGTCTTCCAACAGAAGCAGTTTGACAGTAATTCAAGACCGGCACAGCAGAAACATGTCTTATATCAAGAAGAATGGACTAGTGACATCTAGCGGTTTTGTTAAAAGTGAACCGCAAGCCAAGAAAAAGCCTAACAAATACCAAGCACATTTATATTTTAAATTTGGCAGAAAAATCAAGTATATCCACAAAGTAAATAATGGGACCATTTGATTGATATATTTAGCATTACAACATTTTGAAATGTGAAAATATAGTCTTTTTTTTTTACAGCTCCACGGTATCACTTATGATGAGAAACAACCTTATTTCTTTCATTATTCATAAATGTTCATTTTTTTATTTGATTTTCAGCGGACTATTTTGAGGAAATTTCATCATCATATGGTAAGTTCATTGCCTTTACAAATATTTCACAAAAAATCAGATGGTATATTTAATTCAGCAATTGGAAAAAACAAGAAAAACAACATTTGACCATCACCATAGATGGACTATATGTTTTCATCCTTGTTAATTATGCACATGTAAGATCTGCTGACAACTTCTTAAATAACTTCTCAGTATGAGACAATCTAGTAAATACTGTATATTTTCTATGCATTACAATGCATTCGGAAATGTGCTTATTTTTGGACACACATTTAAAAAAATAATAAAACAGACTGCTTATAAAGGCAGAAATATTGCAATACAAACCATTAGCAAAATAAATGCAAATGAGCAATATTATTACTCTAAAAGAAAGTTACAAAATACAATATTTATAACTGAACAGCAATGATACTGATACAGCAATAGAAAGGAAGATGCATTAAGATAAGTTCTATTGCCAAGCAGATGAATTGCACTCTGGGTTGAAAGGATATTTGAATTTAAACTGGACCACAAACTAAAGCTATAAACATAACTAGAGGCAAAGAAGAAATTAGTGAGCAAAGATTATACATTTTTTTTTAATGAAAAGTTTATAATCAGTTATTCTGTTTTTACTATATACTTTTTTGTTTTTTACTATACTTTTTTCCATACATTTGTGTGCATATTTTTGAGCTTCTGTAAACTGGACTGTCCACTAGACTGTAATAAAGCTGTAAAACACATCTAAGAATGTGATATAATATTCAAAATAATGTGAATTCATATTGAAATCAAACAGCTTGAGAAGCAAGTAAACCTGATTGAGAAGACTATCGGAAAATTATATTATATGCTGCTAAATGATTTTTGTCATTTTATCCTTAATGGATTCCTGGATGTTATTATTGTTTTATCACATTTTAAGCCTTTATTCTATCTATCTATCTATCTATTTATCTATCTTCTATTTATATTGTACATAAGTTGGCGCAATTGTAGATTTTATTTGCTTTGTGATCAGCCAATGATTTATTAAGAGCAAACTAAGATGCTTTACCTTGCTGGTAATGATACATAAGGAGTAGCAGAAGAACAGAATAATTACCTCTGCTGATGAAAATTCTGCTTCAGATTCCCTCCAGTGCTGGTCACTAGGGATGAGCCGAACACCCCCTGGTTTGGTTCGCAGCAGAATATGCGGACAGGCAAAAAATTTGTTCGAACACGCGAACACCGTTAAAGTCTATGGGACACGAACATGAAAAATCAAAATTGCTAATTTTAAAGGCTTATATGCAAGTTATTGTCTTAAAAAATGTGTGGGGACCTGGGTCCTGCCCCAGGGGACATGTATCAATGCAAAAAAAAGTTTTAAAAACTGATGTTTTTTCGGGAGCATGAAACAATAAAAGTGAAATATTCCTTTAAATTACCTGGGGGGTGTCTATAGTATGCCTGTAAAGTGCCGCATGTACCCCATTGAGGGCATGTGACCCCATGTTGAGGGCATGTACCAGGCCACATGCCCTTAACATGGGAAGGGGGGGTTTGGGGTAACTCCCCCAAAGCACCTTGTCCCCATGTTGATGGGGAGAAGGGCCTCATCCCCACAACCCTTGCCCAGTGGTTGTGGGGATCTACGGGCAGGGGGATTATTAGAATCTGGAAGCCCCCTTTAACAGGGGGACCCCCAGATCCTGGCCCCCCCTGTGTGAAATGGTAACGGGGTACAAATGTACCCCTACCATTTCACAAAAAATGTGTGAAAATGGTAAAAAAAACACAAGACACGGCTTGGGACAAGTCCTTTATTAAAAAAATAAAACTGTCCCACGAAGTCTTCTTCTTCTCTCGCTCGACGGACCGAAAAATAAAAAAGTGATTTAACCGAGTGACCCTGCACCCTCTGACGCTACGGGGAAGCCATAGGGATGTCCCCGTGCATCAGAGGGGACGGGGTCACCCGGAAATGTCATCGTCTGGTCCCACCCTCAGTTATAAAAGAACTGTCACCTAAGAGGCCAGTCATTATGGCGGGTGCCTCCCATGGAGGAAGATCGTAAGCGGCATGCGGCCTGTCGGAGTGAGAGAAGAAGAAGAAGACTTTGTGGGACAGTTTTATTTTTTTAATAAAGGACTTATCCCAAGCTGTGTCTTGTGTTTTTTTGACCATTTTCACAAATTTTTGGTGAAATGGTAAGGGGTACATTTGTACCCAGTTACCATTTCATACAGGGGGGGGTGGGATCTGGGGGTCCCCTTGTTAAAGGAGGCTTCCAGATTCCAATTAGCCCCCCGCCTGCATACCCCCACAACCACCGGGCAAGGGTTGTGGGAATGAGGCCCTTCTCCCCATCAACATGGGGACAAGGTGCTTTGGGGGGCTACCCAAAAGCACCCTCCCCATGTTGAGGGAATGTGGCCTGGTACGGTTCAGGAGGGGGGGGCACTCTCTCATCCCCCCTCTTTTCCTGCGGAAGGGTCTGGTATGGATTTTGAGGGGGGCCCACACGCCAGTTTTTTAAAATTTTGGCACGGGGTTCCCCTAATATCAATACCATACCTGAAGGGCCTGGTATGGAATTTGGGGGGACCCCCACGCATTTTTTTAAATTTTCTGTGGGGGAACCCCATGCCGTTTTTATCAATGAACTTTTATGTGTATTCCCAGGACCGACAATTCATTATAGCCGCAAGTACTTTTAAATGACTTTTTCCCTTTAGAAATGTAATTTTGTCTCTCGGACTGTTCTAAGCACGGGAAACATGCGCCACTTTACCGGCATATTATAGACACCCCCCTGGTATAAAATGTAAAGGAATATTTCAATTTTATTGTTTCACTTTAAGCATTATTAAAATCACTGCTCCCGAAAAAACGTCTGTTTTTAAAACTTTTTGCATTGATACATGTCCCCTGGGGCAGGACCCAGGTCCCCAAACACTTTTTATGACAATACCATGCATATAAGCCTTTAAAATTAGCACTTTTGATTTCTCTCATAGACTTTTAAAGGGTGTTCCGTGGCTTTCGAATTTGCCGCGAACACCCCAAATTGTTCGCTATTCGGCGAACAGGCAAACACCCGATGTTCGAGTCGAACTTACGTTCGACTCGAACATCAGGCTCATCCCTACTGGTCACAAAACAAAGAGCCTCTGCCTTGGTTGCTCTGTTGAAGAAATAGGTCTCAGTTGAAAATGGCTGATCCTCCTCTTCAGCAGAGATCATGCAACCACATGCCTGTGCTTTTTATCATGTCTCCAGCACTGGAGGAAACCTGGGGAAAGAAAGATGTGTTTTAAATTATTCATTATTATTCAATCCCAGTATGAATATTAACATAGCATTATGGTACCATTTGAATATATGTCTTATTTAAGCAATGTAAAGTCTTTTTTATGTTTTATTTCTGATCTCCATTGGGCCTTTGCAGCAAAACTTAGGATTTATAAGCTTGTCAATAAATAAAGGCAGCTTCTAGACAGTAAACAAGTAATAATAATAATAGGAATAATAGGCAGAAAAATAATTAGATTGAGTGTAATGTTTATATGTGTTTTTTCTAATCAATATTTGTTCTCATTTAAGATGCAGATCAAGAACCTCCCGACATGACTGCGTTGTTGTTGCATAAACCAGAAAGTGTAAATGCGGAAACTGGTATGTATTACTGAATATGAAACAATACTACTGCCAGCATTTTGATTTCCTATGTGTTTTTGAAGCTGCTTTACAGACAGATATTTAAAATGTAACTAAAACGAAAAAACTTTTTTTGTTTAACCGCTTCAGAACTGGGCCCTTTCACCCCCTTCCTGCCCAGGCAAATTTTCATCTGTCAGCGCTGTCACATTTTAAATGACAATTGCGTGGCATGCAACACCGTACCCAATTAAAATTGTTATCATTTTTTGCGACAGAGTAAGTAATTTTTCTCTTTTGCTGATGTGCGCTGATGAGGCTGCACTGATGGGCACTGATGAGGCAGCACTGATGGGCACTGATGAGACGGCACTGACGAGGAGGCTTTAATATGCAGCACTGATGAGCACCGATAGGCGGCACTGATGGGCACTGATAGGTGGTACTGATGGACACTGATGGGCAGCACTGGTGAGGAAGCACTGATGTGCACTGAAAGGCAGCACTGATTGGCACCACTGCTGGGCACTGTTGGGGCTTTTTGGATAAAGCAGGGAGAACCTCTGAGGGAATCTAGGATGGAAAAGGACCTGGGGGTCCTAGTAGATGATAGGCTCAGCAATGGCATGCAATGCCAAGCTTCTGCTAACAAAGCAAACAGAATATTGGCATGCAGTAAAAAGGGTATCAACTCCAGAGATAAAACAATAATTCTCCCACTCTACAAGACTCTGGTCCGGCCGCACCTAGAGTATGCTGTCCAGTTCGGGGCACCAGTCCTTAGGAAGGATGTACTGGAAATAGAGCGAGTACCAAAAAGGGCAACAAAGCTAATAAAGGGCCTGGAGGATGTTAGTTATGAGGAAAGGTTGTGAGCACTGAACTTATTCTCTCTGTCGAAGAGACGCTTGAGAGGGGATATGATTTCAATTTACAAATACAGTACTAGTGACCCCACAATAAGGATAAACTTTTTTGTGGAAGGGAGTTTAACAAGACATGTGGCCACTCATTAAAATTAGAAGAAAAGAGGTTTAACCTTAAACTACGTAGAGGGTTCTTTACTGTAAGAGCGGCAAGGATGTGGAATTCCCTTCCACAGGAGGTGGTATCAGCGGGGAGCATAAATAGTTTCAAAAAACTATTAGATAAACACCTGAAGGACCACAACATACAGGGATATACAATGTAATACTGACATATAATCACACACATAGGTTGGACATGATGAACTTGTGTCTTTTTTCAACCTCAGCTACTATGTTACTATGCTACTATGTTATAACCCCTGCCAGATTTTTTCTCACCATCTGTTTCCCATTGCAGAGATTTCCCTTCACTTCCTGTCCCTGGTGTACCATAGCCAAACTGGAAATGAGAGGAAATCCCTACAAATTAAGGGAACTCCTTGAGGACCCCCAGGTCATCAGAACTAATGTCCTTGTTGGAAGTTTTTTTACCCTCTATTACTTTTATGGGGACATCCCAAAATTTGGGATTTTTGTTTTACTTTCACTTTCACTTCACTTAAACAGAATAAATAGAGAGGATGAATCTCATTAACAGGGGCACACACAGCAATAAAAACTGACAAGCTTTTGAATCCCACTCCACTCTATCCAAAACAAGTTTTGCCTTTAGTTATACTATACTATAAAATAATTAAATGTATTTTTATATATATTACTATGCAGAGAAAAACTCACTCTGGGAAGGGCAGCAGTATAAACCAATCAGACTCTTCTACAGGCATACCCTACTTTTAAGTACACAATTGGGTTTATTTACTAAAGCTGGAAAGTGCAAAATCAGGCTCACTTCTGCATAGAAACCAATGAGCTTCCAACCCCAGCTTGTTCAATTAAGCTTTGGTAATAAAGCTCATTGGTTTCTATGCAGAAGTGAGCCTGATTTTGCACTTTCCAGCTTTAGTAAATAAACCCCATTGTGTACTTAAAAGTGGGGTATGCTTGTATACACTTACAATGAGAGTTTACAAACAGAAGAATAGAACAGAGTAATTATTTCATCAGTGTACTGCTCCTGCATTTTTCAATCACATTCTGGGGTGGGTCCTAGACAGGGCTATTATGCTCATCGCTGTGAAGTCTGTAGAGAGGTCTCAGAAAGTGCACAAGCTGACTATATTGTTGGATCACAAGATTAGATGAACACCATAAACATATCGGGAAAGGCAAACTGTTTTCCATATATGAATTTGCTGGAGTTCAAATTTGCACTGACTTGTATAACAGTGTAAATTTGCTGTCCCCTCAAAATAACTCAACACACAGCCATTAATGTCTAAACAAAAGTGAGTACACCCCTAAGTGAAAATGTCCAAATTGGGCCCAATTAGCCATTTTCCCTCCCCGGTGTCATTTTAGTGTTACAAGGTCTCAGGTGTGAATGGGGAGCAGGTGTGTTAAATTTGGTGTTATCACTGAAACCAAGCTGCAGCACGGTGGCCAAGACCATACAGTGGTTTAACAGGACAGGTTCCACTCAGAACAGGCCTCGCCATGGTCGACCAAAGAAGTTGAGTGCACATGCTCAGCGGCATATTCAGAGGTTGTCTTTGCAGAGGTTGAAGGGGTGGGGGGTCAGCCTGTCAGTGCTCAGACCATACGCTGCACACTGTATTAAATTGGTCTACATGGCTGTCATCCCAGAAGAAAGACTCTTCTAAAGATGATGCACAAGAAAACCGGCAAACAGTTTGCTGAAGATAAGCAGAATAAGGACATCGATTACTGGATTACTGATGAGACCAAAGTAAACCTATTTGGTTCAGATGGTGTTAACCAGGGGAGGAGTACAAAGACAAATGTGTCTTGCCTACAGTCAAGCATGGTGGTAGGAGTGTCATGGTCTGGGGCTGCATGAGTGCTGCGACACTGGGGAGCTATAGTTCATTGAGGGAACCATGAATGCTAACATGTATTGTGAAATACTGAAGCAGAGCATAATCCTCTCCCTTCGAAGACTGGGCCACAGGGCAGTATTCCAACATAATAACAAAACCAAACACACCCCCAAGATGACCACTGCCTTGCTAAAGAAGCCGAGGGTAAAGGTGATGGACTGGCCAAGCATGTCTCCAGACCTAAACCCTATTGAGCATCTGTGGGGCATCTTCAAACGGAAGGTGGAGGAGCGCAAGGTCTCTAACATCCTCCAGCTCCGTGATGCCATCATGGAGAAGTGGAAAAGGACTCCAGTGGCAACCTGTGAAGCTCTGGTGAACTCCATGCCCAAGAGGGTTAAGGCAGTGCTGGAAAATAATCGTGGCCACACAAAATGTTGACACTTTGGGCCCAATTTGGACACTTTCACTTAGGGGTGTACTCACTTTTGTTGCTAGCGGTTTAGACATTAATGGCTGTGTGTTGAGTTATTTTGAGGGGACAGCAAAATTTACACTGTTATACAAGCTTTACCCTCACTACTTTACATTGTAGCAAAGTGTAATTTCTTCAGTGTTGTCACATGAAAAGATATAATAAAATATTTACAAAAATGTGAGGGGTGTACTCACTTTTGTGAGATTCTGTATATAGAAAAGGTTATAGAGAGTATCTGATACCAAATTACCATCAAACGAGGCAGCACCATGACGATAACACTAAACACTATAATAATAAATGAATGTTCCACACAAATCAAAAGTGTCTTTCAAATAGTCCAATGTAAAGTGTAATGCACTCCACCAGTGATGCATTGTTTAAGTTCCACAAAAAATTTGTCACACTAAAGATGTTTGTTCAATGTGATGCAATCCGCTTCACCTTGTGTTATGTGCACACCACTATCGAGTAATCCATTAAACTCTCCGACTCCCAATGCCTGTCTCCCATTACTGATAGGCAATAGTACATTGGGATATAATTACTCCACACTTGCAAGGCTCCAGGTATCTGGTCTTCTTCCCCTTTAAGGTGTCACTCAGGCAATGCACATTAAAAGAAAGTAAATGCTAATAAATCTATTAGCATAACATTAAAATCCTAATCACAAAGCTAAAACATCAGAATGCCAATCCAGATATATAGTGCAAAGTGTCAGGTACAACCAAGTATAGCGGCCCTCATCATTAATCCGAGTGATTGACATCTCACTCGGCTTGTTCCTCCATGATTTCCACCACGTCACTTCAAGCAAGCCCTGACACCACTTCTGGTTGCTGTGCAGTCCGACCCTTAATGGCTCTTTTCCCTTTTGATGTTTATCTCTGTCAGCTTGTTGAAACTGTAAAATAACTGAAGGCACCAATAGGGGTCATTGAGTAACCAAACTCTGTAGGGCTCTTTCCAGAGACAACCCCCTTGTTGTGGCAATTTCTGCTGCTGAGGGGGTCCAAGAATAGAGTCACACTCTTTCATGCAGTCATCTGGAGCAGCACCGTTACTGGGCTTGAATGCAATGGTAAAGTGCTCTGCATCGTTTTCTAGCAGCGCATATGTAAACCTGGTCCCCTCTTCTTGACAATCATATAGATTCCCAGGCTCATCGCAACAGGACAGGCAAAACAAGCAATTGCTTGGGGCCCCCGAGCTGGCTTGGGGCCCCCGAGCTGGCCTGGGGCCCCAGCCACGCCGCCGGCCGTCGCTTCCTATAAGCTGCAGGCAGAGCCGGATTTCCCACGTCAGTGGTGCAGGGGATGACCCGCGCTACTTTGTGAATTGGGGCCTCGATGACGGCTTTGCAGAGTGCACAGAGGACACGGGAGGCTGTTTTCCCGATCTAGCCAGCAGTGAGGGGGCGGGGCCGGGAGCTCCACTGACGCACTGACTCTGCCCCATGTAGCCTGTATGCTCAGAAAAGAACGGCTGTAGTTAGAGCAGTGATCAGAGTGGGTGCGTCAGTGGAGCTCCCAGCCAGAAGCTCCACTGACACGCCCACTCCGATCACTGCTCTAACTACAGCCGATCTGTTCCGAGTGGAGCTCCCGGCCCTGCCCCCTCTCTGGTAGCGCGTGAATACAGCCACCTGTGTTTCTCTCTCTGTAAATGGAGAAAGTATACATTGTATCTTTCTCTTTTCTTGCGGAGAGGAAAAAAAAGTGTATGTAAAAAATAAAATAAAATAAATAATAATAAAAAATAAATAAAATAACTAGTTGAAGGTTTGATCTAGGTTAGTGTTTGGGTCAAGGTCAGGGTCAGTCAGTCCCTTCAGGTCTGGTATGGATTTTAAGGGGAACCCTGCGCCAACATAAAAAAAAATGGCGTAGCAAAAATCCATACCAGAAGAGCACGCAACCTGGCAGGCCGCAGGAAAAGAGGGGGGATGAGAGAGCGCCCCCTCCTGAACCGTACCAGGCCACATGCTCTCAACATGTGGAGGGTGCTTTGGAGTAGCCCCCCAAAGCACCTTGTCCCCATGTTGATGGGGACAAGGTCCTCATCCCCACAACCCTTGCCCGGTGGTTGTGGGGGTATAGTTGATTTGACTAATCAGCTTTGAGGAGACTTTGGTTATGGTATAGGTTTATGAATGTGTAAGATCTAGGTGGTCCATTTATATTTTAATTATGTAATAAAATTGTTTGTATATTCTTTCTTTTAAATTGAAGTTTCTTCTTATTTGTACCAGTAAAGCCCATACATATTATTCATAATGCTGAGATTATACACAATTCTGGATGTGGTACATATTTGGTAATCTCTTTTAGTATGTGGTGTTGCCGCTGTGGCTGGGACAAGGTCTTTAGCAGCCAAGGCAGTCACCTCTTCTGCCTACCCCTTGGTCTGGCCCTGTGTATGCGTGTTCCTGGTGGCCAGACTTTACCTCAACAGCTGGGCCTGCTGCAGCCAGAGCTGGTACTGCTGCCGCCGCAGCTTATGTTTGATGTTGAGACAGAACATGACTGGGCACGTGTTCTCCTGGCACTGCTTGGCATGGTAACAGCATAATGCAATAAGGTTCCTGCAAACTGAACATACTGGTTTGTGCTGGCATTCATTTAAATGCTGCATAACCCTTTTTATCTTCTGGCATGGAGGCAGAGAGCAACTGCGGCACTGGCAGGTGTGTTCCAGCGACTGGATGTGGCGCCAGATGTTCAATTGGTGGAACTCCTGAGGATTTATGGACTGAGTCTCATCCTCATTGTGGGAGCTGCATAGATATGCCATGAGTGGCAGGGGCAGGTGAAGGTACAGACTGTGGATACATACCAGGCTGCTGAAGAGGCTGTTGGGGTGCTTGTTGAGGCTGCATGCCAGGCTGGTTGGCCACATATTTAGCAGTTCTGTGCTTTATAAAAGCAGCCATTAGCTGAGGGTTCGACTTTAGGATGTGAAGCATCTGTGGCTGCTGCTGAGGAGAAGAGGCTTCAGGGTTGGCAGGAAGTCTTGGAGAGCATTGGGTGATATGTTATGGGCTGGGAAACTGCTTGCAATTGAGGTTCAACCACAGCCTGCAGGGCTGCAGTCATTTTAATCACTGGATGTTGAATATTCTGTTGCATTGAACTCTGCTGAGGCATTTGGGGCATGATAGGAGGAGGAGCGATTGGCCCAGGTGTGGCATATTCATACTCCTTTGCAGTAATGGATTCACAGGTCCCACCATGCCTTGACACACGCTGATCTCCTCATCAATGTTAACCCAATAGATTTGCCCTTCCTCCAGCTCCATCTGCGCAGTGAGACCCCACGAAATCCTAGTACGCATGCGTCAGATTCCCGTCCGACGCATGCACATTGCGGCCCGGTAAAATCCGGCATCTAGTACGCATGCGTCGCATGTGCAGTGTGGCCCCGCGAAATCCAGCGTCTAGTATGCATGTGCCGGATTCCAGTCCGACACATGCGCAGCGCGGTCCGGTAAAATCCGGCATCTAGTATGCATGCGTCGTATTCCAGTCAGACGCATGCGCACTGCGGCCCGGTAAAATACGGCATCTAGTACGCATGCGTCGGATTCCCGTCTGACGCATGCGTAGTGCGGCCCCCGCAAAATCTGCCATCTATACGCATGCGTCGGATTCCGGTTCGACGCATGCGCAATGTGACCAAAAAGTGAAATACACCAATGCAAACATTATTTAAGATAAAATGAATACATTGTTTGAAAAAATTATTTCTCCAAAAAACGCAGACCATGCGTACTAAATGCCGGATTTTACCGGGCCGCAGTGCGCATGCGTCTGACTGGAAACCTTCCATATAGATGAGACCCCCTCAAATATAAAAATGTGATGGCAGATCTCCATTTTTCTACCTTAGACAAGTGAGCTGCCACCCATTTAGACTATCCAATCTGATGTGAGGGGCTGCCCTCTGCATTTTACCAAATTGGAACAGGTAGGATTTTGGTGACAACAATATTCAAAAACTCATAACTGTGTCAAGGTATAGGTAATGGTTTCAATTGTTGTTCTGCTATGTATAGACGCCCAACTCTGATGCTTTAAACCCAACAAACCCAAACCAGCATAAAAGACTCAAATATTAAAACATCCCCATATTTTACCATAAGGCTGGGTTCACAGTAGCTGCAACCACGGCTCATAGCAAGGGGTCCGGTGCGTCCCTGTACACCGTTTCAGGTGCTAATCAGGTCCGAATTTTTAGCTTACTTTGCACATGAAACTGAGCCAAATACGAACAGGGCCCTTTTCCAGGGCCGCCCCGCAGCTGTGTGAACTGGCTCTATTGAGAGCTGGTAACAGTCTCCTGTCATGCAAATTGGATGCGGGGAAATCTGCATTCAAATCGAAAAAGTGTGAACCCAGCCTAAAACTAACCTTCTTGATGTCCAACAACTCCTCTCTGCAACACTTGACTTTTACAGGTTTTATTATTGTTTGCTCGTTATTGCTTGTTACATAATTTTTTTCAGAATTTTGGGGATTGAAATACATATTGTGAGAACTTTACACTAGTCTAGACTCTATGCTAACATACATCAGTAGGTATGTAGTGAGGCACACATGGAACTAGCCCAACCTCTGAAAACAAAAACCCAGACCATAATCCCCGCTCCACCAAATGATTTGAACCAGTGCACAAAGTAAGGTTCATAAAGACATAGATGAGCGAGTTTGGAGGGGGGGGGGGACTTGACTGGCCTGCGCAGAGTTCTGACCTCAACCCAATAGAACACCTTTGGGATTAACTAAAGCAGAGACTACGAGACAGGCCTTCTCGTCCACATTAGTGCCTGACCTCACAGATGCGCTTCTGGAAGAATGATCAAACATTCCCATAGACACACTCCTAAACCTTGTGGGAAGCCTTCCCAGAGGAGTTGAAGCTGTTAAAGCTGCAAAGGGGGGGGGGGGGGGGGGGGGGGCGGGGGGGGGGGGGGGGGGGGCAACTCAATATTGAACCCTACAGACTAAGACTGGGATGCCATTAAGGTTCATGTGCGTATAAAGGCAGGGGGCCCAATACTTTTGACAATATAGCGTATGTGAATGCAGCCTTACTAAATGTCTCTATAATCAAACAGAAAGAGGGAAGAAATTCCTACAATAAGAAAACAGGCAGTAAAAAACTCGACAGCAGTTATAACCATTCTCACTCTATTCAAAACCTTAAAACAATGTGTTTTGGCTTCAGTTCAGCTAAATGATACATACTTTTATGTACAATATATGATATGAAATAAATTATTTTGGGGAGACAATGCAATCACCTTTTATATTTTAATATATTTTTTTGCAGGAAAAGATTTTGTAGTAAATATCACTGTCAATGGCACCATCCTCGCTGCAAAGCCCCAAGTTAAGTGGTTTAAAGGAAAGTGGCTGGAACTAGGGAGTAAAAGTGGAACTCGTTACAAGTTTTCGGATGAGTATAATGAATCATCCAAGGTAAGATGTGATGAAGAGTTTTAAGAGTTTTGTTACGTTTTTCTATGCCAATTTTATTCATAAAAAATATATATCTGTTGTGTTTTCTGAATGCATTGGGCTTCTATACAAGGTCATAAGTTGATCCCCTTTTCACAACAAAATAATCCCAGACTGTGTGGAAGACTGTGAGGATTGTGGGTGTGACAAAGTTGCGCTAACAGTGAGCCTACGTACAGAGGACAGGGAACAGAAGTATGTAATGTATGAAGTGCAGGAGTTAGGAGTATGTAACGCATAGTGTAGAGGGGTCAAGGGTGAGTAAAACACAAAGTGCAAGGGTCAGGTGTATGTAATGTACATAGTTTAGATGTGCATGCTCTTGCTTATCCCTTTCAACAGCTGGGGTGCTGAAGCCTGTGCTATGCTTTCTAGATGTAGCACAAGACTGGATTGGTCTGGCCATTTGATCCCGGGTTCCATTCCCTAGTAGGCACACAGCAGCCAGACACACCACATTTTAATACTCAGAGTGAGTAAACGGGTACCGCAGCTTGTTTTTTGTTTTTGGGGTAAACTTGGATAGGGAAGGGGTGAGCATGGGGATACGGCAGTCAACTATACTTGAACATGGAGGACTCTAAACTGAACAATAACTTCAGCATGAAAACACCCCCTTTGAAGTTTTATATCTGAGCAGCAAACAAACAGGAATCCCAAAAGAGATGCAGCCCCCCCCCCCCCCCCAATGCAATAAGTAGCAATTAAAAGTATTCCAAAGGAGTTATGGAAAGTCTATGGATCCATTAGGCAAGTCCTCACTGTTTCTGATTTCAAGCTAGCCAAGTGCAGGGTCTTCAGCTAGCAAAATTTAAAGTGGTGTTGCACTCAAAAAAAAAAAATAGTTTACAAAAAAAAAAAAAAAAAAAAACATTTGGAAAAAAAAAGATTTTTAACTCACCTCTAAATGCCTGTTGCTAGGGGGTCCCTTTGTAGTCTGCCTCCTTCAGTGCCTGGGCTGGTGACATCACTTCCCCTCGGCACAGGAAGGGCTCCCTCCCTCCTGTCAGTCATCTGGGACACGTGACAGGTCCCAGATGACTGCGCGGCCAATCACGCCGCCGAGCGGAGGGGGGAACGAGCGGGGCTTCATTCCCCCGCATCGCTGGACCCTGGGACAGGTAAGTGTCCGATTATTAAAAGTCAGCAGCTGCAGTATTTGTAGCTGCTGACTTAAATTTGTCTTTTTTTAAGGGGAACTCCTCTTTAAGTACTTCAGTGGCCTATGTACCGGATCTGTAGTGGACTTTCTGAAAGCACTCTAGGAAGGATAGGGCATAGGTCCCTCAGCCAAACTGTAGCTGGGACCCCTCAGAAATACTGCAGTCCAAGGTAAATCTCCCAGGGATGCCGCAGACCTCAGGCTGACTCTTACATGCCCAGGACCAAGAGAGCTTTGCTCTGGACTCAAGCCCATTTATACCTCTCTCAGCCCCCCTGCTGGTCACCTGCATAATAACCAGGGATTGGCTGGGGAGATATCAATATGCAGGGGGAAGCAATTGAGCCTATATCTTTAGGGTCCAGAGCAGACCTGGCTAATCAAACCATGCCTCCTTGATTACAGAGAGGCCAAAAACTAAATTTAGCAGTGCAGTAGCTCTGAGGGTGCTACATAAACATTGTCATATCTCCCAATTTTAGAATATGACAAAGAGGAACGCCCCATGGCTGAGTGATATGCAGTCATATACGGTGTGTGTAGAGTAGGTATAATAGAATCTGTAATAGAGTCTGAAATGATACACTTTATACACTACACACATATGCTTCAGTCCTTGTACCCACAGAATACTTCTTAAGTATTGTTTCTGTATTTAACCTCTTGCCGACCACCCACCATCGTTTGAGGGAGGCAGAATGGCCCCCCTACGTGAATCGCCATAGCTGTATGGCGACCGCTTTAATGGGTTTAGGGGGCGTGTGCGTGCCTGTCACATCACTGAGGAGCCAATGCATGTGTCTGGCGGCTGCGATGTCCACCCGCGATCGCTCCTGACAGAGCCAGAACAGGTGTGTGTAAACACACAAATCCTGCCACATCCTGGCAGGGGAGAGGAGACAGATTGTGTGTTCCTAGTACTGTATATATATATATATATATATATATATATATATATATATATATATATATATATATATATATATATATATATATATATATATATATATATATATATATATATATCTATATCTCTATATATAAAAATAATAATAATAAAAATGCCATAAATCTATCCCCTATTTTGTAGACGCTATAACTTTTGTGCAAACCAATCAATATACGCTTATTGCGATTTTTTTTACCAAAAATATGTAGAAGAATATATATCGGCCTAAACTGAGGAAGAAATTCGTTTTTGTTAATTTTAAATTTGGGATATTTATTATTGCAAAAAGTAAAAAAATATTGTGTCTTTTTTTTATTTATAGCGCAAAAAATAAAAACCGCAGAGGTGATTAAATACCACCAAAAGAAAGCTCTATTGACATTGACATGACATATCTAAAAATGACATGAATTTTGTTTGGGTACAGTGTTGCACGACCGCACAATTGTCAGTTAAAGCGGCGCAGTGCCGTATCGCAAAAAATGGCCTGGTCAGGGAGGGGGGTAAATTCTAATTAGCAGTTTCTGTAACAGTGATGAGGGCAGCTGTAGAGTACATGATTACCTGACTCATGGGCTGCCACTCCCTCGGACCACAACAATGATATCTGAAAGGTAAGTGGGTGGGGATCAAGGAACATCTATTCCCTGATCTCCTAGGCTAAATATGAAATCAGGAAGTGACCAACTACTGTAAAAGCACCACTGCCAAATATCAACTAGAAAGCCGGATAAGCAACTAATTGAGAAAAGGCCTCAGTTTGGTCAGCTGGAGCAGAGCTCAGGAGGGACATTAAGGGTCTAATAATGTCTCCATAAAGAGTACTTGTGACTTACCCACTGCTATCACATAGGGAGCTTGTTAGTTCTTTTGTGATAGCAATAAAGTTAAATATAAAACAAAAAAAGTGTTATGCCGCTGGACACGGCCGGAATTTCCAATGGAAACAGTCCGATGGGAGCTTTTCATCGGATTTTCCGACCGTGTGTATGCCCATCAGTCTTTTTCTGTCGGCATTTCCGACAGACTTTAGATTGAGAGCCTGTTCTTAATTTTTCATATGGAAAACCTTTCTATTGGATTTTCCGATCGTGTGTATGCAATTCCGACACGCAAAATGCCACACACTCCGGAGTTATAGAAATACCTTTAAAGCATTGTATAAATGTACAGAAACTGTGCTAATGCCAAAAATGTTAAACCATAACCATTGTGTAAAAGCTTACGCTGAGCAGCAACTAAACTTATTGTATGTTTTTATAGTACATACAATAAAAACAAGTAGTATAAATATAAAAACAGTCCAATCACTGAATGATATAAATACTAAAATAGCGCTAGTAATTAAATGAATAATATGGTAATATTATAAACCAGTGGCAAATACCCTAGTTGTAGATTAAAGAGGAACCCTGATGGGTTTACTTCCTCTTTGTTTCCCTGCAAAGGTAAAGCATAATGGGCCACTATGCATTGAAGGAGCCAGCGATGTCACTAGCTACGTACATCACAAAAAAATATCAGCAAGCAAGGAAAAGATCACCCAGAGGGCGCTATCGCCATGTCCAGCCGTCAGATTAGAGCGTAGAGGGCAATGGCTAGGTGGAGCGCAAGTGTCACATCCGGGATAACGTGCTGGTTATCCCGGACATGTATGTACCCAGGACGACTATAAAACTAACCACACTGGGATGGATGTTTTTTATGCCTATTATGGTCAGTTTGAAATAGGAAAGCAGTGGGAATAGCAGGATCATCAGGTATTTCAAACAAAGCAAGGAATACAGGATACTTTTTAACACAAATATGTAATGCACCCCCTAAGGAGCCACAAGTAGAATGGGATCCCACACCCTGCACACCAAATTTTCACAGTCACTCCAGAGTCAGTGAGCAGTCTGGTACTTTGTTTTTTGTTTTTTTGTTTTATTGAGATATTAGAACTTGGATAGGGATTGGAAAATGATGGGCTGCCCACTTGACTCCAAACAAACTTCAGGGACAACTTCTCCTATATACAGTCTATAAACACTCCTCTGCTTCCTCCAGCACTCACTTGCTTGCAGAACTCCTGCTGTGTCACCTTGTTGCAATTTGGTAGCAAAGGCACATTACAGACAGGGACTCGCAGCCCCTATACTTGAGGATAGGGTGACACAGCTCACACTTTCCTAGCACTTCCTCTCTGTGGTCACTGATCCCAGCACCACCTTTTCAGGCACTGCCAACCTGCCTGGCTGCAGCTGCCCCTTTCACGAGCCCTCCTGGCTAGGGATGAGCCGAACACCCCCTGTTCGGTTCGCATCCAGAACATGCGAACAGGCAAAAAATGTGCTAATTTTTGAGGCTAATATGCAAGTTATTGTCATAAAAAGGGTTTGGTGACCCGGGTCCTGCCCCAGAGGACATATATCAATGCAAAAAAAAAGTTTTAAAAACGTCAGTTTTTTCGGGAGCAGTGGTTTTAATAATGCTTAAAGTGAAATAATAAAAGTGAAATAGTCCTTTAAATATTGTACCTGGGGGGTGTCTATAGTATGCCTGTAAAGTGGCGAATGTTTCACGTGTTTAGAAAAGTCCCTGCACAAAATGTCATTTCTAAAGGAAAAAAAGTCATTTAAAACTACTTGCGGTTATTGAATTGTCCGGTCCCGCAATACAGATGAAAGTCATTGAAAAAAACGGCATGGGGATTCCTCCCAGTCCATTACCATGCCCTTCAGGTCTGGTATGGATTTTAATAGCGTAGGGGTCCCCCTCAAAATCCATACCAGACCCTTCAGGTCAACATTTTTTTTTTAAATGGCCTGGGGTTCCCCCCAAAAATCCATACCAGACCCTTATCCAAGCACGTAACCTGGCAGGCTGCAGGAAAAGAGGGGGTGAGAGAGCGCCCCCCCTCCTGAACCGTACCAGGCCACATGCCCTCAACATTGGGAGGGTGCTTTGGGGTAGCCCCCCCAAAGCACCTTGTCCCCGTGTTGATGGGGAGAAGGGCCTCATCCCCACAACCCTGATGTGTAGCAGCTTGTTGCTCCTGGTACCAGTTTGTCTCCATAACTATTTTTTCAATAACCTCATCGGTCAAAAATAGTTGGAGGTATGCCAAGGGGTTGTGATCTCCAACATCCACTTTGGTACCAGGTGCTCCAGTAAATGGGAATCTTGGGGGCGCTACGTGATCAGTATCGCAGTCAATAGAGCTCCAAGTCCGCACATTACTGAGGTCAGTTGAAGGATCGCCGCAGAAATCACTTTCTGTGTCTGATGACGAACTTCCCCACGAATCTCTATCACTCAATTCTGCAAGTGATTCTGTATCGCTATCGCTGTTTTACAGCATGTCATAAACCGCTTTTGAGGTAGAGGTGCGCTTTTTGGATGCCATGGTCGTTCTCCAGTTTCCAGCAGAAAGTACAGTAAAATTGCAAGCAAGGACACTGGATAAAGCACTGGGGGGCAAACTGAGGTCAATTTATTGTATACAGTAATGTAATCCAATAAGATTACAAAGTATGCTGTGTGTTGTGGTTTAGACTTTTTGAATCTGCCGCTGGTTCCACCCCCTGCATCGCGACGCTTGCAGGGAAGGGAAGCCGGAAAAATTACGGGGGGTTGAGCGGAGGATCCGGCCGCTGTACACAGCGGGAGTACAATAATGGTTATGAAATCTCACCCGAGCCACACTGGAATACCGCCAAGGAGGTTAAAGCAGGGTCAGGTTATAAAAAAAAAAATATCCCAAGCTTTGAACATCTCACAGAGCACTGTTCAATCCATCATCTAAAAATGGAAAGAGTATGGCACAACTGAAAACCTTCCAAGACATGGCCGTCCACTTAAACTGACAGGCCAGGCAAGGAGAGCATTAATCAGAGAAGCAGCCAAGAGTCCCATGGTAACTCTGGAAGAGATGCAGAGATCCACAGGTCAGGTGGGAGAATCTGTCCACAGGACAAGGACAACTATTAGTCGTGCACTCCCCAAATTTGGCCTTTATGGAAGAGTGGCAAGAAGAAACCCATTGTTGAAATAAAGCCATAAGAAGTCCCATTTGCAGTTTGCGAGAAGCCATGTGGGGGACACAGCAAACATGTGGAATAAGGTGCTCTGGTCAGATGAGACCACAATGGAACCTTTTGGCCTAAAAGCAAAATGCTAGCAAAAGTCGTGAGACTGGGGCAGAGGTTCACCTTCCAGCAGGACAACGACCCTAAACATACAGCCAGAGCTACAATGGAATGTTTTAGATCAAAGCATATTCCTGTGTCAGAATGGTCCAGTCAAAGTCCAGACCTAAATCCAATTGAGAATCTGTGGCAAAACTTGAAAATTGCTGTTCACAGACATTCTCCATCCAATCTGACAGAGCTTGAGCTATTTTGCAAAGAAGAATGGGCAAAAATGTCACTCTCTAGATGTACAAAGCTAGTAGAGACATCCCCAAAAAGACTTGCAGCTGTAATTGCAGTGAAAGGTGGTTCTACAAAGTATTATTGACTCAGGGGGCCTGAATACAAATACACGCCACAGTTTTCACATATTTATTTGTAAAAAAAAATTGAAAACCATTTATAATTTTCCTTCCACTTCACAATCACGTACCACTTTGTGTTGGTCTATCACATATAATCCCAATAAAATACATTTATGTTTTTGGTTGTAACATAACAAAATTTGGAACATTTCATGGGGTATGAATACTTTTTTAAGGCACTGTATACAGATCATGATATTGCAATAAAGTGATCCATGCTACAAACTCATTAAACAGTCCACATTCAGTGAAAGTTCATGTACTGCAAACGTTGACGTACATGAACTTTTACTGAATGTGGACAGTTTAATGCATGGGTAGCCAAACTTTTTTCAAAGAGGGCCAGATTTGATGAAGATTTGATGGTCATTTTGCCTGACATTCTTTGAACCATTAAAATATGGATTATGTGTGTTCGTTCGAGCACTAATACACTGCCCAAAAATAATTCTCTTGCCTTTGTGGCTGTGTCTGGCGAAGGGACAAGCTTGCGTGTGTTATTTGGATATATATATATATATATATATATATATATATATATATATATATATTTTTGTGGCCCCCAACGAATCCCAGAGTGCCGCTCAGGACTAAGGATGAGCTCAAGCGTGGTATTTGGATATACCTTATTAATCGGCGTATAACACGCACCTTCACTTTAAGAGGGAAGTTTCAGGAAAAAAATACAATTTTAAATAGAGAACTGTGAAGCAAAATAAGGGTCAGTGCCCATCAATGCAGCCTAATCAGTGCCCATCAATGCAGCCTAATCAGTGCCCATCTGCAGCCTCATCACTGCCTGAATGCAGCCTCGCCATTGCCAAGAATACAGCCTCCCCAGTGCCATGAATGCAGCCTCACCCGTGCCTGAATGCAGACTCACCATTGCCATTAAAGCAGCCTCACCATTGCCATGAATGTAGCCTCACCATTGCCATGAATGCAGCCTCACCAGTGCCATGAATGCAGCCTCACCATTGCCATCAGTGCAGCCTGATCGATGCCCTTCTGCAGCCTCGGAGGGGACAGGGAGGGGGGCGGGACGAGCGCCGACAGATTACATACAGCGAGAATCTTCTATTTACTCAGCGGCCTCTTTAATACAAAGTCCCGCCTCCTATGATAGACAGAACAGTCGTCCAATGGCAGCCCAGGAGACGGGACTTCCTATTAGATGCCGTCGAGTAAACCGGAGATTGTCCTGTATGCAATCTGTCAGCACTCGTCCCACCCCCTCCCTGTCCTCTCCGAGGCACCGATAAATACGGGTATATATCTTTTGTGTCCCCCGGGGCACTCAGGGATTCATTGGGGGCCACAAAAGATATATATCTAACTTACCAGTGGGGCCGTTTGAAACCGGAACGCGGGCTGCAATTGGTCCACGGGCAGACTTTGGACATGCCTGGTTTAATGAGCTTGCATTGATTTCAGCATGTATAGAGCACTTTGCAGCACATGAACTTTCACAGAATGTGGACTGTTTAATGAGTTTGTAGAATGGATCACTTTATTGCAATAACTGATCTGTATATTAATGAACTTTAACATGTGGACTGTTTAATGAGTTTGCATTGATTTCAGCATGTTCAAAGTGCTCCATGCATGCTGAAATCAATGCATGCTCATTAAAGAGGAGACCCCCCACGTGAAAAAATTAAAAGTCAGCAGCTACAAATACTGCAGCTGCTGACTTTTAATATTAGGGAACTTAACTGTCTAGGGCTCCCGCAATGTCGGCACCCCAGGCGATTTTCGGATCAGCTCTCGGGTGCTGCCGCCACCAATTATGGTAGGGAAACAGCCAGTTCCCTACTACGCATGTGCGAAGCGCGCTGTGTTTTCTGAATGGCCTGGCGGCGTAGGAAGGAGTAGAGGGCCAAATTTCTGAGGGGCGACGCAGTCTCCCAGAAGTGGGGAAGGGTACCTGTCAAAAACAGGAACCCGTTTACCCCTCCCCTGAAAGGTGCCAAATGTGGCACCAGGGATGGGGAGGAAGCAGATAAGCAGAGCTTCCACGTTTGGGTGGAACTCCACCTTAAACAGTCCACATTCAGTGAAAATCCATGTACTGCAAAGTGCTCTGTGCTATAATGAATACATAATTCATATACACTAATAAGCTGTGATATTATGAAACTAATAAGGCTGCACCGATTGCCACTGATGAGGCAGCACTCTCAAACTGCAGTTATATACTGCACTGATGGGCCTAACTGATAGGCTTCACTGATAGCGCTGCACTGATGGGCACTGATAGGCTGAATTGATAGGCACTGGTGAGGCGGCACTCTAAAGCTGCACTGATAGGCACTGATAGGCTGCACTGGTGGCCCCTGATGTGGCTGCACTGATGGACACTGATGAGGCTGCACTGATGAGACTGTTCTGATGGGAACTGATAAGGCTGCACTGATAGGCACTATTGAGACTGCACGGATGGGTACTGATATGCTTTATGTTGATATTGTTAAATTTTGTTGTTAATATTTATTTTGGAACTTAATTCTGCATAAAACATTTAACAGCGTAATTTCATGAGATCATTTACGAGGGTGTGTTTAAGGGCAGGGTAGTGGTTGGGTGGGGCAAGTGGTGGCAAGCAACTGGCTAGGGGCTTGGGACTTAAAATTTTGAGCCCTGCATTGCACATTCACATCAGTTCCTGCCCTCAAGGAGATTACAACCCAAGGTCCCTAACTCACATTCATACATACACATACTAGGGCCAATTTAGACAGAATCCAATTTACCTACCAGCATGTCTTTGGAGTGTGGGAGCCTGGGTTGCTGGGTCATGAGAATAGACCACTGGCCATAACTTGCTCAGTATGCAATCGAGCTGCTGGGCTGCCCTGTATTCAACATGCTTTCTGAACGGGCATTCAGTGCTGCCGGAGGTTTTGTGATAGATAAAAGAGCGCATCTGTCCACAGACTCCGTTGCCTTTGTCAAAATGAATCAGTCCTGGATCAGCTATCAAGCCCCTGATGCCAATGTTTTTGATTAAGTGTTATTTGGGATCTCGAATCTCTGCAAAACTGTCTAGGCCGAGGGTCAGCAACCTGTAGATCACGATCTATCAGTAGATCACAGACAGGTGACTAGTAGATCACGGACTGGGCTTGCTGACTCGCCATCCCAGAGCATCAATCCGAGTGCAATGCAGCGGGACTACTTGTAAAGTTGGAGCTGTAGTAGGGAGCAAGAGCCAGGTAAGCTGATGCCTCCTCTGTAGTGCTGGTTTCTGTCCCATGAGGAGTGATATCAACTGCACTCTACCCCTTAACCTGGCTAGGGGCCTCCAGAGTGGTGCCAGCAGCAGGGACGTGCGGTGAGGTCAGTGGCTGGTGAGGCACTGGCTAGTATCAGAGCCAAGATACACACAGGTTACATACGCTGCGATCGTTAGTGAGAGTGATTGTGAGTGAGAGCAATAATTCTAGCACTAGACCTCCTCTGTAACTCTAAACATGTAACCTGTAAAAAATTTGAAATCGTCTCCTATAAAGATTTATAAGTACTGAAGTTTGGCGCCATTCCACAAGTGTGCTCAATTTTAATCACTTAAGGACCGGCTTACTTTTCAAACTTGTTGTTTACAAGTTAAAATCATTTTTTTTTGCTAGAAAATTACTTAGAACAACCAAACATTATATATTTTTTATTCTAAAACCCTAGAGAATAAAATGGCTGTCGTTGTAATACTTTCTGTCACAACGTATTTGCGCAGCACTTTTTTTTGAAAAAAATACACTTTTTTTTTTGCAAAAAATACACTTTTTTTGAAAAAAATACACTTTTTTTTTGAAAAAAATACACTTTTTTTTGAAAAAAATACACTTTTTAGAATAAAAAAATAAGACAACAGTAAAGTTAGCCCAATTTATTTTTTAAATATTGTCAAAGATGATGTTACGCCAAGTAAATTGATACCCAACATGTCACGCTTCAATATTGCGCCCGCTCGTGAAATGGTGATGAACTTTTACCCTTAAAAATCTCCATAGGTGAAGTTTAAAAAATTCTACAGGTTACATGTTTTGAGTTACAGAGGCTGTCAGCTCCATGCCAAGCAGGGGAAAGGACCCAATCGCCTTCGCTCCGGTAAGCAGTGAAGGGCACCGGAGAGCGGCAGGAGGGGGGCCCTCTTCCACCACCGATAAAAGTGATCTTGCAGAGAATTTGCCGCTGAGCCCACTTTTATCTGAAAGCGGACTGCCCGCTGAAGAAGTGGATATCAGGGTTATGGCAGCTAGCTGCTGCTATAACAACGATATTCCACTTCCAATAGCAACCGTATAATGATGGTGGGCAATCTGTAAGTGGTTAAAGTGTGACATGTTAGGTATCTATTTACTTGGCGTAACATCATCTTTCACATTATACAAAAAATCAGGCTAATGTTAGTGTTGTTTTTTTTTTAATTCATGAAACAGTTTTTTCCCCCCAAAGAAATGTGTTTAAAAAAATGTTGTATATTTTCTGAAAGCAGATACTCTAGAGGATACAATAATGGTAGTTCCAATTTTTTATGTCACACGATATTACCGCAAAGGTCTAGGAAATGCAAAATGGCAAGGCAAACAAACGCAATAAATTACCCAAATTTTTGTGCGCTTTGAAAAAGTGGAATTTATTTATCTTCATAGATTTCTTGAGGGAGCTTGATGATAAATATTTCTGTCCCAAGTGGAGGAGCTTCTCCATTTCAGTCTGCAGGAGGGCCACCATATTTCCTCTGACCATTAACCTGTACAAGATTAATATTACTCCTTTCCATCCATTCCAGAAGGGAAGCTTTATTGTATTTATTTAGAGAATTTATCCAAGCCTCACCCTCAGTGTTCATCACTTTGTTGTCCATCATCTGCTCTCTCCATGGGATCAGAGGCTGAACTGAGCTATTTTCCATGCTCTGACTAGGAGAAACAGACAGAGTCCCTGGTCTCCTCCATGGTCCATAATCAGTGGGTAAGAGGCTTGCCCTTAGTCCCCTCTAAAAGCCCCTGCCCCAGTTGGGTCTCTCATGATGTAATTGCACATTTGTACACATAGATCCTGAAGTTTGAACATGTCAGTTAAGATTTAAAATGTAAGTTTGATTAGCAGAAATTACCAAATGATAGATAGTGTGATGAGCCACCTAAAAAAATCTATTTAATTTACGTTCATTCATGTCAAGCATTGGTATTCCCATTCGTCCAGACGTAAAAGGAAGAATCGCTGGACATAGTGCTTTATCCTTTATTTAAAATGTATTTCACATAAAAAACTCTTATGCCACGTACACGCGGCCGGACTTTGCATCGGGCAAAACTCTGTCGGCATTTCCGATGGAAAAATTGAGAACAGGCTCTCAATCTAAAGTCCGTCGGAAATGCTGACAGAAAAAGACAGACCGTGTAGACCAGGGGTCTCAAACTGGTGGCCCTCCAGCTGCTGCAGAACTACAATTCCCATGAGGCATTGCAAGGCTGACAGTTACAAGCATGACTCCCATAGGCCGATGCATGATGGGACTTGTAGTTCTGCAACAGCTGGAGGGCCGCCAGTTTGAGACCCCTGGTGTAGACCATCGAGTCTGCCCATTTTTTTTTTTTTTTTGGTGTTTTTTTTTTTTTTACTTTATTGTCAGACTATCAATCTATGTTTGTCCCAAGCATGTTTGAAGCCATTTACTGTTGACTGTTGCACTACCTCTGCTGATTCCAAACAACTACCCTTTCAGTAAAATAATACGTTATAAGATTAGTTTGGAACTTTCCTCCAGTTAGTTTGATGTCATGTGTTCTTGAGTTTGGTTTCATATTGAAAAAAAACTGTCCTCTTGAACCTTATTCACCCCCTTGATGTATTTGAAGGTTTCAATCATGTCTCCCCTTTCCCTTCTTTCCTCCAGACTGTACATATTATGTTCCTGAATTCACTCTCGATATGTTTTGTCCCCCAAACCTTTCACCATTTTTGTTACTCATCTCTGGACTATTTTATCAATATCTTTCTGTAAGTGAGATCTCAAGAACTGGACACAGTATTCTAAATGAGGTCTCACTAAAGATATATATATAGGGGAATCAGAACCTCCTTCCTCCTGTTGATGATCCCTCTAGTAATGCATCCTAGAATTCTATTTGCTTTTCCCACTGCCTGGGAACACTGCTCATCTTGCAATCGTCTGAAAAAGGTACCCCCAAATATTTTTCTTCTGTAGTGCTGGCCAACACTGTATCCCCAATGTTGTACTCTCTTATGGGACAATTTTTCCCTAGGTGCTATATTTTATATTTAGAAACATTGAACAGCAGTCTTCACTGCTTTGACCAAACTTCCAGAAATGCCAAATCATGTTCCATATTACAGACACCAGATATCAACCCTATTACACACCTTCGTGTCATCAGCAAATAGACATACCTTGCCCAACAAACCTTTAGTTATATCACTTACATATATATTAAATAGAACAGGACCCAGTACAGAGCTGTGTGGTACACCACTAGTGACTCTCTGTTCTGAGTGAACCCCAGTTACAACCACACTCTGGTATCTATCCTTTAGCCATCTGCATATCCACTGAACCACCCAAGGGTTAAGTCCTAGCTTGTACAACTTTTGTATAAGATCATTATGTGGAACTGTATCAAATGCCTTGCTGAAATATAGGTATGCTATGTCCAGAGCACCACCCTGGTCCAAAACATTGGTAATATAGTCAAAAAATTCAATCAGATTAGTCTGACATGACCTGCCCTCAGTAAAGCCATGCTGCTTTGCGTCCAGCAAGCTGCGTATTTTTAAGTGATCGATGATCCTTCTTTTCAGGAGTGATTCCATTAACTTGACTACAACTGATGTTAAACTCACTGGCCTGTAATTGCCAGCTTCTACCTTTCTGCCCTTCTTGTGAATAGGTACAATATTAGCTGTCCGCCAGTCATGGGAAATGTCTCCTGTTAGAAGAGATTGATTAAAAAGATCTGTTATTGGTCTAACAACTATATTTCAAAGTTCTTTTAGAACTCTGGGGTGAATACCATCAGGGCCGATTGCTTTATTAAGCTGTAACTGTGCCAATTTCCTCTGCTACCTTTGTCTTCAGAAAACCAAAAAATGAACCGTCATTACTAGAACCAATATGATTCCCCAACTTGTTATTGTTAGTGCAATTTATTTCTGTGAAGACTAAACAGAAGTAATTGTTTAAATGGTTTGCTACATCCAGGTCTCTATGAACGGCACATATATTGTACAATAAATCCAATTGTCAGTGGAAAGCAGAACATTTAGGACAAAATTAGCGAACATGCATAATCAATGCCCCTTTTTGTTTCCCACAGCTATACCACTTTCAGCTAAAAGTTTTCAAGGCAGTTAAAGCTGATAATGGTTCCTATCGATGTGAAGTCATTGCACCGAACCAACGTGAAAACTGCACTTTTACTGTCTCAGTACAAGGTAAGCATACACATCAGGAGGTAACAGTTTGAATTAAATGACAAATAGTGTGCTGATCATACAGTATATAGTATGTGTTTAAGGCAGCTGCCCAGTCATACACATCTGTCTTGTTAAAGTTTTACTAAATTCCGGACCCTGCATTCACTATATCTGGTCTCCCACAGTACACAGAATATGGAAATGCAATTATTTTAGTAAATATAAACTGTTAAATACCTTTTCTCGTCAACAGTAGTCTTGTGACCTCTATCAGTGTCAGGCCAAGCACTGGTTGTAGCTTGTAGGAAAAGTTTTTATTCTCCTCTGACTGTCCTATGCAGCTGCAGGACCCCTGACCTTTCTTTCTGAACAGTGCTGATTGGCCCTGTGCTGATTACATGCACCCTCCCAAGAAAAAGAAGAAAACTATCTAGCAATATAATCCAACCAGAGCTTGTGCAGAGTCCCTTCTAGGGCTCTGTACTGTCAGGAGATAGATTGGGGACTGTGGAAGGGAGTATACGAGAAGACAGGATCCACACCTTAGGTTTCACAAGGAGTATAACAAGCATGCTTCACTGCATATACAGACTCATTTTACTGTTGTGGGTTTAGTAACACTTTCATGATTTTCCCAAGGGGATTCTGTAGTGGGGCCTGGTGATCATGTTTTGGCATGAGTGTTTGGGAGCACATATGTCTAGAAGTGATATTGGGTAGCTGTATGTTGAGTGATCTCCATGTATAGGAGAGATCAGCACATAAAAGAAAGACAGAACTAGTGTAATGCCCTCAGTCTGCCGGGTAGGAAATGGATGAACCCTTGCAGGACTAAAACCGGTCATACATTGATCAAATTTCATCCAGTTCTTCAGAAAAATTTGCTTCATTGGCTTCAATGACCCTCTTCCTCATTGTTCAATTGAAAATCAAAGGAGCTGGGTGGAAATTGTCATTCATATTCTGTTCTGGCATTCTGACAGCACCCTTCAGAATGCATAAGCCACAGAGGGAGATTTGTCCATCTGCGCTGTATAGTGCAACATGCGTAATGTGTGCTACAACCACAATCAGTAGCTACTTAGTAGAGGCAGAGATAAATAAATTGGGGAAACACCAGGACTGGCATTATTAAAGGAATTTTATTTAGGAGGTTTATAAAAAAGTAAACCTTCATACCCACCTCTCTACAGCAGCATTGGTGTAATGCTACAGCTGTCCCATGTTGGCTCTAGGACTGAGAACTAATTAATTACAATGCCGTGTATTGCTCAATTCTAGGTCTGCTTGCAGCAGAGAGAAGTGACTATCAGTGACTGCTCTCTGTTCTTCTCCTTGAGCACTCACTGGAACACTGAGCTGGAGAGGGGACGGGCACAGCTGGCTTCAGCTCAATCATGCAGCTGGGTGGATCCTGGCAACATGGTCAGCTCTGCTACATCAGCTGACAGCAGGTTATGGCCCACTGTCGGCCAACTTTGGGTCACATGAGTGCCAAAGTAAGTGAACTCCTGTGACCCACAAGAGAAGTATGACAAAATACTAGAGGCAGAAGATGTTTTACGTTACTGCATTCTCTGAAGTAAGGTAAAAACCTTCTGCATGCAGCTCCCCTCGTACCCCCCAACCCCTCCCCCTAAATACATACCTGAGCCAGATCTCGATCCAGTGATGCGGCTGAGATCAGAGGCTCTCTCCCTCCTCATTGGCTTAGATACAGCAGTGGAAGCTGAAGGTGGGGCTGAGCCCGGCTCTGAGTGTTTTAAGGAGACACAGAGTGGGGCTTGGGAGCGAGTACGCATGATGCCCCTATAGCAAGCCGCAGAGGGGGAAGCCAGGAGCACCGGCAGGGGACCCAAGAAGAGGAGGATCGGGGCTGCTTTGTTGAGAACCATTGCACAGTGCAGGTAATTAGGGCATGTTTATTATTTTATTAATAATAAAAAAAACTAGCCTTTACAATCACTTGAAATAAAAGTTATTCAGTGTTGTCCAGTATCTAATTCCTGTTTCCAGTACCACCTGGGTGAAACTAAAAACATCAAATTAATTACATTAGTGTATTAGTACATTGGTAATCTAATAGCAATGATAGAGGCCAGGTTTACAAAATTTACTGCCTACATTGAATTGCTACATCATAGTTAAAATATGTTTTTGAGGCTTAGTAGCCAGCAACCCAGTGCTTGGTCCTTTCCAAATCTGATGAAAGATACAGTGATAGTGTTTCATTAGTGTTTTAAGGGGATGGGAAAGGTGCAATGGTACCTATAGACTTTTAATGAACATTCTTTATGATTAGAGTTCCTTCTTGGGTAAACAAGTAACAACTCTATAGGAAAACAGTTAAAGCATTTTGGTCTTTTTTTCCATAGTTAAAAGGTAGGTTTTTTAAATTTTTGGTTAAATCCTGTAGTCCCTCATCTAGTGAAGATCCAAAGGTGTCACTTACTGCAGAATTACCTGTATGTTTTTTTGCTGCCATCCTAGCCAAGACCAAGACCCCTGTAGTGTTTGCATTTTCCTTGCATATTGGCAGTCAGATAACTTATGCAAACCACAAGACATTTTTGCTAACTCCTTAGCCCCCGTACACACGGTCGAAATTCCCACCACAAAATCTATTTGTTTTTTTCGACGGATTTTGTCCAAAACTGGTGTTGCATACACACGGTCAGACAAAATTGTTGGAACTACATAGAGGCTAGTAGCCAATAGCTTTGGTCTCGTAATTTGATCTGACCATGCGTGGCACTTTCTCCGTTTGAATTCTCTACACACGATCGGAAAAAGTCTGATCGGATTTTGTTGTTGGAAAATTTGAGATCCTGCTCTCAAATTTCGACGGAAAAAGCCCGCTAGAGCCCACACACGATCGGATTTTCCAACAACATAATCAGATCAGACTTTTTTCATCGGAATATCTAACTGTGTGTACGG
Source organism: Lithobates sylvaticus (assembly GCA_028564925.1). Taxonomy (NCBI): domain Eukaryota; kingdom Metazoa; phylum Chordata; class Amphibia; order Anura; family Ranidae; genus Lithobates; species Lithobates sylvaticus. The sequence goes on along the minus strand of CM053035.1, from coordinate 138,359,224 downwards.
GGCATTAGAGCCATTTCGCAAGCCACTCTGATGCCTTGCACTAAAAAAGTTCCACTTGCTGCATCTTTGATGAGATTTCCAGTAAAACACGCATTCCATAGAGATGAATGATAACATATGTTCACCACCTAAAGTCATTGCCCCTTTCACACTGAGATATACAATTGCCCTTAGAATTTTCCAGAAAAAAAAACCTCATTAAATATAATATTTCTTCTTAAAAAACAGCAATAGTTATGTAAGGTTTAGGACATTTTTTGCTGAAAGATGTTGATGGCTTCAAAGATGCAGAAAATAACAACTTGAGTCCATAATGTGTAATAAACTAATTTTCCAGACAGCGGAACAAGTTCTACATTACAAAGTGATGTCTGTTTTTTTATAACAACAAAACACAAGGTGATATTTTACCTTAAAGCGTTTGTTACCCCAACACTTCATATTCCTGATATGTGCCTGCTGTGCCATGTACTTGTATGAGAAAGTATCTTGTTCTCTTTGTATTGCTTCCTTTATATGAAATCCCTGGTGTTCCTGCCAGTGCCTCTACTTTCCTATTAAAAACTGACCACACTAAACAGGAGAGCACACCATGGACAGTTCTCTAGCTGTGTTGGGAACTCAGTGTGCTCTCCTCCAATGATCATACTTGTCCCTGACACACCCCCACTGCACGGCCATTTACTGGGAAGCTCAGTGTACTGCTGTTTCTCCTCCCCCAGCTTGTATGCAGCTGAGAACAGAGGGAATGTAATCACTAATAAAAAAAAGGGGGAAACAAGTATTTATAATGTATTTTTATGTCTTTATAAAAATGTTTTGCATTTAATTTCTATTTTAAACTGAATGAGTTGCTTTGCAAGGTGATTGTTTACAACCAATGTAATGCCCTTCCTCTTTATAACAGAATACAACAAAAAAACTGATAATTCAATGCTTTGTTTTATAGATGCGGGAAATGAAGGCAATATTCTGCAAGCTTTCAAGAGAACGTAAGTATACCATGCTGTCTGTTATTTCTTATGTATTGTGTTTTTTGTTTTCCATGCGTGTAAAAGTTGAGTGCACTTTTACATATTTGGGCATAACCTGGAACTATGGTAAATCAGCGGGCCTGAGAACAGGGACGGGGCAGGGGGATAAATATATAGTCAAAACAGATGATGATTATATATATATTGTAAGCATATAATTACAGAATAAGAGGCAGTCTGAATACATACTGTATATCAGATTAAGTCACAAACAGTAAACATAACAGACAATATACAATATACATAGATCGAGTTGAACTGATCTCACCATCACCAGAGCCTTCATTGTAAAGGCTAGAAAATCTCTGGATCTTGAGATTAATGTGCCCAGTTTGTCATGGAAACTGGAAGCAAGGGGGCCAATGTTTAGTGTCCCCCACTTGCAACAGAGATCTGGAAACATCTTGGAGAGATGAGACTTAGAGAGATGAAATTCTAGCCCATAGCCAATGGTACCATGTACTGGGCACAAGATCCTGAAATATTCTGGGACCACAAAGCTGCAAAGGCAAACATAGGTCCCCCCACACTAACAAAAGGGCATCCCCTCAATGTGAGGAGGGCCTGACTGAGGATGGAGGTTTGGGGTTCCAGTCCAGAATTTATGGCAGAAATTAGTCTCAGACTTTGCCTAGGACACAGAGGTCTAGGAGAAAATGAAAAAAAAAAATCCTCCCAGCCTTTGAGGTGGAAGGTTTTTTCAGACTGAGAGTAACTTGTCTTCACTGGGAAAAATGGGTACATTTTTCCTGGTAACATCCATGGTAAGATGTCTAAGAAGTTCCAAAAAAGTAATTTTTCCTTAAAGGGGATGCACAGTAGGTGTTTCTGCCCTGGACATAACCTTGGACCAGACAGTGAAGATCTGGCAGAGGGACATGCTTGAAATAGTACCTGCGAAAAAATAGGGCCCTAGATAAGGCTTCAAGCCCTTTGTCAACTGGGTTTTTAAACCCAAGGGTGTCCTCAAGACAAGAGTCTTTTGAGGATAGGATATGGCAAGATCCATAACTAGGATAGACGGCTACTTCAGAAACTTCTCCTCCCTAGGGAAAGCATGTAGGAGGAGCAAGATATTTTACAGGTTAGGCAAATTTCCTTAAAGGTTGGATGCAATAGGGAATGTACTGGAAAAGTCTTAGCAAGTTGCAGGCTCTGTAGAGAACCCAGGCTAGTCACGTTAGTAGTAGCCAGTGCAGACAAGTTCAACCCACTCCTAAAAATTTAACAGGGGTTCTGGCTTTCTCCTAAGCTGGCCATACACAGTGCAAATTTTGTCTGGTTCCTAATTAACCGTCCCAAATCCACATTGTGGCTGGCCCAGTTGGCACCTTCACACCCAGTTGAAAATAACCGAACTGAAAATTGACAGACCAGCAGCACCTGCCTCCACTCAGATGCAAGCACTGTTTGGGTATTTTGACAGCCAGTGGTGCCAGCTGTCAGAATGCAATAGCAACACAGGTAGATTTATACACCTGCACTGTTTAATGTGGATTAAGGAGTTTTAGAGTTTTTACATTTGAATTTCTGTCTGTGTTGCTGTTGAAGAGTTCATATTACTTCCTGTCTTTTAAATCATTGTCAACAGCAAGAGGAGGTACGAACAGAGTCCCAGATAGCAGTAAAATACTACATGGGTTCTAACCCTTTCCCACTCTGTCTAAAACGAATAGAAAAGTTTAATGCATTTAAGTCTCTATTATGTATTCTGCATCTACAAAGCAATCCCTTGTAGTCACATAACTTTTTTGGGGTATAACATACTCTATATACAGTACAACATTAGTTTGCTAGATGCATCTAGTATGTGTTTGGGGACAACCTGCAATATACACTATATTGTCAAAAGTATTGGGACTTTACAGTACATGTACATGAACTTTAATGGCATCCCAGTCTTAGTCCGTAGGGTTCAATATTGAGTTGGCCCACTCTTTGCAGCTATAACAGCTTAAACTCTTCTGGGAAGGCTGTCCACAAGGTTTAGGAGTGTGACTATGGGAATGTTTGACCATTGTTCCAGAAGCGCATTTGTGAGGTCAGGTACTGATGTTGGACAAGAAGACCTGGCTTGCAATCTCCATTCTAATTCATCCCAAAGGTGTTCTATTGGGTTGAGGTCAGGACTCAGGACGCGGTCGTGCGACGCTGTACCCAAACAAAATGTACGTCCCTTTTTTCCCACAAATAGAGCTTTCTTTTGGTGGTATTTGATCACCTCACCTCTGTGGTTTTTATTTTTTGCGCTATAAACAAAAGAAGAGTGTCAATTTTGAAAAAAGCACAATGGGGTTTATATACGAATGGCAAATCCACTTTGCACTACAAGTGCAAACTAGAAGTGCAAAGTGCACTTGAAATTGCACTGAAAGTGCACTTGAAAGTGCAGTCGCTGTAGATCCGAGGGGGACATGCAAGGAAAATAAAAAACAACAGCATTTTAGCTTGCACATGATTGGATAATAAAATCAACAGAGCTTCCCCTCATTTTAGATCTACCCCTCAGATTTACAGTAACTGCACTTCCAAGTGCACTTTTAGTGCAATATCAAGTGCACTTTGCACTTGTAGTTTGCACTTGTAGTGCAGAGTGGATTTGCCTTCCGTAACTAAACCCCAATGTATTTTCAAGCTTGCCTGGAGTATGCAGAGTTGCTAATGTTGCATGATTGGAATGTTTAAATCCAGAACTTTAAAAATGGCTAATGTTACTTTGTTTTTGTCTTTAGAACCAGTGGAGAGGGAAAAAGAAGAGATGATGCTGGGGAACTTGATTTCAGCGCCCTCCTCAAAAAAACGTAATAAACTTTTTCTGGATGCAAACTGACAAATATTTAGAAATATGTGTTTTAACCTTATTTTACCTGTTCACAAATGTGTTGCAGTTTGGTGTTTATATGTGCTTTGGGATGTACAGTATAATATAAAATATTGGTTTATTATTAAAGTGGTATTAAAACCAAAAACACATTGCAGCTTACCAATTTTTAGATGTGGCACTGCTTTAATTTTCTTTGTGTAGACTTTTTGCTATATTTTCAGCTGTTGATCTGACTGGTAAGTCTGTTATTTTTTTACTTCCCTTAACAGACCAAGTTGTCCAGAAAAAGTGGCAGTCAAAGTGTTGAGACAAACCATTAAACACTGATAGGGATTCTTACAACGTTCAGCTTTTATTTATTTATGTAAAATCTTTATCTCAAAAGGAAAAAAAAACTGCTGTTGTAACTGCTTAAAGCGGAGCTCCACCCAAAACAGGAAGCTGTGCTTGTTTGTGTCCTCCCCCCATATCTGGCAATTTTTGTGGGGGGAGCAGCTACCTGGTTTTGACAGGTAACCGCTCCCTCTTCTGGATAAGATCCGTGTGGCGATCTCTGAGTATTTCCAGACCCTCCTCCTTCCACCCGCTGCACTCTGAGACACACACAGGTCCTAGAAGATAGCGGGACCATTCACAAAGCACAGCGCAACTCGTGCATGGGCAGTACAAAACCGTCTGTGAAGCCTGAAGGCTTTAGTGTCAGTTTCTCTTAGTGAAGATTCCGCTTGAAGAATCGGCTCAGGGTGCCGACATTGCTGGATCCCTGGACAGGTAAGTGTACTTATATTAAAGGTCAGCAGCTAAAACAATACATCTGTTCCTGATATTTTTTTAGCCATTAAATCTCTCAAAACACATAAAAAAAACAGGTCCAGATAGACTATCTGCTCTTTATTATATATATATATATATAAAAAAAAAAGGCTATATTACAAGGTAATAATTTAAATTCTGATACACTCCTTTCTTCTATATGAATGATACCAAAACCAAATTGTGACAATACTACCTGGGCTAATTTTCATCCTATTTCTCTTCTCAAGTATGATGTTAAAATCCTCACTATAATTTTAGCGACTCGTTTAAACACTGGAATGAATAAATTAATAAGTAAAGACCAGGTTGGTTTCATGCCTAAGAGACAAGCGAGTGATAGTATACGCAGAATTCTGCAACTTATTCATTTGGCTAAATATAGAAAAATTCCTAGCTTTCTCGTATCTCTAGACATTAAAAAAGCATTTGATACAGTCCTCTGTCCGTACTTAAACTTTCTCCTTTAAAAATTGGGTTTTGGTCCACACTTTTGTAATTGAGTAAATTCTCTTTATGATAATCTACGAGCATTTATACAATATGCCAGATTTTGTTCACCCCTTTTTGATATTCAAAGAGGCACTAGACAAGGATGCCCTTTATCCCCACTATTATTTCTGCTAGAAATTGAACCTCTTGCAATATTAATTAGAAATAACACTAATATTAAAGTTTTGCAAATTATCATCACAAAATATGTCTTTTTGCTGATTATGTCATCTTGTTTGTTACACAACCCTTAACCACCTTACCTAATTTAAATAAGGAACTAGATACCTTTCAAAACATTTCTGTACTATATGTTAACAATACTAAATCTAAAGCCCTTAATATAAATATGTCGGATGTCGATATTACTCATATTAAAGCAAGTTTTAAGTTTCCCTGGGAAGACATTTTCTTTATCTTATTTAGGTATTACATTTACCTCCTCTTACAATTCCCTTTATACAGCCAATTATCCTTCCATTATATGTTATTTTTTCCATGTTTCAAGAAGGGATTTTAAATATCAAATTTCGTGGTTTGGGACGCATATCATCGATCAAAATGTTTTTTTACCTAAATTACTTTACTTATTAAGAGTACTTCCTATTAAAATTCCTTTCCACATTCTATGATCAATTCAAAACATGATATTTTCCTTTATATGGCAAAATTATAAACCTCAAATAAATAGAGAAACTTTTCCAGACAAAACAAAATAGTGGTCTGGCTGTTCCAAATATTTCTGCTTATTACTCAGCAGCTCAAATTGCACAACTTACAGGTTACCATAACTATCCAGACCCTCTTCTTTGGATTTCCATAGAGGCCTCCAAGCTTGACCCTATATCCGTTGATGCTATTCTTTGGATTCCTAAAAAATGTCAGTAATCTATTGATAAACCCATTATCAAACATTCCCTATCAATATGGGATACATACAAAATTAGAGGGAATCTTATGTCCTCTTATGCGCCTATATTACTAGTTATACATAACCCAATGTTTTTACCAGGATTCAATGAACCCCTCCAATTCAAATGGTGGACTTCTAAAAATATTTATAAAATATATGATCTGATATCTTCCACTGGAGTTTTGAATCTTTCCTCCATTTTGAACATTTATGTAAACATGACCCTACTACTAAGGGGCTTCTCTCGATGATATATTCATCTATACTTGAAAAACAGACACCTTTCATACATAACTAAATGGGAAAGTGAACTTGGTGAACCTATAGCAGAAAAAGATTGGAAACAAATTTGGTACACTATGTCTCACTATTCTATCAACACAGCAGCAGTAGAATTCAACTATACATTTCTAATGAGATGGTATTTAGTTCCCCAACGCTTATCCAAATTTAAACCAACAGACTCTGATGAATGCTTTAGCGGATGCTTGAGTATTGGTACCCTCTTACAAATAGTATGTGGTGGGATTGTCCTAGAATAAAGCAATTTTGATCTGACATATACCAAATCATGTTTGGTAAACTGCTTCCCAAGGACCCACTAGAAGTCTTACTAAATCTCAAACCAAAAAAATTCACAAATTATCAATTCCGCCTCTTAACATTCTTATTCACTGCTGCCAAATAAACTTTGGCAAAAGCTTGGTGGTCCTCTACACCAACTTCCTCATCGGTTAAAAATGAAATGAATTGGTACTTGTCTAATGAAAAACTTGCTGCTATTCTTTGTGATGATTTACACAAATTATGGTCCCCCTTGGTTACATCTTTCTTTCCTCAAAATTTTGATAGATCCCTTTTGCACATGTGATGTACTTTTAAAAACTCTTATGCTTTTATTGATCAATCCTTCTCATTCTGATATCCCCATCCCACCCCCCCCCCCCTCCACCTCCTTTTTTTCTCTTTCTTTTTAACTGTTAATGTATTCCTACTTTATATTTGTATTTATTGTATAAATTATACACAATGTTGTAATTTCTATTCTTAAAATTAATAAAAAATATCTTTGAAAAAAAAAGTCAGCAGCTACAGTATTTGTGCTGACTTTTATTTTTTTTGCCCAGACTAGAGCTCCTTTTTAAAGAGTGTTAGCTGCAGCTTTGCTTGAATTTGTTAGTCAAGTATATTAATGGACAGATCAACGGGTAAAAATAATGGAAAACAGTGCAAAAAAGCAAACTACAAAAAAGCAGTCACCACATTTAAGGATTAATAAGCTTGACAGTATTACTTTTTTGTTTGGGGCTTATTAGTGCTAGGAACTTAGGAACTCCTCCTGATCAGCACAACTTTTCATGATCAGTAAATCAGTGAAGTATTGAAGTCAGAGGTTCTGAATGATAGCCCAGGAACTTTCATTTTCATTATTTATCAGCAATAGAAGTCCCTGTATATGTCCTAAATGTTATATGAAATCTCCTTCCCACTTGAAGGCACATACTGTATGCCTTTTATGTGCTTATGACATGTTTACTATAATGGGAATTGGTATTCAGTATATTTTCATTAAGTAAGAATATCCATATTTCATCAGAACATCTCCCAAAATGTTTGATATGGCATTTATTTGTCAATTTGCCATGCCATACCGGTCAGTAGGTTCTGTCTGTGGCAGGTATCTATGTGAAAGGTCTGAATCCTTGATGAATAGTTTCTGTGATAAAGAACACAATTGCTCAACGTTTGCTTCTCTTTACTATCTTGTTAATGTCTAAAAGATTTTAAAGTAATTCACAAGAAATAGTATAAAGAAAAAGAATCTAACCCTTGAAAATACCTCCCTAACCCCTGACCTTTAGCCTAATTTTCCATCAACCCTTAACCTTTTAGCCTAGTTAACCCCAAAAACATAACTATCACCTAAACTTAGAGGTCAACATTTATCTTCTATTTTAAATAATTTGGCACTGATTTGCAGTTGCACCATTCAGGACAAAGAATAGCACTCACCATGCAGTAGTCACAAGCAGACTTACCTAATGAGGGAAGTTGTTGAAGTAGTCATGTTTCTTAGGAGATGCATTTGGATGGGGAGGAAAACATTCCTCCTGATTTCCCACCTGCATGCATTCCTCCTGACATTCCACCGACATGCATTGGTAGGGAAAAGGGCTTCTGTAACATCTGACACTTAAAACTACCAGCATAGAAATCAGACATTGTTTTGAAGCAAGGCTGCTAGCCATCATTGCTGGATCCATTTCAGTTATTAACAGTAGTTTATTTTCACTCATTGCAGAGAGAGGGAAAAGAAAGAACAAGCGGAAAAACAAAAGAAAAAAGGAGACGAGGATCCAATGGATAGTATTCCTCCTCATGTCTGGGAAATATTGAAAAATGCTAAGCCAAGCGAGTATGAAAAAATTGCCTTTCAACATGGTGTCACCGACTTGAGAGGCATGCTCAAGCACCTGAAGAAGAAGAAAGTGCAAATTAAAAAAAGTGAAGGTATTTTTCTGGGAATAATGCTGGCTATTCATTTTTTGGGATGAGTTGCCCAACCTGACTATGTTTTGTTTATTTTCCAAATTGAGTGAAGGAGAAATATATAGGTAGATACTGTTGTAAAGTAACAGAATATTTCATCCCCCCTGAATCACTAAATTATATCAGATTGGCTAGTGATTGGATGGAGAGGGCATGACAATTATTAGAAAATTAATGTACAACTGACATTAAGATATTATTCCATGCTGGGGGGGAGGCATTCACAAAGCCCACTGATGACTGCTTTTTAGGCAACCTCTGACTCACCATAGACCATTAACACCAGCCTGGCAACCCACTTTGAAGCTGCCATGACCTGGGTCTTTACACAGCTAGAGACAAAATATTGTGTTTGCAAGCCCTTGCCCCTGCAAATGCACAGCCTGACATGTCCATTCGTTTTCGATCTAATGCATTTTTGTCCGAATTTCAGGTATTTTCGTTATTGTTTTAACAAAAGATAACGAACGTGCATAATCCGAAAACCGAAAGATCCGACATAAACAAATGCTTTATTTTTGTTTTTTTTGCAACAGTTCGATATAGATAGGAGATTCGTCATGGCGCTGACAATAGCAATCTGTGTCCATCAAACCTGTGGTCAAATGTGCCTAACCTTAGCTCTATTAGTTCAAGTTTATTCTACATAGAGAGAAAAGATTCAACATTATAGAGACAATAGCAAAAAAGGTTGAATGTTCCTAACCTAACTCTATTAGTTCAAGATTTTTCGACATAGAGAGAAAAAATTCGACATGAAGATTCGACGAAGCAGTCGCCGAGAGCGGACATTTATGGTCAAATGCTCCGCCCATAGGCTATAGAAGAATTCTACTGTTGGTTGACTAGTAATTGTAAGGTCCTCTGTTTCAGCCCCTATTTCCCTTTGCTGGACTTTGATGGTCAATGGAAAAACTCTCTGTCCGGACGGGTAATCATAGACACCATACACAGTATATGGTTGGTCACGAGTACGGTGGTTTATTCCCTTCTGACAGAATATATGTCATTACAAAGAAAAGGCGTTGTAGGGAAAGTCCCATGAACAACCGATCACATTCATGTTATACAATTAATACTGATCTTGCAAAATATTCATAGTTTTTTGCCTATAGACAAAATCATCATCACAATTTGTTACATCGTCGCAATTCTAAGACTTAAACTTTATCACTAAACCTTATCACATTGGCCCCAATGGTCAAGCAGTATATGTTCCTGACATGTTTAATCTAAAAAGTCGTATCCTGTCTAACACCTCTCTCAGCACTTTTGCACAAGCTAGCAAGCTAGATAAAGGAAAGAAAGAACTTTCTTGCAGAAAAACTCTTGCAAAGTTAAAAATTAAAGGGTAACTCTACATTCCCTTGCAATAACCTTAAATAGTGATCCCACATTTCCTTACAGTAATAATAATTAATAAATATAATTATTACTAGTGTCATACAACATTAGAATTCTACTATAGCTTGTAAGCGGAACATTCGACCGGAAATGTATGATTGGGGCGTCGTACAGTTTAGCTGCTCCGTCAAATCTTCTTAGAACATTCGACAGACACCATAAGCCTTTAATGACAGATTCGACCTTGATTATTTCTGATTTTCGGACTATTTTCGGACTAATGCATTTTTTAATGAAACTAAATAAATAAAAACTAATTTTGGGAGTAACTAAAATGGGGATTCCATGGAAGCTGGGAATGACCAGCTCCTGCTGTTCAAGAATTGACTACTAACAAATTCCTAAACGGTAGATATCATGTTTCAGGGTGCATTTGACAAAATGTCAAGGAAAACCAAGGAACAAGCTTAGCAAAATGATCTGTGAGATGGGGAAAAGAACATGCTTCCCTGAATCCCGCTGTAATGATATCACTACTAGATTCTGATAATCAAGATAGAAGACCTAACCTTCACCTGGGGCCCATCAAAATCTATAGAAGGCTTGCAATAAACAGTAATGCAATTTTCAATTAATCTGCTTTGGAGCTCCCCATAAAAAGGCTCAGTTTGATTAGACTAGTGATAAAAATGGACCTCCAAGAGATGCTATCAGACTCCATTACTACAGCACGAGGGTCGGGCTCCTTGAGGCCACACATGATAAAAACAGACTGGAATTCCAGGGCTATGATTTTCAGATCATTTGTCGATCTCTCTACAAAAAAGTGCTTGAAGGGAAACAGGCGGCTTGAAACTAGAAAACAATATGCAAACTCATATAAATACACAACAAATGCAGCGCCAAACAATAAAAGTGAAAACTGAACTTAATGGACCTTGGGGAGTGAATCTAATTATCTGTATAACAATAAATAATGATAAATATATTTGTGACAATACATAAGAACGTAAATGACTGCAAAATAAATAAATGATTATAAAGTTCAGCCAGTTCATATAATAATATACAGTATTGTAATAATAATATATATATTTGTGCTAATAACTCCAACTTTCACCAGTTCATTCGGAATATTTCACGTAAATAATGAACCAGTGCTATCACCACTCAAAAATGTGCTAACAAAATCACAACAAATTCATCAACCACTATCCTGTGGTCTAAATATTACAATAGCAATAAACAAATAAATAAAATAAATTGGGGATAGGGGTGGACGTGGCATCACGATGCTAGCTGAGTCTGTGCTCGCAGCCAGGAAGTGCGGCTGGAGCCGGCCAGTCTAAGTTTATTGAGCTGTGCACTAGTGTTGGCAACCGCACTAGGTGATGCTTTCCTTTTTCTTCTTTCTGATTGGGTCTTGGTGTAAGCTGTATCTTGTGATTTAACAAAACGAGTGATGTTGCTGTGCTCTCCAGGAGACAGAAGTGGATCTGGAAGTCTATTTTGTCTATGTGCTTTTTGCTGGTTTTTATGGTCACCAGCAAATATTTCTGGCTAGTGTTTGGTGAGAATTGTGTTTGTGAACACTTTTCTTGGTGGTGTTCAACAAGGACATCTGGCCATTGGGATTCTTTGTGCACTTTATTATATGTTTTTTTGCACTGGACAATTTATGAATGTGGGAGAAGAAATTATTTGCTGCATATTTTTAGCATCAGACTCTGAACTTTATGAAAGCAAATGACACTTTGATTAAAATATTGATTGCACCTTTTATTATTTGTACTTTTAAGCACTGGGCGCTTTATTAGGTTATGAAATTTAAACGTATTAAATTTTTTTTATTACTATTGTAGTTTGTTTATCTCACTGTGGTTGATGAATTTATTGTGATTTTGTGATTTTGTTAGCACAAATTATTTATTAGAACCTTTATTCATTATTTATTAGAACCTAGGTGAGTCTCTTCACAGAGATGGCAGCTGCACTATTTTTGTAATTATTGGCAACACCTGTGGCACAGTTCATTAATTTTTAATAAGTGAATGAATAAACTTCAGGTTGTGAGCATCCCTAAATCATCAACTACACTCCACACTCACTAAAGAATATGGCTGCACAATAAGAATCAGCTTAAGCACTTTATAAATCCATATCGACAGATTCTCCTTCTTGCAATAGGCTCCAGTTAACAAAGCAACCAGCCATCCGGGGGGGTGGGGGGGCATCTCTCCCGCCACTTCTAAAAGTGATTTTGCAGCAAATCCTCTGCTGGTATTACTTTTATCAGATGATACCGGGGTTATAGCATCTAGCTGCAGCCATAACCCTGGTATTTAAGGTCAAATATATGACGTACATTCCCAGTTAGTGCCGTTGTTGTGTCGAATACTGTCCCCTTTCGGATAGTGTCCGCCCTGTACTGCGCTTGCGCCGTGCTCGAAACGTGGGGCCCTGTTACTAAGTGCTACCGTATGTCCACTTGGATGGTGGGGCTTGAACCTGGACTCAGTGCGCAGGCGCCGTTCATCTTTGGAGACTTTCGGAGTCTCCTTGTCCTCCGTACTATGCAAGCGCTGCACCTGCGCAGTACGGGGCGGACACTATCCGATGGGGGGACAGTTTTTGGCAAAACTCCGGTTCACACCAGTGCGATGCGGGAACCAGCGCGATTCTAGTGTCGGTTCCTGTATCTCATAGAACTCACAGGCAGTTCTTTTCTTTTTTTCCTGGGAGCCTAATTGTGCTGTAAGATTTCAGACTCATAAAACAATTGTGGATGCAGGGAAGATTAGACTACTTAGTGCCACAAGATCAGTATTCTGCACAGAAAGGTACTTGTTCCATGGTGCACCAACTAAAGAAAAAACAAAACGAAAACCGCCAAGGACCTCACTTAGTGGTATATTATAAAATGGTAAGAAATTAAACAACTTACCATCAGCCAGTTTACCGCTGACTCATCAAGAACTCAGTTGGTGTGATCCAAGTAATTCAATAATTCAAATGGCATACCAGGGCTGAAGGGAACAAAATAGTGCATTACTAATCAGACCAAGCAGCATGTACAAAACAAAGCTTTATTGAAAAACAATTATATAATAATCATGCAAAAAGATCAGAGCTAAAAAAAAAAACGCAATCCTCCACCACTCTAATATTAAGAAGACAACGTTGTATAGTCACCACGGCAGCTGCTTGCACGGCTCATACATGTATTCACATCTCCCACTGTTGGACCAAGTAAGAATTAATGGATTAAAGAGAGTAGGTGTGGGTGGCCTGACCAATGGGACTAAACACTGGTGAAAAATCACCTATCATATGTAGGACAAATGTAACAAATGTACTCCCATGCCAGGAGGGTCCATAGAGCAAGACCAGGAAGCACCTCATGTACAGTTAATGCTGAGCAGTAACTCTTTCAAACCCCACGTGTAGAGGAGAGAGCGCCACCACGCACGGCAGCCGCCAAGGCCTGCACATGCTCAGTGGATACTGTTTCTGCACTCGTCTCCATGGCTAAGCTGGGCAAGCATGCTAGAGAAGCGGACGAGGGATCCTGGGGGGCATGAGCCACACCTGATATTGCCACCTGGAAGGCAGTGGATGTCACGTCACACAGCGTTCGCATATTCCCCAGTTGATGGTGATGGGGGTGGCTTAACTTTACATTGTGAGGTGCTTCCTAGTTTGGACTTAGGGAGCTATATGGACTTTAGTCATTTCCACCACTTCCTACTTTACTGGAACGGTCTACTGTTCCAATTGTTTGGACTCTGTGTCACAGATATTTGGCCTACTAGAGATTCTACCTGTGATCTAATAAAGTTCCACACATACACTATATCACCAAAAGTATTGGGACACCTGCCTATACACGCACATGAACATTAATGACATCTTAGTCCGTAGGGTTCAATATTGAGTTGGCCTACCCTTTGCAGCTATAACAGCTTCACCTCTTCTAGGAAGGATGTCCACAAGGTTTAGGAGTGTGTCCATGGGAATTTTTGACCATTCTTCCATAAACGCATTTGTGAGGTCAGGCACTGATGTTGGACGAGAAGGCCTGGTTTTCAGTCTTCACTCTAATTCATCCCAAAGGTGTTCTATTGGGTTGAAGTCAGGACTCCATGCATGCCATGCCAATCAAGTTCCTTCACCCCAAACTCACTCATCCATGTATTTAATTTATGGATCTTGTTTGGGCACTGGTGAGCAGTCATGTTGGAACAGGAAGGGGTCATCCCCAAACTGTTCCCACAAAGTTGGGAGCATGAAATTGTCCAAATTGTCTTGGTATACTGACACCTTAAAAGTTCCCTTCACTGGAACTAAATGAGCTTGAGCGAGTTTGGAGTAGAGGAACTTGACTGGCCTGCACAGAGTCCTGACCTCAACCCGATAAAACACCTTTGGGATGAATTAGAGCGGAAACTGCAAACCAAGCCTTCTTGTCCAACATCAGTGCCTGATTTCACAAATGTGCTTCTGGAAGAATGGTCAAACATTCCCATAGACACACTCCTAAACCTTGTGGACAACCGTCCCAGAAGAGTTGAAGCTGTTATAGCTGCAAAGGGTGGGCCAACTCAGTATTCGGGGCCGTCTTTAACGCGGGGCAAAAGGGGCAGCTGCCCAGGGCCCTGTCATTGTTGGGGGTCATGCTTCTGTATTTCCAAGTGACAGCGCTCCTCTCCCAGCGGCCGCTCTGATCATTCAGGTGCACACACGCTCTATGAGAGCAGAGGAGGAAGGGGGCGGGGAATCTGCACAGGGGAAGCTGCCTCAAACTGGCATGCTGCACAGACATTGGAGGACTGGACAACATGCTGTGAGTAGCATTTGAGACAGAGGAAAACTCTGTACTGGAATGGCAGGGGGGGGCTTTGAGGGAGGAAAGTTTTACCTTGTACTTGGGGGGAAAGTGTAGTGTGGAGCTCTGTACTGGAATCTGGAGGGGAGGAGAGCCATGCATCCATGCACTCTGCACCCACCCCTCACCCCCTGCACTCTGCACCCACCCCTCACCCCCTGCACTCTACACTCACCTCACCACCTGCACTCTGCACCCACCTCACCACCTGCACTCTGCACCCACCTCACCACCTGCACTCTGCACCCACCCCTCACTCCCTGCTGCACCCACCCCACACCCCCTGCACTCTGCACCCACCCCTCACCACCTGAACTCTGCACCCACCTCACCACCTGCACTCTGCACCCACCTCACCACCTGCACTCTGCACCCACCTCACCACCTGCACTCTGCACCCACCCCTCACCCCCTGCACTCTTCACCCACCCCACACCCCCTGCACTCTGCAACCACCCCTCACCCCCTGCACTCTGCACCCACCACATCCCCTGCACTCTGCAACCACCCCTCACCCCCTGCACTCTGCAACCACCTCTCACCCCCTGCACTCTGCACCCACCCCCCTCACCCCCTGCACTCTGCACCCACCCCTCACCCCCTGCACTCTGCACCCACCTCACCCCCTGCACTCTGCACCCACCTCACCACCTGCATTCTGCACCCACCTCACCACCTGCACTCTGCACAAACCCCTCACCCCTCACCCCCTGCACTCTGCAACCACCCCTCACCCTCTGCACTCTGCAACCACCCCTCACCCCCTGAACTCTGCACCCACCACATCCCCTGCACTCTGCAACCACCCCTCACCCCCTGCACTCTGCAACCACCCCTTACCCCCTGCACTCTGCACCCATCCCTCACCCCCTTGCACTCTGCACCCACCTCATCACCTGCACCCACCCCTCACCCCCTGCACTCTGCACCCACCTCGCCCCCCTGCACTCTGCACCCACCTCTCACCCCCTGCACTCTGCACCCACCTCACCCCCTGCACTCTGCACCCACCTCTTCCCCTGCACTCTGCACCCACCTCGCCCCCTGCACTCTGCACCCACCCCTCGCCCCCTGCACTCTGCACCCACCCCTCACCACCTGCACTCTGCACCCACCCTCACCCCTTGCACTCTTCACCCACCTCTCACCCCCTGCACTCTGCACCCACCCCTCACCCCCTGCACCCGCCCCTCACCCCCTGCACTCGGCACCCACACACCCCTTGCACTCTTCAACCACCCCTCACCCCCTGCACTCTGCACCCACCTCACCACCTGCACTCTGCACCCACCCCTCACCCCTCACCCCCTGCACTCTGCACCCACCTCACCTCCTGCACTCTGCACCCACCCCTCACCCCCTGCACTCTGCACCCACCTCACCACCTGCACTCTGCACCCACCCCTCACCCCCTGCACTCTGCACCCACACCTCACCCCCTGCACTCTGCATCCACCTCACCCCCTGCACTCTGCATCCACCTCACCCCCTGCACTCTGCACCCACCTCACCCCCCACACTATTGATCATTATCATCAATAATGATTTGAAGTAACCTCTAGAAACTAATGAGCAGTAATGTTTTGTAACCTCTAGCAACCAATGAGCAAGCGGAAATGATGTGCTGTAACCTCTAGCAGCCAATCACAATCGCTACCTGATCTGCTGCAGTAAACTCATTTTGAGTCTAGCTGGGGGGGGGGGGGGCATTAAAATGTTTGCCCAAGGTCCAATCAATATTGAAGACGGCCCTGTCAATATTGAACTTTGCAGACTAAGACTGGGATGCCATTAAAGTTCATGTGCGTGTAAAGGTAGGCATTCTAATTATTTTGGTAATATAGTGTATGTGCTTGGCAGACGTGATTTGTTTTTCATTATCCATCATACTGAGTTCAATCTTCAGTGACTTTTTATGTAGAGACCCTAGTGGGCACTGCCTGGCATGGGAGTACATTTGTTATGTTTGTCCTACACATGATAGGTGGTTTTTCACCTGCGTTTAGTCCCATTGGACAGGCTGCTCACACCTGGTTTCTTTAATGTATTAATTCCTACTTGGTCCAGCAGTGGGAGGTGTGAATGCATGTGTGAGCCGTGCAAGCAGCTGCGGTGGTGACTAGACAACATTGTCTTTTTAATATCACAGTGGTGGAGGATTGTGTTTTTTTTTTAGCACTGACCTTTTTGCTTTATTATTATATATATATTTTTTCAATAAAGCTTTGTTTTGTACATGCTGCTTGGTCCGATTAGTAAGGATTTCAGCCCTGGTATGCCCCTTGTTCCATGGTGGTCTTTAATGTTCATAGACGGGCACAATCAAAGGATACAGTAGGAAATGCATAAAGTTTATGGCACATCAGGTAAAAAACATGATCGGCAGCTGGACTTGGATTTACTGTCTGTTGTCTTTCCATCTCTACATACAGATGTCTAGATTTAGGACATATTAACCATATAACTTTTTTTTTTTTTGTGCAGCATTTAAACGGAGATTAGATAACTGCTATACGGTAGACAAAGGTCAGAGGATTAAACTGGAAGTAGAGCTGACAAACCCTGACCTGCCTGTTAAATGGATGAAGAATGGGCAAGTGATAAAACCTAGTGCCAAGTAAGTGAAAGTGAATGTGACTAAACTATGAGAATTGTAATTCTCTATTCAAAACTACTCACTCTGGCGGCTTGTCCACGGAAGCCATTATCTTGGCGCAGCACTCTGAAGGGACGTCGTTCTCTGTATGACATTCATTCAGAGCAGTGTGCATGTACTGGTGACAGCACTGGCTGCAAAAATAGAGAATATATTCTAAATGGAGCACATTTAGGAGATATTCCTTGTACATGCAGGTAAGCTTTATTATAAGCTTACCTGTAGGTACAAGTCATATACTGCCTTAAAGGATAAGTTCACCTTTGTTCACTTTTTTTTTCCTTCTAAATTCTAGCTCCCCTATGTACCAATATAGCATTCATGTACTTTTCTTTTGCAAAAATATCAACGCTTTCCATTAAATCTACAGACACTTACTTTACTGTCCTCATCCATGTTTCCAGACGTATCCATTTGTAATGTCTTACTTCCTGTTCAGACTGGAGGTCATGACACAGGAAGGAGTTGACCAGCACACACCCTGTATCATCATCCTCCTACCTACCCACCCATTCCCAGCTGCTCGTTTTAAATTTTTTTTTTTATCAATCAGTGATCACCCTTCTCACTAAATACACAATATACAATCAGATTGCATAGCGTATGGCCATCTTTATACAAGCACATAGGAGGGAGTGGACAGAAACATTTTTTTTAGAGTTGAGTTTGGTGCGTTTTTTTACTGCGATTTTTGGTGCAGCGCATTTCTGAAATGCACGGAAACGCACAGATGTGAATGGAGCACCATTGTTCTTGTGTTAACACACCAATTTCCCCTATTTCCCCTACCAAACTATCCCCTATTTTGTAAACGCTATATTTTGCGCAAAACAATCAATATACGCTTATTGCAATCCTTTTTTTGCCAAAAATATGTAGAAGAATACATATCGGCCTAAACTGAGTAAAAATATATTTTTTATATATATTTTTGGGGAATATTCATTACAGCAAAAAGTAAAAAAATATTGCTTTTTTTTTCAAAATGGTCACTCTTTTTTGTTTATAGCGCAAAAAAAAAAAAAAAAATCGCAGAGATGATCAAATATCACCAAAAGAGAGCTCTATTTGTGGGGAAAAAAGGACGTCAATTTTGTTTGGGTAAAACGTTGCACGACCGCGCAACTGTCAGTTAAAGCGACACAGTGCTGAATCACAATAAATGGCCCGGTCATTCTGCAGCCAAATCCTCCAGGGCTGAAGTGGTTAATAGGGCATTTTGGTGTTCTGTGGATTGCACGTTTTTTTACTATGGATTTTACAGCATTTGCCCCTCATTTTCTCACATGGCAAAATGTGTGTTTGCTTCTGTGTTTGGTGCGCCACTAGTAATTTTAGGTGCATAAACATGGCCATACACTATACAATCTGATTGTACAAACTTCTTTAGATTTACCAAATTTATATAATAGGAAGAAACACATCTAGCCAATCACTTTGTATTCAATCAGGCAGGCATTTACACTACATAGTTGATTGTATAGTGTATGGCCATCTTTATACACCTTAAATGTTATAGTTGCGCTTTCAGTGCCATTAATTGTTAATGGCACACCAAACACAGAAGCAAACACAAATGCTGCAAATATGCAATAAACCATAAAACCCCAAAATGTCCCATAAGCCACATGTAATTGAAATCAACAGGCTGCCCTATGCGTGTCACAGGAAAAACAAGACAATGTATTTCTTTTATATTTGTAGATATGTATTTGAGAATGTTGGTCTCAGAAGAGTGCTCACAATCAACAAAAGTAGCCTGGCAGATGATGCTGAATACGCGTGTGTAGTTGGTGATGAGAGGAGTACAACTGAACTTTATGTTAAAGGTAAGGTTCATATAGCTATGATAGACATTTTACTTGTAAAAATGTCTTAAAATAAATGAATCCTCTGCTTTCATGTACGGAATAGTTAGCTAGAATAGAGTTATATGTCTTTCTACATTTACATTGGCAACATCTTACAGTCTGAATCCATTGCATGGAATGGTGGCAGAGGGGTGTGTTTGAAGTAATTTAGGATGCATATAACTGATGTCACAGTGTCTCAGTAAATGTTCTCGACTTCTCGCTAGTAACTAGAAATACCATTATGGTGGTATAACGCCAAGTTATGTTCTTAGACTATGTGTGTTATTACAGATCACTTCAGGTTCTTTGGAGTGTGTGGATTCTGGTAAGCCAGGTTAGAGGAGGCATCAGAATTATGGTTTAAAAATAATTCCTACAGTTTAGACTTTGCATCTGTAGTACTACCCCCGCAGGAGTCGCTTGGTAATTTGGATTTTTTGTTCTGCGCCTCGACGCCAAGAAGAAACTCAGCCCTCTGGTTGAATGAAAATCACTGTAAGGCCATTTAGTGGTAAATTAAAGTGGAGTTCCACCCAAAAGTGTCTCCTCTCCCCCTCCGGTGTCACAATTGGCACCTTCTAGGGGGGACAGAATTCCCACTACCGGGAGTCCGGACAGCGGCCCGTGACATCACCGTGGGGCCCCCTCCTCCTCCCTCCTTCCTCCTCCCTCCTCCTCTCCCTGTCACCGGGCCAGTAGGAGAGAGGAGCGGGGCCTCACGCATGCGCAGTAGGGTTCCCGGCGTGCTGGGTACCCTTACCCGCAATGGTGGCATCAGCACCCGACAGCTGATGGAAACAACAGCTGCAGTGCCGACATCGCTGGACTCCAGGACAGGTAAGTGTTGTATTGTTAAAAGTCAGAAGTTGCAGTATGTGTAGCTGCTGGCTTTTAATTTTTAATTTTTTGGGCGGGAACACCGCTTTAACCCAATGTAATAATATAAGTTGGAATAAATGGTGGTTTGAGCATAAATGAGCACATAGAATTTGGTTCAGACACAGTCGACTAAACAGTATAATCACTATACCAAGATAACTTAGAATAATTCTGTACCACTAGACTGGAATTAACTCATGAATCTGCAAAGTCAGCAATAAACAGTGCATATAAGCCTTAACTGCAATGTAAGTAATAGTACTATCACTAGTTTAGAGTGCACTGTAGGACAATGCCTAGAATATAGTGCGATGTCCCTTGAGAGGTATCTCTTAGCATAAAAACAGAACATCATGTTAAAAGTCCCCAAACCAAAGAATTCTCAAGTTCTATCGGAAAAAAGGGGGAAGAGGTGCTGAGAAATTTAACAAAAAAAATAAAGAAATCATGTGTGAAAACCTGGCTTAGACTTAATACTCCACCAAAAAGTTTCAAAAGGTTCTAATGCCACATGATAATCTTAAGCCAACTACACAACATCAAGTATCAAAAAAGTATAATATTTATTACGTCAATGATGTCATGACACGCTAATGTTCACGAAAAAAAGTTTTGCCCTGGCGTCCCTACAATACCAAAATGGGCATGTGGTCACCCAGGATAACCCCATAGTGGCGGACAACAGTAGAGATCCAGCACAGACTGAAAATCCTATTCATTGTTAGCTAATTATTATTAAATTGTTGCCATAGGAGTACCCGATGATGTAAAATTTCAATTTGTAGCATAATCAAAAGATAAATAAAGTGATGTGGTGCAGTACTTTGAATATGCACTTGAAGGTACAATTTATGATTGTGATTCTGAAGAGGTTTGCATTTGTTTTAAATACCTGGCAGATGGCATAACTCATGTTTAAGAATGTAATGATTAAGCAGGCATTAATCTTTGAGGGTATCAGTCTTATGTGCACGTTTTAACTTTTGGCCAAAATATTTTTTATTATATTCTTGTATATTCTGTGTATATTTAATATTGTAATAAATAATAATACATTTTGATACATGTTGTGTAGTTGTTTTAGGATTGTCATGTGGCAGTAGAATATTTTGAAATCTTTTGGTGGAGTTTAGAGTCTAACCCAGGTTTTTACAAATAATTTCTTTTGATATACCCTTTAGCATAAGCAATAGGTAAAGATCTCTGTGTAGAAGCTGTAAAGGGGCAGTCTTTAGTCCTAAATCTACAGCCAGCTAGTGCTGGGGCCCAATTGTACTGTTGGTGCACATGAGTAAAGTCGTAGTCACACCTGCAGGTAGCAAAAAGGCTACTAGATTGCTGTATAGTCAGTTCCAAAAAGGCTCAGTCTCTTTCTCTAGCAGCATAAATTCCCAGAGCAGCAGCTCACCAGTCCTAGAGATATTGCAGCTCACCATCTGCTAACACACAGCCATTAGTGTACTCTTTGCTCTGCACCAAAGTGACTTTGTCTGTTGGCCCCCGCCTCAAACTCAGCACTTTGAATCCTGCATAAGCCACCAGTAGGCCAGGTGACAGATGCACACTGTTGGGGTCAGGAGTGCACCGCTAAGGTAGTGGAACCTACGGCTGACTGCTGTGGATGGAGCTCTGGGTGGTTCAGGAAAGCAGGTCCACTGGAGCACCAACACGGATCACACTGGGAGCTAGACCATGCAATTCACCAGGGAGCGGAGTCTAAAAGCCAGCAGGTGTTCACCAGGGCCTCTAATGGTGAGGATGGCCTTGCAACTGGCCCCCAAGTTATAGGTAAAATGTGTAAATAGGAAAATTGTCAAATTTGCAACTGTGTAAATAGGAACATTGTTATTATTCAATTTAACGTTTTTATCAAATTAAACCATTTAAATTCTGACATTATGTACAGTAAACAGTTTGTTTAGCTGCTGCCATTTTAATAGGTGGTCCTTTTACCCTTAAAAATCCTTGTGCTGAATAACGGAACGTCCCACACTCCGCCTGAGTGCTTCCGTCATATACCGCTTCCTCCAGTCTGAATATAGATATTAGATATTATTGCCGCATATTACAACCAAGAACAAGGCAAAACTCGTTTGGCTGCAAAGCTGGAACATGAACGGTTTATTTGAATAAATGCACACCGAGATATACACTCAGGGGACAATCCCCCCTTCTTTGTATAATGACACAGGGTGGGGTAAACTTTACCTCCACCAGTAGCATGAGGGGCTGCTGGAGAAATCCCCCCTCCCCTCTCACAGCTAATCCACATAGACATATACATCCCATAATAGGTTGCTCCCAAGGCAGACAGAAAAAATGGGATACAGCCACACCTCAAACGTTCTAGTATAGAGTCTACAACAGTATATGAGACCATATACAATATAAATATATATATATATTTAAAGTGTGGCGCTAAAATAAGTGAATTAGTGTAACCAAAAATCACCAAAAAATATTTGTGTTTATATGACCTAAAAAGGAAACAGTGGAAATGAAACCAAATGATCCCCAAAAGGAACACATATAACAGAAATGTAAAAAAAAATAATAGTAATATCCCAGTGAAGATGTCTTGAATCTTGTAGACCATCACATGGAAACAGCTTTCAGACAGATAATGTAGCTTATGCACGCTTACTGTCTGTGACAATGGGTGAATCAAGCATGGATGGCTCAAAACGGCAAGTGGACCACACCGTCACCGAAGTCCTGGAAGCTGGTAGATGCACTCTGCTGTTCTCCCGATGGCATCCGCAAAGACAACCAGTGAATGGATTACAAACCACTGAATGGATATCAGGCCATATGGATGGAACAAGGGACCAGGAAAGTCCACAAGGAATCCGATGGAGCTGAATGTTGTAATTATAAAATCACCTCAGCAGGCGGACACAGACTCAGAGGAAGGACCCAAAAAACTTTCGTCCATGGACCATGAAAGGAAAATTCATGGTCCATGGACGAAAGTTTTTATTTTTATTATTATTTTCTATTCACATTTTGGTTGTATGGTGAGTCTGATTAGTGTAGATCAGACTGGGTTTCTCGGTCATCCTGTGCCTCTAATAAACACAGGGTTACTTAGGAGGGGCTGGAGGAGCTGGACAAAGAGATTCCAGTGCTCTCCAAGGTAAGCTGGGTTCCACAAGCCCCCCCGCCCAAAGTGACTCCTGTCACACATCTCCCCTTTCGGCAGAAGACTAACACAAAAGGAGACCCTAAACAGATTTACTTTGAAGTTAGTCTGTAGTTCCAGTACCCCAATGCCTGTACCCACACAGTACCCCAAACGCATTGTCCCAAACAGAGCATTACTCACCCAGCCAACCTCTGCCTCTCCCACTGCTGGGGAGAAGTGCTGACAAGCCCTTCTCCCTGGAGTCCTTTCAGCCAATGGAGAGAAGACAGGGTGGCTGGGCTCACTCCGTCATCCTGTTGGGGATCTGGGCCAACTACCCATCATCCCTGGGGTATACAGGTGGAGACTGAAGTCCCATCCAGTTTTACTAGATGAAAATACCCCAGTGCTTGCAAAGAATGGCTGACATCCTCCTGTATCATTGCTGGACCATTTTCTGGGGTTATGTCAGTGGAGACCCAAGTCCCATCCACTACCACAGGTACTCCATCTTCTGTTAGTTAGGCCTTTGCCCTGTTGCAAGCCCTTCTGCTGGGTTGCTGTCTGTGGAGACCACAGTCCCATCCAACAATTTCAGCTCAAGCCGCAGTTGTGATGTGCCGATTGCATTCACTCCCTGGAGCTCCTGCGGAGTTGATTGTTGTGTGCAGAGGCCAGTAGCATTCTGCCCTGTTAGAACTTCAGCTGGGTTCCACAAGCCCCCCCGCCCAAAGTGACTTCTGTCACAGTGAACACTCTCAGTATCAAAGATGGTGATTAGACATTCAGTCAGGGCCGTTTTTAAGGCAGGGCAAAAGGGGCAGCTGCCCTGGGCCCTGTCATTGTTGTGGGGCCCAAAGTAGCTGCCTCATACTTGCCAAATATCCTGGGTTAAATTTCCTCATCCCTTGAGGTTTTAGTCCTGTGATGTGTCCCAATATCTCAGTGTGAAGTGCTGCTACAAATGCTGCCCAGCTCTGCCCTATTGTTGTGTACAGATGACTCACCAGCAGACCCTGTGTTTACATTTAAATTACCGGCATTGATATGTAAATAGCGGTGACCTGTGGCATTGATATGTATATCATGCCCCCCTGAGGTCATATCCACAGAAATCTCTAGCAACCAATAAACAAGCAGAAATCATGTGCTGTAACCTCTAGCAACTAATCAGTGAGCCGTACTATGTGCTGTAACCTCTAGCAACCAGTCAGTGAGCGGTAATGATACACTTTAACCTCTGGCAACCAATCGCAATAGCTGCCTGATCTGATTCAGTAAACTGATTTTGAGTCTAGCTGCTATTTTTTGTATGTCTCAGAGCAGGCGGAGAGCGAAACTGCATGGAGGGGGGGCCAAGAAAAGTTTTGCCCAGGGTCCAATCAATATTAAAGACGGCCCTGCATTCAGTAGTACATGTCTGATGGGAATTTGTAAAACTTTCATATGATAGAAGCAACATATAGTATTTTCAAAGATACAGAAATAATGTTTTTTTTTATATAGACAGCCACTTTACATTATTCTTTTTGCAATAAAAATATTGTTCATGTGCACTGCAGAGCCTCCTGTTACAATTGAGAAGGCGTTGGAGGACCAACAAGTTTTTGTCGGAGATAAAGTGGAATTAGAAGTGGAGGTCTCTGAAGAAGGTGCCCAAGTGATCTGGTACATGTCACATTTTATGTTTCCTTTAAAATTCAAATACAGTATATTAACCAGTGTTTATACTAATGAACCCATGTATCTCTCTGTAAGGATGAAAGATGGAGTGGAGTTAACTCGTGAGGAAACATTTAAATACCGCTTCAAAAAAGATGGTAAAAAACACATTTTGATTATAAATGAAGCCACCAAAGAGGACATTGGACGCTACTCGGTGCAGACCAATGGTGGAGAATGTGAGGCTGACCTTGCAATCGAAGGTACAGTGTTTTGAAACCACACACATTCCTGAATGATCCTTGCTTGTGCATTTGAGCGATACAAAGTATTATTGATATTAATATTATTCATTAATAATGCTTACAGATAAGAAGCTGGAAGTTTTACAGGGCATTGCTGACCTGACAGTAAAGGCAGCTGAACAGGCAGTATTCAAATGTGAGGTTTCTGATGAGAAAGTGACGGGCAAGTGGCTTAAAAATGGAGTGGAAATCAGACCAAGCAAACGCATCACAATGACCCATAAGGGCAGGTAATGGCAAACATATTATGCCAGATTGAATAGTTGTACCTTGCTAAAAACTGGCTAGTTTTAAGTTAAGGAAAAACTTCAAACATTTATTTTTAGTTTTGAATGGAGATCTACTTTATTATAAGAAATACTGTATGTTGTTTTTGGGAACCTCATAAATGTAGGACATGAAGGTATCTTTATTGCTATAAGCTACTATATTTAGTGTGATTTGGAATATTTAAAAGCTGCTTTTTTAATGTTATCTAGAAAGTTAGCCAATTAAATTAACTTTTTTTTCTCAAATTCAATGAGTTGAATAAGAAATGGGGAGTATCTTTGGGGGAGGGGTTACAGGCTATTGTCAGTTATTCTATGTTGGGCAGTCTTCCTCATCACACATAGCTTCTAGCAGAACAGAGTTGAAAATTATTTATTTTTAAGGGATCAGAGAAATGGTTTGCTGGAAAAGGTATAATTGGTTTGCTTATATAAAATGTTCATGAAGCAACGTACGTAGCTCTGTGTAGACCTCACAAAATATATTCGATTTTAACAAACTGGAGTATCTGAAATCCAAGAAAATTGAGAGAATACAGTGGCTGCCAATGCTGAGCTCTCGCCCACTTTTCCAGTACAAATATGCAGATCAGAAGTTCTGACTTCCCTATGTGCATGTTTGTTCAAAGTCAGTGAATCAAAAAATACTGAGGTCAGGGACAACCAGGGAACTAATATTTTTCAGAAGGATGTCAGCCATAACACAATCAGTATTTCTCTTAGTATAGGTTTCCTTAGCTATCATAGTACCTAAGCCATGCTGTACATTACTTCAGATCCTAGTATGAATTGCCAAAGGGTAAGGTAAATATTTGCCTGTTGGTTGATCATTTAGGTGATAGTTAGTTTTTTTTTTGTCACAGGTTAAATTATAGTAAGTGTAGCACTCACCACTGCAGGAGTGGCTGGAATTTCAATGTGCCCTCTAAAGCCCCATACACACGGACGGAAAATCCGACCACCAAATCCATCGGATTTGGTCCGACGGATTTAGTCTGACACTGGTGTTGCATACACACGGTCGGACAATGTTGTCGGAAAATCCGATCATTCTGAACGTGGTGATGTTTGTTGCCTACGACGGGACTACGTAGAGGCTAGTAGCCAATAGCTTTGGTCTTGTATGCGTAGCACTTTGTCCGTCGGAATTCGCTACACACGATCGGATTTGGTGTGATCGGACTTTGTTGTCGGAAAATCTATAGAGCAGGAGATACAACTTTGTCCGTCGGACAATCTGATGGAAAATGTCCGATGGTGCCTACTCACGGTCGGAATTTCCGACAACATTGTCCAATAGGACAGAATCCATCGGAAAATCCGACCGTGTGTATGGGGCTTTAGTCTTCCTAGTGATGACCCACGCTGTAGCTGCACCCATTAACTTACTGATCCACCAGCAGCAGCAGAAGGACAAACAGATAATTGAATCTTCTTCAGTTTTATTGACTTGGTTGGCTTGGTTATCTTGTAGAGAGGGTTTTAGAAAATACATCTACACAGCAATGTACTGACAGTCTATCTCTGAAAATGCCAGAGCAGTACAAATATTCCCCAAATAATCCCTTTTTAGAAAAGTAGTCAGTCCAAGGTATTTAGTACGAGGCATGGTGAGTTTAAGTTTTTTGTCAAAATTGTTTGAAAAATTAAAGATTTTTTTTTACATACTGTCACCAGTGTACTACAGCATCATCATATAACTGTGTGACAGTGATCAGAGACACTGACTTGTGACAGTATGCCAACAAAAATTATAATTGCTTTTCAATTTTTTTAAATATATTGACATTTTTTATTAAATTTTTTAAACTTTTTTTTTACTAATTTCTTTTTTACATACTGTGACCAGAGCAATACAGTGTTGCCATAGTAACACTGTACTACTCTGGGTGGTGATCAATATTTTTTCTTTTTTAAACACTATGATTGTTTATAACAGTGATAATCACTGCTATAAGCAGCCATTTTTTTCTGAATGAAATCTATTCACTCAGTGTGCACTATTGTGATTAGCTGTGATTGGTCACAGCTAATCAAATATTTACATAGTAGGTAAGGTTGAATAAGGACAATAGTCCATCCAGTTCAACCTGTGTAAGCGCACATGTGTCAGTGTTTAGAATTATTTTCCATGTCCCTGTATGTTGTGTTCTTTACGATGCACATCCAAGAGTCTTTTAAAAATGCCCATACTCCGCGCTGACACCACCAGTTGTGGAAGAGAGACAGTGAAAAAAACCCTGCGCAGTTTAAGGTTAAACCGCTTCTCCTCCAATCTCATTGTGTGGCCCTGTGTCCTCTGACACTCCTTGAGACCGAATCGTTTTTTCCTATGCTGGGATCACCAATGAGGTATTTGTAAACTGCTATCATGTCCCCTCTAAAGCGTTGCTTCTCCAGCGAAAATAAATGTAGTGCTTGCAGGCGTTCCTCGTAATTGAGGGTGTCTCGTTTTGTTGCTTTTCTTTGGACTCTCTCAAGTTCCAGCACATCCCTTCTAAGGACCATTGACCAGAACTGGACAGAGTACCCCAGATGTGGTCTAACCAGAGTTTTATAAAGTGTTAGGATATCCCTGGAGTATATCCCTTTTTTATGCATGCTAATATTCTGCTGGCTTTGGTAGCTGCAGCTTGACATTGTATGCTATTGCTCAATCTGTCATCTTCTTGGACCCCCATATCTTTCTCCATCCTTGATTCTCCCCCTAATGAGTAGTTTGCATTTATGTTTTCTGCCCCCAAGTTCATTGCTTTACATTTCTCCACATTAGACCTCATTTTAGTAGTTGCCCACTCCATTATTTTGTTCAGGTCTTTCTGTAAAATTTCTATATCCTGATGTGAAATTATTGCCCTGCTTATTTTTGTGTTGCCTGCAAAAACTGAGATTGAGCTATTTATCCCATTCTCTATATCATTTATGAATAAATTGAATAGAATTGGTCCCAAGACAGAACCTTGGGGTACCCCACTTACCACTTCAGACCAGCCTAAGTTATTTAGCACCACCCTTTGGACACGTCCATTTTTTTACCCAAGAACAAACCTTATGGTCCATGCCTGCAGACCTCAGCTTGTAAATTTAGTGTTTATGGGGGACTGTATCAAATGCTTTTGCAAAATCCAGGTACACTAAATTTACAGGCCTTTCCCTGTCTAGATGGCAGTTCACTTCCTCGTAGAATGTTAACAGATTAGTCTGGCAGGAACAACCTTTTCGTAAACCCATGCTGATTACTACTAATGATATTTTTTTCTTCAGTACATTTTTGGATATAGTCCCTTATCACCCCCTCCAATAATTTTAGTTGTAGTTGTAATTGTAGTTTCCAGGGATTTGTCTCTGCCCTTTTTTGAATATTGGTACCACATTGGCTTTTCTCCAATCAGCTGGTACAATTCCTGTCAGTATGCTGTCCACAAAGATTAGGAACAATGGTCTGGCTATAAGTCGAGTTCTCTGAGGACTCTTGGGTGTAAGCCATCTGGTCCTGGTGATTTATTTGTATTAAGTTTATTAAGTCTTTCCTTCACTCCGGCCTCTGTTAGCCCCAACGGTATGCCCTGTGACATGTCACTAACAGTACTGTCGCGGTCGGTATACCCCTCTTTTCCTGCGTAAAAACTGAGGAGAAGAAGGCACTTAGAAAATGGTACAGATCGGCTTTGATCACTGTGACCAATCATGAATGGAAGCCATTCATTATGTACCACTGTCGTATGACCGGCTGTGATTGGTCAAAGCAATCACTTGGCATACTGATCTGTGATCGGTGACAGATCGCGCCAAAGCATGGCCCGTGGGGCACACACAAAGAACAATCCTGGGAGGAAGTCATTTCATGTGCACCCTGGACTGGAGAGCTACCGCCCGGCCATCATTTGACAATAGGCAGTAAAATACACTAACAAATTGAAGCCAAACTCCAGCTAATTCTTTATAAGCAGTTACAGCAAACACTGTTTTTCCTTTTGGGATGAAGGTTTTACATAAATAAATTAAAGCTGGTCATTGTAAGCACCCTTGCCAGCGTTAAATGGTTTGTCTCATCTCTGTAAGGGCTCATTCACACTTTCTTCGGCTTCAACAAGGCTTCAGACACGCTTTGTTAAAGCTCTCTGAATGCTAGTCAAAGCTCCTGTCACTAAATCAAATGGTTAGGTTACAGTCCTGTATACATCTGCTTTTGCTTTGCTTCGGCTTCGCTTTAAAAATTATACTGTAGCTTCAAAGCCTCCATAGAAGTCTATGGCAAAGCTTGCTTGAAGCCCCACTGAAACCCCACCAAAGCCTCATCGAAGCCCCGCAAAGCCTCACAAAGCCCAACCGAAGCCCCACAAAGCCTCATGGAAGCCTCATCAAAGCACCAAGCAAAATCAGGTGTAAAGAGGACTGTAAGCTAACCGTTTTAATTAGTGACAGGAGCTTTGACTGGCGTTAAGAGAGCTTTAACAAAGCATGTCTGAAGCCATGTTTTGAAGCAAGTGTAAACTAGCCCTAACAGATACATCTGGAAGAGAGCTTGTTCTTTTGCAAAACAACAGACTTACTGGCCAGATCAAAATAGAAGAAACTTGACGTTTTACTTTTTTATTTTTTAAAGAGAATCTGTACTTTTACAATTCAGGGCTAAGTGACAGGTTCTCTAAATAGGTCACCCCACCCACTG
Source organism: Lithobates sylvaticus (assembly GCA_028564925.1). Classification (NCBI taxonomy): domain Eukaryota; kingdom Metazoa; phylum Chordata; class Amphibia; order Anura; family Ranidae; genus Lithobates; species Lithobates sylvaticus. Next base: position 138,328,949 of record CM053035.1, on the reverse strand, counting down.
ATATCTATCTTTCCAGGGCTCTACCACAAGCTTGTTTGCCTTTGGTAGCCTTAAATCTAACCCCGTGTAAGCTTTTCATCAGTCTACTTCAGAGCTTACACTGGGTTAATGTCCTTATTCTCCCGCTTGCGTGATAGAGTTTGAAAGTGGCAATTGGTTGCTTGGGTTTAAGCACTACATCCTGGGGGGACGGGAAGAAGGTCACATCTCACATGCTCCTGCATTCCAGGTACCAGGTATTTTTTTTTACGGCCCTGACAGACAAACAAAGAGTTAAGGGTTGGGTTTTTAAAGGATCCTCGTACTTCGCCTTGATCATTTAAAGTGACAGATTCTTTTATTTACAAAATTCTCATTTTAGTCTTCTTACTTAAATATATATTCTATTTGGTAATGACCTTAATAGGATCATTGATTTCGAATTTGAAAGATGTGTTCTGGTTTTGGTGGCCAGGTTAATTTTCTGGATGGTCTGGATAATCTATTAATTTCCTATATTCATACAGGATTCACAAGTTAATTATTGATGACGTTAGGCCAGAGGATGAAGCAGACTACACATTTGTCCCTGATGGATATGCCTTGTCTCTGTCTGCCAAGCTCAACTTTCTTGGTAATATATGATGTACTATATATATATTAGTATATATTGCAATTGAAATTTATAAACTCTTTATAATATTAATGAATTAATGAACATACTAATTAGTAACAATACAAATATTTTTACATTTTTAAATTTTAAAATACAAATTTATTAAAATATCACAGTTTTAGGCACTCTCCACTACTGTTAAAAGTTGTCAACTTAGGAATTATCTATAAGAGAATGATTACTAAATTATGATTACTGTAAGAATAATTAATAGGAAAATGGGAGGTGGTCTAAACGCTAGAGCTTAGATATTATTTTTTATTTTTTATTATATACTATCACACTTTGAATGGCAATTGCGCGGTCATGCTATACTGTAACTATGTGACATTTTTTGAATTTTCTTCACACAAATAGAGGTTCTTTTGGTGGTATCTAACCAATGCTGTATTTTTTATTTTTTACCAAAAAAAAAAAGACTGAAAATTTGGAAAAAAATATGTTTTTCTTAGTTTCTGTCAGTAATTTTTGTAAATAAGTAATTTTTCTCCTTCACTGATGTCCGCTGATGAGGCAGCACTGATGGGCACTGATAGGCTGCACTGATGAGCCATGCTGAGTTACGGCAAAAAGCTGAAGGAAGTGTCTGGCATTGAACCAGCGATCCACATAATATATGCACAGATTTTTCTTGCATAAATATGTGCATTTATTATTTTTTTCTTAAAAGTGAACTTTAACCGCTTCCCGACCGCCCACTGCATATATACGTCAGCAGAATGGCACGGGCAGGCAAAATCACGTACCCGTACGTGACCCTTTAAATGCCTGCCCGTGGGTCGCGCGCGCCCCCGGTCAGGAGCTCCGTGACCACGGCCGCGGGGCCAGCGGACCCGATCGCCGCTGGTGTCCCGCGATCGGGTCACGGAGCTGAAGAACGGGGAGAGGTATGAATAAACAAACCTCTCCCCGCGCTTGCCTGTTATTGATTGGCTGTTCCTGGTCATCGGGAAAGCCGATCAATGACGTCAGACGTCAGCCCCACCCCTAATGTAAAAAAACACAAACACGTCACAGCCCATAACCCCTCCCCTCCCCCTAGTGGTTAACTCTTTCACTACAACTGTCATTTATACAGGAATCAATGCATTTAAATAGCATTGATTGCTGTATAAATGACAATGGTCCCAAAAATGTGTCAAAAATGTCCGATGTGTCCGCCATAATGTCGCAGTCACAATAAAAATCGCTGATCGCCGCCATTACTAGTAAAAAAAAAAATATTAATAAAAATGCTATAAAACTATGCCCTATTTGTAAACGCTATAACTTTTGCGCAAACCAATCAATAATCGCTAATTGCGATTTTTTTTACCAAAAATATGTAGAAGAATACGTATTGGCCTAAACTGAGGAAAAAAAAATGTTTTTTATATATTTTTTGGGGATATTTATTATAGCAAAAAGCAAAAAATATTGCATTGTTTTCAGAATTGTCGCTCTATTTTTGTTTATAGCGCAAAAAATTAAAACCGCAGGGGCGATCAAATACCACCAAAAGAAAGCTCTATTTGTGGGAAAAAAAGGACGCCAATTTTGTTTGGAAGCCACGTCGCACGACCGCGCAATTGTCAGTTAAAGCGACGCAGTGCCGAATCGCAAAAAGGGGCCTGGTCCTTTGGCTGCCAATTGGTCCGGGGCTGAAGTGGTTAAACGCATCCATATTAGCAAAATATATTGTATAGTATTCTTACCAGTTAAATTACCAATAAATATAATGTGCATGTAATAGATGTATTTACTATCAAAATTAAAAGAAAGGAGTTCCTTAAATGACACACTGTTTATTTTTTTTTTCAGAGGTCAAGATTGAATATGTTCCTCTTAAAGGTAAGGAGATTCTAAATATGTTGAGTGCCATATAAGGCCTTTTATTGATGGGCAAAGACAGTGTGCTTCAGGTGCATTCTGCTAGCATTTAAGAATAGTTTGAGAAGCTGCTAAGATCATTCAAAGTTCATTGACAGACACGTTTGACCTGAATTTGACCAACTTCTGACCTGCACTTTAACTCCTTCTAAGCTACATCAACCTGCTTCAAATTGCCTTTGAATTTCCATTGATTTAAATGGGGAGACAAGCTGTTCTGATGAACACAAAAACCCACATACCTAGGTTCTAAGGTGTCATTCACACATTTGTTTAGGGGCCAACTAGGATTTCCTGTGGAAGACTCAGCGAGGTTTCTGCAAACACCTGCAGACAAGAAGCCCTATACAGGGGAAGAGGCTGATGGCACCTGCAATCATTTGGGGCTGTTTGCATGTAATGGATCTTCCAGCAATTACCTGTGGATGTGTGGATGATTGGTCCTGCAACAACAAACTGTTTGCATCCATGGCCGATCGTCAATTAGGCAGAGCTCCCCAATCAGCAGGGAGAATGAGCTTTGGTAATTGCAAAGCTATAGGTCTGTCTCAGCAGGGGGTTTGTAGGGCCCTGCAAGGAGACCACTACTTCCCTTAGGCTACGTTTCCACTAGTGTGACTTTTCGTGCGATTTGGGACTGAAAAGTCGCATGACAAGTCATACCCCGTGATTTCCAATGAGTACCGTTCATATCTGTGCGACTTCAAGATGCAGCAACTTCAAAGTAGTCCCTGCACTACTTTGGTGTCACTTTGATGCGACTTCAGGTCCATAGACCTCAAGAATACACAGGCATTGCTTCAAGTCGCGACTTTTGGGACACAATAGTGGAAACATAGCCTCAGAGAGCAAGGGTCCCACTCTTCAGCTGCAGGAGATGGTTTCATGTGAAATAACCATTCTTTCCAGCTATTACCAAAAACAAGTTTTGGAATAATGACCCTAATGTCACACAAGCAAATTGGTGGTGAGTAAACATCTCTTTGTTAAATGCTTATATTGACAGTAGAAAATGGACTGCACTCAGTAGATGTCACAGCAATTCCAGGAAATGTATTGCTCCGTCACTACGTGATTCACTTCCGGTGGCGGTTTAGGCTGACATGAATGAAGTAGGCAAACCAGGTCAATAAGCTGTCTTTAATCATTTAAAAAGGAATGTCCAAATCCTGATTTGTAGTATTTCAGAAAGTATAATTTCTATTTAAGTCTATTTAAGTCCTGCCATTAACATTTTCATAGTCAGGGAAAATGTCCAATTTGCTGCTTGTTTTGAATTGGCTATATAAGATTTTTTTAAATTGTAATAATTTATGCACTTAGCCAACGTTTTTTTTTTTTTACATATGTGTATTTGTTCGATTTTTGTTTTTTCTTTATGAATAAAATATATTTTTGTAGATCTATTATACAGGTATAATTAGTGTATCATTTGACAGGTGGTTCTTATTAATCATTGTAATATAAATGTATTGATCCATTGGTGGGATATTGAGTGATAGGTGGAGGTCACTCCTTCCTATGTCATGTCTTCCACCTTTGGCCTTTTATTGGAAAGGGAATAAGAGTCAACTTCTGTCCAGTGGGTAAGCAGCTAACCAAAGAAACAAAAAAGCTGCCAAACTAGGGAAATAGCACAGTGATCATCCTAGAAGAAAATGTACAGGTCTCATCTACTCCCCCAGCCTGTGACTGAACAGTGAAAGGAGAGGAGCAGACTGATGAGCTCATCTTTCTGTGACTCTGTCCTCCTATCAGCATGCTCTTTGCACTCCAGCACAACTGATTGGCTCCTTGTGCTGCTTCTTACTCCCCAATTGTGAGAGCTCTGCTGTACAGGGGATTGCAAGAGGCTGATGCCAAATCAAGTTCAGGTATTTACACTGTTTACAATAATAAAATACATTTATTGATGTATTAATGAATACAAGGATGCATTCATTTGTGCATTGTATATGTGCCTGGAGTTCACCTTTAATCTACAGTTTCTTGATAGTGTTATCTATGTTCTTACTGCAGAGCCACCTAAAATCCACCTTGATTGCAGTGGTGCAACACCTGTCAACACCATCGTTGTCGTGGCTGGAAACAAACTACGATTCGATGTCCCCATCACTGGAGAGCCTGCACCAACTGTGGCATGGTTTAAAGAAAACATTGTGAGCTTTTTTGTTATCGTTTTTCAAGCCTTTCCTAGCTTTCATAGCAAGAAAATCTCAGATTATCTGCCTATTTTTAAAACAAATCATTCCCTGTTTGTTATTATCTTGTCCGAATAAGGTTCAATAGACCCCCCCCCCCCTCCTTCTGTTTCAGCCCAGTTTTCAGTGATGTGATAGTTTGTTTGACAATTACTATGTCTTACAACACATAGTAGGTGAAAGACATCAAGTCCAACCTGTGTGTGTGCTTTTATGTCAGTATTACATTGTTAATCCCTGTATGTTGTGGTCGTTCAGGTGCCTATCTAATAGTTTTTTGAAATTATTGATGCTCCACCGCCTGTGGAAGAGAATTCCACATCCTTACCACTCTTACAGTAAAGAACCCTCTACGCAGTTTAAGGTTAAATCGCTTCTCTTCTAATTTTAGTGAATTCCCTTTTGCTGAATTTTTTTATCCCTATTGTGGGGTCACCAGTACGGTATTTGTACATTGAAATCATATCCCCTCTCAAGCATCTGTTCTCCGGAGAGAATAAGTTCAGTGCTCGTAATCTATCCTCATAACTAAGGTCCTCTAGACCTTTATTAGCTTTGTTGCCCTTCTCTGGACTCTGTCCAGATCCAGCACATCCTTCCTGAGGACTGGTGCCCAGAACTGGACGGCATACTCCAGGTGCGGCCGGACCAGAGTCTTGTAGAGCGGGATAATTATCATTTTATCTCTGGAGTTAAATCCCTTTTTAATGCATGCCAATATTCTGTTTGCTTTGCTTGCAGAAGCTTGGCATTGCATGCCATTGCTGAGCCTGTCATTTACTAGGACACCCAGATCCTTTTCCATCCTAGATTCCCCCAGAGGTTCCCCCCATAGTGAGTAGATTGCATTCATATTTTTGCCACCCAATGCGTTATTTTACATATATCTACATTAAATCTCATTTGCCATGTAGTTGCCCACCTCATTAATTTGTTCAGATCTTCTTGCAATGTTTCCACATCCTGCAGAGAAATTATTGCCCTGCTTAGCTAAGTATTCTCCGCAAATACTGAGAATGAGCTGTTTACCCCATCCTTCAGGTCGTCTATGAATAAATTAAATAGGATTGGTCGCAGGACAGAACCCTGGGGGACCCCGATTTCCACACCCTGGGGGACCCCGCTTGAACTTGCCCCTTGTAGCCAGTTTTCAATCCACGTACTCACCCTATGGTCCATGCTGACAGACCTTAGTTTGTACAGTAAACGTTCATGGGGAACTGTATCAAATGCCTTTGCAAAATCCAGATACACCACATCTATAGGCCTTCTTTTATCTAGATGGCAGCTCACCTCCTCAAAGCAGTTTAATAGGTTGATTTGGCAAAAACGATTCTTCATGAATACATGCTGATTACTGCTAATGATACCGCTTTCATTACTAAAATCTTGTATATAGTCCCTTATCATCCCCTCCAAGAGCTTGCATACTATTGATGTTAGGCTAACTGGTCTGTAATTCCCAGGGATGTATCTTGCCCCTTTTTTAAATATTGGAGCTACACTGGCATTTCTCCAATCTGCTGGTACCATTCCAGTCAGTAGACTGTTGGTAAAGATTAGGAAAAAATGTCTGCCAATTACTTGACTGAGTTCCTTAAGGACCCTTGGGTGCAAGCTATCTGGTCCCGGTGACTTATTAATGTTAAGTTTTTCAAGTCTATTTCTAATTCTGGCAACAGGTGTACTTTTGGATGTGCACCTGTGAGTGCATGCGTGTGCATGTGTTGTATGCACGGATGCCTTTGCACTTTTTTATATATGTGGGTGTGTGTATGTGTGTGTGTATATATGTGTATGCATTTACAGGGGGTTTCCCAGATGCTGAGCTAAGGTCTGCCTTTGGACCGCCTACCAACAAAGGAGGGGCACTGGAGTCAATTTGATTTGTGGCTTCTAGATGAGCACATGTATTTAAGTAGTTGTAAGAGATGAACACTGTTAGGCTCTGAAGAAGAAGGTGCTACCTTCGAAACGCATCAGCCAGCAGCGGTTTGCATGTCCTCTTCCTAGGATCTGGAGACTGGATCTGGAGGATCTGGAGATCTGGAGATCAGTGGACGGACTGTCACAAGTCAAAGACTGTTTTAAGTGTGATTTTTCCATCTACCATTGTGAGTAGTTTTAATTATGTTTTTTCTTAATAAATGTGTCAAAGAAGGGCAAGGCACAAGGCTGGTGTGCCATCTCTTTTCTGTTTTCCTATTAATAAATGTTATCCTCTGTTAGCCATGAGGGTGCTTCCTGTAACGTGTCATGAGGATAAACATTGCAGTTTTGGTTACTGAAGCCCCCCATTTCCCTCGTGAAGACTGAGGAGAAGAATAAATTCCATACCTTCGCCATCTCTCCATCCTTAGTAACCAGATTCCCTTCATCATTCTTTATGGGACCAATATGATCTGACCTCCTTTTCTTACTATTTATATACTTAAAGAATTTGTTGGGATTTTTTTTACTCTCCTCCGCTATGTGCCTTTCGTGTTCTATCTTAGCCGCCCTGATTGCACCGTTACATTTCTTGTTGAATTCTTTGTAAAGTTGTAATGCTGGTCATGATCCCTCAGCCTTATATTTTTTGAAGGCCTACTCCTTCGCTTTTTATGCATTTTTACGTTGGAGTTAAGCCACCCAGGACTTTTATTAGCTCTTATAAATGTATTTCCTATTGGGATGCACTGGCTAATACCCTTATTTAATATGCTCTTAAAGCATACCCATTTTTTCCTCCATGTTCTTTCTTCCTAAGATTTTATCCCATTTAGTATCTTATAGCAAGGATCGTAGTTTAGGGAAGTTTGCTCTTTTGAAATTCAGTGTCTTTGTATTCCCCTTATGTTTCCTATTTTTGTGATTTATACTGAAACTAATTGACCTGTGATTGCTGTTTCCTAACTTGTCCCGTATTTCCACATCCATGATCAGGTCTGTATTGTTGGTAATTAGTAGGTCTAGTAACGTTTTATTTTTTGTTAGTGCATTTACCATCTGACTCATGAAATTGTCCTGCAAGACATTTAGGAAATGGCGAGCTTTAGATGAATGTGCGGTTCTTTCCGCCCAGTCCATGTCTGGATAATTAAAATCCCCCATTATAATGACACTTCCCATCCTTGCTGCTAATCCAAATTGTGATTGGAGGTCCACCTCCCCTTCTTCCCTCTGGTTAGGGGGCCTATATCATACACCCAGTATTACTTTCGCTTTAGTTTCGCCTTTGTAGCTCTACCCATAAGGATTCCACCTCCTCCCTTGCTCCATTTGTGATGTCGTCTCTCACATTCACTTGTACATAATTTTTGATATACAGGCATACCCTTCCCCCTGTTTTACCCTCTCTATCCATGCGATATGGGGAATACCCTTGAATGGTTGCCAGCCAATCATGAGAGCTGTTGAATCAAGTATCTGAAATTCCTACAAAATCTAAATCTTCTTTGTACAACAGTAGCTCTAGTTCTCCCATCTTGTCCGCCAGACTCCTGGCATTGGTGAACATGCCACGTAGTTTAGACCGGACGCATACTATCTCCTTATTGGGTGTTCTGAGGTTGCAAATGGGACTTGTTACTGTACTTACCTCGGGTTTAGGTGTCTACCACTAATGCCCCCAACACTACCGTCTGGAATTTGTTCCACACTCACTATCCCTACCTCTGGACCCTCCCCCCGTCGCCTAGTTTAAAAGCCCCTCTAACTTGTCGACCATCTTTACTCCCAGTAGATCTGCACCTTCCCCATTTAGGTGCAGTCCATCCCTCCTAAAGAGCTGGTAACCGACTGAGAAGTCAGCCCAGTTCTCCAGGAACCCAAACCCCTCTTTTCTACAACAGCTCCTCAGCCACTTGTTTACTTCCCTAATCTCCTTCTGCCTTTCTGGTGTGGCTCGAGGTACCGGTTGTATTTCTGAGAATACTATCTTGGAGGTCCTTTTCCTCAATTTAGCTCCTAAGTCCCTAAAATCGTTTTTTAGGACACTCCATCTTCCTCTGATTTTGTCATTGGTGCCAACGTGCACCATGACAGCCGGGTCTTCCCCAGCCCCTCCCAGTAATCTGTCCACCCGATCCATGATGTGCCGAACCCGAGTGCCCGGTAGACGACATACAGTTCGGCTCTTCAGGTCTTTGTGACAGATTACCCTCTATGTTCTTCTAAGAATTGACTCCCCTACCACCAAAATCTGTCTTTCACAGCACTGGGGTACTTACAGCACTGGGGTACTCACAGCACACGGGTACTCACAGCACACGTGCACTCGCAGAGCTCGGGTACTCGCAGCACTCAGGTATTCACAGCACACATGCACTCACAGCACTAGGGCACTCACATCATTCAGGCACTCACAGCACTCTGGTACTCCTAAGAAAAAGAAACTCCTGCCTGGAATGCAAGCAGTCTGCAATGAGTCAGCCAATGAGTACTATTATATTCATGTCAGATAAGTAAAATTCTAGAAGTTTATCGAGTAAAAAAATTCTGGAAGTTCCCTCAGGCATCTACAGCTGTTGGTGAATTTAGTCTGGGTAGTGAAACACTGATTAGCTTGCCAGTTAGCCAAGCAACACAGGTTCTCTAGTCCTCCCTCTGCATTACGCCTGCAATTGGCAGTGACTACTGTTTGTGTTCCAGTTCATACAGGACTCTAATGTTCAGGCCAGACCAATATGTCTGGGGATTCCTTATAGAGTTACCATTCCAGAGCCAGAGGTTTTACCTGCCCCTATCTCTGGAGGCTCATCTTTGAGAGTGGTTGTAGTAGAATAATGCTGTGTAGGGGTTTACTCCCTTTATTTTATCTGAAACTGTATGAAGCAGTATTATCAGAAACAAACTGTCATTAGCAGGGCTCTGTATGAAAGTACTACAACCATCAGAGAGGAATTAGAAGTTTCACCACATCAGACAGCTCGTTTGGATTCAGTCTTGGACAGAACCATTCCACTTTTTCCACTCAAGTCTAGACAATTAGCAGGAAAACTTCCTTGAGCCCTATGCAAAATGTGTGTTTAGCTCTGGTGCGTGATGCTCTAGCATTTAAGTGCGAGTGAGGAGCACAGGTGCAGACTGCTTGCATTCCAGGCATTTGTTCTGGGCATTTGTCCCTGGGTGCCTGGAGGATTGGTCCCTACACCCATATGTGTTATAGGACCTATTTCAATGGTGGGGGACACTGAATATGGACCTTCTGGCCTCCAGGTTCAGCAACAAACTGGACAGGTTCATCTCCATGTACAGGGATCCTCTAGAGAAAGCACAGAATGCTCTGGTGTCTCCTTGGGATCAGTAAATCCTAATCTATAATGATACCTACAATGCTTAACGCTAGCCTAATTTATGTAAGGTCTATCATCGGACATAAAAGTACTTCAGAGAGCACCAGATGAACCTATTAAAAACATTTCTCTCTCCACTCACTCGCAACATGGTGTTTCTATCCACCTTTGAGACAAGTATTTGAACTGAGTGCCTTATTCTGCAAGGAACCCTTTCTGGTTTTACATAGGGACCAAGCAGTGTTGAAGCCCAGTGCTTCAGGTTGTCTGTGTCTTTCACTTCAAACAGGCTTTTGTTCTTCGATCCCTCTAGCAGCAGTATAGTTTAGAAATAAAGAGTTTATTTCCAGCTTGGGATGTGAGAGCACATATCTTTGCCACTGCTTCTTTGGGAGGATTGAGTCTTTTTGAATTTTCCAAATGGGTACACCAGTTTCTCAATCCACCAACTCAAGGTGTCTTAGGCAGACTATCATCCAAACTTATAAGTAGAGGGTTTTTTTTGTAAAAAATATCTAATTTCCGTTCCTGCATTTTACAAAAACTTGAGGAAAAACATTTAATTTTCAAAAGACTCATTATGCCTTTCATAAAATACCTTGGGATGTTTGCTTTTCAAAATGGGGTCATTTGTGGATGTTTCTCCTGTCCAGGAAGAAAAGGGACAGCCAGAAAATTAGATGCATAATTTATGCTTCTTGAAAACCCAAAAGTGCACCTTGGATTTTGCCCCCACCCCCCTCTATGGGTGTAGGCTGTGAAAAAGTCTCAAATGTGTGGTTCCCCATACTACGGAGTACCAGAATGTGTGATTGAGAAATAACTAAAATGACAGCTTTGTGAAAAAATACAAATTTTATTTTATTTCTTCAATTTGCAATAAATTGTGACAAAATTACTTTCAAAAACTCACCATGTCTCTTATTAAATACATTAGTACATACAGGTGCGGCCGGACCAGAGTCTTGTAGAGCGGGATAATTATCATTTTATCTCTGGAGTTAAATCCCTTTTTAATGCATGCCAATATTCTGTTTGCTTTGCTTGCAGAAGCTTGGCATTGCATGCCATTGCTGAGCCTGTCATTTACTAGGACACCCAGATCCTTTTCCATCCTAGATTCCCCCAGAGGTTCCCCCCATAGTGAGTAGATTGCATTCATATTTTTGCCACCCAATGCGTTATTTTACATATATCTACATTAAATCTCATTTGCCATGTAGTTGCCCACCTCATTAATTTGTTCAGATCTTCTTGCAATGTTTCCACATCCTGCAGAGAAATTATTGCCCTGCTTAGCTAAGTATTCTCCGCAAATACTGAGAATGAGCTGTTTACCCCATCCTTCAGGTCGTCTATGAATAAATTAAATAGGATTGGTCGCAGGACAGAACCCTGGGGGACCCCGATTTCCACACCCTGGGGGACCCCGCTTGAACTTGCCCCTTGTAGCCAGTTTTCAATCCACGTACTCACCCTATGGTCCATGCTGACAGACCTTAGTTTGTACAGTAAACGTTCATGGGGAACTGTATCAAATGCCTTTGCAAAATCCAGATACACCACATCTATAGGCCTTCTTTTATCTAGATGGCAGCTCACCTCCTCAAAGCAGTTTAATAGGTTGATTTGGCAAAAACGATTCTTCATGAATACATGCTGATTACTGCTAATGATACCGCTTTCATTACTAAAATCTTGTATATAGTCCCTTATCATCCCCTCCAAGAGCTTGCATACTATTGATGTTAGGCTAACTGGTCTGTAATTCCCAGGGATGTATCTTGCCCCTTTTTTAAATATTGGAGCTACACTGGCATTTCTCCAATCTGCTGGTACCATTCCAGTCAGTAGACTGTTGGTAAAGATTAGGAAAAAATGTCTGCCAATTACTTGACTGAGTTCCTTAAGGACCCTTGGGTGCAAGCTATCTGGTCCCGGTGACTTATTAATGTTAAGTTTTTCAAGTCTATTTCTAATTCTGGCAACAGGTGTACTTTTGGATGTGCACCTGTGAGTGCATGCGTGTGCATGTGTTGTATGCACGGATGCCTTTGCACTTTTTTATATATGTGGGTGTGTGTATGTGTGTGTGTATATATGTGTATGCATTTACAGGGGGTTTCCCAGATGCTGAGCTAAGGTCTGCCTTTGGACCGCCTACCAACAAAGGAGGGGCACTGGAGTCAATTTGATTTGTGGCTTCTAGATGAGCACATGTATTTAAGTAGTTGTAAGAGATGAACACTGTTAGGCTCTGAAGAAGAAGGTGCTACCTTCGAAACGCATCAGCCAGCAGCGGTTTGCATGTCCTCTTCCTAGGATCTGGAGACTGGATCTGGAGGATCTGGAGATCTGGAGATCAGTGGACGGACTGTCACAAGTCAAAGACTGTTTTAAGTGTGATTTTTCCATCTACCATTGTGAGTAGTTTTAATTATGTTTTTTCTTAATAAATGTGTCAAAGAAGGGCAAGGCACAAGGCTGGTGTGCCATCTCTTTTCTGTTTTCCTATTAATAAATGTTATCCTCTGTTAGCCATGAGGGTGCTTCCTGTAACGTGTCATGAGGATAAACATTGCAGTTTTGGTTACTGAAGCCCCCCATTTCCCTCGTGAAGACTGAGGAGAAGAATAAATTCCATACCTTCGCCATCTCTCCATCCTTAGTAACCAGATTCCCTTCATCATTCTTTATGGGACCAATATGATCTGACCTCCTTTTCTTACTATTTATATACTTAAAGAATTTGTTGGGATTTTTTTTACTCTCCTCCGCTATGTGCCTTTCGTGTTCTATCTTAGCCGCCCTGATTGCACCGTTACATTTCTTGTTGAATTCTTTGTAAAGTTGTAATGCTGGTCATGATCCCTCAGCCTTATATTTTTTGAAGGCCTACTCCTTCGCTTTTTATGCATTTTTACGTTGGAGTTAAGCCACCCAGGACTTTTATTAGCTCTTATAAATGTATTTCCTATTGGGATGCACTGGCTAATACCCTTATTTAATATGCTCTTAAAGCATACCCATTTTTTCCTCCATGTTCTTTCTTCCTAAGATTTTATCCCATTTAGTATCTTATAGCAAGGATCGTAGTTTAGGGAAGTTTGCTCTTTTGAAATTCAGTGTCTTTGTATTCCCCTTATGTTTCCTATTTTTGTGATTTATACTGAAACTAATTGACCTGTGATTGCTGTTTCCTAACTTGTCCCGTATTTCCACATCCATGATCAGGTCTGTATTGTTGGTAATTAGTAGGTCTAGTAACGTTTTATTTTTTGTTAGTGCATTTACCATCTGACTCATGAAATTGTCCTGCAAGACATTTAGGAAATGGCGAGCTTTAGATGAATGTGCGGTTCTTTCCGCCCAGTCCATGTCTGGATAATTAAAATCCCCCATTATAATGACACTTCCCATCCTTGCTGCTAATCCAAATTGTGATTGGAGGTCCACCTCCCCTTCTTCCCTCTGGTTAGGGGGCCTATATCATACACCCAGTATTACTTTCGCTTTAGTTTCGCCTTTGTAGCTCTACCCATAAGGATTCCACCTCCTCCCTTGCTCCATTTGTGATGTCGTCTCTCACATTCACTTGTACATAATTTTTGATATACAGGCATACCCTTCCCCCTGTTTTACCCTCTCTATCCATGCGATATGGGGAATACCCTTGAATGGTTGCCAGCCAATCATGAGAGCTGTTGAATCAAGTATCTGAAATTCCTACAAAATCTAAATCTTCTTTGTACAACAGTAGCTCTAGTTCTCCCATCTTGTCCGCCAGACTCCTGGCATTGGTGAACATGCCACGTAGTTTAGACCGGACGCATACTATCTCCTTATTGGGTGTTCTGAGGTTGCAAATGGGACTTGTTACTGTACTTACCTCGGGTTTAGGTGTCTACCACTAATGCCCCCAACACTACCGTCTGGAATTTGTTCCACACTCACTATCCCTACCTCTGGACCCTCCCCCCGTCGCCTAGTTTAAAAGCCCCTCTAACTTGTCGACCATCTTTACTCCCAGTAGATCTGCACCTTCCCCATTTAGGTGCAGTCCATCCCTCCTAAAGAGCTGGTAACCGACTGAGAAGTCAGCCCAGTTCTCCAGGAACCCAAACCCCTCTTTTCTACAACAGCTCCTCAGCCACTTGTTTACTTCCCTAATCTCCTTCTGCCTTTCTGGTGTGGCTCGAGGTACCGGTTGTATTTCTGAGAATACTATCTTGGAGGTCCTTTTCCTCAATTTAGCTCCTAAGTCCCTAAAATCGTTTTTTAGGACACTCCATCTTCCTCTGATTTTGTCATTGGTGCCAACGTGCACCATGACAGCCGGGTCTTCCCCAGCCCCTCCCAGTAATCTGTCCACCCGATCCATGATGTGCCGAACCCGAGTGCCCGGTAGACGACATACAGTTCGGCTCTTCAGGTCTTTGTGACAGATTACCCTCTATGTTCTTCTAAGAATTGACTCCCCTACCACCAAAATCTGTCTTTCACAGCACTGGGGTACTTACAGCACTGGGGTACTCACAGCACACGGGTACTCACAGCACACGTGCACTCGCAGAGCTCGGGTACTCGCAGCACTCAGGTATTCACAGCACACATGCACTCACAGCACTAGGGCACTCACATCATTCAGGCACTCACAGCACTCTGGTACTCCTAAGAAAAAGAAACTCCTGCCTGGAATGCAAGCAGTCTGCAATGAGTCAGCCAATGAGTACTATTATATTCATGTCAGATAAGTAAAATTCTAGAAGTTTATCGAGTAAAAAAATTCTGGAAGTTCCCTCAGGCATCTACAGCTGTTGGTGAATTTAGTCTGGGTAGTGAAACACTGATTAGCTTGCCAGTTAGCCAAGCAACACAGGTTCTCTAGTCCTCCCTCTGCATTACGCCTGCAATTGGCAGTGACTACTGTTTGTGTTCCAGTTCATACAGGACTCTAATGTTCAGGCCAGACCAATATGTCTGGGGATTCCTTATAGAGTTACCATTCCAGAGCCAGAGGTTTTACCTGCCCCTATCTCTGGAGGCTCATCTTTGAGAGTGGTTGTAGTAGAATAATGCTGTGTAGGGGTTTACTCCCTTTATTTTATCTGAAACTGTATGAAGCAGTATTATCAGAAACAAACTGTCATTAGCAGGGCTCTGTATGAAAGTACTACAACCATCAGAGAGGAATTAGAAGTTTCACCACATCAGACAGCTCGTTTGGATTCAGTCTTGGACAGAACCATTCCACTTTTTCCACTCAAGTCTAGACAATTAGCAGGAAAACTTCCTTGAGCCCTATGCAAAATGTGTGTTTAGCTCTGGTGCGTGATGCTCTAGCATTTAAGTGCGAGTGAGGAGCACAGGTGCAGACTGCTTGCATTCCAGGCATTTGTTCTGGGCATTTGTCCCTGGGTGCCTGGAGGATTGGTCCCTACACCCATATGTGTTATAGGACCTATTTCAATGGTGGGGGACACTGAATATGGACCTTCTGGCCTCCAGGTTCAGCAACAAACTGGACAGGTTCATCTCCATGTACAGGGATCCTCTAGAGAAAGCACAGAATGCTCTGGTGTCTCCTTGGGATCAGTAAATCCTAATCTATAATGATACCTACAATGCTTAACGCTAGCCTAATTTATGTAAGGTCTATCATCGGACATAAAAGTACTTCAGAGAGCACCAGATGAACCTATTAAAAACATTTCTCTCTCCACTCACTCGCAACATGGTGTTTCTATCCACCTTTGAGACAAGTATTTGAACTGAGTGCCTTATTCTGCAAGGAACCCTTTCTGGTTTTACATAGGGACCAAGCAGTGTTGAAGCCCAGTGCTTCAGGTTGTCTGTGTCTTTCACTTCAAACAGGCTTTTGTTCTTCGATCCCTCTAGCAGCAGTATAGTTTAGAAATAAAGAGTTTATTTCCAGCTTGGGATGTGAGAGCACATATCTTTGCCACTGCTTCTTTGGGAGGATTGAGTCTTTTTGAATTTTCCAAATGGGTACACCAGTTTCTCAATCCACCAACTCAAGGTGTCTTAGGCAGACTATCATCCAAACTTATAAGTAGAGGGTTTTTTTTGTAAAAAATATCTAATTTCCGTTCCTGCATTTTACAAAAACTTGAGGAAAAACATTTAATTTTCAAAAGACTCATTATGCCTTTCATAAAATACCTTGGGATGTTTGCTTTTCAAAATGGGGTCATTTGTGGATGTTTCTCCTGTCCAGGAAGAAAAGGGACAGCCAGAAAATTAGATGCATAATTTATGCTTCTTGAAAACCCAAAAGTGCACCTTGGATTTTGCCCCCACCCCCCTCTATGGGTGTAGGCTGTGAAAAAGTCTCAAATGTGTGGTTCCCCATACTACGGAGTACCAGAATGTGTGATTGAGAAATAACTAAAATGACAGCTTTGTGAAAAAATACAAATTTTATTTTATTTCTTCAATTTGCAATAAATTGTGACAAAATTACTTTCAAAAACTCACCATGTCTCTTATTAAATACATTAGACTGTCCACTTTCTGCAAAGGGGTCATTTGGGGGTATATGCACTTACCTGGCAGTCAGTATATCAGGATTGATTCATTTTCAAATATATATACCAGACAGAATACAGTTTGGCCAAAATGCATGAAGAAAAATAATTTAATAGCCAAGTTTTATAACAGACACTAAGAAAAAATGTTCAGTATTTTTTCCTTTATATAGAAAAAAGTATATAAAAAAAAAACACCAAAAGCTCTGGTTAAAAAAATGTATATAAAATCCATTTCTGTACTGTGTTGCATGACTGAGTAATTGTCATTCAAAGTGTCACAGCACTGAAAAATTGCCTTGACTTCAAGGGGGTGAAACAGCCTGGTCTTGAAGTGGTTAAGGCAACGATCATTGGCAATACTGGTAAATGTTAAGTCTACCTGTATATGTGAATAGGTAATCAAATGTGTTCTGCTTTTTTATTTAATATGGAGGGTTTTTAAAAAATTTAGGTTTGTACTATTTTTTTTTCATTGTAGGAATTTACAGATATTGAGGGCCGGGTGCATGTAGACACAGAAAAAGATCAAAGCAGCTTTGTTATTGATGGAGCAAAACGAGAGGATGAAGGCAATTATAAGATAGTAGTGACCAACCCTTCTGGAGAGGATAGTGCCACTCTATATATCAAAGTAGTAGGTAAGGAAATGGTAAAAATCCATGTATATAAACTAGAATAGTTTCATATGTAGCAGACAACTAAGAAGTATTACTAATGCCATGTTTACATTTTATTTAGATATTCCTGATCCTCCACAGAACATTCAAATCCCAGGTGTTGGAGAGGACTGGGCAGATGTTATTTGGGATCCCCCAAAATATGATGGTGGTCAACCTATCTTAGGTAAGCAAAATTTAAAAAGACTCAGTAAGGGTTGAGCTACGGGTTAAGCTTGACGGCTGGTGCCACAATGCGTTTTGTCTATATCAGTAATCTTCAGATCGAAGCAATTTGTGCCATTGTCTTCAAGAGAGCTCCTAGATATATCTACATGATAAGTCCATTTCAGAGAGCTATGTTTTTTGTAAGAATTTTGTTTATGATGAGAAGCCTTTAATTACCCCTGTTTTTCCCCTACTCCATCATCCCAATTTTTGCATTAAATTATTTTTTTAAACTTTATCATTTTTATTAATCATTTTCCAATTTACAAGTGAACATCACATTCTTACATTTATACCCTTATTTCTTTAACAAAAAAGGGGAAAGAGACAGAAAAAATAAAAATAAACCAATTGAGAAGAGACGAGGAGGAAGAGAAGCGGCAAAACATTGCCCATGTCCTATTCCTCATCTGAAACTTAACCCCTGTCATTTTACCGTAATTCCCTCATTCATTCACTCTCGTACCCTAACCATTCGCAACACCCCTCTACCGTTGAGCATATGTACTTATTTAATTTAACTTAGTTGTGATCTCTACTTTATTAATTATGAATACGATTTATATATCTATTTTCTTATTCTCACACCACTTTTTCCAAATTTTTTCGAATTTCATTACACATCCCTTCCTGATATATAGAGTTCTTTCTTCTGCATTAAATTATTGAGCATGAATGGGATAGTGCAAACGAGCCAAGATACAATATCTAAAGAGCAGAGGCAGGATCAAATGAAACAATGTCATGAACAATTGTAGATGTTTGATGGGCAGAATGCTTGATTGTAGATGTTAGATGGGCAAAAGCAGCACACCAGGGACTTGGACAAGACACAGAAGCATTACCAGTTTTTAATGCTGAAAACGATTTTTGCACAAACCTGGTTGCTTAGAGAAAGAACGAGTTAAAATTATAAGTACTAATTCCTGACGTTCCTCACAGCCACCAACCAGATTTGACCTTTGATTGCTTGAATCATTTGAAAATATCAAGCAGAAAGATTAGCACTGGCTTCAGGAGGCAGATGCCCTTTTCCAAGATGTGGGGAGCTCTCTGGAATCTGGCTTCAGTGGATTTCAAAGGATTAAAGTGGTTCTAAACTGTAAACATTGTTTACCTTAATGCATTCCCTGCATTAAGGTAAAACCCTTAAAAAACCTTAACCCCTCCCTGATACACAAGTCCTCACTCTATCCAACGCTGTGCCTATCTATATGTGTCTCTCCCCACTCTGAGGCATCGGGAGCCATTGACTCAGTCAAATCCTGTGACGAAGGAGCAGGGGGCAGGGCTGAACCATATTGTCTGTGTTTATGAAAGCTTGGAATCGATCCTGCAGGTGTGCCACAATAGGAATTGGCTTCCTATGGCGGCACATGAAGAAGAAGAGGATTGGGGCCGCCCTGTGCAATAGAGGTATAGCATGTTTGTTATTTGGAAAAGAATAAACTTTACAATCACTTTTTGATTTTGAAATTAAGTGAACTTTCTAACTTTACCACAGTTGCAGTGTTTGCTGGATAGCTTTTTGACAATTTTTAGTTGTTTCCAGTATTTGATCTTGAATTAGAACTAATGTCCCATTAGGGAGATTTCCCTTCACCTCCTGTCCCATGACCAAAACATGAAGTGAGGGGAAATCCTTGAAAATTAAGGGAATTCCTTTGGAACCCCCAGGTCACATGAACTAGTGTCCCCATTGAAAGATTTCCCCTTTATTACTTTTCTGGGGACAGCCTAAAATGTGTGGTTTTCTCTTACTTTCACTTTCAATGATAATGGTAGGGCTCAAAATTAAAAGTCTTGAGCTACTAGTCAGGCCCTAAGGGTTACACGCCACCAGTTGCCCCACCCAACCCCTACCCTGCCCCGCCCCTAATTCCACCCCTAAACACGCCCTCATAAATTATCTCATGAAATGATACTTAAATGTTTTATGCAGAATTAAGCCCACCAATGCCACTTCACCTGTGCCCAACAATGCAGCCTCACTTGTGCCCATCAATGCAGCCTCACTTGTGCCCATCAATGCAGCCTCACCTGTGCCCATCAATGCAGCCTCACCTGTGCCCATCAATGCAACTCACCTGTGCCCATCAATGCAACCTCACCTGTGCCCATCGATGCAGCCTCACTTGTGCCCATCGATGCAGCCTTAGCAGTCCCCAACAATGCAGCCTCACTGCTCATCAATGCAGCCTCACCTGTGCCCAACAATGCAGCCTCATCTGTGCCCATCAATGCAGCCTCACCTGTGCCCAACAATGCAGCCTCACCTGTGCCCATCAATACAGCCTCACCTTTGCCCCACTATGCAGCCTCACCTGTGATTATCAATTTAGCCTCACCTGTGCCCAATAATGCAGCCTCACCTGTGCCCAACAATGCAGCCTGATCTGTGCCCAACAATGCAGCCTCACTGCTCATCATGCAGCCTCACCTGTGCCCAACAATGCAGCTTCACTGCTCATCAATGCAGCTTCACCTGTGCCCAACAATGCAGCCTTACCTGTGCCCATTAATGCCGCTTCACCCGTGCAAGGGAAGAGAGAGTAGAGGAAGAGGATTGCCGGCTGGATTATCACAAAGCGGGGGAACATCGTTGTAACAGCTTTCATTTGAATTGCTGAGTGTTCCCCGCACTCGCCGTCACATACAGCCCCGCCTCCTGGCCCGGGTACTTTGATATATGTCACACATCCCGGCATTGGACTGGTGTTCAGTCTATCAAAGTACCCTGGTCAGGAGGCGGGCTGTATGTGACAGTGAGTGCGGGGAACACTCTGCAATTCAAATGAAAGCTGTTACAGCGATGTTCCCCACTCTCTGATGATTCGGCTGCCTGCTCTCCTCTCTCATCCCTTGGGTGATTGCCGGGAGAAGGGCTCCCATCTAACCGCGCCTGCTGGCAATACTCGCCCTTCGCTCTGCGTGAGCTCACGCTCGGCCAGAAATAATTTTCCACTCGCAAAATGCGAGTAGGCGAGTGGAAAATTTGAGGGCTGATAATGGTAAACAGAGCAGAGGGTGAATCTCCCTAAAGGGGACACAAACAGCAATAAAAACTGACAAGTATTCTAATCCGTCTCTTCTCCATCTAAAATATTTAAAAAAACTTTTGCCTTTAGTTATACTTTAAACAGGGCTGGACTTTCCTTATTTATTTGTTTGATAAAACCATACAAAATAACACACAAATTCCAGAATTTCACAACAAATGTCATAGAATTCAAATGTAAAAAGCAGTTATAGGAGATCAAGGAGTAGATTTACTAAAACTGGAGCACTCAGAATTGGGTGCAGCTGTATCTGGTAGCCAATCAGCTTCTAACTTTAGCGTGTTCAATTAAGCTTTGGCAATAAAACCTGGAAGCTGATTGGCTTCTCTGCAGAAGCGAGTCTAATTTTGCAATCTCTAGCTTTAATAAATAAACCCCCAAGTCTACTAAATAGCAACAAGAACATAATAAGGTACAACTAAATCTGCTATATGTTAAAGTCTGTGGAAAAAACTTTCCTTGAACAGCACTGAAAATATATATACTGTAAGACATGGTGGATTAGATACAAAGCAGCGCAGGAAGGGCAAGTAACACAGTTTTGTAGCTGACTTACATAGTAATATGCAACAGGCAAAGAAATCAAATAACACAGTGCCACCTACTGTCCTTTTACAGTATTCCAACAGAACGTAGCTGCAGTTTTTGCAATATTGCGATGACAATATAAATGAGAATCTGGAATAAAGCAAGCAGACAGCAGTTCTAGTCAGCTCAGCTAGGTCACATTTTATTCCTACCAGCTGAACTTGGTTTAAACACATTTAAGTTTGATTCCCACCTATGCATTTTTCGTGCTTTTTGCATTTTGCAGATTTGCACTACAAAACGTGGTCCATAGGAAACCATGTTAAATGGACTGTAGTAGAAATCAGCAAAATGCAAAAAGCACAAAAAATGCATAGGTGTGAATCCAGCCTCAGGGCTCATGCACGCAGAGCTCACAAACACAGCTTTTACAGGTATTTGAACATTTTATTGTCCAGCCTGTAAAAGCACCTCTATGTTAGCTTGTGTCCATGCACACATAAGCTTTTACATATTAGAGGAGGATCGGGCTGGAAAAATATGGACACACCCCCCTCTACACAGTCTCATAGGGAAACATGCACAGCTGAGGCTGGGACCATCTCTTAGGATTTCCTGATGTTGGGACTTGGGGGGTTATTTACTAAATCCACTTTGCACTACAAGTGCACTGCAAGCGCACTTGAAAGGTGCACTGAAAGTGCACTTGGATGTGCAGTCGCTGTAGATCTGAGGGGGGACATGCAAGGAAAATAAAAAAACAGGATTTTAGCTTGCTCATGATTGGATGATAAAATCAGCAGAGCTTCCCCTCGTTTCAGATCTTCCCTTCAGATCTGTAGCGACTGCACTTGTAGTGCAAAGTCGATTTTCCTTTAGTAAATCAACCCCAATCTGTCAAAAGTGACTCATGCAGATAGCAGAGGAAGGTGAGAGCAGGAAGGATTCATAGTATGACCAGGTTCACACTGGTGAGCTGCAGCCAAACTTCAGCCCAGGTGTATTCCGCGATTGTATCTTTTGTTTTACCCTCGGTTTTAACCGCTGTCCTATAGATTTATTTTAGGTTGCACGGTTTCTGGAAGCACACCAAAAGCCCTGCTTGCTGCATCTTTGGTGTGCTTGTAGAAACTGCGGCAAAATGTGCACAAGGGTCAGCGGAAGAAATTGAAATAAGAAAAAGATTATTGCAGTTTAAGGTTGGATGTTCGCTCTAGGGAGGAGCTGAACTGCTTCTCAGATGTTCGGACAAGACTCAAACCTTAAGGACATTCAAAAGAAATTCCACCTGCCGAACATCCCACAATGTATTGCCTCAGCTCTCTTGTCAGTTGCAAGATTTTGGCCAATGTTGGTTCATAGTAAAGTGTATTGGTGTATTTAGTGTGAGTGATGGACAGATGACATTTATTTAAAGAAAAGACAGGTTGGCATGCTTTCAGTATCATGCTTTATACAGTTCTACAGTTTAGTGCTATATACACAGTACTCTATTGTGTGATGCCTTTCTGCTATTGATACTTTGCAGTTTGTATGGCTAGGGAGAGTGTAGGGTAAGCCCAAATGCATTCACTACAATTTTAAGTGGAAGTTAAATCTTTTTTTTTTTCTATAATAAGGCTTACCTGTAGGTACAGTGAATATCTCCTAAACCTACACTTTTCAGGAGGAGGTATTCGTACTGAATGCAGCTGGTAATGTCACCGATACATGCGCTCTGAAGGGACTGCATACCTGTGCTGTCCCTTCAAAACTCCTGTGCCGCGGTCCATGACTCTCACCTGCATGCTTAGAAGTGACGTCATCACAGCGCTGCCAATCAGATGGTCAGCTGGTCGGAGCACGCAAACCCGGAAGGAAGACTGGGTGAACATGGAAGTCCTCTCAGCGGTGACAGTGTGCCGCTGGAGGGCTTCATTCTAAGGTAAGTATTTCATAATGTACATTATGCCTTCACCTTGCAGGGTTTTTTTTTAAAAAAAAAATGATGTGGTTTCCTACCGCTTTAAACAGTCCCAATAGAACTTTCAGTGGCAAGCTCTATTGCTGCCCTGCTGCAGTTTCCCCATTTTTTATTTTTTTTTGTAAAAGTAGGTTGGTTTTTTTTGTTTAGTTTTTTCAAAAAGCCAATAAATGAATAAATGTGATTTCAGTTTGTTTTCGGATGGGTGTTTTAAGTACATTTTTTCTTTACTTTTTTTACTACTACTTTACATATTTTTATATTTTGGTTTTTATTTTGTTATGGTCTTTTTTACCACTTGAAATCCAGAAGGTTTTACCCCCTTTAAAACCAGCCAATTTGCTATGCTAATTTAACTGGCAATTGCTCAGTCATGTAACACTGCACGCAAGGGAAATTTATATAATTTTGTTACACAAATGAAGCTTTATTTTGGTGGTATTTGATCACCACTGTTTTTTTTGTTTTATATAACTGATATAAGACTGAAAATTAAAAAAAAATAAATACAATATTTACTACTTTCTGTTATAAAACTGTTCCAAAACACTATATTTTTGGGGACACTATACTATTGGTGACACTATCATAGTTCTGACAGTGACCAGGACACATACCTGGACAGACACTATACTAGTAATGGTGGTGATCAGTTACTTTGATAGTGTGGTGGGCGATCAGGGACTGGCGATAACTGGCACTGTCTGGGAGGGATGCTAACACTGACATTGTACTAAGGACACTGGTTGGGTGACAGGGGTGAATAGAAAGGCAAATGCCACTGGCGCATGCGCTCTGAAGGGACTGTTGTTTAGGCACACAACTGTGTGCCTAACAAGTGTATGTGTGCTGCTTTTACCCAATTACAGACTGGCTGACTTTTCTCCCTGATTTCAGCTCTGAAAGGTAAGTGAAATCAGGTAGAAGAAAAAAAGCCATATCTGTGTTGTGTTTACTAAAACACACAGATCTGTGCTGTGATTGGCCACAGCAATCAGCATTGGCTGTGAACCTGCTGACGAGCTCATACGGTAAACTAGACATGTGCATTTGTTTTCGTCCAAATGCATTTTTGTCCGAATTTCGGGTATTTTCATTATGGTTTTAACAAACGGTAACGAACGTGCAGAATCCACAAAAAACGAAAGATCATAAACAAAATGCTTTATTTTCGACATGAAGATTCGACGGTCAAATGTTCCGCCCATAGGCTATAGAAGAATTCTAATGTTGGTTGACTAGTAATAATAATTAATAAATATAATTATTACTAGTGTCATACAACATTAGAATTCTACTATAGCTTGTAGGCGGAACATTTGACCGGAGATTTACGATTGCCGCGTCGTACAGTTTAGCTGCTCTGTCAAATCTTCTTAGAACATTTGACAGACACCATAAGCCTTCAATAATGGATTAAACCTTAATTATTTCGGATTTTCGGACAAATGCATTTTTTAACGAAACAAAATAAATAAAAACGAATTTCGGGAGTAACTAAATAAATTTATTTTTTGGATGAAAACAAAATTCCGAAACGAAATATTTCAGTGTGCACATGTCTACTGTAAACCCGGAAGTTTGGCGTGATGTACAGGTCTAGTGCCAGGTTAGCCGCTGGCCAGCAGTAAAGTTTCTATTGGCAAGTGGTTAAGGGATCAGCAGGAGCATGAATATGTTGGTGTCACCACAACAGCTGCCCTTTCTTTGCAGTGGAGCACTGCATATTATTTAGTTATTTAGTACACCCAGCACACCAAAGCACCACATTTTGCAATGCACCAGAGCTTCCAATGCCCCCAAGCACCACTCACTCCTTCACCACACAGCACTTCCATTATTTACAAATAATATTATTTGACTAAGACCCGCATCATGTCTGTGAGGTTAATAAGGAAAGACATGGGTTCTCTTGCAGCTAGGAGGGGGCAAGCAACCTGCCCAACTAATGACCAGGATGCATGGTTGGGCAGGAGTCCCTCAGGAGTACCAGATGAGACTTGGCAGAAAGGAGAGCCAGGATCAGAGTCAGAAGCCAGGCCAGTAGTCATGCACGGAATATCAGCCAGGAGTAAGGCAGCAAGCAAAGTTAGGCATCAGCTAGGGTCATACACTGGTAATCAGGCAGCAGCGGAGTCAGAAGAACAAGCCAGAGGTCATAAATGTATCAGCAGGCAAAAGCAGAGTGGATGGAACCAGCTGAGGGTCAAAGCCAGGAATGGAGACAAGACAGGTCAAAGGCAAGCCGGGTCGGTAACAGGAAATCCAATAATAGCATGAACAGGAACTCTGGAACACACGGGAAGCTGAAGATCATCCAGCAACTAGTGGCTCATGCTACTGGCTTTAAATAGGCCACTGGGCACGAGAATCTGTCAAGCATTGCGTGACAGATTCTGCAAACCGTTCTTTGACACCGTTCTATGGACCGTTCTCTGGCACAAAGTGAATGTTCATTTCACTAAGTGACTATTAGTATCCAAGGTGAACCCTTGTTCACGTTAAATACCTAATCATGTACTAGGGCAGTGATGGCGAACCTTTTTGAGCCCGAGTGCCCAAACTGAAATAAATAAATTGGTTTTGTGTTGCAAAGTGCCAACACAGCAATTCGCGAGAGAGGGGGGCTGAGCGAAAAAGAGGGGTTGTGTGTGTGTGAGTGAGAGAGTGAGTGAGAGAGAGAGAGAGAACAGAGAGAGGGAGAGGGGCTGAGAGAGAGGGAATGGGGCTGAGAGAGAGGGAGGGGGGCTGAGAGAGAGGGAGAGGGGACAGAGAGAGAGGGAGAGGGGACAGAGAGAGAGGTAGAGGGGACAGAGAGAGAGGGAGAGGGGACAGAGAGAGAGGGAGAGGGGACAGAGAGAGAGGGAGAGGGGACAGAGAGAGGGGAGAGGGAGGGGAGAGGGGACAGAGAGAGAGGGAGAGGGGACAGAGGGAGAGGGGACAGAGAGAGAGGGAGAGGGGACAGAGAGAGAGGGAGAGGGGACAGAGAGAGAGGGAGAGGGGACAGATATAGAGGGAGAGGGGGACAGAGAGAGAGGGAGAGGGGACAGAGAGAGAGGGAGAGGGGACAGAGAGAGAGGGGACAGAGAGAGAGGGAGAGGGGACAGAGAGAGAGGCAGAGGGGACAGATAGAGAGGGAGAGGGGACAGAGAGAGAGGGAGAGGGGACAGAGAGAGAGGGAGAGGGGACAGAGGGAGAGGGGACAGAGAAAGAGGGAGAGGGGACAGAGGGAGAGGGGACAGAGAGAGAGGGGTGTGAGAGAGATGCTGAGAAAGAGGGGCAACAGATAGAGGGAGAGGGGCTGAGAGGGGTGTGAGAGAAATGCTGAGAGAGGTGAGCTGAGAGAGAGGAGGAGCAGAGAGAGGGAGGGGGGACAGAGACAGATAGAGAGATGGGGGACAGTTATAGAGGGGTGTGAGAGAGGGGGGACAGAGAAAGAGAAGGGGGACAGAGAGAGAGAAGAGGGACAGAGAGAGAGGAGTGCGAGAGAGATGTTGAGAGAGGGGTGAGCTGAGAGAGGGGGACACAAAGGGGGGGGGGCAGAAAAAGAGGGGGGGCTGAGAGAGAGGGGGGCTGAAAGAGAGGGAGGGGGCTGAGAGGAGAGAGAGACCTCTAGCTCTGTCCTGGACCCTCTTGTGTGCCCACAAAGATGTGCCATAGGTTCGCCATCACTGTACTAGGGTAATAGAAAAAAAATAAAAAAAATTTGTTGCTAGCACATAATTCAAAGTGAATACTTCTTCACCTCATTTCCTGTAAGAGCGGCAAGGATGTGGAATTCCCTTCCACAGGTGGTGGTTTCAGCAGGGAGCATCGATAGTTTCAAAAAACTATTAGATAAACACCTGAACGACCAAAACATACAGGGTTATACAATGAAATACTGACATGAAATCACACACATAGCTTGGACTTGATGGAATTGTGTCTTTTTTCAAACTTACCTACTACGTTTGTGCTCATAAGTTTACATACCCTAGCAGATTTTATGATTTCCATTTTTCAGAGAATATGAATGATAACACAAAAACGTTTCTTTCACTCATGGTTAGTGTTTGGCTGAAGCCATTTATTATCAATCAACTGTCTTTACTAGGGATGAGCCGAACACCCCCCCCTGTTCGGTTCGCACCAGAACCTGCGAACAGACCTAAAGCTTGTGTGAACTTTAGAACCCTATTAAGGTCTATGGGACTCGAACGTTCAAAATCAAAAGTGCTCATTTTAAAGACTAATATGCATGTTATTGTCATAAAAAGTGTTTGGTACAAAAGTACCCCTACTATTTTACCAAAAAAGGTGACAAACATGATAAAAATGACAGGAGACGGTCTTTGACAATTCCTTTATTAAATTCTTCTTTCATCTTCTTTCTTCTGGTCTTCTTCCTTTCTTCATCCTTCAGTTTCTTCTTCTTCTTCTTCTTCCATCATCTTCTTCCATCTTCTTCTTCCATCTTCTTCCATCTTCTTCTATCTTCTTCCACCTTCTTCTTCCTCCGATCCGCTTCTTCTTGCTCTGGTCTTCTCGTCCGGCATCTTCTTCCACGGCGTCTCTTCGGAGCGAAGCCTCACACAGCGGGAGCCTCCCATTGCATGGAGCAGCCCGAAACAGAAGAAGAGACGCCGACGCCGTGGAAGAAGATGCCGGATGAGAAGACCAGAGCAAGAAGAAGCGGATCGGAGGAAGAAGATGGAAGAAGAAGATGGAAGAAGATGGAAGAAGAAGATGAAGAAACCGAAGGATGAAGAAAGGAAGAAGACCAGAAGAAAGAAGATGAAAGAAGAATTTAATAAAGGAATTGTCAAAGACCGTCTCCTGTCATTTTTAACATTTTTGTCACTTTTTGGTGAAATGGTAGGGGTACTTGTGTACCCCCTTACCATTTCACACAGGGGGGAGGCCGGGTTAAAGGGGGCTTCCAGATTCTGATAAGCCCCCCGCCCGCAGACCCCCACAACCAACGGCCAGGGTTGTGATGACGAGGCCCTTGTCCCCATCAACATGGGGACATGGTGCTTTGAGGGGTCACAGACCCCCAAAGCACCCTCCCAATGTTGAGGGCATGTGGCCTGGTACGGTTCAGGAGGGAGGGGGGCCGCTCTCCTTCCCCCCTCTTTTCCTGCGGCCTGCCAGGTTGCGTGCTCGGATAAGGGTCTGGTATGGATTTTGAGTGGGACCCCACGCCATTTATTTTTTTGTGCGGGGTTCCCCTTAAAATCCATCCCAGACCTGAAGGGTCTGGTATGGATATTTAGGGGGAACCCCACGTAATTTTTTTTTTAATTTGACGCAGGGTTCCCCTTAATATCCATAGCAGACCTGAAGGGCCTGGTAATTGAATTTGGGGGAACCCCCACGCTTTTTTTTTTTTTTTTTATCAATGACTTTCAATGAATGACTGTTCTCTGTATTACGGGAGCCGACAATTCATTATAGCCACGAGTGATTTTAAATAGCTTTTTTTTCCGGCAAAAATGACACTTTGTGCAGGGACAGTTCTAAGCACGGGAAACATGCGCCCCTTCACAGGCATATTATAGACACCCCCAGGTACGATATTTAAAGGAATATTACACTTTTATTGTTTCACTTTAAGCATTATTAAAATCACTGCTCCTGAAAAAACTTCAGTTTTTAAAACTTTTTTTTGCATTGATACATGTCCCCTGGGGCAGGACCCGGGTCCCCAAACACCTTTTATGACAATAACTTGCATATAGGCTTTTAAAATTAGCACTTGAGATTTCTCCCATAGACTTTTACAGGGTGCTCGCGGCTTTTCGAATTTGCCGCGAACACCCCAAATTGTTAGCTGTTCGCTGAACAGGCGAACAGGCAATGTTCGAGTCGAACATGAGTTTGACTCGAACTCGAAGCTCATCCCTAGTCTTTACTCTTTTTAAATCATAATCACAACAGGAACTACCCAAATGACCTTATCTAGAATGTACATACCCTGGTAAATTGGCCTGGTAACATGCATACAAGTTGACACAAAGGGGTTTGAATGGCTATTAAAGGTAACCATCCTCACCTGTGATCTGTTTGCTTGTAATTAGTGTGTGTGTATAAAAGGTCAATGAGTTTCTGGACTCCTGACAGACCCTTGCATCCTTCATCCAATGAGCACTGACGTTTCTGGATTCTGAGTCATGGGGAAAGCAAAAGAATTGTCAAAGGATCTGTGGGAAAAGGTAGTTGAACTGTATAAAACAGGAAAAGGGATATAAAAAGATATCCAAGCAGTGTTGAAACTCTAATCAAGAAGTGGAAAATGAGGGGTTCCGTTGAAACCAAACCACGGTCAGGTAGACCAACTAAAATTTCAGCCACAGCTACCAGGAAAATTGTTCAGGATGCAAAGAAAAAGCCACAAATAACTTCAGGTGAAATACAGGACTCTCTGAAAACACGTGGTGTGGCTGTTTTAAGATGCACAATAAGGAGGCACTTGAAGAAAGATGGGCTGCATTGTCGAGTTCCCAGAAGAAAGACATTACTACGCAAATGCCACAAAGTATCCCACTTACAATACATCAAACAGCACAGAGGCGAGCCTCAAACCTTCTGACACAAAGTAATTTGAGTGATGAGACCAAATTTGAGTATTTCGGCCACAACGATAAACGCTTCATTTGGAGAGTCAACAAGGCCTATGAAGGAAGGTACAACATTCCTACTGTGAAACATGGAGGTGGATTGCCGATGTTTTGGGGATGTGTGAGCTACAAAGGCACAGGAAATTTGGTCAAAATGAATGGCAAGATGAATGCAGTATGTTATCAAAAAATACTGGAGGAACATTTGCATTCATCAGCCAGGACGCACTTGGACATTCCAACATGACAATGATCCAAAACACAAGGCCAATTTGACCTGTCATTGGCTATAGCAGAATAAAGTGAAGGTTCTGGAATGGCCATCTCAGTCTTCTGACCTCAATATCATTGAGCCACTCTGGGGAGATCTCAAACATGCAGTTCATGCAAGATAGCCCAAGAATTTATAGGAACTGGAGGCTTTTTGACAAGAGGAATGGGCAGCTTTACCATCTAAGAAGATAAAGAGCCTCATCCACAAATACCACCAAAGACTTCAAGCTGTCATTTATGTTAAAGGGGGCAATATACGGTATTAACAACTGGGCTATGTAAACTTTTGATTAGGGTCATTTGGGTAGTTTCTGTTGTCATTATGATTTAAAAAGAGTAAACACAGTTGATTGAGAATAAATGGCTTCAGCCAAACACTAACCATGAGTGAAAGAAAAGTTGTTGTGTTATCATTCATATTCTCTGAAAAATGGCCAAGAAATCATAAATTCTGCCAGGGTATGTAAACTTATGAGCACAACTGTATGCAACTATATATTTACATTCAGTTTGCTAGATTAACATTCATTTTGTGAAGTAAACAGTTTTTACTCCTCCAGTATTGATAAATACTCCTGAATAGGGATGAGCCGAACACCCCCCCGTTCGGCTCGCACCAGAACCCGCGAACGGACCTAAAGTCCGTGCGAGCTTTAGAACCCTATTAGTTATAATGGATGCGAACGTTCGAAATTAAAAGTGCTCATTTTAAAGGCTAATATGCATGTTAATGTCATAAAAAGTGTTTGGGGACCTGGGTCCTGCCCCAGGGGACATGTATCAATGCAAAAATTTTTTTTAAAAACGGCCGTTTTTTCAGGAGCAGTGATTTTAATAATGCTTAAATTGAAACAATAAAAGTGTAATATTCCTTTAAATTTCGTACCTGGGGGGTGTCTATAGTATGCCTGTAAAGGGGCGCATGTTTCCCGTGTTTAGAACTGTCTCTGCGCAAAGTGTCATTTTTGAAAGTAAAAAAGCTATTTAAAATCACTCGCGGCTAATGTTAATTCACGGCTCCCGTAACACAGAGAACAGTGATTCATTGAAACTCATTCATAAAAAAAAGTCATTGATAAAAAAAAAAAAAAATGAAAAAAAAAAAGCGTAGGGGTCCCCCCAAATTCAATAACCAGGCCCTTCAGGTCTGGGATGGATATTAAGGGGGATCCCAGCCAAAAAAAAAAAAAAAAAATGGCGTAGGGTCCCCCTCAAAATCCATACCAGACCCTTGAGGTCTGGTATGGATTTTAAGGGGAACCCTAGCCAAAAAAAATGGCGTGGGGTCCCCCTCAAAATCCATACCAGACCCTTATCCGAGCACGCAACCTGGCAGGCCGCAGGAAAAGAGGGGGGGACGAGAGCGGCCCCCCCTCTCGCCTGAACCGTACCAGGCCACATGCCCTCAACATTGGGAGGATGCTTTGGGGGTCTAAGACCCCTAAAGCACCTTGTCCCCATGTTGATTAGGACAAGGGCCTCTTCCCCACAACCCTGGCCGGTGGTTGTGGGGGTCTGCGGGCGGGGGGCTTATCGGAATCTGGAAGCCCCCTTTAACAAGGGGACCCCCAGATCCCGGCCCCCCCCCTGTGTGAAATGGTAAGGGGGTACAAAAGTACCCCTACCATTTCACCAAAAAAGTGGCAAAAATGGTAAAAAAGACAGGAGACAGTCTTTGACAATTCCTTTATTAAAATCTTCTTTCTTCTTTCTTCATCCTTCGGATTCTTCATCTTCTCCTTCCTTCATCTTCTTCCATCTTCTTCTTCCATTTTCTTCTTCCTCCGATCCGCTTCTTCTTGCGCTGGTCTTCTCGTCCTTCTCGTCCGGCATCTTCTTCCGTCGGCGTCGGCGTCGGTGTCGGTGTCTTCTTGGGCCGCTCCGCGCAATGGGAGGCTCCCGCTGTGTGAGGCTCCGCTCCATCTGACAGGTCTTTTAAAACGGAGGGCACCTGGTGACCCCGCCCCCCTCTGACGTCATGGGGAAAGCCATCATGGAATTCCCCATGACGTCCCTGTGCGTCAGAGGGGGCGGGGTCACCAGGTGCCCTCCATTATAAAAGACCTGTCAGACGGAGCGGAGCCTCACACAGCGGGAGCCTCCCATTGCGCGGAGCGGCCCAAGAAGAGACAGAGACACCGACGCCGACGCCGACGGAAGAAGATGCCGGACGAGAAGGACGAGAAGACCAGCGCAAGAAGAAGCGGATCGGAGGAAGAAGAAAATGGAAGAAGAAGATGGAAGAAGATGAAGGAAGGAGAAGATGAAGAATCCGAAGGATGAAGAAAGAAGAAAGAAGATTTTAATAAAGGAATTGTCAAAGACTGTCTCCTGTCTTTTTTACCATTTTTGCCACTTTTTTGGTGAAATGGTAGGGGTACTTTTGTACCCCCTTACCATTTCACACAGGGGGGGGGCCGGGATCTGGGGGTCCCCTTGTTAAAGGGGGCTTCCAGATTCCGATAAGCCCCCCCCGCCCGCAGACCCCCACAACCACCGGCCAGGGTTGTGGGGAAGAGGCCCTTGTCCTAATCAACATGGGGACAAGGTGCTTTAGGGGTCTTAGACCCCCAAAGCATCCTCCCAATGTTGAGGGCATGTGGCCTGGTACGGTTCAGGCGAGAGGGGGGGCCGCTCTCGTCCCCCCCTCTTTTCCTGCGGCCTGCCAGGTTGCGTGCTCGGATAAGGGTCTGGTATGGATTTTGAGGGGGACCCCACGCCATTTTTTTTGGCTAGGGTTCCCCTTAAAATCCATACCAGACCTCAAGGGTCTGGTATGGATTTTGAGGGGGACCCTACGCCATTTTTTTTTTTTTTTTTTTGGCTGGGATCCCCCTTAATATCCATCCCAGACCTGAAGGGCCTGGTTATTGAATTTGGGGGGACCCCTACGCTTTTTTTTTTGTTTTTTATTAATGAATGACAGCTCTCTGTGTTACAGGAGCCATCAATTCATTAGCCGCGAGTGATTTAAATAGCTTTCTTCCTGCAAAAATGACACTTTTTTGCAGGGAAAGTTCTAAGCACAGGAAACCTGCCCTCCTTCACAGGCTACCTATAGACACCCCCCAGATGTGATACTGCAATGCTGTTCTAACAGCATGCACACACATATCCCCAGAAATAAAGCACATATTGTTGTCAGCAGTCAGCAGCACGCTGACACGCTGACACTGTGAGTGAAACATAATATGCGAGGCCGCCGCCGCGGCGGCCTCTTATACCGTGGGGCGTGTATTAAAGCCCCTGAGCTATAATTGGCTACAGGCATCCTGCCTGTAGCCAATTATGGCTCTCCTCGCTGCCGGCGCTGTGATTGGCCAAGCATGCGGGGTCACAGTGCATGCTTGGCCAATCATCAGCCAGCATTGCACTGCGCGGGCCGCAATGCATTGCGGGGCCGCTCGCATCACACGAATTTGATGCGAGCGGCCCCAATAGTTCTGGGCTCGCCGAGCGAGCGAACACCCGGTGCTCGATTCGAACATGGGTTCGAATCGAACACCGGGCTCATCCTTACTCCTGAAGACATCAAATGTATGACAAAATACATAGGGCAGTGCCTAACATGACGTCATCACGCACAGCCGCCTCTGGCCTGAAGGATCATATAGTTGATGCTATTGCACTGCAGCTTTATTGATATACTCCTTTGCAACTAATATAATGTAGTTATAATGAGTGCACTATTTTTATCTTAATAAAAAACAGTTTTTTAATTGCTAAACTGCACTATAAGCTTTGATCTTTTAAATCAGGATTAAATATCTGGAATATACCATCCACTGTGGGCTTGTTTGAGGGTTATCACTCAAGCGCTTTTGGCCACTCAGTAGTATGAGGGCCACTGTTGTCTGCTGAGCATTCGATTTTCGATTTTACTGTTCCTACTGGAGCATTCGATTTTACTGTTCCTACTGGAAACCTTTCATGGACTTTTTTGAGCACAAGAGCACTTGATTTTATGGTGTTTTATTTTGTTTAGATTTATCATTATATTTGGAATATCAATGTCTTTATGTAAATATAAATTATTGGTTTACAGATTGTTTTATATTTCACATATTTTGATAGCGATTTCTATTACATATTGTTATAATATATTGTCTTTTGTGTGAAGTAGATTTGATATAGATAAATAAGATTGTGTATATTTTCTTCAGGATATCTTATTGAAAGGAAAAAGAAAGGGAGCCAACGGTGGATGAAGATGAACTTTGACCTTTACACGGACACAAGTTACCAGTCAACAAACATGATTGAAGGAGTACTCTATGAAATCAGAGTCTTTGCTGTCAACGCTATAGGCATTTCACAGGAAGCTAATACCACTAATCCATTCATGCCAATTGGTAAGTGCATTTTTGACACTGGAGGAAAAATGTTATATTGAACATAAAACAATTAGAAAAAGCTAGGTTACACAAACTTAGACAGTGCAGGAAATTACAATACATGATCAGAGTCTTTGCAAATCTTTTAGAATAAGCCCTCAGACTTCTCACCCTAATGTCTTTTTCTTGTACAGAAATAGTCCCTTATAGTCCTAATAGTCTGCATCACTGCAATGATTGGCCCTATTGTAGGCCCCCATTCTCAGTGGTAGGAGCAGATAGGGATAATGCTGTGTGGGGAGGACTTGAAGTATGGGGTAAAGCTAAGAAAAGCTAAGAAATAGTAAGATACATGCCACATACAGTAGGAGTAGACTTCCCTGACTGGACATTTATAAGATGAAAGGCAAAATCTTAACCAGTTTAAATGTAAATAATACATAATAGAAACATACAATGCTGTGAAAAAGTATTTTCCCCTTTCTGATTTTTTATTTTTTTGCATATTTGTCACACTTAAATGAGTCAGATCATCAAACAAATTTTATTATTACACAAAGATAACCCGAGTAAATACAAAATGCAGTTTTTAAATGATGGTTTCATTTATTAAGGCAAAAAAAGCTGTCCAAAGCTGCCTGGCTTTATGTGAAAAAGTAATTGCCCCCTAAACCTAATAAATGGTTGTGCCACCCTTGGCAGCAACAACTGCAATCAAGCATTTGCAATAACTGGCAATGAGTCTTTCACATTGCTGTAGAGCAATTTTGGCCCACTCTTCTTTGCAGAATTGTTTTAATTCAGCCACATTGGAGGGTTTTCCAGCATGAACAGCCTGTGTAAGGTCATGATACAGCATTTCAATTGAATTTAAGTCCGGGCCACTCCAAAACCTAAATTTTGCTTTGTTTGAACCATTTGGAGGTGGACTTGCTGTTGTGTTTCAGATCATTGTCCTGCTGCATAACCCAAGTGCACTTGAGCTTGAGGTCATAAACTGATGGCCGGACATTCTCCTTTAGGATTTTCTGGTAGAGCTCAGAATTCATGGTTCCATCAATTATGGTAAGTCGTCCAGGTCCTGAAGCTGCAAAGCAGCCCCAGACCATCACGCTACCACCACCATGTCTGATTGTTGGTATGATGTTCTTGTTATGAAATGCTGTTTTAGTTTTATGCCAGATGAAATGGGACGCACACCTTCCAAAAAGTAATTTTTTTGTCTCATAAGTCCACAGAATATTTGCCTAAAATCTTGGGGATAATCAAGATGTTTTTTTTTTGGAAATGTGAGATGAGCCTTTGTGTTCTTTTTGGTCAGCAGTGGCTTATAGACATTTCGGAATTTCGTTTTCGTCCGAAAAATTAATTTATTTAGTTACTCCCGAAATTTGTTTTTATTTATTTTGTTTCGTTAAAAAATGCATTTGTCCGAAAATCCAAAATAATTAAGGTCAAATCTGTCATTGAAGGCTTATGGTGTCTGTCGAATGTTCTAAGAAGATTCGATGGGGCAGCTAAACTGTACGACGCCCCAATTGTACATTTCCGGTCTAATGTTCCGCCTACAAGCTATAGTAGAATTCTAATGTTGTATGACACTAGTAATAATTATATTTATTAAATATTATTACTAGTCAACCAACATTAGAATTCTTCTATCGCCTTTGGGCAGAGCATTTGACCATAAATGTCTGCTCGTGGCGACTGCTTCGTCGAATCTTCATGCCGAATCTTTTCTCTCTATGTTGAATAATCTTGGAATAATAGAATTAGGTTAGGCACATTCTACCTTTTTTGCTATTGTCTCTATTATGTTGAATCTTTTCTCTCTATGTTGAATCTTTTCTCTCTATGTCGAATCTTTTCTCTCTATGTCGAATCTTTTCTTTATATGTCAAATCTTTTCACTCTATGTAGAATCTTGAACTAATAGAGCTAAGGTTAGGATGGACACAGATCGCTATTGTCAGCGTCATGTCGAATCTCCTATCTATATCGAACTGTTGCAATGAAAAAGAAAATAAAGCATTTGTTTATGTCGGATCTTTTGGTTTTCGGATTCTGCACATTCGTTATAGTTTGTTAAAACGATAACAAAAATACCAGAAATTCGGATGAAAATGCATTCGGACGAAAACGAATGCACATGTCTAGTGGCTTATGCCTTGGAACTCTCTCATGGATGCCATTTTTGCCCAGTCTCTGTTGAATCATGAACACTGATCTTACCTGAGGCCTGCAGTTCTTTAGATGTTGTTCTGGGTTCTTTTATGACCTCCTGGATGAGTCGTCATCATGCTCTTGGAGTAATTTTTGTAGGCCGGCCACTCCTGGAAAGGTTCACCACTGTTCCAAGTAATCTCCATTTGTGGATAATGGGTCTCCCCGTTGTTCACTGGAGTTCCAGAGCCTTACAAATGGCTTTGAAACCCTTCCTAGATCGATACATGTACATTACCTTGTTTCTAACCTGTTCTTGAATTTTTTTAGATTGTGACATGGTGTGTGACTTTTTGTGATCTGTTAGCATGCTTCACTTTGTTAGACAGCTTCTATTTATGTGATTTCTTGATTCAACAGGTCCGGCAGTAATCAGGCCTGGGTGTGGCAAATTAAATTTAACTCAGCTTTCCAAAAAATTGTGGTTAATCACAGTTCATTCACGATTCAGCATGGGAGGGGGCAATTACCTTTTCACATAAGGCCAGGCAGGTTTGAACAGTTTTTTTCCCTTAATAAATGAAATAATAATTTAAAAACTGCATCTTCGATTTACTCGGGTTATCTTTGTGTAATATTAAAATTTGTTTGATGATCGGAATCATTTAAGTGTGAGAAATATGCAAAAAAAAAAAATCAGGAAGGGGCAAATACTTTTTCACAGCACTGTATATTATTTTAATGCTTCAAAGTATGATTAGGGAACATTTGCACCTAGTAATATGAAAAACTGCTAAAATTATCAGATCTATGTATGATACACTGCCAACGTCACCCAAATCAGTTTGGGTGGAAACCAATGGAATGAATCACACACTTTTAAACATTCTATCTCTTTGCTACTCCAGTGTTAGGATTACCTAGTAGCTTTGGCTCTACCTTTTTGAAGATGTCACTCTTTCAGGACTTACAAGCTATTACATTTTTATACATTAAAGGAATCCAAAGGTGACATTATTAAAGTTTTGTAAATACTGTTGAATGATCATGCTGTAAATTTCCTTTCAGCTCCTACCAGTGAGCCTCTGCATTTGAAAGTTGAGGATGTCACAGATACCACATGCACACTGAAATGGAGACCACCAGATCGCATTGGAGCTGGAGGAATAGATGGTTATTTGATTGAGTACTGCAAAGAAGGATGTAAGTAAATGGTATATGATCTAATGTTTGTGCATGTGAGTAAAATCATATTAAGTCATAGAATCTTTTTTTAAAGAGTAAAGGTTTATTTGTTTCATAGACTTAAAAAGTGAGGTGCAGAAGCGCACATATTGGCAATATATTAACACATAGTAATGTTAAACTTCATTGCAAAGAAACAAAGACCCACAGAAAAATATTAAATTTGGTGTTTTCATGGCACACTCTACTCTAGGTATCAGATATTATATAACATGTGGCAGAAAATTTACTGAAGTCAACCTGGGAGTGTATCTTATTTGTAATCATTAAACATCCCTGCAAGAGGATTTTAACATGATTGCAGAACCTTGATGTATAGAAACAAAGGAAGAGAGGAGAAACACATATTAGGTGAATAGTAGACAAGTAAAAGTGAAGGAGAGACAGGACATTTAAAGCGTGGTTAAGGGAAAGAAAAGAAGTCATGGTGTAGAAGGGTGTTGGGTATCAGGATGAGGAGGCAATCCCCCAAACAGGTTTGCATTAGACATTTATGGGATAACTGTTCCAAATCTTGGGGGACCTGAGAATACCCATCAAAGGACCCTCTGATGAAGTCCTAAGGACGTAAGGAGGGGATGTGTATTAAGGAGTGCTGCGCTTTATTTATTTATTGTTTTCGGTCTCATCGATAACAATCAATGTTGCAACTGGTTGCCACTGCTCAGGATGAGCAAGCATTGGTTTAGCAGGTGGTGATCGACTGGAGAGTTCCAGTCAGTTCCATCATCGGGAGATCCAGGGCCTTGGTAAAAGTAGGGAGATCTGTCAGTAAGAAGAGGATGTGAGTTCTCTCATTCTTATGTGCCAAGATGAAAGAGGTATCCCCAGTAATAGTTGATGTTAGCTGTCTGGAATGCTCTTGTCAGTGGACAGAGAGACCTGTGGCAGGCGAGTGTCTGGAGGGATACATCTGGGTACAGTGTCACCTGGGCTGGGTTGAAATCCAAGGTCACCTTCTGTTGGGACTTCCTTGTTGGAAAAAGTGTACCCTACAAAACAAATCTCATGGTTGGAAGGTGTTTTGGATTGCAGTTGTCTGGTGTTCTTTGCTCTCTTTCTAGCTTGATAGGTTCTGTAGGTCCACAGCCCAAAATGGTGTGAGGTTGTCGTTATCCCTGGCCTCTGGGATGCCTTTCAGCCAAATGCTGTTCTCCTGGTGCTGGTCTTCTAGGTCGTATAAATGAGACAATAATTGTAGGCTTGTTGATTATGGACTATGTCCTGAAGACAGTTGATTGTTTTGATTGCCCCAGCAGGGGTGAAGTCTATGTCAACAAGACATTGCTCGAAGGCCAGTAGCTATAGCTGTCTGGATGACCAGCTGGATAGGTATACAAACAGGTCAACCTGGAGGAGGAAGCAGGGTCCCCTGAGGTGCGGGGTCTAAGTGCTTATTCACCAGAGCCCCTGATAGTGGAGAAGGGTTTTGTATTAGAGCCAGGTTGTGGTCCTCAGGATTGCCCCACCAGGTGGTGAGCAAGCTGGGATCCAGTAGCAGATACAGCAGGTAGGGATCAAGCAGAACTGTAATCAGTAAACAAGTCAAAGGTCAGTAACAAGTGGTTGCAGGCTGGGATCAAACAGAAGCATAGTCGAGGAACAAGCCAAAGGTTGGCAACAAGTGGTAGCGAAGATACGGACAGCTGCAAGAGTGACAAGGACAAGATATTGGCTGGAGAAAGCACAATAATCTGGCAAATAGGAAGTGCAAAGGCATGGCTTTATTAGGAAGATCATGGGAGGAGCAAAGGGTTCAAAGTTCAAGACAAACAAGAAACAAGGCAAGGTTGTCTTAAAAAATCAGACAGGGAGCTTTACAACGTTGCAGGTGGCTCAGCAAGAAGAGTTACTGCTAGACACAGAATAGGTCCTGGGTTCAGATCCGAGTCCTAACACAGCCCTAGCTTTATGGGCATCTTGTTTGAAGCACCTGTCACTGCTGCTTGTAGTCCTTTTTAATATGATAAAAAAATTAAGTTTGCAGTCTGTGTGAAACCAGATCATCGTTTTGGTAACTGACTAGTGGTGTGGCTCTCTTATATAAAGCTTTTTAGTCTAAAAAAAAAAAAATGCATCTGCACTTATTACTATACAGTTGTCTTTATCATTTATTCTCTAAACCTCTGCATGAACCCGTTACATATGGGGATACCAATCCATATACCTGGTGTAAGTTGTCTGGGAGGTGGGGTAGCTGCAAACCTGAAGTCAAGTCAGATCACTTTTCTACACAACATATCTGCATAGATGAATAAGTATGTGTACTAACAGTAAAGGCCCCCCTGGGCATCTGGGCCCCATAACCAGTTCTAGATTTTAATTTATTTTATAAAACAACATTTATAAAATTAAGATGCCATAACAGGTTATTTTATAAAAATCTAGCTTTAGTTTTAAACTTTATGTATGTTTTATTTCTTCTATTGTACACCACTTTAATATCTTTTAGCTGATGAATGGGTTGCGACCAACGTGGAGCTGGTAGAAAGATGTGGATACAAAGCAAAAGGTCTACCAACAGGAGAAAAACTTTTCTTTCGCGTGCTTGCTGTGAATATTGCCGGTAAAAGTGAACCAGCCGTCCTGGGACAGGCAGTTACAATTCGGGAGATTGTGCGTAAGTTGCATTTTTATCATAAACCTAACAGTGAGCCTAACCATTCAAATTCAAGAGTTAGAACACCCTTGTTTGATAATTCAAAAATTAGCAGATAATAGTATCTTATAACTCTCTGTGACTGTAGAGGGAAGATATCTGGAAAGGAGTTCCTAGCTCTGTGCTTCCTTGCCACAAAATCTTGCTGGTTAACATTGCTGTTAAATGTAGAGTATTATTCTATCACTTTCTAATGCAAAATGATTGGAACATTAATGTGGTGGTCTATGAGAGAGGTTTCAAAAGAGTCTAAGAAATTTTAAAATCTTTAATTAAAGGAAATTAACAGGAGTTAAAAGGACTGCACTCACAAACCGACATCTATTAAGGATTTAAACATTAGTCACAACATCTTGAGGAAGATTTTGCAAAATAATGCAGCACAGACAATTAAATCAAAGTGAAACAACCTGCAAACAACAAACATTGACAACATCAAAAATATTTCAGGGGAAAATATCCCCCCCCACCCAAAAAAATACAATAAATCAAAGTAAAAAAGCTATAAAACACATCTGTTTTGCAAAGACATAACAAACAAAATACAAAGAGAAAATGTGTTACAAACTCTATAAGGACACCCAAATGTACTCTCTTTCCGGCCCCACACACACAACCTTGCCTCTTTACAGGGCAAGGTAAAGAATGCTATCTGCAAGCTTTAGATTACATAGGTTTGCATACTAATGAGGCAATTGAAAACAGATGCAAAGTCCATGAAACACACAAAATGCAAGTTCACCCAATGTAGAGACAGAACTTCAAAGTGGGTACACCTGTTAAGGATGTCCTTAAATTACTAACCCAAAAAACACACTCTCTGAGCATGCCCAGAAACATCCAAGTGCTGTTCACACACAAAAAGCTGAAAAAAAAAATCAAAGTCCCTGGGCGTGCCCAAACTAACCCAAATGCAGCTAGCACAAAATAAGCCACCCCGTGTTCAAAATTAAGCACATCATCCAGCATGCTACAAAATTACATATGGGATAAACACCCCCAGGTCCCGGGGGGGCAAACAAAGAGCCTAACATGGGCAAAAGTTATACAACAAATACCATTGCAGTCTATGAGAACTGACGTTAATTTTGCTAGTCCCCACTTGGCTGGCTTATCTTCTAGTTGTTGGCCTTAAAATGGGTATG
Organism: Lithobates sylvaticus; assembly: GCA_028564925.1. Classification (NCBI taxonomy): domain Eukaryota; kingdom Metazoa; phylum Chordata; class Amphibia; order Anura; family Ranidae; genus Lithobates; species Lithobates sylvaticus. The sequence continues at coordinate 138,287,542 of CM053035.1, read as the reverse complement.
GAGGCCCAGGTCCCACCCTAAGGGTTATATATCAATGTCACCAATTTGGACAACCCCAAAAACGAAACAAGAAAAAGTGTCTTTAAAAATGCCAAATTGCTCAACAGCTAGTAACTTGGGGGGGACCTGGGACTCCATACCCATTACTATGGCTTACTATGCCTGTAAAGTGATGCATCTGTAGCATGAATCCAAAATGCTGCTTCAAAGATGTACAGCTTTAGAGAAAACTTGCAAATCTACATTTCGCTGCAAAATTTTAACCCAAAACAAAAAAATAGCATGCCCCCCCCAATACATACAAGGTCATTTGGGTATGTTAAGGCTTAAAATGAGAACCTCCACGTGAAAAATCCTACCCCAAACTAAAAAAAGATTGTGCCCCTCCCACATGAAAGGTGGTGTATACTTGGGGGCAGGAGGGGCTCATGCACCATAAAAGTCAACCACCTTGTTCCCATATTCAGGGAGACAAGGGCCTCTTCCACACAAACCTAGGCTGGGGTTGTGGGGGGCTGGGGTTGTGGGGGCTGCAGACAGGGGGCTTTACAGAATGTGGAAAGCCCCTTTACACTAGTGGGTACAAGGTGCTTTGTGGTTGGTATTGGGCTGAGCCCAACATGCCCCAAAGACAGCCAGCTATGTTGAGTGCTTTTGACCTTGGATGGTTCAGGAGGGGGTTGGGTGATTGCTCTTCTCACCCCTTGCCTAGCTGGTCCTGTTGTATGCTCATAAAAAGGATGTGGTTTGGATTGGTGAAGGCAGTTCACAGCCTTTTGAGAATGGAGTGGAGTGTAGAGTTCCCCTTTAAAAGCAAAAGTTAGCCCATGGAAATCCAAGGGGTTAGAGGGGGGAGACAAGAGCAATGGAGAATGGAGTTTGGAGTCCCCTTTAAAAGCAAAAGCTAGCCCAAGGAAATCATATGCATTAGAGGGGGAAGGTTAAATGCCCTTTTAGGAGGAGCTAGAGGAGCGAGAGTCTTTTTACATCATTTTAACAAGGTGCATGTCACATGTTGGCAATATAACATGATAACATGGCCTGTGTGCAAATCTCCTTAAAAAAAATACATAAGTGTAGAGGTGCACCCGTTCAACCCATGTAATTGCATTTGCGTTGCTTGACTTTTACTAAGATTTTGGCCAAGCAGTGAACAAACGCATTTGAACAAGCGCAAGAGCCACTTGCGCATGCCCAGTGCTTACATTGATCTCACGCAGTTCTAAACGTACTTTCAGGCAAAGCAGGCTTTCTCTGAAAAAGTTACTTTTTCATTCTATTTTGGGCATATTTGTTACTTTGGCAGTTGTTACTAAACTTCCTCACATAACCCCACATCACCCCATAATATTGGCACCTCCATCTTCTGTTAATATTAAATTGAAGATGCCGTGCGTCATGTCCATAGTGGCGCACAGATTGCATTCTCCCGTGCTCCAAGATCGCTATAGTAAATGGGGTATTCATGCTCTGTTCCCGGCGCACCATTTCATAAATATGAAAATGTGCTTTGCGCCTTGCGGTGCGCCTTTACTAATGGCGCACGGCTTTCGTAAATCAGCCCCAGTTTCTTGATAACAAAAAGCACTCAGTGGTCTAGCAGAGTATGTCTTTATAGGAAAAGGTAAAGTCAATGGATGATGGGATGCCTTAATCGCATAGAGATAGTGGAACAAGAAGACATAGCACCCTTTCGGGGTCTATGCAGGATGGCAAATGGAGAAGCAGTTGCTTCTAGGCAACAGAGGGAACATCCTTTGGGCGAACTTGACCTTACAGAGGGATGAAAGAACAATGTCCTGGTTGAAGTAAAAAGCAGAACACAATTTTGTCTTTATGCAAACCACAAAAGTTCACAGGATATTTCACAGCATTCACAGCATTTCAGATACTTATCTTGCAGAGGTGGCAGCTACAAGGAATACCACCATATGGGCTAGAGTAAAAAAGAAGGAATATCCCTGATAAGTTTAAATGCTGGTTTTCAACCCACAGAGAAAATCAGATTCAGACCCCACAGAGTCACAGGGGAACAGACAAGTAAAACATGGGAGACACTCCTGTACAAGGTCTTTAAAGTGGTAGTAAACTCTGTTCTACCACTTGTACCTAAAGGCAAGCCTATAGTAAGGCTTACTTGTAGGTACTATGAATATCTCCTAAGCTTGCACAGTTTAGGAGATTTTCAGATTGCATGCAGCTGGTGACGTTACCAGCACATGCGCTCTGAAGGTCCAGCATACAGTGTATTAACGTAGGGGCTATTGGAGCTGCAGCTCCAGGTCCCTACCTTAATATAGGCCCAGCCACCCAAAAAGAACAGGCAGCGCACATAAAACAATGGGCTAATTGGGAGAGATCTCCCCGGACCGGCCTTGCATTGCTCATGCACCGCCCCATGTACATATATAAGTCGGCAGCTTGAAGTGGTATACCGGAATGATGCCTGTAGCTGCCAGCATCATCCCTGTGTTGGTTTTTATAGCAGCTGTTTATTTTCTTCTGTTTTTTAAAGCAACCCTAGCGGCTATTTGGCCACCGGATTGCTTTTACAGGCAACGAGAGGGGTCCTCCCCCCTTCCCACGACCTCCAGTGCCTCTCCAGGCTTTTCCATCCCACGGGGGAGCCTGGGACTGAAGCCAGCAGTTCCACCGGCTTACCATAGAGCTGATCAGGGACCAAAACTTCCCCAATCATCTTTACAGTATTAGAAACTGGAAGCAATGAGTATTTTATCACCTCCGGTCTCTGCAGAATGTAAACAAATAATTTTTGGCTTGGAAAAAGCATATGCTCAAACCAATCTTGGTTTAATCAGATGCTTTCAGAGCAGAGGAGAGACCTGGAGTCTAATAGACCCCAGATGTCTCAGTAAAGAGGACCTTTTACTGCTTATTGCTATCACAAGGGATGTTTACATTCTTTGTAATAGCAAATTAAAATTGACAGAAAAAAAAAGCTAAAGGGACAGTATAAAAAGTAAAAAATGTAATAAATAATACATTTTTTTTTTTTTTTAAAGCACCCCGTCCTGCCTGTCCTGCTGTGCTGGGACGCAAAAGCAGAGGCATATGTAGGTCACATACGTATATGCACCACACATTTGAGGTATCATCGCAAACATTATAGTAAGAGCAAAAATTCTAGCCCCAGACCTCATGTGTAACTCTAACCTGGTAACCTGTAAAGGCTTTTAAAGCGTCGCCTATGGAGATTTTAAAGTACCATAGTTTGTTGCTTTTCCACGAGCATGCACAATTATAAAGCAGGACATGTTAGAGGCTTCATTAGGCTCATTGTTACTGCTTTAACAAAAACATTTTTGCATTTTCATTTTATTTATTTATATAAAAAGGCCCACCAAAATTCTCAGCATAAGTCCCATGATGCTCCTAATCTGGCCCTGGATATAAAACACTGCTGTGTAATGGGCCGGCAACAATCACCATTTCTCGTGTAGGGGGCGGTAAAACTGGGAAATCTAAAAATTCCTGTGTGTCACAGTGTACAAGAAAAATTCCAGTTGCCTGACTTTTGTTTGACTGGAATAGTTTTTCTTTCCAATGCCAATCTTTATTTGGTTTTATAGAAAAACATACAGAGGCAAAAAACTACAACAAGAGAGCATTATTAAAGAGGATGTCCACACGATTTTTTTTTTTTTTAAAGTCAGCAGCTACAAAGCCTGCAGCGGCTGACTTTTAATAAATGGACACTTACCTGTTTCAGGTTCCAGCGGTGTCGGCAGAATGTGACGAGCGAGCGCTCGTCTCTCGCTGCCCTGCCAGCATCCTCGGTCAGAGAATCAGGAAGTGAAGACGCAACGTCTTCACTGCCCGGTTCCCTACTGCGCATGCGCGAGTCGCGCTGCGCTTCTCTATTGGTCCCCGCTGTGTCCTGGGAACTGTGTTTCCCAAGACACAATGAGGCATCCTCGGATAGGGGCGGGCATCCTCGGATATGGGCGGGGATGCTAGTCCCGGAAGTGGGTGCAGATACCTGTATTATACAGGTATCTGCACCCCCCTCCCCCCTGAAAGGTGCCAATTGTGGCACCGGAGGGGGGGGAGGAATCCGATAAGCGGAATTTCCACTTTAGGGTAGAACTCCGCTTTAAGAAAACAGTTGACATTAAACAACAAGCAAATACAGTCAGGGTTATAAATGCATTATAGTCCTAGAGGAGAGATAAATGACTAATGGCATGTTCCAGTTATAAGAAGGGAGCGGTATCAAAAGTAAGATCTTAGAGTACCATATCAACCAAGGCTGCCAAAATACAATAATAGTAGAGTATTTTACAATACTGGATGGAAAAATATTTCATATGTACCATGAATGTGCATTGAATCCGAGACTTTGGAGTCCTTCCAATGTTGAACTAAAGTGAGATAGGCTGCTAAAAGTGTATGTGTCACCAGGGTTATAAATGTGGGAGGAATGGGATCAACACCCAAGGAAAGCAATGCCATACCTGGAGATAACAAAATGTTCAATCCTAAAACTCATGTAATGAGGTTTAAAACTGGAGGCCAAAATTTGGAAAGATGTGGACAAGACCATATAATATGTATTAAGGTACCGGGACCCACACATTTTCTCCAACAGTTGGGAGAGACATCTGAAGAAAATTTAGATAAGTAAGTGATGTGGTGTTAAGTACCAATGCATGAAAATGTTTTGAGTTAATTCCTATAAATTCACACCGAGGACAGGGTGGTAGAGTTGTTGTACTTACCGAGGACAGGGTGTTGTACTCAAAGCTCTCTGCTACTACTCAGTACCAAGGTCCTTTTCCCAGGCTACTATAGAAGATTTGATTGGAATAGTTTCTGAGTCACTGAGCTAGACCAATTATGGAGCCAGTGAGGTCAGAGTTAAGTTAGGACCTGTTAGCTCTGCATATTTAGGCCAGGTATTGGTAGGCTACATACTTTTCTCAGATGATTGTTGAGACTGTAACAACACACAGTTAAGTATTCAGATTGTGGGGCTATGCATTTATTGTTGTGCTTTTTTCTTTTCTTTAACAGAATCACCAAAAATCAGATTACCACGGCAGCTGAGGCAGACATATATTAAGAGAGTAGGAGAGCAAGTCAACCTACTCATTCCCTTTCAGGTAAGATGAAAATGTGCAAGTGTTTGTATATAGCTATATAAAACCAATTCAATTTAAATGTCAAAAAGAGACTTTACTATGTTGCCGACACACAGTATTTGAGCCAGATTCGGACAAGGACGTGAGGGTTCCATGGAACATCATATTTCTTCAGTGCATGTGCCCATTGCTATCATGCTGCCACCCCCCCCCCTTCTGTCACTCCTGTCAAGCTATCCCTTTTTAAGACACCTGAGACCCCCAGCTCCTGTATGAGCTTTACTAACTGATGAGTCTACTACTGGAAACTCCATTCCCCTCACACACACCTGACTAAAAAGTACCACCAGCTCAAGCTGATCTGATTGAGGGTCCCTTATCATAGCATACTCTACAAAAGCCTCTTCCGGCTTGCATGTAGCCCTTCTTGATTGATCATTTATGAGAACAATGGTGGGCAGTTTTTCATCTTTGATCCAGAAGGATTAATTATCTCAGAAGATACAGAAGAAATTTATGCATAGAATGTACTATACTCCCTATGGCTACATAGGATATATCCTGAGAGGTCACCCATCTGCCCCCGCTATTTTGATAGCTCTAGGCACATATTTCCATATGTTTTGGACCTGTCCTTGGTTGTCTCAGTTCTGGATGGAATTTTTTTACCTTTTTAATGTCTGTCTGCACCTGAACCTGCTAGTTTCCCCTGAGATGGCATTGCTAAGTTTACAGGAAGATGCCCAGAGACCCCACCATACTAAATTGTTGATTTCCTACCTCCTGTACTATGCCAAGAAGGAAATCCTTTGTAAGTTGGAATTCTTCCACTCCTCCTACTGTGTTGTCCTGGAAATCATCAGTACTATCTTACTTTTAAATAGGCTGACATACATGAAAAGGAATTGTTCTAAAAAGTGTGATAGAGTTTGATATCCTTGGATGGCCCAGTAGGTCCCTTTTCTGCTCGGCCTTCCCTTTTTTTTATCCTTCCCCCCCATCCCTTATATATCCTGTTGGCATTGTGAGTGTTTGCAACATTTCACCTTATTTCTACATCTTTGACCATGCTAGTTTGGTTCTTGTCTGTTATTGTTACCTTTTATATGTGTACCAATAAAGATAACCTTTTTTAAAAAGAAAAGTACCACCAGCCATTTCTTGTAGAGTTTAGCAGGGGGCAGCCCCCTGCCATGTGACATGGATGACGTCAGTGTGTGATGAAACGAATCAGGAAGAGCGACGTGCTGACGTCACCATGCTTCTTAGATCCCAGAAGGATGGGTGTTTATTCTATGCGATTTTGATGCAAGTGCAATATTTTTTAAGTTGGATTAAAGTTTATATGGTTTTACACTATGGTGAGCCTTATATCTTTTTGGGGAACTTCCATGAGCATGACTATCTGATAGGAGATTTTGTGCCGTACGGGCTCCGTGAAGGTGTCTGCTGAGATTGAGCTGCGATTGTCGCTGCACCTGTGCTGTGGGAAGTTCATATATGGTGGGAGTTGCCATTTACATACATTTACATTTTGTATGGAAAGGCCCTGGCTAGATATTAGCCACAAGCGTGATAGACCTCCCGTGCATGCAAGCTGGTAAGCGTGCTTTTTTTTATGGTGGAGGTATTCACTTTATTTGTGGTGTTGGATGGTGTTAATATCACTGGAAGGACATATTTTATTTATTCTGGACTTTCTATATACCTCATCATGATTTGCACTGTAGTAACTTTGATTACTCATTAAGGATAGTCATTCCATATTGGGACATTTATTTTCACTAATTGGTTCATTTTCCTTTGATATTTTTGGGTTTCGTTTTTCACAATTTATGTTCGTAGTCATGGTCAGGTTGCACCTAACAGTGTGAGTGGCTTAAAGAGGGATGTTTAACCACTTCAATACCAGGCACTTTTGCCCCTTCCTGCCCAGGACAATTTTCAGCTTTCAGCGCTGTCTCAATTTAAATGACAATTGCGCGGTCATACAACACTGTACCCAAACTAAATTTTTATAATTTTCTTCCCACAAATAAAGCTTTCTTTTGGTGGTATTTGATCACCTCTGAGGTTTTTATTTTTTGCTAAACAAACTAAAAAAGACCGAAATTTCTGTCATAAAATGTTGTTTTCTCCTTCACTGATGGGCTCTAATGGGCTCTGATAAGCGGCACTGATAAGGGGACACTGATGAGGAGGCACTGATATGAAGAATTGATGGGCACTGATGGGTGGCACTGATATGCAGCACTGATGAGCAATAATAAGCGACACTGATGGGCACTGACCGGCGGCACTGATGGACACAAATAGATGACACTGATGGGCAACACTGATGATGAGGTACTGACAGGTGTTACTGCTGGGCACTGATTGGCACTGTGGTGAGCACTGACAGACTTTATTATTGGGGCCCTGCTGGCAGCTGTTGTGCACTGATTGGAAGCTGATGGGCACATCTGATGGGGGCTGTGCTGATAATCAATGTGCTGATTATTAGCACAGACCCCCCCCCCCCCCTGACAGGGAGAGCCGCCGATCGGCTCTCCCTGTCAGCGCAAACAGAGGAATGCCATTTACTGGCACTTCCTTGTTTACGTGATTATCAGCTGTGATTGGTCACAGCTGATCACGTGGTAAGAAGCCTCTGTCAGAGGCTCCTTATCACGATTGGAGGTGCGGTGTGTGAGACTGACATGCCGCAGTAGCAATCGGACGCAAGCCGGCATGTTATCCTGCTGGACGTCATATGATGCCGTCAATCTGCTATAGGCGAGCGGGAAGTAGTTAAATAGAACATGCGCCTAGTCCCTGTATATACTGCACACCTATTCCACAGACCTTGTACCCACAAAATATTCCTAATTACTGTGCCACAAGTGACTGTCTCATAAAAAAACCTACACCTCAGGACAAACGACCTAAAAAAAAAAAAAAAAATTTCACTTGCATATGTTTTTCTGCATACAAAGGAATTTAACTTTGTCTGACAGAGCCTGCCTTAAAGAAGAACTTAATAAATTAAAACCAGCAACTGTTAAAGCAGAACTGAAGTCCCACTGTAAAAAACAGCGAGCAGGCAGGCTTTTATTGCAGAAGAGACATGCACTGTTTCTTCTGCAATAAAATCCCCCTATCTGCCTGCTCGCCATCTCCTCTGACATTGTAAACTGAGCTGTGTATGCGGAGCTCAGCTAACAGTGCAGGGTCGGTCTCTGAGTGCAGGGATGACAGCCGCCTGTGCATGTGCAGGAGTAACATCATCCCCTGCCTGCCAATGAAAAGGCCTGGTGCTCAGAAGAAGATGGCTTTAAGACGATGAACACTTTGGTCAGGACTATAAAAAAAAAACTGCCTCTAAACTCCTCTAAATGCCTATGTGTGCATGGACATATAGGCTAACATGCAGGGATATTTAGAGGCAGGAAAAAGAGCAGCAGAAAAAAAGCCCAGTGTGCATGAGGCCTTAGGATTGAGCTGAAAGTTAATGATACTGATGTTAAGAAGTGTAGCTTCATCATAATGGACAAGTATACAGTATATACATATATTATATGTACAAAAGTACAACTATCCTTTACGTAAATATAACCTCACCTATGTCTTGATCCTCTTATGTGTAGGCAAATTTTCCTCTTCTAGTAAATACTGCTGCAGGAGTTCTGGCATCTGAAACTACTGTTTTGACCTATAGATATAAAATGGCATTTGAAATGTAAATCCACATGTGCATCCTTTTTTGTCTGGTCTTCTAATGCCCCGTACACACAATCGGAAATTCCGCCAGCAAAAGTCAGATGAGAGCTTTTGGTCGTAAAATACGACCATGTGTATGCTCCATCGGACTTTTGCCGGCGGAATTCCAGCCAGCAAAAGATTGAGAGCAGGTTCTACATTTTTCGGTCGGAAAAAGTTTCGGTCGGAAAATTCCGATCGTCTACCAATTCTGACATGCAAAATTCCTACGCATGCTCGGAAACAATTTGATGCATGCTTGGAAGCATTGAACCTTATTTTCTCGGCTCGTCATAGTGTTGTACGTCAACTTTTGTGTGACCATGTTTGCAAGCCAAGCTTGAGCAGAATTCCGTCGGAAAAACCATCCAAGATTTTTCCGGCGGAAAATCCACTCGTGTGTATGCCACATTAGATCTACAGCATGTCCACTTTGAGAAGATTTGAGTCCACTGAGTGACTGTTGTGAACTGTGGAAAGCTTTGAAGTTATGAAATGAAGTGAAGCACACGTCTCTTGCTTTTTTTTTTTTTGAGAATTCTTAATATTGTGTTTTCTCAACCCTTTTATAACAGGGTAAACCAAGACCAAAGGTAACATGGAGTAAGGATGGCCAACCGTTAGATCCAAAGCAAGTCAGCATCAGAACTTCCGAATCAGACACCATTTTATTTATAAGATCCTCTGAACGGGCTCATTCAGGAAAATATGACCTATCAGTTCAGATCGAGAATATGGAAGACGCAGCAACAGTTAACATTCGCATTGTCGGTAAGTTGTAAAACCTTGTAAAAATACTGGGAATAAAGTTGTCATTAGTGATAAGCAAATCTGTTTGGGTTTGGTTTGCCAAGGGATTGGTAAATCTTGTTTGAAAATCAGGTTTGGACTTGAGGTTAATCCCATTGAAGCCTTTGGAGAAAGATGGTGAATCTTGTACATTTTTGGCAATTTATTTGGGCTAATAGGCAAACTACTGTCATTTTGCAAAAAGCATGACACGCTGGGCTGTGTAATGAGGGACATGCACCAATACAAAATCCTTATACTACACAGTGGGGTGAGATTCTTTCCATGTGGCTTTGAGGGCCACATCGAAAATATAGGACTTCTTTAAATAACATGCTTGCAGGATGCCTTAAAGCTGTAGGTGATGTTACGGAACTGTTTTCACCAACAGTCTCAGTGACAGCGTACACTGACAGAACATACTTGGCTGTTTTTTTTTTTGTTTTTTTTACAATTAGCCTGACTTTTATACAGCAAAATAACCCCAATGTGATTTGTTTCAGTTTGAAAGAAAGTTTTTTTTACAGGTAGTTATAGCAGTGACACATACTTTTTCATTAAATAATTATTGTCCACTCCCAATTTGGCTGGCAGTTAGAAACTGGGCAGAAGTTTACTGTGGCTGTCCGTTTTCTTACTGATACAACACTATGGTAGGAATTAAGAGCCAGAGAGCCTACAGACAAACATACAATTGGTCTACAGTAATAAGCAAAGATAGGCCAAAATTAATTAAACACAGGTAGGATTTTTTTTTTTATCGGTAGAGAGGTTTTTATTTTTACACAAATTAAGATACTGCAGAGGCTACAACAGTGTAGAAATTGACTATCAGCAGGACAGTTTTAATTAGGGATAATAGGTCTAACTGATGTATATCTATCTATCTAAGTAGGTGCTGTGAATGTTAGTAATAATATGAGATGTTTCTTGAGCTTATAATTTTTTTCCTTTCAAGCAATACAGCAGCGTGCTATGAACAAAAGACCACTTCAAGAACAGATGGTCAGTAACAAGTCAATGCCCTATTTTAGGCACCTAATTTGAAAACAAAAAAGAAAAAAACGCTATCAATATAAAATAAAAAAACCCACAAAAGAAACACCTACCCCAAAATACCAACCTTAAACAAAACATCCATGAAAGAACCAAAACAGTTTAAAGTTATTGTAAACGCAATAAAAAAAAAAAAAGAATTAACAAACGGGTTAATACTTACCTGCTCTGAGCAATGGAATCGCACACAGCTGGCCAAACCTCCTATTCTCGGGTCCCCCACTAGCGCTTCTAGCTCCTCCTCTCTCGCCAGTGCTCCCATAGAAAGCCTCTTCCTATAGGGCACTCATGTGGGCTCACTCCTAAGCCTCGCTGTCTACATCTTTTATCATAGACAGCGGGCCTCGGCACCGCTCCCTCATCACTGACTTTGATTGACAGCAGTAGGAGCCACTGGCTCCCATTACTTCAGCAAAGCCTGTGTCAGCAGGAAGTAAGAGGAGATGGACACAGTGCTGGATCGAAATGAGGACTCAGGTAAGTGTAAGGGGGGGGGGTGAGGGGGGTATACTACTACCCAAAAATTATTTATTTTAATGCAAAGAATGCATTAAGATAAAAAACATTTTAGGCTTTATAACCACTTTAACCTAAAATAAAGGGCAGATCAACATACCATGATAAAAAAATTGCTATGACTGGGATAGCAGCTAAAAGTGCAGCTGCTAGTACTTTTGTTGTTTGTTTGTTGTTGTTTTTATTGTTTTATGTTTCAGGCTTTGGAAACAATGAATTATTTTTCTTTTGGTCAGGTAATATGCCAGCAGATGGAGCTCTATAGTCTATAGTAAAGCAATAGAAGGTACACCCTCCATTCACTCGGTCAGCTCATATGGGGCTATATATAGCATTTCAATAATCTAAGTGCTTAAATATTCATCTAAATTCCTTTTGGTTTTGTTTATCATTTTGCCCCTTTCCCCACTCACCATTGTTCAATATTTTTTAAATATTAACTGAAATGTTACTATATCTTAAGCTGTCCATATAAAGTGTCCTTCATCCACACAAATAGGGAGGTTGTAGTACCCCCCCCCCCCCTTCCCGTCATAAATAGCCAACTCTTTCCCCCAAATGCTCCCAGATCTGTAGTTTTACACATTTTGTATTCTGATCAGTTAGAAATGTCCAGTTCTGTCATTGCTATCTTGCTCATACTACTTACTTATTTTTCTTTATCATATTCCAGTGACGTTTTAGCACTTCCTTTTGTGGCAGTCAGATAGTAAAATCAGCACAGCTGATGAATAACTGCTATGGAAATATTAAATACAAAACAAGCCAACTGGATAGTGTATTGCTCCCAATATGTGTTGCCTAAAGAAGTTTTCTTCAGTGATATTGACTTTTAGTTAGACACTGCTGATAAAGCGACTTTACATTCAGATAAGGCAGACTAAAGCACACCTATTATGCTGTACTTCTAAGCAGAAAGCACAGCATACATGTAAAAACAAATATTGATGCTGCCATTTACATTTATAATGAAAATATAAGTACAACGTTTTAAAACACCCCAGCTTATATATATATATATATATATATATATATATATATATTGTCTATATATATATACATATATTGTATAGTTACATAGTTAAAAAAAAACACAAGTCCATCCATATTGATTGGCTTAATTTAAATAATATAATTACATTCACTTGTTATATCTGCAAGTAAGTAAATATAGGTTAGGACATTTCCCTTTGAAGTAAAGTCTATTAAGTTCCCTATTGCATTCCGTATGACCAGTTAGTCAAAGCAGTTTAAATACATTCTACTGGAGAAAGACACTTATAGTGTTACCAAATATATTTCACAGTCTTAATGCATGTAGACCGTCTGACTAACATTGCTCACGCCTGTCTTCATATTGCTGACTGATGCAAGTGCAACATTTAAAGTTCATGAGGGCGGAATATCTGCATAGATCATGTTCCCTTATCTGATCTATATATATCTAATCCTAGAGTGTAATATCCAGTTAAGGCTTCTAAACCAAGCTCATGGAAGCTGCAAAATGCGAAAGGAGGTTTATTTCAATACATCCAAATTCAGATTTTGAATTGCACAAACCTGGAAATAGGAAAATGATACTGTTTATCTGAGAGAAACCTTCCTGTTTCCTATTCCGCTTTGCTGTAATATTGTTTTTTGTAAATTATGTAACAGAACTAAACTCCTAATAGTAAAATATTCATAGGCTTTTTCTAAGAATTAAAGGGATTGCCCCATTTTTTTTTTTTTTTTTTCACAATGCAGAGTAGTATAACATCTCTATTCTACAATAAGTATAATACCGTAACATATATTTTTGTCTCTGTTGTCTTTTAAAATAGGTTGCGGGCTGGTGTTGTCAGTGTAATACTTTTTTTGTCTTAAACTGCAAGAACATCTGACAGCTGACATTTCCTCCTTACCTGCTAATTCATAATCACATTATATTCTAATGTTTTTTTTCTGTTTTTTCTGGTTTACTGCTTGAACTTCCTGGTTCCCTGAAGGCAGTGGTGATGTTGCCCCAGCCGCACAGATGCCCCCTTGGAAGGCAATGTCACCATTGCCTTCAGGGAAATCCCATACATAAAATGAGGGATCACATGAGATCTTGCAGTATTGTCATAGTCCACATTAATTTGCTGGGGGGAAAAAAAGCTTCTCCCTGAGATCTTATGAGAAAGGCTTCTCCTCAAAATCTTCTCCCATGAAAAAAATATTTTTCTCAACATATGTTGGTAGTGTTGCATGGCGCATGCGAGAGAAGAAGCACATGATGTCATGTGCTTCATCTCACGCATGAGCAGTATCATGGATATTTTCAAAATGGTGGTGTGGAAATAAATACTGTATATATTCGAGTATAAGCCGAGTTTTTCAGCACATTTTTTTGTGCTGAAAGTGCCCCCCTCGGCTTATACTCGAGTCAAGCACTTTTCTGCAGAAAAAAATTAAATTTTCCAACCCTATCTTTGCGGCCCCGTATCTCTGGGCCACCTGGTGCTTTTTTTTATTTGGTATGCAAACCCAGTGGAACCAACACTACAACATATCCAAATTTGGGGTTCCTAGCATTAAGTGGCCCCGAGATATGGGGCCCCAAATTCGGTTCGGAAAATGTCATTTTCTGCTGCAGAAAAGTGCTTGACATTTTCTGACCCGACTTTGGGGCCTCGTATCTCGGGGCCACTTGGTGCTAGGACCCCCATATTTGGTGTGCAAACCCAGTGGAATCAACACTACAACATAATGGCCCCAAGATACAGGGCCCCAAAGTCGGTCAACTGTGTCCATCTGCAGCAATGTCATTGTCACCTGCAGCTAGGGGGCATCTAGGAACCCTTAACTACCAAGTTTGAAGTTCAGGGGACCTATGGCTGCAAATGGGCACAGTGAGGAATGCAAATGGGCACAGTGAGGCATGCAAATGGGCACAGTGAGGCTGCAAATGGGAATTGTTGACCCTCTTTTCCACTTCCAGTAGCTGCTCATTTCTCACCCTAGGCTTATACTCGAGTCAATAAGTTTTCCCAATTTTTTGTGGTAAAATTAGGTGCTTATACTCGAGTATATACGGTACCTAGGCAGCACAGAGGCAGGAAAATATTGGTTAGTATGATTGTTTATTCCCTCCCTATGCAGGTATACAGGTTGATAGAATAGGGATGGGGGTACTCTTTAATGTGGCTTAAAGGGACATACTGTAGTTAAACAGAACCTGAGCATACACACGGTATACCCTGAACATATGACACAGTCTTTGTAGCCACAAAATATTCCTTAATTACTGTCCCACAAGCAAGAAATCTCACAGATGCTCAAACACATGAGATAAAGGATCATTAAATATGAAACTTTTCCATGTTGATGGGGACAATAGCCTCATCCCGACAACCCTTGCCATTGGTTGTCGGGGTCTGCGGGCGGGGGGCTCATCAGAATCTGGAAGCCCCCTTTAACAAGGGGGCCCCCCAGATCCCACCCCCCTATGTGAATGGGCATTAGGTACATTGCACCCCTCCCCATTTACCTAAAAAAGTGTTAAAAAGTAAAAACCAGACAGTTTTTGACAATTCCTGGATGTCCATCCATCTTTAATCACACCTTCCGACAGACCTGAAAATAGAAAAAAATAAAAAAGCTCTGCATCCATGGGTGGCCTCCCGCTGACTGCTGTCTCTTGGCTGTGACAGCTGTTATATAGGCAAGGGCAGGGCCACCCGATGGCGTAACCAAATGACCCCGCCCTTTGCTTATAGAACAGCTGTCACAGCCAAAAAACAGCACTCGCTGGGAGGCCTCCCATGGTGGTTGAGTTTTTTTTTTCTATTTCTCGGGTCCGACAGGTGGCGTGATTGATGATTGATGTACATTGCGGGATACTTTTTTTTTTTTTCAATAAAGGAATTGTCAAAAACTGTTGTGGTTTTTACTTTTTGATAGGGATGGGCCCGATGTTCGAGTCGAATGTAAGTTTGACTCGAACATTGGGTGTTCCGCCGAATAGCGAACATCATGGGTCCAATTGACTTTGGCCAATCACAGCGCGCTCTGATGTAAGAGCCATGAATCAGGGCGCCTTTAGCCAATCATGGCTCAGGGGGCTATGTCCACGCCCCACACTACCTGCATCACTACCCTTTTCTATACTCGGAATTACACAATATTAATTTTTACTACCGTCTTGAGTAGTAGTCTTTCCCTGGGAACAGCGCAGCACCACCCATTCGTCATACTTCAGTTTGTTACTGGGTACGGTTTGACCCAGACTTGGTGTTTGCAGCAGTTCCATTTACCCATACATGGTAGCGCAGGAATAATTACACAATATACACACTATATAAGGCTTCTTACAAGACGGCCATACATAGTGTTATAATTCAGAGAACGTTAGCTAGAGGCAAATTTGAGCGCCGCTAAACAAATGCCAATTGACCAGTCATGGCTCAGGGGGCTAAGTGCACGCCCCACACTATATAAGACTGCTGTTTACACGGCGGCCATATATATATGTAATGAATGAAGAGAGATTGGGCAGCTTAGTTAATGGTGTGCAGGCAGTGTATATATATATACTCTGCATTTAGCATAGATTATATATTCAGTGTAGAATCTATTTTCAGGGAGTACAGGCAGTGTATTTGAGCAGTGTCCCCCCAAAAGCTCCTTGTCTTCCATGTTGATGGGGACAAGGGCCTCATCCCCACAACCCTTGCCCGGTGGTTGTTGGGGTTTGCAGCCAGGGGGCTTATCGGAATCTGGAAGCCCCCTTTAACAAGGGGGCCCCCAGATCCCCCTATGTGAATGGGTACCGGGTACATTGTACCCCTACTCATTTACCAAAAAAAGTGTCAAAAATGTAAAAATGACAGGAGACAGTTTTGGACAATTCCTTTATTTAAAAAAAAAAAAAAGTGTTTCACGATGTCCATCCATCTTCAATCACATCGCTGACGGTCCTGATAAGAGAAAGAGACATGATGTCAGAAGGGGGCGTGGTCACTCGGTTACGTCAGCGGGTGGCCCTGCCCTTGGCTATATAAGAGCTGTCAAAGCAAAAAGATGGCAGAGGCAGAATTTTTCCATTTTTTTTTACCAGGGCCTGGTATGGACTGGGGGGGGGGGGGACCCACGCCAGTTTTTTTCCTTGATTTATATCTATATTGCCGGGAGCCAGCAATACATTACAGCCGCAAGCAATTTTAAATGTAATTTTTTTCTTTAGAAATGTCCTTTAGATGCGGCACAGTAATACACATCACACAGATGCACCACTTTACAGGCAGACTATGGGGGCCCCCCAGGCATGATATTTAAAGGAATTTTTCATTTTTATTGTTTCACTTTAAGCATTATTAAAATCACTGCTCCTGAAAAAATGGTACCCGGGTCCCCATACACTTTTTATGGCAATAACTTGCATATAAGCCTTTAAAATCAGCACTTTGATTTTTCATGTTCGTGTCCCATAGACTTTAATAGGGTTTGCATGTTCCCACAAATTTTTTGCCTGTTCACATGTTCTGGTGCGAACCCAACAGGGGGTGTTCGGCCCAACTCTACTCTAGTTTTTTGGGGTTTTCACATGGGGGCGGGATCTGGGGGCTTCCAGATTCCGATAAGCCCCCCGCCCGCAGACCCTGACAATGGCCAGGGATGTGGGGAAGAGGCTCTTTTCCCCATCAAGATGGGGACAAGGTGCTTAGGGGGGGACACCAAAGCACCCTCCCCATGTTGAGGGCATGTGGCCTGGTATGGTTAAGAAGGGGGGGGGCGCTTGCTTGTCCCCCATATCCTGACCTCCAGGCTACATGTTCGGATAAGGATCTGGTATGAATTTTGGGAGGGACCCCACGCCAATTTTTTTAAATTTTGGTGTGGAGTTCCCCATAAAATCCATACCAGGCCCGAAGGGGGGGGGGGGGGGGGCACATGCCACTTTTTTTTTCTTAATTTTTCATCCCTATTGCCAGGAGCCGGCAATATGTTACAGCCGCAAGCAAGTTTGAATTACATATTTTCCATTAGAAATTTAGTTTTGCTGCGGCAGTGTCAGGCACAATATTTAAAGGAATCTTTCATTTTTATTGTTTCACTTTAAGCATTATTAACCACTTCAATACAGGGTACTTAAACACCTTCCTGCCCAGACCAATTTTGAGCTTTCAGCGCTCTCACACTTTGAATGACAATTGCGTGGTCATACAACACTGTACCCAAATTAAATTTTTATAATTTTTTTCTCACAAATAGAGCTTTCTTTTGGTGGTATTTGATCACCTCTGCGGTTTTTATTTTTTGCTAAACAAATAAAAAAAAAACGAAAATTTTGAAAAAAAATGTTTTTTTTTGTTTCAGTTTCAAAACTTTGTAAATAAGTAAGTTTTCTCCTTCACTGATGGGGCTGCACTAATAAGGCAGCACTGATGGGCACCGATGAGGTGGCACCAATGAAGTGGCACTGAGGTGGCATTGATGGGCACTGATAGGCGGCACTGATAGGCGGCACTGATGGGCGACACGGATGGGCACTGATAGGTGGCACAAATTGGCACTGATAGCTGGCACGGATTGGCATGGATAGGCAGCACGGATGGGCATGGATAGGCGGCACAGATGGGCACTGATAGGCAGCATGGATGGGCACTGATAGGTGGCACGGATGGGCACTGATAGGTGGCATGGATAGGCACTGATAGGCAGCATTGTTTTGTACTGATGGATGCCAATCAGTGCCAAACAATAATGCACTGATTGGCATCCATTCTGGGCACTGTGTGTCATCCCTGGTGGTCTAGTGTGGCATACCTTGTGATGGGCATCCCTGGTGGTCTGGTGGCTTCCCTGGTGGTCCAGTGTGGGCATCCTCTGGGGGGCTGCGCTGATAATCGATCAGCACAGACCCCCCTGTCAGAGGAGCAGCCGATTGGATCTCCTCTACTCGCGGCTGACAGATTACCGGCTTTTCCTATTTACACTGTGATCAGCCATGATTGGACATGGCTGATTACGTGGTAAAGAGTCTCCGTCGGATACTCTTTACCAAGATCGTAGTTGCGGGGTGCCAGAATGACACCCCGCAACAATGATCGCCGTGATGCCCGCCCCCGGGGGCGTGCAGCGGCTCAAAATCCTGAGGACGTCATATGTCAGGATTTTACAACCACTTTGCCGACGTCTTTTGACAATAGGCGGGCGGCAAGTGGTTAAAATCACTGCTCCTGAAAAAACGGTTGTTTTAAAAACTTTATTTTGCGTTAATACATGGCCCCTAGTGCAGTATGGGTCCCCATACACTTTTTATGGCAATAACTTGCATATAAGCCTTTAAAATTAGCACTTTTGATTTTTCATGTTCGTGTCCCATAGACTTTAATAGGCTTTGCATGTTTGCTGGAACCTTTTGCCTGTTCGCATGTTCTGGTGCAAAACTGAACGGGGGGGTGTGTTTGGCCCATTTCTACTCAGCAGCAGGACTGGTGAAGGCACTGTGTAGAGTGGTCAGTCTTGCACACCTTACATTATGGTCCAAGAAAATATGGAAACTGTCTGTATGCAGAAGTATCTGTAGGACCAACACCCAAATCAAAGCCAGAAGAGTAGAAGCCTAGGAAGGAACGGGAATTACCATGACCAATGGTAGCGCACAGAGGCACAGAGGATCAACCTGGTACTTTAGACATGACACCCTGAGACTAGGAGAACTTTTAAGGGTACCAACTACTGAAATCAACTGACTGATGAAGAGAGTAATGTGAGTGGAAGGCACTCTTAAAAGGGTAAGCAGGAATAATGGTGTCCCAGAATTTAGGTTGCATATGACACCAAAATTTTGACGGATGAGCAGGAACCCAGCTTTCCAACACCTGAAGTTGTCCCTAGGGTCTGACGGAAGTACTCTGCAAACCTGCCTAACTGTGATCCAAAAACAAGATTTTAAGAAGCATCAAACCTAAATGAAACCAATGAAGTATACTCAGTTTAGGAACAAAGGGCAGGAATCCTAGCCATACTGATTGAAACAATTACCTGATTAGAAACAGGAAGAACAAGAAAGGAATCTGAAGAAACCTCCCCATGAGGCTGCAACTCAGCCACAGAAAAAGTACATAGATTGTGATAGTTAGGTCCCATGAAGGACACCAGGCTTACTCGATCACCAACTGAGGGAACTTACAGCTAATAATTCAGAAGAGCACAGGGCCATTCAGTGATGGATATTTTCTGACATGCAGGCAGTAAGCAGCACCTAGATGTACATACATACAACAGCACCATCACATATACGTTCAGAAACCCTCAGATAAGGAGAGCCAGATGGTTATGTCTTGTCTCTGTGAAGGACATTGCAGTCAAGAGCAGCACACTCATCATGGTCCAGCTTAGGGACCAAGTCACTGGCGCTGTTACAAGGGCAACTCCCAGACCTCCCCAAAGGTTAAGGTCCTGAGATACTTAAGTGACGTCCATCAAAAACAGGGGCTGGATACTGACTCACATAGGGATCCCAAATGAATCGGGAACTGTCTGCTCTGGGTGAACAGACTGAGTATGCCCCAGTCTCTCCAAACTACCAGTGGAGTGTCCCAGGGTCTTCTTGATCCAAAGAGGCCATTTGGATGTCTTGGCCTGAAACTAGACTGACTGATGTCTATTTTAAGTGATTCAAGACTTGTATTTTTATGGTTGATAATCAACCTCATTAGTCCCTTAGATGCCTCATCCAATATGCCAGTCCTTTGCGCCTTAAAATTCTCATCCTCTGCTTCAAAAGAGGGGAATATCTTGATTCTCAAGCCCTTGAAGATTCTCCCTTTTTGAGGTATTGCTCTAAAGATGCCACCAAATGAGGGTTTCTGTGGAAGTCAATCTTTGTAATTTCAAAAATAAATTATCATAGATCTCTTTACCATCTATTTAGTCTGCCGAAAATACATGTGTTTTAAATGGATTTGAGGTTTTTGGGGATTGAGCATCATCGTTTTTGTTTTTTTTTCAATTATTTGTTATCATTTTTATTTTTCACTTTTGTCCAGCTTTAGGGGATTTTTGTTTTACATGTACAATCAGCAGACACTATTCATTTTTGCACTGATGTAGTGCTGGATGCGCAGATATTGCTCATTCGCGTGTTGTGTCTTTCTTGTTGTCCCAATTTGTGCACAGCTGCTGTGCAGCGTCTCATGATGCATAAATCCTGTGAATTATATCACACTCCCACCTCTATGACTAAGCCCTGTGGGTGGGGCGAAATGCATCGAGGGCATGACCTATGTTCCATAGTTGGTCTGTTTTTCCAGTGCGTAAAGTTTTTATTGCTGTCTGTGTCACCATTGGGGAGATTTGCTCTCTGTGGTTGTTATAGTGACCATTGCCACGAGGACATAAACTGATGGGAAATACTAAATTTTACATGTGTCGACAAACCAAGAGTAAATCTTCCAATAAGGACGCCTATTTCAGTTACAACTGAGGATTTTGCCTAATTTTGGAGAGCATTTGTCTCACTCCTAGGACAAGCGCCCAGACAGCAAGAAAACCTGACCAGGATTGTAGTGATCCCCTACTATATTTAAAGAAAAAAACATTTGGCTTTAGATATATGTTAAAGTTGACCATACACCTCAGTAGCAAGCTTCACCTTATTAAGGTTCCCCTCCCTAAACCATTACATCCCTGTGGGGGGGGGGGGGTAAAACAGTTAGATAATATAGTCCTCCTTCTCCAACTTTTAAAGTGCTGGTGGTGAGGTCATCTTCCAGCCAACCAGATCGACAACAAGGGGGGAGGGGGCATAGGCCTTTGTGGATCTCATAGAAATAGTAACATCTTCTATCTAAAAAAAGCTCCTAGAAAGTCAGTTGGTGCATGAGGTAATGTAATCCTACATATTTCTGTTGACAGAATCTCACAAGCACATACTACAGCAGAGTGTGTGTGTGTGGGGGGGGGGGGGGGGGGGGAGTTAGGTCTAGGTCTTTGTGGGTCTTAGGAACATGGTAAAATGTACTATAGATCCACAAAGAACTAAAAACGTAATCTATTCCAGAGTGGGTAATGTATTGATTTAGTGGGATGAAAAAAATAGTGTCTGCAACAGTATACGCAGTTCCTTTGTACACAGATATTAACCACAAAGATTGTATGAGGGCAGCCCAGTGGGGACTGCAAATATTAGAAGGCATACTCCATAAATAAATTGAATGTATTCTAAACAGTTTAGAATTTGCAACAAGTAGAATTTATTTTTGGTACAGTATTATATTTTATTTACAGACTGAATGTGTTGTAATGGGGGCAAAGTTTGCACCTAGCCTAGTAAACTTGTTTAGAAAAGTTAGAAAATTATCAGATTTTTAGAAATAGGCGGGGGATAATTTGATATCATAGAATAGATTTGTAGACACAGTGTGGTGAATAATTTATGAAATTGGTAGGAGTCATGCAAGATGTTTAAACACATCTTGCATTGGGCATTTTATTTCCAAGGACACTGTTTCTGGAAGATTTTAGATTGGACCCTGTTTTATGACATGCAGAGTTCCATTTGAACTGTGGTACATATTGTTACAACACTTTATTATTGTTACAGTTCCAATATATTTGTGATAATTGTATGTTTTAGGTACTTTTTACACTTACTTGGCATGTATTTCATTTGGGAACAATAGGAGCATTGGGCTATACACTTAATTTAACATGTTTAGGTAAGGAAAGATAAGGAAGAGCAGAGGTAAATTAATTTAAAAAAATTGATAATTTGGGTATTAAAATCATGTCTGGAAGCTTCTTGTATGCATCAGAATACTTTACTGTCATGGAGAAATATCAGAACATGTCTTTACAGGAAACAGGAGGATACAATTGCATGCACTTATATACAGACAATACATCCTGTTATTACTTTGTACCATAGAAAACACACTATCATACTGCAGTGCCACCTGCTGGATAGAAAGGTATAATGCATATATATAGTTCACATTATAAAACGACTTTACATGTTGTTCTTCCAACAATAATAACGCCAAATATAATATTTAAATACTAAAACCTATTGCAGTTTTAGAGCACATCTAATAAATTAATTATGTTTTATAGATAAACCCGGTCCAGCTCATCTTGTAATGGTCAAAGAGATCTGGGGCTTTAACGCTCTTCTGGAATGGCAGCCCCCTAAAGACAATGGAAATTCTGAAATCACAGGATACACAATTCAGAAAGCTGATAAAAAGACAATGGTGAGATTTCATTAATTTACTTTTATATTTTTTACTACTTTGCTAATTATTTTCTTAACTAGAACCAGTAGCAAGTACATCAGTCAACTGTCTCAACAGTAGTGAAAAGCAGTTTTAAATAAAGCAAATCATTTTTCCCATTACAACAGACATTCCTATTGCATTCACCAACTAAACAAATGCCCTGCTGCAATTTACATTGGATTGAAAAAACAATGTATTCATGGAAATGCAACAGTTTTTATGTTATATAATTGTTAAATAATTAGCTAGTAATAAAATGCCCAAGTTGACCACACAATTTACAGCCAGATTGTACAATATATTTAACTATCTATTTAACAACTATGTAATCTGTGTTAACTGACTATAAACTGAAGTCAATTAATTAGGTAGAGCTTGGTACTACAATAAATTGGAGATTGTATAGTTATTGCACTGTCAAATTATAAAATGTATGGACAACTGTACATATTTTATATTTGCTATCATCAGTTAGTTACATAAAATGCTACACCTTTATTCAGAATTGGATTCCCTGCTACTAATCATGCCTCCTGAAGACAGACATATCTGCATAACCTATCAGAGTAGACATCTATGTTCTGCCAGTTTTTGGCATCCTTCAGGTGGATACTTCATGTATACATGGTTAGAAGAAGATATTTTCTAATCCGTAAAATGGCTATTAACACCAAAACCACTGCTAAGACAAGTGTATTATTGAGTAAAAAAAATGGGATAATCAACACAGCCCCAGCAAAGCATTACAACTTTGCAACAAGACAGTTTTTTTAAATGTCTGCCCTGCTAAAGCTGTCTTGGCTAACTGTAAAGCAATTGTGAAGTAGATAGTAAATTCTGTTTACTATACAGCTCATCAAAAGAGAAGGCCATTGAAATATTTTTATGAATGGACTTATTTATTAGTGAGCTGTATAGTAAACCCAACTGAATTTTTGCCTTCCTCTGGATCAACTGTGGGTATAGAATTGGGTATATTGGATTGTACGATATTTTTTATTTTTATTTATTATTTCTTTTTTTTATGGTTGAACTGGATGGACTTGTGTCTTTTTTCAGCCTCACTAACTATGAATTAATGAATATAGTTTGAGAAGGTACAAATAAGAAGTAATGAGTAACCGTTTTGTCATTCGCGCTCTGTACATGAATAGGCATTAGGGATGAGCTTCGAACTCATGTTCGACTCGAACATTGCCTGTTCGCCTGTTCACCGAACAGCGAACAATTTGGGGTGTTCGCGGCAAATTCAAAAAGCCGCGGAACACCCTGTAAAAGTCTATGGGAGAAATCTAAGTGCTAATTTTAAAAGCCTATATGCAAGTTATTGACATAAAAAGTGTTTGGGGACCTGGGTCCTGCCCCAGGGGACATGTATCAATGCAAAAAAAAGTTTTAAAAACGGCCGTTTTTTCAGGAGCAGTGATTTTAATAATGCTTAAAGTAAAACAATAAAAGTGTAATATTCCTTTAAATTTCGTACTTGGGGGGTGTGTATAGTATGCCTGTAAAGGGGCACATGTTTCCCATGCTTTAGAACTGTCCCTGCACAAAGTGTAATTTTTGCAGGAAAAAAAGCATTTAAAATCACTCGCAGCTATAATGAATTGTCGGCTCCCGTAATACAGAGAACAGTCATTGAAAGTCATTGATAAAAAAAAAAATATGTGTGGGGTTCCCCCAAAATTCAATTACCAGGCCCTTCAGGTCTGGTATGCATATTAAGGGGAACCCCGGGTCAAATAAAAAAAAAAAATGATGTGGGGTCCCCCTCAAAATCCATACCAGACCCTTATCCGAGCACGCAACCTGGCAGGCCGCAGGAAAAGAGGGGGGACGAGAGAGCCCCCCCCTCCTGAACCATACCAGGCCACATGCCCTCAACATTGGGAGGATGCTTTGGGGGTCTGTGACCCCTCAAAGCACCATGTCCCCATGTTGATGAGGAGAAGGGCCTCATCCCCACAACCCTTGCCGGTGGTTGTGGGGGTCTGCGGTCGGGGGGCTTATCAAAATCTGGAAGCCCCCTTTAACAAGGGGACCCCCAGATCTCGCCCCCCCCTATTTGAAATGGTAAGGGGGTACAAAAGTACCCCTACCATTTCACAAAGAAAGTGTAAAAAATTGTTAAAAACACACAGACACCAGTGGGAAAAGTCCTTTATTAAAAATAAAAAAAAATAAAAAAAAAGATTCCAGCGGTGGTAATCCACTCTTGCTATCCAGCGATGGCTGATCTCTTCTCCGGGGTCCAGCAATGGCTGATCTCTTCCGACGACGTCCAGCGCAGCACAGCGCATCCTGTCTCCATGGACACTGCGGGAATCCCGTCTTAGCTGAGGAGGACTGGGCCACCCGTCACCTGACCCCGCCCAGTGACGTACGCGTGACCCCGCCCCCTCTGATGTAAGGGAAACTTGCGTTACATCAGAGGGGGGCAGGGTCACCCTTACATCACTGGGGAAGCCTGGGTTTCCCCTGGGTTTCTCCACAGAGACACAGCTGAGGAGGACTGGGCCACCCGTTACCTGACCCCACCCCCCTCTGATGCTGGGGGTCGGACGTTGTCGGAAGAGATCAGCCATCGCTGGACCCCAGAGAAGAGTTCACCCATCGCTGGATAGCAAGAGTGGATTACCACCGCTGGAATCTTTTTTTTATTTTTTTTATTTTTAATAAAGGACTTTGTCAACGTGTCTGTGTGTTTTTTAACTATGTTTTACACTTTCTTTGTGAAATGGTAGGGGTACGTTTGTACCCCCTTACCATTTCAAACAGGAGGGGGGCCGGAATCTGGGGGTCCCCTTGTTAAAGGGGGCTTCCAGATTTTGATATGCCCCCCGCCCGCAGACCCCCACAACCACCGGCAAGGGTTGCGGGGATGAGGCCCTTCTCCTCATCAACATGGAAACATGGTTCTTTGAGGGATCACAGACCCCCAAAGCATCCTCCCAATGTTGAGGGCATGTGGCCTGGTATGGTTCGGGGGGGGGGTTCTCTCATCCCCCCCTCTTTTCCTGTGGCCTGCCAGGTTGCGTGCTTAGATAAGGGTCTGGTATGGATTTTGAGGGGGACCCCCACGCCATTTTTTTGGGGGGCAGGGTTCCCTTTAAAATCCATACCAGACCTGAAGGGCCTGGTAATTGAATTTGGGGGGGGGGACCCCACGCATATTTTTTTTATTTTTATCAATGACTTTCAATGACTATTCTCTGTATTACGGGAGCCGACAATTCATTATAGCCGCGAGCGATTTTAAATGACTTTTTTTCCTGCAAAAATGACACTTTGTGCAGGGACAGTTCTAAGCACAGGAAACATGCGTCCCTTTACAGGCATACTATACACACCCCCCAAGTATGAAATTTAAAGGAATATTACACTTTTATTGTTTCACTTTAAGCATTATTAAAATCACTGCTCTTGAAAAAACTGCAGTTTTTAAAAGTTTTGTTGCATTGATACATGTCCCCAAACACTTTTTATGACAATAACTTGCATATTAGCCTTTAAAATGAGCACTTTTGATTTTGAACGTTCGAGTCCCATAGACTTTAATAGGGTTCTAAAGTTCACACAAACTTTTGGTCTGTTCACAGGTTTTGGTGCGAACAGGGGGGTGTTCGGCTCATCCCTAATAGGCATGTGCTTACAAACTTGAATATATTCCTTAACCACCTCAATACCAGCTTGTTACACCCCCTTTTCAGGTTTTGGTGCTGTGATAGATTGACTGAAAAATAATCATCCGTGACTTTTTCCAACGCTGCCTGACGTGGGTGCACCATATTAAACAAAAAGTATTTTTTTAAACAGCCTGTCAGAATAACTTCTCCTCCTAGGGGCTGTTTTACTACAATGACTGATGAGAAGTGGGTTAGAGTAAAGTAAAAATTAAAAAAATTCTCTTTTTATTTATTTATTTTTGCATATTTAGCTTTTTCTTGAGGTTTATTAGAAAAAAGTCCAAACAATAACTTAAAAGGGAGACAGTAACACAAGCATGTGTAAAGGCTAAGGCAAAATGCAAAGGCTACAAATATTTAGACCCTGTTTTTTTCTATTGTCTAAAATACCTCAAATAACATTTAAATATATAAAGTAAGCAAGAACATGTCTCTTTATATTATTGAGGTTGCTTTTTGGGCTCCCATTGTCCTTGCAGTGAGTGTTGCAAGAAATTCTTTCTGCTCTGCAGTGTGTGCCGCAGGTAGTGTACCTACAAAAGGAAAAGAATTGTGTGTTGTAGCCCTTAGAGAGACAGTACTCCATTTTTTTGGAGTTGTACAGTGGAGTAACTGTGAAGATTGGGCGGCCAAAAAGCAAGAAGGAAGCAATGTTTGCTGAGATGAGCTGGGATTGGAGTAACTGACTTCATACAGCCCATGTTGCCTCCTCATGATGCTGAGGACTTTTTTGCAAAGTTTAAGAGTGAGACTGTACAAGAAGCTTGGCCCAAAAAAAGCTGGTTAGAAGAGTTACTGCTTCTTTTGTGGATAAATTATCAGGCAGTCTACCTGGGGATGTGCCAAGGTCGCCGGGATTACAACTCGCTTAAAGCTGAAATCCTGAAAATAGAATAGAATTGCCATGCTTGGGAACACCAGCAATGCTCTGAAAACTTTTACCCTTAGCAACAGGAGAAAGTCTGTTGGCAGAAAGGAGGAGCTACAGCGGAGATGTGGCTCAAATTCTGAGTGAGTGCAAAAGTGTCTGTTGTCACTCCTGGCAACTGTGGAGAAACTTTTGTTCAGCCTGCAGGGGGTGGCAGAGATCACGAGAAACCAGTGGTTTCATGTTATGGCTGCTTATGTGAAGTGGTCAGCCCAGAAAAAAAGGGCACAGTATCCATCATCCTGCAAGGGGTATGACAATGGTCTGCTGTTACCCCTGGCCTACAGGAGGTGTTGGATGATCCAAAAAGGCTGCAATGTTGCCCTGCAACCATGTGGAGAAATTAGCCTGTGTAATTTTTACAGAGAAGGGTCAATGCTCTCAATTGAAGATTGCAGCACTTGCCAAGGGTAAGACTGTTACTGATAAAAATGTGACAGAGGATGGCTGTAGGTCTAGCCTTGAGGCCTGAAGCAGCCATGTGGTCAGAGAGTGAGCCAGAAGGCTGAAGTATTCTGTTGAGCACATTTACCATATATACTCGAGTATAAGCCGAGTTTTTCAGCACATTTTATTGTGCTGAGAGTGCCCCCCTCGGCTTATACTCGAGTCAAGCACTTTTCTGCAGCAAATTTGGCTCGTAAAATGTAATTCTCTGCTGCAGAAAAGTCACCGGGCAAGGGTTGTGGGGATGAGGCCCTTCTCCCCATCAACATGGGGACAAGGTGCTTTGGGGGGCTACCCCCAAAGCACCCTCCCAATGTATAGGGCATGTGGCCTGGTACGGTTCAGGAGGAGGGGCGCTCTCTCGTCTCGTCTCGTCTTTTCCTGTGGCCTGCCAGGTTGCGTGCTTGGATAAGGGTCTGGTATGGATTTTGAGGGGGGCCCCACACCATTTTTTTTTTTATTTTGGTGCGGGGTTCCCCTTTAAATCCATACCAGACCTGAAGGGCCTGGTATGGATTTTGAGGGTGACCCCCACGCCATTTTTTTTTCTTTTTTTGTGCGCTGGGTTCCCCTTAATATCCATACCATACCTAAGGGCCTGGTATGCTCTTGGAGGGGAACCCATGCCGTTTTTTTTTTTTAAAATTTAGCGTGGAGTTCCCCCTCGAGAGCTGATTATTCTGTGATTGGCCACGGCCAAAGTCGCTTGGCCTGGGGGCGACTTAAAGTCATGTTGTAAGTCGCCCCAAGTCGTGTTGAAGTCACCCCAAGTCACGCTGTTATTCATACTCAAGTCGTGTCCAAGTTGCCTCCCAAAGTCGCGCTGGAAGTCGTGTTGCCCCTGTGTGAATGGACTCTTAATGATACGGCGTGCACTATTATCAATGGCATATTATTATTGCTGTTGCGCCGGTTCACACGCTCAATTAATGATTTATCCGGTGCACCAATTAAGGTATGAACCAGCGCAGCGCATTCATCTTAGTAAATGCCCCCCAAGGGTTTTATCATTTATTTCAGTTGACTTTTTTATTTGTCATATCATTTTATTTCTATGTTGAGGGCCCCCCAACTTAAAGTCCCCCAGGCCCCCAAGGTCTAAATCTGGCACTTCCTGTTGTCTATAAAAACAGTAAAATACACCAACAAAGAGTGAATCAACCACCTGAAACAGAGAAAAAAAATACCAAAAACCTTCATAATTTCACCTTCTCTATTGACTATGTATTTTGCCTATAGGAGAAAATTTGGCAAAAAAAAATGACAAATGTAACTGAAGTTTCAGGAAAGTGTAATTGGCTGATTTTGTCTCATGACTAAATCTAACTAGACCACACAGAGCCTTTAACTCAACCTTATCCAACACCTAGCACAGTGATGGCAAACCTTGGCACCCCAGATGTTTTGGAACATCATTTCCCATGATGCTCAACTACACTGCAGAGTGCATGAGCATCATAGGAAATGTAGTTCCAAAACATCTGGATTGCCAAGGTTCGCCATCACTGACCTAGGAGACGAACTGAATGTTCATTATCAGAACTTACTAATGCTTTTCTGGCTTGCGTGAAGTAAATCCCACTAATAATGTTTCAGGCTGGGTTTACACTTATGCGAATTAGGGAAACCTGCATCCAATTCGCATTACAGGAGAGTGTGACCGTCTCTCAATGGAGCCGATTCACACAGCTCCGGGGCGACTGTAAAGAGCACAGCAGAAGGGTCCTGTGCGTCTTTGGCTCTGTTTCAGGTCCAAAATTCAGGCAAAAATTCGGTCCTGATTCGCCACTGAAATGGAGAACAGGGAAGCACCGAACCCCCTTCTGCGAGCCTCTACAAATAGTGTGAACCCAGCCTCAATGTTTCGTGGAAAGCCTTCCCAGAAAAGAAAAGACTGCTGCAATAGTAAATGAAGGCTCTGATTCACATTACTATCCTTCGTTTCAGAATTAAATGTTGAAAAAGCATGTGCCGGCATACTTCTGACTACTTAGTGTGTTTGCAAGTTTATAAAGTTTGCTGGATATAAATATTTCTACTGGTGTATACATCTTATCTTTAGGAATGGTTCACAGTATATGAGCACAATCGTCTGCCACGCTGTACAGTGTCTGACCTCATCATGGGAAATGAATATTACTTCAGAGTGTTCAGTGAGAACATAGTTGGGCTCAGTGACGCACCCGGCGTCTCCAAGAACACAGCCGTCATTGAGAAAACTGGTAAGTGCACAGTTCCAGCTTTGGTTATGTGCTATGGCTTTGGAACAATTCTGTTTACATGAACATTTTTAGCTGCATTTTTTCATTGTGGCTGACTTTTAGTTTAGTCACTTGTTGGTTCCTAAATTCCACAGCACAAAACATTTTTCTGTAAACAGTAACTGTATTTTTAATCTTTCTATTTTTTATTTTTAATATTTAAAAAAAATTGGCACACTTTTTTTAATGAGGAGCAACAAGTTAGAAGCTGCTATGCTGTCCAGCACTTGGAAAACATGTGGTCTTTGCTCTCTCCATCCACTTTATTATACAGTACAGACCATTGTGTCCCGAAGCCTTTTGGAGATGTTTTAGTTTTGAACCTTTTTATCTCTTTAAAATGTATTTAAAAAAAAAAAAATGGTAAAACTATTCATCCTGTGAAACTGCATGTACATTTATTATGTGCGAATGGGGGGAAATCAATTGCTACTAGTAGACTATATTTTCTCCAGAATGGTATTCCTTCATATGGAGTAGAATCACATTATGGCTACTAGATGGAGCTGATGATGATCATAGGAAATAATTAGTTATCACAATTGTTAGCTTCATCTAGTGGCCAAAATGCATTATCTTCAAAACCACTCTATTTTCTATGAACGGATAAGATTCAACCTGGAAAGAAAATAGCCTAAGAACATTCTAATTTGCCCCTGTTTGCACAGAATGGATGTACATAGAGTTTCTCAGAACAAATAGCTCTGTGATTTTTTAATAAATATACCACTTAGTGTTTACAGTCTACCCTGACCCTATATTTTTTCTTAGGATTTAGGAATAAAAATAACAACTGTACAAACAAACTATGAGTATTACACAAAAAGCAATATGTGCCCGTGCTAATAAAACATACTTAAATAGTGACATCAAAGTAGAAAAATGTCCAATAGTGTCTTCATATTACAATGACAAAAAATATCAGATCCCAGTCGTGTACTGAGAGCACTTGACACCCATGTGAACATAGACCTGTTTACCAGAGGGATATGACCCCATATATATAAAGATACATTTAGCACCCTCCTAGTAAGAATATAGTTTTTTTTGGCTCCCCTGTAATCAGAGCAGTTTATGATTGCTTTGGGCTGTTCTATGGTTCACTGGCTGCAGGATTTACTGCAGTTGCCCCCTCTGTGTACCACTGACAATCTGCCACCCCATCATTCACCTCCTCATTGTCACTAAAGCCTAAATTGCAGTAAGCTGCAGCTGCTGGAACTTGTCTGCCTGTTGCTGCTCAATTGCGATTTTTTTTTACCAAAAATATGTAGAAGAATACGTATCGGCCTAAACTGAGGAAAAAAATGTTTTTTTATATATTTTTTGGGGATATTTATTATAGCAAAAAGTAAAAAATATTGCATTTTTTTTTTTAATTGTCGCTCTATTTTTGTTTATAGCGCAAAAAAATAAAAACCACAGGGGCGATCAAATACCACCAAAAGAAAGCTCTATTTGTGGGAAAAAAAGGACGCCAATTTTGTTTGGGAGCCACGTCGCACGACCACGCAATTGTCGGTTAAAGCGACACAGTGCCAAATCGCAAAAAGGGGCCTGGTCCTTTGGCTGCAAACTGGTTCGGGGCTGAAGTGGTTAAAGTGACGCAGTGCCGTATCACAAAAAATGGCCTGGTCAGGAAGTGGGTAAAACCTTTCGGGGGCTGAAGTGTCTGCGATCCTTAACCAATATGGTGAGATCCAAAAAGTTAATTTGGGTGGAGCTGTATTTATAAGATAATTTGATGCCCAAATCATTGGCATTTAACCTGGCCATAAATGTATGTAAAGAGTCCTCATTTCCCCTCCATAGGAGGAGCACATCATCAATAAACTACCTCCAAAGTTCTATCTCAGGCTGTTGAGTGCCCCAAACAACATTTCCCTCCCAAAATGACATAATTAGGTTTTGTTAGTGAGGGCGCAAACTTGGCACCCATCGCCACTCCGGTTTTGTGTAAGAAAATGTTTTCGTTGTGCAAAAATAAATATGCAAAATTCAGGAGCTCTAAAACGAAATTCCTCTGCATCTCACCTCAATGGAGGAGATGTTTAGCTGCTTCAAAACCCCTATTATGGAAACATCTACTGCGACAAGTAATAGCTTGTTCTCACGTTACCTCAAGGCCTCATGTACACTGCTGCTGGTAAATGGACGTTCAGAGGCAGTTGGATGCTTTTTTCAACTGCCCCTAAACTCATCCAATGTTATCTTATGTGTACATGTACACAGGTTTGTTTAATGTTGTTTTTAGGCAGTTGCGTTTATAGGCTAAACATGGCATTTAAAACACGTCCGATGTACATTAAGCCTTAATGGGTTAATCATTTGTTTTGTGTCCTTAACCAGAGGCTGTAAAAAGAAATCAATATATTGACCAATTCTTGAAATTTATTTTTCCTTTTTTGCTTTTCAGGTTTAATCTACAAGCCTCGTGACTATGAAGAAATGGATGTCTCCATGGCTCCTAAGTTCCTTACACCTCTTATAGACCGCAGTGTAGTGGCTGGGTACAGTACAGCCTTGAATTGTGCTGTAAGAGCTTATCCAAAGGTACACAGCTGTCAATAGTGAAACAGATCATGTCTGCACTACAGTACATTTAAAAGCATTCAGCACTCTTCTACAGAAAAACCTGGATTGCCATGAAATTGATTATATTTTTTATAAATGTCCCTTCTTACTGGTGCAAGGGATTTACTGTCTGTAAATCATTTGGTAAACAAATACACATAACCTATTTAAAAAAAATTCTTTTGAACATGAATTTTGTCAGTAAGTAGCGTGTGAGGTAGTGCTAATTTTCTCATAATTGCATTATTTCAAAGGTCAGTACACCCACTGAGATGTTTCAGTTATAAGTAAATTCATAAGGAAGTCCCCCAGGTAGCTTTTCACATCAAACTTATTTCCAGACATTTCTTGTTGTAGTTATAATTGGAACGTCTAGAATATTTTTCATATTTTTAATGCTGCCTGAGATTTTTTGGTGAGATTTATTATTTTCTGTCCCGGTGACAACATTGTTACCCAGACAAGGAGTGAAGGGAAATCTCCAGCTGTAAAATAGACAGCAGTAACAGAAAATGTAAGAATAGGAAGATTAAGATAAGGTTTGAACCCCACCAACATTTAATTATGGTCAGTGTACCCACTACAGATTTTCCATGAAT
Source organism: Lithobates sylvaticus (assembly GCA_028564925.1). Lineage (NCBI taxonomy): Eukaryota > Metazoa > Chordata > Amphibia > Anura > Ranidae > Lithobates > Lithobates sylvaticus. Next base: position 138,254,600 of record CM053035.1, on the reverse strand, counting down.
TCCTGTCTGGTTACAACATTGTCACACCTCTCCCATGTGACCTTGAACAGCATTATTAACATAGAAAAGATCCTAACCCCTTTTCTGCTGCATCCAAACGTATAAAAACAAGTTTTGATGAGAATTACATGTAGCACTACCCCCATAGGAGCCGCTGATTAGGATGGGTCTTTTGTTGTTTGCCTCAACCTTAACAAAAAAAAAACCTCCTCCCCTCTAACACACCAGGTTTAGTGTACAAACATACAGTATCATAGGAAATCACTGTAAGTAATACTTAGCACCAAGTAGTAGTGCTATATCAAAGAAAACAGGAACCAAACCAGATAGTAAAGGCAAACATAATATATTTTCACCCAATATGTTAGGTAACTAGGCAAGCATAAACAGGATTAACAATGGTAATAACACAATTTGATAACAATTAGTAAATCTGCCCAACGATTTGTAATAATACGGGGAGCTTCAGCTTATATACTGTACTAACATTACCGCGGTAAATACCAAAAGCCACACTTACCCTATATGAAATATGCCATCAATCAAATATGTGCAAACTAATAAATCAAATAAACTAATACCAAATAATAAAACAAGAGAAAATCTGTGCGAAAGCTTTAGTAGTCCAAATATTGTGCAATAAATCAATGTCTTTCAAAGTGCCTGTGCTCAAAAAGTGTCAGTGCTTCAAAGAGTTATTTCTTCTATAATAATGTGTAAGACGTTTCACCACCAACATTCCACTGTGTGCAAAAAGTGCCCTTGCCCCGATAGTATCACACTCACCAAATATAGATAACCACCCTAGCTTCCACCAAGGTAGGCCTGAAAAGCTTGTTCCACAGCGCAGCTGTGCGTGACAATCTCCCTCAAGTTTTAGCCTATAACAGAGGTCCATATCACCGCTCACATGCAGGGAATGATTTAAACAGAGGGTATATTCATAGCGCATACCATTTATTAAAATTTGCAGTACAAAAAAGTTTAAAACCACTCACAATGGATGATGTCCTTGGAGTGACGAAACTTGTACGCGTAGGGGCGGGTCATCCACTTGGTTTGGAAGCAGCACCAGTGGATTGGAGCGCACGCCAGCTTCCATACTCGGAGCAGCAGTGGACTATGACATTAATTGCCAGGTGATTCCCGGGCGCAAGGATTGTGAGTGGTTTTAAACCCTTGCAGTGTGGGGGTGGAGTCACACTGCTAAAGTAGATTTGAATCTTTCAGAGAGTTAACCTTTAAATAGGGTGATTGGCATCTAAACCAGTGCCAGACATGCATGCTCATTAAAGCGCATGAGCATGCACAGACTATGGGATGCAATATGTGCACACTTAGGCCTTCTGGCACAGCAGTGCATCCAACCTTCCTGACAACCTCAGTGCTATGGTTCTAAATTGTGTTTCCGGAGTTTTGGGTGTTTCAAACTATTTTAAAGATGTTTGCTTTTTGCATAGTCAATGAAACAGCTGACAGGTAAGGTGAGGCCCCCTGTGAGGTTCCACCCTACCTGAAATCTCAAGGTCATAGTCCCAGAGGGACAAAAAGCCTGACATTTCTAACTCAGAGTTCCAGAGGGACATAAGAAACTGCTAGTGAAACATAGTTTTTTGTGGAGTAAACTTTTACAATACAAAATAAGTAGGTGCCTCTAGATATTAATTGACCTTCTCTCAAATACTCATTCTTAAAGTGTTTTTCTTTAATGCAGCCTAGAGTGATCTGGATGAAAAATAAAATGGAGATTAGAGATGATCCAAAATTCCTCATGAAACATAATCAAGGAGTTCTTACCCTGAATATCCGCAAACCAAGCCCATTTGATGGTGGAACCTATACCTGCAAAGCCATCAACGAGCTGGGTGAAGCTGAAGTGGACTGTAGATTGGAAGTCAGAGGTAACTTATGCAATTATTTTATTGCTTAGCTTAAAAATGCCAGTATATTGTAATGGTCAGGGGATCAGGGATATTCGAAAAACTGTTTTAATTTTACCAAACAGGGAAAAATAACGTTTATGTCAGTAAAAAATTGAATAAAAAATTTGCAGTACATTTTTGTCATACATTCAATTTTTTTTTCCATTTGTGGACTGACAACACCTGGCTCAGTTTTCTTTTGCCAAGCTACTTAAACCAACCTACTCTTGCATGTCCACAACATAAGAGCTAATCATTTTCTAGTCACAAGGTAAGGATGGAGGGCTAATTACTCTTCTTGAAATAACACAGGAAGTGAGTACTGTTCACAGGACAGCTCTGAATTGTTAACAAGATCAACATTGATTTTTTGCAGATAGTATTAGCCAACACCCCCAAATTACTATTATTTTGCAGCTTTTAATATATTGACTGTGGTGGCTACATTCGTTTTCGCTTTTCTTTTCTTTATTTTCACCTGGTGATCAAGAAAGTCAACTTCCTTTAACAGACCAAGCTGTCCACCAAAATTGTAAGAGGGTTGAGATTAACCATTTAACACTGACAGGGGTGCTTATAATCAGTTTTTATTCATTTACAATATTTCCCAAAAGTAGTGAGTGCACAGCTTGTATAACAGTGTAAATTTGCTGTCCCCTCAAAACTCAACACACAGCCATGAATGTCTAAAACCGCTGACAACAAAAGTGAGTACACCCTTAAGTGAAAAGGTCCAAATTATGCCCAATTAGCCATTTTCCCTCCTCGGTGTCATGTGACTCCTTAGTGTTACAAGGTCTCAGGTGTGAATGGGGAGCAGGTGTGTTAAAGTTGGTGTTATCACTCTCACTCTCTCATACTCGTCACTGGAAGTTCAATATGGCAAATAACTCTCTGAGGATCTGAAAAACAAATTGTTGCTCTACATAAAGATGGCCTAGGCTATAAGAACATTGTCAAGACCCTGAAACTGTGCTGCAGCGTAGTGACCAAGACCATACAGCGGTTTAACAGGACAGGTTCCACTCAGAACAGGCTTCTCCATGATCGACCAAAGAGGTTGAGTGCACATGCTCAGCATCATATCCAGAGGTTGTCTTTAGGAAACATATGTATGAGTGCCGCCAGCATTCCTGCAGGGGTTGAAGGGGTGGGGGGTCAGCCTGTCAGTGCTCAGATCATACGCAGCACACTGCATCAAATTAGTCTGCATGGCTGTCGTCCCAGAAGGAAGCCTCTTCTAAAGATGATGCACAAGAAAGCCTGCAGTTTGCTGAAGACAAGGAAACTAAGGACATGGATTACTGGAGCCATGTCCTGTGGTCTAATAAGACCAAGATAAACGTATTTGGTTCAAATCATGTCAAGCGTGTGTGGCAGCAACCAGGTGAGGAGTACAAAGACAAGTGTGTCTTGCCTACAGTCAAGCACGGTGGTGGGAGTGTCATGGTCTGGGGCTGCATGAGTGCTGCCAGAACTGGGGAGCTACAGTTCATCGAAGGAACCAGGAATGCCAACATGTATTGTGACATACTGAAGCAGAGCATGATCCCCTCCCTTGGGAGACTGTGCCGCAGGGCAGTACTCCAACATGATAACAACCCCCAAACACACCTCCAAGATGACCACTGCCTTGCTAAAGAAGCTGAGGGTAAAGGTGATGGACTGGCCTAGCATGTCTCCAGACCTAAATCCTATTGAGCATCTGTGGGGCATCCTCAAATAGAAAGTGGAGGAGCGCAAGGTCTCTAATATCCACCAGCTCTGTGATGTCGTCATAAAGAAGTGGAAGAGGACTCCAGTGGCAACTTGTGAATCTCTGGTGAACTCCATCCCCAAGAGGGTTAAGGCAGTGCTGGAAAATAATGGTGGCCACACAAAATATTGACACTTTGGGCCCCATTTGGAAATTTTTACTTAGGGGTGTATTCACTTTTGTGTGTTAAGTTATTTTGAGGGGACAGCAAATGTACACTGTTATATAAGCTGTACACTCACTACTTTACATTGTAGTAAAGTGTAATTTTTTCAGTGTTGTCACATGAAAAGATATAATAAAATATTTACAAAAATGTGAGGGGTGTACTCACTTTTGTGAGATACTGTATGTAAAACCTTTATCCCAATAGGAAAAAAAAAATACTGTAACTGCTTAAAAAAGTGTTAGCTGGAGTTTGGCTATAATTCGTTAGTCAAGTCCATCTAATTATGTTGCTATCCAAAGGTGTTTCTGTTGCTCCGGAATCCAGAGTGGAAACACCCTAAAGCCTCATACACACGATCGGACTTTGTACAAACTTTCCGGTGGATTTTTGTACGAAGGGCGTCAGCCGTGAACTTGTATTGCATACACACAGCAGGACTTTTTCTGCCAACTTTTACCAAATCACGTGGTTTTTCTGCTCTTTACCGCCACCTTTGGTCAAATTCTGTATTCTTGTCTGAACTTTTGCATTGGTTCTTAGCATGCGTGTTTGTACATTGTACAAAAGTCCTATGGTTTTCTGTACACACGATCGGACTTTGCTCCATCAGACTTTTGTTGCCAGAAAGTTTGTACGTTCACACAGTCAACAAAAGTCTGATGAAAAACAAAAAAGTTTGTCCAATGGAGCATACACACGGTCAGATGTTGCCTTAAAACAGCTAATTTGCATGTTTGTTGTCAAAAAGTCAGATCATGTGTATGGGCCTTTAGAAAGGAAGTGTGTTACTGGCCAGATCACTAGGTGAAAATAAATAAAATGAACACTAAAAAATGAAAGCTAATGTAGTCACCACTTTTAAGGATTGGTAAACTACCATATAGCAAATGTTTGTTTTTAGATTTAATACCGCAAAAAAAACTAAAAGGAATTGGGCACCAAAAACAAAATTCAATTCAAGTCAAATGTGTATGTGTTTGAAAAGAGTTCATACAAGTGTGTTAACTACATTTTTTTTATTTCTCAATGCAGTTCCCCAATAATCCCATCCTGGATTGATAAGCAGTTCCGGTAAGTATTGTTCATACTACAAGAAAGACTGCAAATAAAGCTGGCTAATGGCTATAGACAATAACGGTCTGGCCTACATGTGCTATCCAAAGTTTTAGGAGGGGGGGGGGGTACTTGCAGACAGTCTTAGTGCAGAATTATCAATAAAGAAAGGACAGGTTTTTCTAATATATCTGATCATTCTGGCTCCAGAAAATCCTATTCATGGCTGTTGGGAACTACACAACGGGCTTTAGATCTCTGCTTGATCCATGCACAAATAATCAGGAGGATGGCATCCTAAATCTATGAGAACATTACGTTTTGTGTGTAACTTATAGGGGTTACCTACTCAAATGTTGGGTACATAGTGTACCCAGTGTTCAGGTACATGTTTCCTTTGCTGGCCCCTGACTTTAGTGTCTTCCTAAAAAGGGGGATCAGGTCAATAAAAATATTACAAAAAGTAAATTGTACAGCATCAATGCTGACAGGCAGCCCACCCACTGTGATGCAAAGCTATCATGTAACAAGCTTGATACAGCCATTAACACGTAAAAGAAACAGATGTACTGCAATTCAAGCTGAAGTCCAGGCAAACAGCTAAATGTGCAATCGAAGTACATATACTGTACAGCTCCCAGCTGTCCCTGATTTCGAGGGACTGTCCCTCATTTTGAACAAAGTCACTCTGTCCCTCTTTCCTCCTGATTTGTCCCTAATTTTTGATCTGATTTATATACTGTAGTTGTATATAAAATGCCCTATTTATCGATCAAAAATTGTTTTACAGTGCTAAACCTTTCATCCAATTTCTAATTTGCTGCATTTGTAAATTCCAAAATCCATAATTATGGCATAGTAGTGGTAAAAAAAGACAGAGGATGTGTTCTACAAAGTAAAGACAGATTCAGTGATGATTCAGGGTGAAGTGATACTAGTAGTATTTAAAACAACATATAAGGATCTATTAATATGTCCAGTCTCATTTCCTCAATACTTAACTAGACAAGAATTATGCCAGCTTTTTATAGCCTCTTTCCCTACCTGCAGCCTCCTAGGACACATCACACATCCCAGGAGGCTGCCGGGGTCACAGTGTTGCCCTGCCATGCACATGCACAGTGGGGAGCCAGCTGTGAGACTTCAGGAAGTCACAGCTGGCTCCCATATCCTAGATGAGCGAAGGCCAGGAAGCAAAGGATCAGCACTGAGGAAGACAGCGCTGGGTGTCGCTGGGTGTCGTTGGCTGTCTATAGCAGCTACTATAGTTTGCTGCTAACTTTTATTTTTATTTTTACAAAATAAAGTTTATTTTTAACAGCTCAGTAATGACTGACTTACTGATGGATGTCCTTCTGAAAATGTAGCACACTTGTCAAAAATGTGAAACATGAATACTCATGGATTTTGGTTTGGGATGTTTGTTTTTTACTGCACAGATTCTATTGCAGGAAAAATTATGACAGTACAAAAAATAAAAAATGAAGGGTCAGCATGGCGGTAAGGGTTGCAGGAAGGGTTAAGTATAGTGTGAGGGGATTTTACTATTCAAAGGGAACCCTGTTGTGAAACTTCCATCACTGATGAACTGAAAGCTAATACATTTACAAAAATATGTACTGTAAATAAGTTTCACAAATTTTTTCCTTTTCTTTACATTTTGCAGCTGGAGGTCTGAATGGGCTATACCTGGGTCTTTCATTTAAAACTGCAAAGAAAAAAAAAGAAATCTGTCTTCATCATGTGTTTTGTGGTGTCCTATATTATTACTAATGTATGTTGTGTATTTTTAAATATGCACTTCTTAGTATATGTGAACAATTTGCATCTTTGTTCTTGTTAACTGTTGTTGCACTTTTCTTATGTAATATGTGTCCCTTTGTCGGCTCATCATTATGTGTGCTAAAAAACTGATTCTGTATGTCCTGTATAGAGGTCCTTGTTAATGTTTAAATCACTGTATGCCATAATCTAAAAAGCATGCTTGGTGAACTTCGGATGGCAAAAATGCAATTATTTGGGGTCAAGGACTAAGGTTCAGACCCACTTGTCTTACTATTTATGTTGCTCACAGGTTACTTGTAAGTAAAACTGTCTCAGAAAAAGCTTAAAAAAGAAAATGCTTGGGACTAAACTTTTTTAGGGTATTGCTTAAATTATTGGAGAGAGTAAGAGCATTAAAGTGGCCCTTTCATCCTTTATTTCTTTTCTTTTTCATTCCCTCCCCTCAATTACACACTTGCTAGAAATGTTTTGTTACCTGTGAATTGTTTACTATTGCCACCACCCTCTCACGTCCTATAAATTAGATACCTTCAGCTGCCCGCAGCCTCCTGGGATTTTCATATCAAACATCCCTGGGGGCTGCAGTTTGGTAAGTCAGCCGAGGTATGAGACTTTGCGCCTGCATTAGATGTCAGCTATTCAAGTGCAAAAACTTGCAATAATTCTGTACTTACTGACCGGCTCCCTCCTGGAATGTGAAATGTGAAAATCCCAGGAGGCTGCGGGAAGATGGAGGTATGTCACTCTAGGGAGGTGGGAAAGTGGATAGGCAATATCAAACAATTTACAGGTCGCACAAACTAAAAACTCTTAGCACATGTATAATAGGGTGGTAGGGAGGAAGGAGGGAGAGAATAGAAAAATCTACAGTAAAATTTAAAATACTCTGTTTTATTGCATACGGTTAAAACCTTGATGATATTATTGTATTCCCTGTAAGGCAAAAAATTATCAAACTGTGCTAAGTTTTAAAATTGTAAATGGCCTGCCTGAAAACAGACGCAAGTGTGATATTACCTTTTTAGATTGCAAAGTTTCATGAATATCAGTATCTGATTTAGGGGTCCATTTGTAAAGCAGCACTATGGCCTAACACTGTGGTGTGCTTTGCACTCTGCTTGCTTCAGAAGGTAGAGCCTGGTCACATGACCTGTCAAAAACATGTGGCTGACCTCTTCTCCAATCAGAGAGTTCTCTTTGCAGTGCTACGTAGACAGAACTCTGTGTCATACTGCAGGCTCTACACCATGGGCCAAGGTGTGGAGTAACCTTGTAATCAATATGTGTATTTTCGCAACAATTATTGGGCATTAAATGGGGGCGCAATGCAGTATAATGGGGTTGAATGGGGTACAATGCAGTGTAATATAGAACTTTACACAGGATGCCAGCATCAAAGTGATTGATCTGATTGGAAATTTTCTTGTGAGTCCTACATGTTCTCTTTTCCTTTTACAAAAATAAGCTGGTCTAAGTCACAGCCTGTTGGGTGATAAAATGTTTATGTGTCTCTATTTGAATTGCTAATCTGCAAGTCGGCAAATAAAGTTAAAACTATAGAGCTGAATTAGGGATATGCTAACCCATTAAAAATGCAAAATGTAGTCCAACTCATATATAAGACTGCTGGTTTGCTTCATCCTGATTATTTGGTATATATACTTATAGGCAGGTCTGCAAGTCTTTATTATTCCAACTAATGACAAGTCAAGGATGATAAACCGATCCTGACATGTCAATTTTTTTCCCCTAAAATGAAGTGAGGGATAATGGGATGTTGTAAAGCTATATGCACATCATTATTTATTTATTTAGTATGTTATTGTGTGTTGTATATGACTATGGTGTATTTAAGAAGAGAGAAAAATGCAATGTGCTTCGAATAACCTTTCAAATGTTGATAGCAAAGTAGCATGTACAAAGTGGTAGTAAAAGAAAACTGATATTCAAGCTGAAGATTAATAGATGTGATGGGTAGACTGTATTCCTTTAACAATCCTACCTAGTTGTTTGCACAGGCCTGAGTACAGGGTCAGAAAGGGCCACAATCTTTTGACATTGGCTGCATAGATAAAGATTTCTACACTACACTTGCACTCTTGTTATGATTTGTGGACTAGTTTAGATTGTGATAGTACTGCCATAGTGAAAGTACAACTCCAGCCACAATCTCTAGGTTTTGGATAGAGTGGGGAGCTGTTACAATCCCAGAGTCATTTTTTTTCCTTTTTTGTCTGTGATCCCATTGGGGAGATTCCCCCCTTACTACTTGTTCAGGTGGCAAAGACTTGAGTGGACAGGAAATTATGAAAAATCTTAAGAATGTGTTCACCAAGGAACAACAAAACATTTTTTAGTGGGTTTAGCCAGGAAAAGTTAGGACCACTGTCAATTTTTTTTTCTGCCTGTGTTTTCTTGTCCCAGTGACTACCATAGCCCTAATTTCTTGTCCTGGTGTCACGGGGAATAGCAGCCAGTGGAAAGCTCTCCTGAGCAATAAAGATGGACACAATTTTTAACCCTTCCTTATCCAAAAAAACTGAAAAAAGTTTGCCTATAGCTTTACTTCTGTTAAACATGTCCAAATTTGTATTATTATTTTTAGATGTGAAGACAGTGGTATTGTAATACATATGAATTTTCTAATCTCAAATATGTTAGTATGTAGTATATATTCTCTGGATAAAGTGAAAGAGTCTCTTTAAACCCTAGCACCCAATTTACGGATACTTATCATTACAGAGTTCCCCCATAGCTTGTTCTTATGCTGCAGCCACCCCAATATACCTGTTGCTTCTGTATGGGGAATCATGTGGCCTCCTCCTGTGTTGCTGTGCTGGAACCTGAGCAGCCAGTCGCTAGGTTCAAACATTGTCACACGATGAAGAAGGTGACTTGATCAACCAACCCTGTGTAATCCCTGGGCCTGTGCCAATAACCACTTTTCTGGGACTCTTAATGACAAATGGGTTTTATTGGAACTGTGTTCCTTGAATCAGAATGAACACAATAAATTGAGCAACCAAAGTTCTGCATTGAGACCTCACCACACATGCAAATTATTTTAGGAAATATTGTATTATTTGTGGCAGCTTCCAGCTGTTATTTGTTTGAAGTGCTTTGTTAATAGAATAATATTCTTCACAGGATAAGACAAAAGATTTACTTTCATATGAGATGTTCATTCTTAGTCATGTAATGTTACTGCTTGATTGCTATGCATAAATGACACTGCATGAGGTAAAATGTCAACTTTGCAAAGGGTTTTATTTTGTTCTACAAGGGCAACATGCAAGCAAATAAGCAAAGAGCATCAGTGCAGAAATAACTAACAAGCAACAATGTGATCTAACAAAAAAAGATTGTGCCCATCATCAGAATTAGACAACCGCTGCTCATTAACTGGAGTTACTACACATTTCATGAATGATTTTACCAGTTTGAACTAAAAGTGTTTGTGTTTTCAATGTTGTCTGAAAATAAAAAGTTACTACGTAAAAAATAATCGTTAGAGTGATTTTTTTATATTCAGTGAAACAACGTATCAGTTCCACCCAGTACAATTATTGTTTAACGCTACAATAAAAAACATAGAAGCTGTGGGTTAGTTGAAAGTATTAATGCTGCCCTTTTAGGCAGTGCCTGGGTTACAAACAAGATAGGTTCTGTAGGTTCGTTCTTAAGTTGAATTTGTATGTAAGTTGGAACAGGTATATTTTTTAAGTGAAATTCCAGTCAAATTATTTTATTTTTTAAGTTTTGGATAGCTAGCATAGGGAAGGGTTAACACCCTTGTAATATTTGTTTTGCTGTCTGTGCCCAGTTTCAGAAGATTTCATCTCATGCATGCATACTAGGAGGTGAACAGCTGGGGGAGTCAATGGTGGAGAAGGATCTGGGGTTTTGGTAGATCATAAGCTTAATAATAGCATGCAATGCCAAGCTGCAGTTTCCAAAGTAAGCAAAATTCTTTCTTGTATTGAGAGAGGTATGGACTGCAGAGAGAGAGAGAGAGAGAGAGAGAGAGATAATTTTGCCCCTGTACAAATCATTAGTAAGGCCTCATCTGGAATATGCAGTTCAGTTTTGGGCACCAGTTCGCAAAAAGGATATCGGGGAACTGGAGAAGGTGCAGAGAAGGGCAACCAAACTGATAAGAGGCATGGAGGAGCTCAGCTATGAGGAGAAATTAGAGGAACTGAATTTATTCTCTCTTGAGAAGAGGAGATTAAGGGGGGGGGGGGTATGATCACCATGTATAAATACATAAGTGGTCCATATAGTGAACTTGGTGTTGAGTTATTTACTTTAAGGTCATCACAGAGGACAAGGGGCACTCTTTACATCTGGAGGATGAAGAGATTTCATCACCAAATATGGAAAGGCTTCTTCACAGTAAAAGCTGTGAAAATGTGGAATAGATTCCCTCATGAGGTAGTTATGGCCAGCCCAGTAGATTGTTTTAAGAAAGGCCTGGATTCTTTCCTAGATAGACATAATATAACTGGGTACTAATATTTACAGGTAAAGTTGATCCCTCTTGGGGATCAGGAAGGATTTTTTTCCCCTGCTGGAACAAACTAGATCATGCTTAAGCACTTCATGGTTAAGCACTTCAGCTTCTGCACTTGTATGTACTTTATGTACCGGGGCAATCTGTATATTTTTTCCTTGGGCCTGTTTTTAGCGTTCATTGCTTTCACTGTTTAAGATAACAAAGCAATAGGTGTATTGTTTTTTTCAGGACAAAAATAGTGTTACTGTAGATAAAAAGTACAGATTTTATTCTATAATTTTTCCTTTATTTTGCTTTAATAAAATTTACTTTTTTTTTTTTGTTTAGGACAGCAAAAAAAAAAAAAAAAAAAAAAAACTACCAAACACAATGAATACAATTAAGTAAATGAAAAGCTTGAAATATTAATTGTTTAAAAATAGAAATGGGAATAATAGCAGAAAAAAATAATAGCTTAGTAAAGAAGGGAGACAGAGTTCTTTATGACTAATTAGGGTTAAACAGGAACAAAAAAAATACATATTACATATTTTCCTCTTTCCAGCCTGTGGAGAGCGAAGCTCAGATAAATTGAAAATTTTATATTAAAACAATATTAAAACCAAAACCAAACATGTAATATAGTGCAGTCTTCCAATCCATAGATGTGGTGGCTGCATTAGTTTTATTTATTTTTAGGCATTTTTTCTTTACTAACATCAAAACATAAATACAAGAGTAATAGCAGGTAATCAGATTCACAGAAATGCTCAGAGGTAACGTTATATGACACAATCTAAAAGAAAAACAATAGATAACGACGTTAGGGGGCACAGGTCATGCTAATAGGGTTTAACAACATCCTTATTGTTTGGGAAATGTGAAATCATCCTTCTTTTTCCTTGTTTTGCAGTCTGTACAGTTAAAAAGTATTTCTAGTAGACTCCATAATGCCTCCAATAATTCATTCTAGCATTGGTATTTACTATGATTTATGAATTATGATACAACACAAGAAACAGAGCTTGTAGAAAAGGGTGCCATCTTTTAAGTATTCCTAGGGCAGAATCATGTTGAGTTATGCCCATGCTTGACAATAAGAGCTGCTTGTTATGCTTGTTATGCTGCTTGTTATGCTCACTGTGGAACCTAAGGGGTTAATCCTTCACATTGTGTAAAAATGCTGTTAAATCCTGTCTTCTCTGATCCTCCTCTCCTTCCACTGTCCCCTAATAATTTCACACACAGAGTCTATGGAGTCAGGCTGCACATGCTCAGTTTGGTGTGTTTTTTTTTTCTTGGGAGTGTGCATGTGATCAGCACAGGGCCAATCAGCACTGTCCAGACAGAACGTCAGGAGAGGGTCTCGCAGTCTCATAGGACAGTCATGAGACACTCCTTGTACAAGCTTTAACCAGTGCTTGGCTGGACACTGATAGATGTCACACAAGACTGCTCTAACTGCTGATGAGAAAAGGTATTTAGCAGTTTATATTTACTAAAATAATTTAATTTCCACATTGTGTGGGAGACCAGATAAATTGAATACAAGGTCCTGGGTTTAGTAACACTTTAGGTCCACCCTATAGCAGTTTTACTGCTACAGGATGGCACCTGAGTGCCTGATCACATATATGTACGTGACTCGCCACTTCAGGATATGGGGCTCGCATCCGCATTGATTACACAAAGCGGAAGCTGATCGTCCAGTGGGTACTCAATGTCTTCCGGCACCCGCCGATAGACAGAGATACAGAACTGTGATCTGCCTATGTAAACATGGCAGATCACCGTTCTGACAGGAAGGAAGGGATGGAATTTTAATATATTCCATCTCTGCAACTAGTAAAAGCACCTCACACAGCATAGTAAAACACTAGCTAGGCACACATTTAACCCTTTGATCTGCCTAGATGTTTAACCCCTTCCCAGCCAGTGTCATTAGTACAGTGACAGTGAATATTTTTAGCACCGGTCACTGTATTAGTGTCACTGGTCCTCAAAAAGTGTCAAAAGTGTCAGAATATCCACTGCAATATTGCAGTCCCACTATAAGTCGCTAATCGCTGTAATTTCTAGTAATATATACATAAAAATATCCCATTGTTTGAAGAGGCTCTAACTTTTGTGCAAACCAAATAATATACGCTTATTGGGATTTTTTTTACCAAGCATATGTAGCAGAATTCACATTGGCATAAATTTATGAAGAAATTTGATTTTTTTTCCTTTTTTTTTAAATTGAATAGGTTTTATAGCAGAAAGTAAAAAAATATTGTTTTTTGGGGGTTTTTTTATAGCGCAAAAAAATAAAGGACTCTATTTGTGGGGAAAAAAGAACATACATTTTATTTGGACACAGCATTGCATGACCGTGCAATTATCAGTTAAAGTAACGCGGTGTAGAATCGCAAAAAATGGCCTGGTCATGAAGGGGGGGGTAAATCTTTTACATAAAATAGGAAAGTAACAGAATCTTCTTCTCAATTCTTGCTGTGCTGTCACAGGCTGTCAGAGGAACAGGAAGTGAGGAGAAATCTCCCCAATGGGCTCCCAGACTGTAAAAAATAAAAGCAAAATCTGAATTTCATGATGATCTAAAACTTAAAAAAAGTTGTGCTCTCCAATGAATAATAATAATAATAGGGAATAATATTGATTGGGGAATAATAAGGAATACAGGCTTTTTATTAAAAGGCAGAGTTGTGTTGCATTCTAGGGATTGTATTACATATAGTGTAATATAATTTAATTACATATAGTGTAGTTACATAAATATAAGTACGAGCCAATTATATGAACTGTTCTGTGTAAATTTTTTTAGAAATCTCACGTAACTTTCCCTGCTTTATAATACCTAGCTACAAAGCACAGATGTTGCTACATCGTAAAATATACAGTATGACCTTTCAGACAGGAACTGGTTAGTTTGCTGAATGCAAAGATCGCTGACTCCATACTCTCTGCCTAACATGACACCTCTCAGGTCCTCAGCCAGGGGGTATCACTGTTTGCAGCTGTTCTCTACTGTTCGTGAACTGTTAGCCTAACTACACCAGACCACAATTTTTTATACCACTGCTAATCTCTGTCATCATGTTACACTCCAGTTTATATTTCATGCTCTTTTTACAAGCGAAGCACACAGTATATTTCTCATTCAATAAGGGCAAAGAGAAACATAAAAATTACAGCAATCAATGACAGCCAATAAAAACTACCTTTTACTGATCATTTTCATTGGAAATCTGGTTACCATGGGTTACTAAATTTTGCATGCCATCATTGTTAAAATGAGACTCAGGGAGTTATGTAATACAATTTTAGTAACAGAATATTCATGATAGTTGTAGCGCTACAACCGTAGGAGACACTGTAAATGTAACCAGTTCTTCCACAGAGTTAGTGCAGAGGCAGTCAGGCACACAGCAAAAGCCTATCCATTCTGGCTCAATAATCAGTCTAGTCTGCCTTTTTAGAGTTTTTATTGTTGAAGTACTTGGGTGGGGTTTACCATACTTTGGGATACTCCAGATTCACTGAATATTTACAGGAGGACACTTCACTTTCCTAAGTTTCTCCAAGCAGTCTTCATGTGGGAGCAAGTGCATATGGCAAAACTGAGTCCCTTTTTTAGAACCTATCCAAGGCAGAAATACTACTGGCTTCTCCACCCAAGAGATTTAGCGCACAATCACAAGAACCCTGAACCCAGTTCAGTACTCACAATGTCACAAGATCACCAGATGCCTCCTTCCAATATCCACAGGACACTCTTCAGTGAGGGAGACGTTAATGCTCACTATGCCACAGGACAACCAGGCTCCTAATCTACACCGTGCACTTACCAGACAAGGGTTCCCAGATAAGTATTCTCTTCACTAGCTTTTCGAAAATATAAAGATAAGCTATGGGTGGTACCTCGTCCTAGGGAATATACAAAGAAAAAAAGGAACAAGAGGGGGTTTAGCCAACCTGACGGACTATCTCTGCACCTGAACAAACATGGATATTCCGTAATCAATATTTCATTGGTTTATTTAGAAAACATACAAAACAATATACAAATATACATCACAAAAAGTGAAAAACAAAAAGAAATTATTTACAACAGTTTGGCCATCGAGTATCGGATATACATTAGGACCTAAAAGATTCCATAATTATGTTTTACTTGCTGGTCAGTTGACGGTTGACGCGTTTCGCTTTTAGCTTCATCAGAACCGTAGTACAGCAATTTTTATATCTAAATATAGTTGTAAAACAAGAAAAATTGAGAATTATTCATCAATGGGCAAATAGTTGCTCCAATATGTCCCATCAGTAACATGATCATCACCAGTCTAGCCCGCGATCTAATTAGTAAGTAGATTGCCTACCTTCTAGGTATACCCTATTGGTTATAAGATACTCAATTTGTGGCAATTCACATTTTCATTTTTAAAAGCAATTTCCTGGAAGGTAGAAGTGAACGTCAGTTTCGGAAGGAATTTCCTTACACCTGCAGATGGTAGAAGAGAAGCCAAGAGGGCAACAGAAAAACAAGAACAATGAGAAAAAAAAAAAAAAGGGGGAAAAGACAGGGGAGAAGAGGAGGGGAGATTTATATCTATTTTATAATTTATCATTATTCAGAATGTTATATCCATATTATGGGAAATAAAGCTTATATTAGGAAGGTTGAATCCTACCTGGGTTCAAGAGGGTCAGAAAAAGTCCCTGTACATTATAGAGAGACCGTATCTGCGTCCCCCAATATTAGAAGAACCTAATGAACAGGGTAAGGGTAATTATAAATAATGATGACCATTTTAAAAAGCCCAATCCTCGAATTGCTACTTCTAGATAGTAAAAAATGAAAGCCTATACCTGTTAATGTCCGGTGTAGGTCATATGGGAAGGGCGGCCTTAGAGCCCTATTGGAGGGCAGCCCCCAGGGGTTGGATAATCCAACGCTGAGTCTGGTAAAGTAGCAAGCAAAAAGTTTGGTAGGTAAATCGTTAAGAGAGTTGGGGCTGGTAATTATATAGTATCATGTCTATAGAGTCTGGGTACGCCATATAGATTAAAAACTTACCTAGGAGATGGCGCTAGAGCATAAGCAGCCTTCCCAGTGCCTTCTCTGCAGACTACTGAGTGAGTACTGCTTAAATAGCCTATTTTCCCGCCGAAATCAGGGCGGAAATTAGTTTGAGTGTCATTTGAATCAGCTGGAGCTGAGGGGTTGGCCCGTCTAGGCAAGTGTTGGTCAGTTTCAAAGACTCAGCAAGTGGACATTAGTAATAGTGCATACAAATACCAGATAGACCTGTTAAATCAGCTTCCATAAGGGCCATGTCGCATTGCAATTGATCGGGAGAAATTCCAAAGAGGAGAAGATAATCTAATCTATATTAGTTAACTCCATTTATGACCATCAATCCAGCAGAGTGAATTAAAATAGAATACGAGGTTGAAAAATAGGATGGAAATAAAAATAGAAATAAAAATAAAAGGAGCAAAGAAAATAAGAAAAGATAATAAAGATAAGTATGAATTAAAATAGAATATAAAATAGAAGAGTAGGATGTGGATAAAAATATAAAAAAAAAATAAATAGAAAAAATGTAAAAAAAAAAAAAAATATTATATAAAAAAAATAAAATAAAATATAATATAAAAAAAATAAATAAAAAATTATAAAAAATAATATAAAAAAAAAAGGACGGGATAGTTTTGCAGTTGTTGTTCATTGCCAATGGCTTTACTTTTCAGGCAGTATTACATGTAAAGAGAGAGAGAGAGAAATGGAGGGGGGCCGGTGACCGGTCTCTCCGGAACCACCACCGCTACTCCACCACCGTGGGGGGTAAAAATAGGGGCAGATAAGACTGTCCCCTTTCCCCCCAAATATCATCCATACCGGAGAGAACCTGATCCACAGCACCCCTCACCTTCCACCTCTGGGCATGTGTGTATGGAAAAACCGACTGGCGTTCCTATAATTGTCAAACGTACAGGTAATTATATTGTATCTCGTTGGGGCATCTTAAAGACAAGCATATTAAGGTGGGACATAGAGCAGGTATGGCCCAATGTGATTGAACATCTCATATATCCACATGTATATACTACTTCCTTTATTTAAAAAAAGAAAGGGAAGACGCCAAACTGTATAGTATTTACATACATATAATAACTATATTTCAACAGTAAAGTTGTACATAGGGGTTCTTGTGTTTACATTCTTATCAAAATTCTGTCCACATATTTCAAACAGACAACATACATTTGCCATTTATTTACATTGGGCATATAGTAAAATTCAGATGTTATTGAGAAGTAGAATTTACTGGTCTATTATAGAAAGGGGCGGAAGCTGAGTGAGTCATTGAGGCCAGGGGCTTGCGTGGCATTTAATTTAAAAATCCACCTGGCCTCTCGTTGTAGTAATTTTTGATCAATGTTCCCCCCTCTGGGGTCCTCATTGACTTTTTCCAAAGCTGTGAAGCATACTATTGAGGTATCATTTTTATGATATAAGGAGACATGCCTACCTATTGGAGTGTATAGGAGATTCTTTCTAATGTAATAGACGTGATCATAAATTCTCCTCCAAAAATTTCTAAACGTCTTTCCGACGTAGAATGCTCCACATTTACAAAAGGCTATGTATATTATTCCCTTAGTCTGGCAATTGGCTGTAAATTTGATATTGTGGGTATCGCCATTAGGATGGCGGAAAGAAGTACCCTCCAATATCCAGTCACAATATTCACATTTGTGACATTTATACATTCCGGGGGGGTCCATAGCCGTCTCCAGGGATCCCTGGAAGTGGGTATGTACCAATCGGTCCTTTAAGGATTGACACTTTTTATAGGTAATTTGGGGGGTCTCTCTAATGTATTTTTTCACGATTTTGTCTCCCGTGAGTAGGTGCCAATGTTTACCTATGATCTTTCTTATATCCTCATGGTTATTCGAGTATGTGGTAATCACTCTCGTCATGTTTTGCTCACTCTTATTCTGTCGCTCTCCAAATAGAAGATCCGTTCTTTCTTTGTCTATTGCCTTTTTAAAGGCTTTTTTGAGAATGGTTTTACTATAACCTCTGACTGATAGGCGTTCTCTGAGGAGGTTGGCTTCTGTTCTAAAGGTAGTTTCTGTAGAACAATTTCTTTTTAAGCGCAGGTATTGGGAATATGGGATACTCCTGATCAAAGATTGGGGATGGGAGCTGTTTGCATGGAGGATTGTGTTCCCTGCAGTCTTTTTTCTATATAATGAGGTGGTAATATACCCATCCTCATGTTTTATTATCGTTAGATCAAGAAAAGGTAGGGTTCCTGAACTATATTCCATTGTAAACTTTAAATTAAAGTCATTAACAGATATCAGTTCCATAAATTTTTTGAGATCCTCCAGACTTGCATCCCAGAACATAAATATGTCATCGATGTATCTGTGCCAGCATAAAATGCTGGACAGATACATCGACACATTGGGACTGGAAAAGAGAGAGCGCTCCCACCCCCCCCAGGTACAAGTTGGCGTAGGATGGGGCACAACATGTCCCCATCGCTACGCCCTGCACCTGGAGGTAGTGGGAGCCATCAAAGGAAAACACATTCTTAGTGAGAATGTGTGTCAATAATTCCAAAACGAATAGGTTATAGGGTCTTCTTATTGGATCACTTTCCTCAAAAAAGCCCCTAATTATTTGCACTCCCAGATTGTGTGGAATACTGCAATAGAGGGCCTCTACGTCGATGGCAACCAGATAACAGTTTGGGGGAACCTTTTTATTGTGCAAGACCCTTAGCAATGCCAGGTTATCTTCAAGGTATGATGGTAGCTGTAAAACATACGGGCGTAGAAATGCATCTACCAATCTACTGCCTTTTTCTGTTTTTGCCCCTATTCCCGATATGATCGGGCGTCCCAGGGGTTTTTTAATGTTTTTATGCGTTTTCGAAAGTGAATAGAAAGACGGAATCCTCGGAAATGTCGTTTTAAGAGCTTCAAAGATATCTTTATCAATGACTCCTTTGTTAAAGGCCTGTGTGATTAGGATCTCATAGTCCCCATTGAAAGATAATATCTTATCAAAGGGGATAATTTCATACCATTCTTTATTGGACAAAATGTCCAGACACATTTGTCTATATTGTCCTGTATCCATCACCACCACGTTTCCCCCTTTGTCGGCCATTTTGATTGTGATATCTTTGTTCTCTTGGAGTTGACGTACTGCAAGAGATTGCTGGGGGGTGAGATTTCTAGTTTTATTTCGTCCAAAGTCTAATTTTTTGATGTCATTGGTTGTTTGTTGGAGGAAAGTCCAGATACTTGGATTGGTCTTAAGGGATGGAAAATTGGTAGATTTACTTCACTAGCTTTAAATGTTGAATATTAGCAGTAGCCCCCCAGCTCTGCCACAGCTGGGACCTTGATCAATAATAGCTGGAATCGGGGCACCCCCACCCAGACTGTTGGATTTCCTGGCACAGGGAGAATAGACCCTGCTGCTCTAAATCTCTAAATATGTATATGCCTCCCCAGCCACCTTCTAAGCACACCTCCCAAGGAATTGGCTGGAGCACAATAAATAATGTGTATATATATGTATATATATATATATATATATATATATATATATATATATATACTGTGAATACTATATACAGTATCTCACAAAAGTGAGTACACCCCTCACATTTTAGTAAATATTTTATTATGTCTTTTCACGTGACAACACTGAACAAATGACACTTTGCTACAATGTAAAGTAGTGAGTGTACAGCTTGTATAACAGTGTACATTTGCTTTCCCCTAAAAATAACTCAACACACAGCCATTAATGTCTAAACCGCTGGCAACAAAAGTGAGTACACTCCGAAGTGAAAATGTCCAAATTGGGCCCAAATTGTCAATATTTTGTGTGGCCATCATTATTTTCGAGCACTGCCTTAACCCTCTTGGGCATGGAGTTCACCAGAGCTTCACAGGTTGCCACTGGAGTCTTTTTCCACTCCTCTTGACGACATCACGAAGCTGGTGGATGTTAGAGACCTTGCGCTCCTCCACCTTCCATTTGAGGATGGCCCACAGATGCTCAATAGGGTTTAGGATATTTCACAAAAAGCTGTCCTCTTTTACCTGATCACCAATTAGTGATTAATGTCTGAAACATCATGCTAGCAAAGACTCTGTTGCAGTGATGACATTCACTCTTATGATCAGCACTGTAATCATCCACTCACCCTCCCAGTACACCATACGTACGACCTTTACTGACTGACTGGATTTATTGGGAACTTTTCCCTTGGATAGCACATTAGTAATTCAGTATCAGATGTCTGTTTACGGTGACTGTGGTGTGAATGTGATGTGTGCAGCCGCGGCTTCCTTTGTTTTTTTATTGTTTTGACAACATTGTCATACTTTTAATGAGTCTGTGTTTACCGCACATCTGTAAACCCCTTCCCCCTTTTTTTCATTAATTAAAGTAGCTGGTAATCTTTTTGTAATTAATAATAAAGCGAGTTTTTGTATTAACTATAGTGTTCTGTGTTGGCCCTCTTAGGAGATCTTTACTCTCTTGTTTTTTCAATAGGGTTTAGGTCTGGAGACATGCTTGGCCAGTCCACCACCTTTACCCTTAGCTTCTTTAGCAAGGCAGTGGTAGTCTTGGATGTGTGTTGGGTGTCATTATCATGTTGGAATGCTGCCCTGCGGCTTAATCTCTGAAGGGAGAGGATCATGCTCTGCTTCAGTATGTCACAGTATATGTTGGCATTCATGGTTCCCTCAATGAACTGTAGCCCCCCAGTGCTGGCAGCACTCATGCAGCCCCAGACCATGACACTCCCACCACCATGCTTGACTGTAGGCAAAACACACTTGTCTTTGTACTCCTCACCTGGTTGCCACCACACACGCTTGACACCATCTGAACCAAATAAGTTTATTTTGGTCTCATCAGACCACAAGACATGGTTCCAGTAATCCATGTTCTTAGTCTGCTTGTCTTCATAAAACTGTTTGCGGGCTTTCTTGTGCATCATCTTTAGAAGAGGCTTCCTTCTGGGATGACAGCCATGCAGACCAATTTGATGCAGTGTGTGGTGTATGGTCTGAGCACTGACAGGCTGACCCCCCCACCCCTTCAACCTCTGAAACAATGCTGGCAGCACTCATACATCTATTTCCCAAAGACAACCTCTGGATATGACGCTGAGAACGTGCACTTAACTTCTTTGGTCGACCATGGTGAGGCCTGTTCTGGGTGGAACCTGTCCTGTTAAACTGCTGTATGGTCTTGGTCACCATGCTGCAGCTCAGTTTCAGGGTCTTGCCAATCTTCCTATAGCCTAGGCCCTCTTTATGTACAGCAACAATTCTTTTTTTCAGATCCCCAGAGAGTTCTTTGCCATGAGGTGCCATGTTGAACTTCCAGTGACCAGTATGAGAGAGTGAGAGCGATAACACCAAATGTAACACACCTGCTCCCCATTCACACCTGAGACCTTGTAACACTAACGAATCACATGACACCGGAAAGGGAAAATGGCTAATTGGGCCCAATTTGGACATTTTCACTTAGGGGTGTACTCCCTTTGTTTACCAGCGGTTTAGACATTAATGGCTGTGTGTTGAGTT
Source organism: Lithobates sylvaticus (assembly GCA_028564925.1). Classification (NCBI taxonomy): domain Eukaryota; kingdom Metazoa; phylum Chordata; class Amphibia; order Anura; family Ranidae; genus Lithobates; species Lithobates sylvaticus. Next base: position 138,232,776 of record CM053035.1, on the reverse strand, counting down.
ATTTTGAGGGGACAGCGAATTTACACTGTTATACAAGCTGTACACTCACTACTTTACATGGTAGCAAAGTGTAATTTCTTCAGTGTTGTCACATGAAAAGATATAATAAAATATTTACAAAAATTGGAGGGGTGTACTCACTTTTGTGAGATACTGTGTATATGTATATATATATATATTGTGGGAGAATTAGCTTGTGGGGGTTAGCTTTTTCTGAAAGACAGTTAGCAAACGGGCACTTTCTTAAAAATCTGGCAGATGGCAGGTTTATTTGCAGGAGGTTTGCAAAATAAAAACAAACAGTAAATGAAATCCTTGCCGTCCGGCGCTAACTAAACAAATAGCCTCCTCTCTATACAGTGCGGGGCTGGTCCCCGTCACCCACAAAACATGTGGAAAAGCAAACCTTTTAGTCCAACACCCAGAGCTCCTCTCACTCAGGTTCCTTTCTGAGTCTCAAAACCAGAGCCCTGCTGTGCTCTCTTCCTGGATATTTAAAGTCCAGCTGACTGTGGACTCCAGTGGACTCCAGTGGACCCGAACATCTGGACCGGAAACCCAGCCTGCCACAGAGGCTGGAAAAACCGTGCCGGATTCTGGTTCAGTCCCTTACAATGGAACAAATGCGAGGTGAAATCTACCTATTATCGTGTATTTCACCTTGCATACCATCACATATCCTCCCCCTCTGCTCAAGTCCCTGTGGCTGAGCACTTGAACCAACCATACAGTGCACGCGAGAGAGGGCATCTGCGTTATTTTGGAATTTTCCCGGCCTGCGCTCCACCGTAAATCGAAAGGGGTGTAAAGCCAGGATCCTCCTTGTCACACGGCCATTTTTCTCCCTGTTGTCACACATCCACTATAGGGGAGCATGGTCGGTGACTAGTTTAAATGACCTCCCCAGTAGGTAATACCTTAGGGAGTCTAAGGCCCATTTAATGGCGGGACACTCCTTTTCTACAATGGCATAGTTCTTTTTGTGCTTGTTCAGTTTTCGGCTCAGGTATACAACTGGGTTCTCCTCACCATCCCTGTTCTGTGACATAATGTACCCAAGGTATTTGGCCTCCTTCAGGCCTATGGCACATTTTTTTGGGTTAGCCTTAAGACCTGCTTCCCTAAGGAAATCTATCACCGCTTGTACACGGAGCAGGTGCGATTCCCAATCTGGGCTGTGGATGACTACATTGTCAAAATATGCAGCTGCATACGGGCGATGTGGTCTCAAGGCTTTGTCCATCATTCGATGGAATGATATAGGGGCTCCATGCAGACCAAAAGGCATCCGCTTATACTGAAACGAGCCCTCAGGAGTGGAAAAGGCAGTCTTCTCCTTGGCCGATTCAGTTAGTGGTATTTGCCAATAGCCTTTCGTTAGGTCTAGGTTCGTTATGTAGCGAGCCTGTCCTAACCTGTCCACGAGTTAGTCGACCCGGAGGAATTGGGTACGCATCGAATTTGGACACACTGTTGAGTTTCCTGAAGTCGTTACAAAACCTGATAGTACCATCAGGTTTTGGGACCAGCACTATGGGGCTCGACCACTCACTGTGGGATTCTTCTATCACGTCCAACTCTAACATATTTTTTATTTCCTTCGTGACTGCCTCTCGTCTGGCCTCTGGGATTGTATATGGTTTTACATTGACACGAACCCCTGGTTCTGTCACTAAGTCATGTTGGATCATGTTGGTTAGTCTAGGTAAGGGGGAGAAAAAGTCTCTATTTTTATGCACAAACGCCTTAACGTCACTTTGTTGTGCCACGGACAGGGTATCTATTATGGGGACGTCAGGTGTCACCGGTACCCGGTCTGTTAGAGGCGTGGACGTGGCCAGTAAAGTCTCTCTGTCCTTCCAGGGCTTTAAGAGATTCACATGGTAAATTTGGTGTCTAGGAACTTACTTTCCACTGTGGGAACCAGTACTAACACTCTGTCCCTGGGGCTGAAAGTACAGACCTTGGCACCCCAGTCATAGACCCTCCTCTGGGCCTCCTGGGCTCGCTTCATATGTTCTCGCACCAGGGGCAGGACAGCTGCGATTCGATTCTGCATCAAGGAGACATGCTCTATGATGCTTCTATATGGGGTGGCCTCCCCTTCCCACGTTTCTTTGGCGACATCTAGCAGCCCCCTGGGATGTCCACCATACAAAAGCTCAAAGGGGGAATAGCCTGTGGATGCCTGCGGAACCACACGTATGGCAAACATAAGATATGGTAGCAAAAAATCCCTGTATCTCCCATCTTTGTCAACCACCTTTTTCAGCATACTTTTCAAAGTTTTATTAAATCTTTCAACCAGACCATCCGTTTGGGGGTTGTAGACAGAGGTACGGACATGGGAGATTTTGTATAGTCTACACAGTTCCTTGGTAACCCTAGACATAAATGGGGTGCCCTGATCGGTTAAGAAGTCTTTTGGGATCCCCACTCGACTAAACACCTGAACCAATTCCTTGGCAATAGCCTTAGCGGAGGTGTTGCGCAAGGGTATTGTCAGGTACTCACCGAGGCCAAGTTGCTGAGAACAGCTGTTGCGTGCTGTGTTATTATGCGCGAGAGGACTATCACTTTCGTGCACCCGTGTGTGCACACCCGCTACATCGCGTACCCGTGTGCGCCGCTGTGCCACTCTACCCCGCAGGCGCACAGGGAAGCACCGATGCTGCCGCCTGATCGTTCCCTGATAGGTATGGCCTCAGGATAGCGCGTTGCATAGTCTAGGATCACCAGAATATGCTGGTGACCCTGGGCAGATTTCACAACCGGTCCCACCAGGTCCATGCCAATCCTCTCAAAGTGGACCTCAAATATTGGTAGAGGGACAAGAGGAGTGCGAAAATGGGGCGACGGTGCCGACATTTGGTACTCTGGGCATGAGTCGCAGTACTCCTTGACATCTGCATGCAACCCAGGCCAGAAAAACCTCTGGGCGATTCTCTCCCTGTTTTTTTCGATACCGAGATGTCCCCCCATTACATGACCATGGGCTAAGTCTAGCACCACCCTACGGAAGGGTTTGGGAACTAGTAGCTGTTCTACCTCGTCCTCTCCATGTTTTATTTATCACTAAATTGTTTTTAACGGCCATGTAGGGGAAAGACACCACACAATCAGGATCCACCGGTTCCCCGTCTAACATCTTAACATTTTCCCTGGCTCTCATGAGGGTAGTCTCTCGCAGTTGCTCGGTGCAGAAATCCTCTCTCCTGACCTCTAAGTCGGGTATGACATTTTGGCTACTCTCAATGTCAGGGTCAGAAGGGGTCTCCTGTTTGTTACCCTCACAGGGTAAGGGAAAGAAAGAAAGAGGATCTCTGGCTTCCTCGATCCCACCAACAGCATCCCCTTCCCTTTGGCAAAAAGGGTCTGGTGAGAGTTCCTGTGCTTCCCCAGCAGGGGGAGCTCCATCTACCAGCCTCCCTTTGCACTCCCGTAACTTCCAAAATGGGGAAAATCTTTCCCCACTAAAGCTTTATGAAGCAGTGAAGGTACCACCCCCACTGAATGTGTTACACTGCCCCAGGAGGTATCAACCTCAACCACCGCTGTCTGGTAGTCCCGAGTGTCCCCATGGATGCAAATTACCCCAATAGTACTGGGGTGTAGTTTTGTGGGGTTCACACAATCATTCCTGACTAGGGTTACCACACTACCAGAGTCTAGCAAGGCTGTGAGTGGCTTTCCATCCACTGAAATAACACACATCTGTTTTTCAATGCGACTCTGACATGATGCAGTACATGCAACCTGTGCAAACAGAGAAATGCGTCTTTTCATAAAAGCATAATCACATTGCATAGGTTCATCATCCATAGGACAGTTTGCAGCAATATGCCCTAATGCATGGAAACACCGTATGTGGCCTACCCCCCAGTCCTCTTAACGCCCCCAAAGACCTTCCTGGCTTCTTTGGCCAGTCTCCAGGTCTAGGACCCATAGACTCATCAGCTGTAACAACAGTCTTATCCACCTTCCCCATGCTCTTGAACCCCAAGTCCTCAGTGGCAGAGTACCTCTCCACTAGGTCCACCAACTGGGTTGCAGTTTTGGGGTCCCCCTGTCTGACCCACTTCCTCAGGGCAGCAGAGAGCACACGCTCCACGATCTGAGGGCTTGTCAAGGTCTCTGGCTGCAACCACTTCCTGGTAAGGTGGACCAGGTCAAACATTTGTGAACGGGGTGCCTTGTTGCTGGAGTAGGACCACTGATGCACGCGCTGGGCCCGGACTGCCAGGGTGACACCCAAGCGTGTGGGTATCTCTGTCTTTAGAGTCTCATAGTCCTGGGCCTTATCTGGTTCTAGATCAAAATAGGCCTTTTGGGGTTCTCCTGTTAGAAATAGGGCCAACAGACCCGCCCACTACTCTGTTGGCCATCCCTCACGGACAGCAACTCTTTCAAAAGTCGCAAGGTATGCCTCGACATCATCGGCAGGTGTCATTTTCTGTAGGTGGTAGGAGGCACGTACCATCTTTGGTTCCACCGGCACAGGAGGTGAGGGCCCCTTTTTCAGTTCCACTAGAGCCTCTGCGAACTGCCGGTTCATTTCCTGTTGGACCGCCTGTTGTGCTGCAGCGGCCTCTGCGACTTGGCAGTTCATCTCCTGCTGGGCGGCATGTTGTGCTGCAGCGGCCTCTGCGACTTGGCCGTTGGTTTCCCGCTGAGCTGCATTGGCCTGTAGCAGGGCCTTTATAATTTCCTTCATCTTCAGAAATTGCCAGCTGAATCCACCACGTGTGGGAGAATTAACTTGTGGGGATCACCTTTTTCTGAAGGACAGCCAGCAAACTTTCTTAAAAATCTGGCGGATGCCAGGTTTATTTGCAGGAGGTTTGCAAAATAAAAACAAACAAACAGTAAATTAAATCCTTGCCATCCGGCGCTAACTAAACAAATAGCCTCCTCTCTATACAGTGCGGGGCTGGCCCCTGTCACCCACAAAACATGCAGAAAAGCAAACCTTTTAGTCCAACACCCAGAGCTCCTCTCACTCAGGTTCCTTTCTGAGTCTCAAAACCAGAGCCCTGCTGTGCTTTCTTCCTGGATATTTAAAGTCCAGCTGACTGTGGACTTCAGTGGACCTGAACATTCGGACTGGAACCCAGCCTGCCACAGAGGCTGGAAAAACCAGGCCGGATTCTGATTCAGTCCCTTACATTGGAACAAATGCGAGGTGAAATGTACCTATTATCGTGTATTATCGTGTATCTCACCACGCATACCGTCACAATATATACAATGCTGTGAAAAAGTATTTGCCCCTTTCTGATTTTTTATTTTTTTTTGCAGATATGTCACACTTAAATGACTCAGATCATCAAAACAAATTTTATTACACTAAGGTAACCCAAGTAAGTACAAAATGCAGTTTTTATAAAGCAAAAAAGCTGTCCAAACCTCCCTGGCTTTATGTGAAAAAGTAATTGCCCCTAAACCTAATAACTGGTTGTGCCACCCTTGGCGGCAACAACTACAATCAAGCGTTTGCGATAACTGGCAAGGAGTCTTTCACATTGCTCTATAGCAATTTTGGCCCACTCTTCTTTGCAGAATTGTTTTAATTCAGCCACATTTTCCCAGCATGAACGGCCTGTGTAAGGTCATGATACAGCATCTCAATTGGATTTAAGTCTGGGCTTTGACTAGGCCACTCCAAAACCTAAATTTTGCTTTGCTTGAACCATTTGGAAGTGGACTTGCTATTGGGTTTCGGATCATTGTTCTGCTGCATAACCCAAGTGCACTTGAGGTTGAGGTCACAAACTGATGGCCGGACATTCTCCTTTAGAAATTTCTGGTAGAGCTCAGAATTCATGGTTCCATTATGGTATGTTATGGTAAGTCGTCCAGGTCCTGAAGCTGCAAAGCTGCCCCAGACCATAACGCTACCACCACCATGTCTAACTGTTGGTATGATGTTATTGTTATGAAATGCTGTATTAGTTTTATTCCAGATGTAATGGGAGGGAATGCAGGGAATGCAATAAGGTAAAAAAATGTTATGCCTTTATAATTAGAGATGTGCCGAATGACCCCCTGTTCGGTGCGCAACAAAACTTTCGAACATCGCAAAAGTTCGGAACCGAATAACGAACTCCATTGAAGTCTATGGGATCCGAACTGGGAAAATCAAAAGTGCCCATTTTGAAGGCTTATATGCAAGTAATTGGGCATACAATGGTTATGGGGTACTGTCCTGGGGGCCATGTATCAATGAAAAAAAGTTTATAAAAAACATAATTTTTAAATGAGCAGTGATGCATAACGTGAGACCATCAACGATGATAAAAAACAATAAAAATTAAAATTTTCTTTAAATATAGTGCCTGGGGGGGTCCCCTTAATCTGCATTTAATGTGGCACATCTGTATCATGTATAGAGCCTGTTGCAGCAATAATGATGTTTATAAAGTCAAAAAAATTACATTTTCCATTCAAGCTTTCTTTATTTTATAAACAATGGCTTGGGAGCCAGTCTGTATGATGAGGCCACCATTAAGTGCACTCGGAACAGGATTCAAGATTTTTTGGGATAAATTCTGGTGTCTCTTTGGCAGATTTGGATAGCAGTAACAGGTGAAAAATTGGGCTTTGGGTGTTGGTGGTGCCTTCACACCATAACCCTATAGAGGTACTCTTAATGAATGCAAGAATTAGCCTTGCTGTCAAAAATTACAATGATATACACCTGTCAAATAAGGTGCAGAAAAATTGGTCTTTGGGTGTCGCTGGTGCCTTGCTATCAAAAATTGCAGTGATATGCACCTGCCAAACAGGTGTGGAAAACTTAGTTTTTGGGTGTTGGTGGTGACTTAACACCGTAACCCTATACAGGTATTCTTGTTGAAGCAAGAATTGGCCTTGCTGTCAAAAATTGCAATCATATGCACTTGTCAAACAGGTGCAGAAAAATTGGTCCTTGTGTGTTAATTGTGCCCATGAAACCCACACCAAAAAAGTTCTTCCAGATGAAATCAACACCCACAAAGCTAGGCTCTCTTATCTGTCACAGGATGCACTGAATGCCCATTCGGAAAGCATGCTGGATGCAGGGTAGCCCAGCAGCTCTATTGCACACCGGGCAAGTTCTGGCCACTGGTCTATTCTTATGACCCAGTAACTCAGTGGATCGTCAACTGGAAAGCTATCCATATCTGTTTTCGCCCCTAGATAATCTCCCACCATGTGATGAAGATGCTGCTGATGGGATGTGGAAGCTAATTATTATTATTATACAGGATTTATATAGCGCCAGCAGTTTGCGCAGCGCTTTATAACATCGGGGAAGACAGTACAATTACAATACAATTCAATACAGGAGGGATCAGAGGGCCCTGCTCGTTAGAGCTTACAATGCAGAAGGGAAGGTCAAGTGGAAACAAAAGGTAATAACTGTGGGGGATGATCAGATGGACAAAATGAATATACAGTTGTTAGGTGTGGGTAGGATAGGCTTCCCTGAAGAGGAGAGCTTTCCGTAATCATCTAAAAGCTAATAGAGTAGGAGATAGATGGACCGATTGGGGTAAGGAGTTCCATAGGCTTGGAGAGGCTCTGGAAAAGTCCTGGAGACAAGAATGGGAGGAGGTGATGAGAGAGCTAGAGAGCAGGAGGTCTTGAGAATAACGAAGAGAACGATTAGGTTGGTATTTTGAGACTAGGTCAGTGATGTAGCTTGGGGGAAGACTTGTGGATTGCTTTGTAGGTAGTTGTTAATATTTTGAACTTAATTTGTTGAGTGAGCAGAAGCCAGTGGAGGGATTGACAGAAAGGAGTAGCAGAAACAGAGCGGTTGGTAAGGTGGATGAGTCTGGCAGCAGCATTCATGATGGACTGAAGGGGGGTTAGAGTATGCAGAGGTAGGCCAATGAGCTAATGTACATATTTGCCCAGCACACCAGGAATCTTCAGTTACCATCCAAAGGTTTTTATTGCAGATAGATCACATCACAAAGACAAGTACAACGTTTCGGGAGCCATGCAGGACCCCCCCCCCCCCCCCCCCCCCCCCCCCCCCCCCTGTCAGCCATGTGATAAAGTGCCACAGTGGCAAAACAATATGTGCACAACCCACCAATTAGAAACATGAAAAATGGTGACACCCCCCTTATCTGATGTCTAATGACATCATAACTCTGCCAAAATATATCAAAAAGAATAATGGTTACAGGACTGAGTGTGGCAGATAAACCTATATATGTTTATAAAAGAATGTAAACTGATCAGTGCAGTTAGCAATACTCTGATTGCTATGGATTGGCACATCAGCCAGATGCGGCTGATCCTGGCTAACAGGCAGTAGGACCCAGAGGTGAGCTTTGGCAAATAGTGAAGCCGACCGCTATTAGAAGAGCCAAGTATACCGTGCATGCATGATACGGGAGTAAACAGGCAGTGGGGAGATGCGGAACCGCTGTTTCCATGGTAACCCGTAACGTCAGGTGCCCTCCGGTTCAATATAGACTTTTACAGAGGAGAGGGGAAGGGTGAAAAGCGAAAGCAAGTGACGGAGCCAAAGGAAAAATCCGCTGTATGAAGGAGCAAGAGTGTCAGAGATACATTAAGGAAAAGTGTGAACGATTAGAAAGGAAAAAAGAAAAAGAAAAAAATATAAATAGAATGCAAAAAAGGACTTGGCGACTTGGCAGTTCATCTCCTGCTGGGCGGCATGTTGTGCTGCAGCGGCCTCTGCGACTTGGCCGTTGGTTTCCCGCTGAGCTGCATTGGCCTGTAGCAGGGCCTTTATAATTTCCTTCATCTTCAGAAATTGCCAGCTGAATCCACCACGTGTGGGAGAATTAACTTGTGGGGATCACCTTTTTCTGAAGGACAGCCAGCAAACGGGCACTTTCTTAAAAATCTGGTGGATGCCAGGTTTATTTTCAGGAGGTTTGCAAAATAAAAACAAACAAACAGTAAATTAAATCCTTGCCATCCGGCGCTAACTAAACAAATAGCCTCCTCTCTATACAGTGCGGGGCTGGCCCCTGTCACCCACAAAACATGCAGAAAAGCAAACCTTTTAGTTCAACACCCAGAGCTCCTCTCACTCAGGTTCCTTTCTGAGTCTCAAAACCAGAGCCCTGCTGTGCTTTCTTCCTGGATATTTAAAGTCCAGCTGACTGTGGACTTCAGTGGACCTGAACATTCGGACTGGAACCCAGCCTGCCACAGAGGCTGGAAAAACCAGGCCGGATTCTGATTCAGTCCCTTACATTGGAACAAATGCGAGGTGAAATGTACTTATTATCGTGTATTATCGTGTATCTCACCACGCATACCGTCACAATATATACAATGCTGTGAAAAAGTATTTGCCCCCTTTCTGATTTTTTATTTTTTTTTGCAGATATGTCACACTTAAATGACTCAGATCATCAAAACAAATTTTATTACACTAAGGTAACCCAAGTAAGTACAAAATTCAGTTTTTATAAAGCAAAAAAGCTGTCCAAACCTCCCTGGCTTTATGTGAAAAAGTAATTGCCCCTAAACCTAATAACTGGTTGTGCCACCCTTGGCGGCAACAACTACAATCAAGCGTTTGCGATAACTGGCAAGGAGTCTTTCACATTGCTCTATAGCAATTTTGGCCCACTCTTCTTTGCAGAATTGTTTTAATTCAGCCACATTTTCCCAGCATGAACGGCCTGTGTAAGGTCATGATACAGCATCTCAATTGGATTTAAGTCTGGGCTTTGACTAGGCCACTCCAAAACCTAAATTTTGCTTTGCTTGAACCATTTGGAAGTGGACTTGCTATTGGGTTTCGGATCATTGTTCTGCTGCATAACCCAAGTGCACTTGAGGTTGAGGTCACAAACTGATGGCCGGACATTCTCCTTTAGAAATTTCTGGTAGAGCTCAGAATTCATGGTTCCATTATGGTATGTTATGGTAAGTCGTCCAGGTCCTGAAGCTGCAAAGCAGCCCCAGACCATAACGCTACCACCACCATGTCTAACTGTTGGTATGATGTTATTGTTATGAAATGCTGTATTAGTTTTATTCCAGATGTAATGGGAGGGAATGCAGGGAATGCAATAAGGTAAAAAAATGTTATGCCTTTATAATTAGAGATGTGCCGAATGACCCCCTGTTCGGTGCGCAACAAAACTTTCGAACATCGCAAAAGTTCGGAACCGAATAACGAACTCCATTGAAGTCTATGGGATCCGAACTGGGAAAATCAAAAGTGCCCATTTTGAAGGCTTATATGCAAGTAATTGGGCATACAATGGTTATGGGGTACTGTCCTGGGGGCCATGTATCAATGAAAAAAAGTTTATAAAAAACATAATTTTTAAATGAGCAGTGATGCATAACGTGAGACCATCAACGATGATAAAAAACAATAAAAATTAAAATTTTCTTTAAATATAGTGCCTGGGGGGGTCCCCTTAATCTGCATTTAATGTGGCACATCTGTATCATGTATAGAGCCTGTTGCAGCAATAATGATGTTTATAAAGTCAAAAAAATTACATTTTCCATTCAAGCTTTCTTTATTTTATAAACAATGGCTTGGGAGCCAGTCTGTATGATGAGGCCACCATTAAGTGCACTCGGAACAGGATTCAAGATTTTTTGGGATAAATTCTGGTGTCTCTTTGGCAGATTTGGATAGCAGTAACAGGTGAAAAATTGGGCTTTGGGTGTTGGTGGTGCCTTCACACCATAACCCTATAGAGGTACTCTTAATGAATGCAAGAATTAGCCTTGCTGTCAAAAATTACAATGATATACACCTGTCAAATAAGGTGCAGAAAAATTGGTCTTTGGGTGTCGCTGGTGCCTTGCTATCAAAAATTGCAGTGATATGCACCTGCCAAACAGGTGTGGAAAACTTAGTCTTTGGGTGTTGGTGGTGACTTAACACCGTAACCCTATACAGGTATTCTTGTTGAAAGCAAGAATTGGCCTTGCTGTCAAAAATTGCAATCATATGCACTTGTCAAACAGGTGCAGAAAAATTGGTCCTTGTGTGTTAATTGTGCCCATGAAACCCACACCAAAAAAGTTCTTCCAGATGAAATCAACACCCACAAAGCTAGGCTCTCTTATCTGTCACAGGATGCACTGAATGCCCATTCGGAAAGCATGCTGGATGCAGGGTAGCCCAGCAGCTCTATTGCACACCGGGCAAGTTCTGGCCACTGGTCTATTCTTATGACCCAGTAACTCAGTGGATCGTCAACTGGAAAGCTATCCATATCTGTTTTCGCCCCTAGATAATCTCCCACCATGTGATGAAGATGCTGCTGATGGGATGTGGAAGCTAATTATTATTATTATTATTATTATACAGGATTTATATAGCGCCAGCAGTTTGCGCAGAGCTTTATAACATCGGGGAAGACAGTACAATTACAATACAATTCAATACAGGAGGGATCAGAGGGCCCTGCTCGTTAGAGCTTACAATGCAGAAGGGAAGGTCAAGTGGAAACAAAAGGTAATAACTGTGGGGGATGATCAGATGGACAAAATTAATATACAGTTGTTAGGTGTGGGTAGGATAGGCTTCCCTGAAGAGGAGAGCTTTCCGTAATCATCTAAAAGCTAATAGAGTAGGAGATAGATGGACCGATTGGGGTAAGGAGTTCCATAGGCTTGGAGAGGCTCTGGAAAAGTCCTGGAGACAAGAATGGGAGGAGGTGATGAGAGAGCTAGAGAGCAGGAGGTCTTGAGAATAACGAAGAGAACGATTAGGTTGGTATTTTGAGACTAGGTCAGTGATGTAGCTTGGGGGAAGACTTGTGGATTGCTTTGTAGGTAGTTGTTAATATTTTGAACTTAATTTGTTGAGTGAGCAGAAGCCAGTGGAGGGATTGACAGAAAGGAGTAGCAGAAACAGAGCGGTTGGTAAGGTGGATGAGTCTGGCAGCAGCATTCATGATGGACTGAAGGGGGGTTAGAGTATGCAGAGGTAGGCCAATGAGCTAATGTACATATTTGCCCAGCACACCAGGAATCTTCAGTTACCATCCAAAGGTTTTTATTGCAGATAGATCACATCACAAAGACAAGTACAACGTTTCGGGAGCCATGCAGGACCCCCCCCCCCCCCCTTGTCAGGCATGTGATAAAGTGCCACAGTGGCAAAACAATATGTGCACAACCCACCAATTAGAAACATGAAAAATGGTGACACCCCCCTCATCTGATGTCTAATGACATCATAACTCTGCCAAAATATATCAAAAAGAATAATGGTTACAGGACTGAGTGTGGCAGATAAACCTATATATGTTTATAAAAGAATGTAAACCGATCAGTGCAGTTAGCAATACTCTGATTGCTATGGATTGGCACATCAGCCAGATGCGGCTGATCCTGGCTAACAGGCAGTAGGACCCAGAGGTGAGCTTTGGCAAATAGTGAAGCCGACCGCTATTAGAAGAGCCAAGTATACCGTGCATGCATGATACGGGAGTAAACAGGCAGTGGGGAGATGCGGAACCGCTGTTTCCATGGTAACCCGTAACGTCAGGTGCCCTCCGGTTCAATATAGACTTTTACAGAGGAGAGGGGAAGGGTGAAAAGCGAAAGCAAGTGACGGAGCCAAAGGAAAAATCGGCTGTATGAAGGAGCAAGAGTGTCAGAGATACATTAAGGAAAAGTGTGAACGATTAGAAAGGAAAAAAGAAAAAGAAAAAAATATAAATAGAATGCAAAAAAGGAAAAGAAGCAAAAAAAAAAAAAAAAGGGGGGGGGGGAATAAATGAAAACAGGAAAGGGACAGAAAAAAATGAAAAATAAAGGTCTAAAAAATGAATAAAAATAAATGTGGAAAAATAGCAAAATGGAACCGAAATATAATAAATAATAAAATAAAAAAACAAAAAAAATCTATAAGAAATAAGGAAAACAAATAAATGAAAAATATAAAGTAAATAAATGGAAAGGAAAGAAAATGTAAAAATGTAAAAAAGGGAAAAATAGGGGGAGGAAAAAAAAGGATAAAAAAGGAACGAAATAGGAAAAAACAAGGAAAAAAAATAAATAAAAGATAAAAAATAAATAGAAAATAATTGGGATTGTTTTAAACAAGGATTAAAGAGGAGCTATAGTTTTTTTTTTTTCTTTTTAGATGTACACATGAAAGAGGTCACCCTAATGTAAAAGACCGAATGAAATATACAGTAGCTCACAAAAGTGAGTACACCCCTCACATTTTTGTAAATATTTTATTATATCTTTTCATGTGACAACACTGAAGAAATTACACTTTACTACAATGTAAAGTAGTGAGTGTACAGCTTGTGTAACAGTGTAAATTTGCTGTCCCCTCAAAAGAACTCAACACACAGCCATTATTGTCTAAACCGCTGGCAACAAATATGAGTACACCCATAAGTGAAAATGTCCAAATTGAGTCCAATTAGCCATTTTCCCTCCCTGGTGTCATGTGACTCATTAGTGTCACAAGGTCTCTGGGGAGCGTGTGTGTTAAATTGAGAGAGTGTCTCACTCTCTTATACTGGTCATTGGAAGTTCAACATGGCACCTCATGGCAAAGAACTCTCTGAGGATCTGAAAAAAAGAATTGTTGATCTACATAAAGATGGCCTAGGCTATAAGAAGATCGCCAAGACCCTGAAACCATGATTTGCAAGTGTGGCTGGCTGGGAACAGTAGTCCATATTTCCTAGAAGATATGCTTTTAACCCACTAGGCCTCCAGGGAGAGGTTCTGCAGGCTTCAGGCCTAGTGGCAGCGAGCAACCATAGCCACAGTAGGGAGGCTTATTCAGAGTGGGCCCCTACAATTAAATAGAAGAGGATGTGTCATATTTCAAGTAGGAACTTCAAGTTTGTGAGGAAACGGGCAGGAGGTGAAAGAGATTGAAGAACATTGCTTTTACACGGTCATTAGTGATGTCTCTGCCACCACACGGTCGGATGGTAAGAGAACTCTTAGATGGAATATTCTGCAGAGGTTGAGCCGCAGGAGGAGCAACAGTCTGCATGGAGATGCAGGAGGAGATTCATACCTAATTGAATTTGCACATTTACTCTTCTGGCTCTAACTTTATTCAGAATGTACTCAATCCTTAAATATGCTGGCAATAACTTATCCTATGGGCATCCCATATTCCTATCCCTATTAAAGTTGTACCCCCCAATAAAACAACAAAAACAAAGCTTGCAAAAGACTGTTCATTGTCTCTGGAAGTGATGTATGAAGTCTGGCAGAGGGGTGATTTGGCGGATTGTTTGTCACTCGCTGCAACACCATGGCTACAGACGTATAAGTGCTGCCAGCATTACTGCGGAGGTTGAAGGGGTGGGGGGGGTCAGCCTGTCAGTGCTCAGACCATACACCGCACACAGCATCAAATTGGTCTGCATGGCTGTCGTCCCAGAAAGAAGCCTCCTCTAAAGATGATGCAAGAAGAAAGCCTGCAAACGGTTTGCTGAAGACAAGCAGACTTAAGACATGGATTACTGGAACCTATGGTCTGATGAGACCAAGATAAGCTTATTTGGTTCAGATGGTGTCAGTCCTGTGTGGCGGCAACCCAGCATTCAGACTACAAAGAATGCAACAAGAAATGTAAGGGTGCAATTAGGGTGGCTAAGATAGAACAAGAAAGACACATAGCGGAGGAGAACAAAAAAAATGGCTTAGCGGCTGATGTAGGAAGACGTGTGAGCCTGAAGCTCCAACGGCCATCCATGCTTCCATCCTTACCAGGCTTGCTCCCGACCGCTGTCCCGCTCCATACCACCCCACCACCTCCGGGAGGCTCACTGATCCCCGCCATACCCACCGATCGGGCCAGGTCATGTCCAAGAGGAACACAGTCAGCAAGGTCCAGACGGACCCCCCAGTCCAAGATGGCGCCGGTACGCGCCGTGCAACTAAACATCAATACAAGGAGGCCGCACAGAAGCTCCTTTGGGGGGAAATCATACAAAGATGCCCTGGCCGGTTTGTCTAACACTGGAGACACCCCTGGAGGCTCCCCAGAGTCAGATGACACAGTGCCTTTGGAGGATGAAGACGGATGGTCCCAGGCCTGGAACACAGTGAGTACACGTAAAATCAATGTGGCTGGGTCGCAAGCCAACTCCATCAGTGCAGATGAAGCAGAACCCACGCTTAGAGACATATTTACAGCAGTAACGTCCTGCAATCATTCCATAACTGCCCTGTCAGATGAGATAAAAGGTGTAAAGGCTGAAATATCATTTGTCCGTCATGATATGCAAAAGCTCAGGGCGAGAACCTCTGCCCTAGAAGGTAGGCTAAGCACAGTGGAGGATGATATGGCGCCCATGCAAAGGGACTTGAAACTTAATTGCCATCTCACTAAACAAAATGCAATGCGACTTGATGAAATGGAGAATTGCATGAGGTGCAACAATATCCGTGCCTTGGGCATTCCGGAAAGGGCTGAGGGCAAAAGCTCAGTAGACTTTATAGAACACTGGCTAATTTCTACATTTGCCAGGGAATCCTTCTCGCCACTTTTCGCTGTAGAGCGTGCCCACAGAGTATCCACGCGCCCACTACCTCCGGGTAATCACACCAGACCCTTCCTGTTTAAATTGCTTAATTATAAGGATCGGGATGCGATATTGTCCAAAGCAAGGGCCTTGTCTGGCAAAATGGAGATTCCAGAATTTCGCTGTTTCCTGATTTCTCAGCAGCGCTGCAAAAAAGAAGAGCTACCTTTAATGACGTCAAAAGAAGGCTCAGAGATTAGGGAGTGCAATATAGTGTTGCCTGATGCGGTTATGTGAAATTTCCATTAATATCTGTGAAATATTATTTGATTTTGATTTGATTTGATTTGATATTGGATTTGTATTGCGCCGAATGCGCTCCATTAGGAGCGCGTCTAGGCGCACCAAGACCCTAAAAACCATAAATCTAAAAGTTGAGATTTCAACTGGAATGTTAAAAGAACAGAGCCTAGGGTGCCCAAGATGAGAGGCAAAATAAAACAGAAAGAAACCTGGGGGGGGGGGGGGGGGGGGTGGGACTAAACCCTCCAGATGGGGGAGGAAAAAGAGCATGCAAAATTCATGTTTTTTGCACAATTCCTATTCTTCATCATTATGAATATATCTCTTTTTGCTTGCAACTATGAAAGCTGGGCAAAAGCCCTCCTCCCAAGCTCTTGTTAACTGCAGACATTGCGGTGCTTGATGGACAATGGGGAGCCAATTAACATTGTTTGTCACCTATTCACTATAAACGACCCCATGCCGGGATAAATAGTGAAGTAAGTCTCACCCCAAGTTTCATACTTAAACTCCCCGGGACCATTCAAGTATATTTTGCATCACTGGTGGGAGTTGCATGTAAGGGGGCTGGCTTAGACTAAGTAACCAATCAGAATTCACGCTAAGCCAGCCAATGAGAGATCAGCCTGGTTTTTGATACTCTCAGAGGAAAGGGGAGACAACGCTCTCTTTCCGGGGGAACCCAGCAAGCAGAATGGAACTAAGGTAACTTCTAGCCGCAGGGGAAGCCATGCCCTGCTATTTGTAACTAAACATGCACCACGGTCTGAAGGAATATAATCTAAATTCCTTTATGTATATATTTTTATTCCAACCTAGCATTTTATGTCTTGATGTGCTAGGGATTTGTGTATTAGCTAGACTTTTAACTACCTGTAATAAATGTTATTATATTTAAAGCCTTTCCTCCTGGTCAATAGAACTCTCATTTAACCCATATCATATTTTGTGATTGATAAATCAGAAATAGAGATTTTAGAGGTTAACAATGGCATGCTATACCCTGCCCGACTTCGTGTCACCGCTCTTGGGGAGACCTACTTTTTTGACAGACCTGCACAATGGATAGACCGAGAAGATAAAGCACTCAAAGATGCTAGACAGCAACGTCCAGCAGCATAACCTGTAACACAGTTGTATCAAGCAAGATGGCACTACACAACCACAAGTCCGGCAAAGTGAAAAGGACATGGTGAAAAGTTTTCTAATCACAGATTGTCCCGTGTCACCTGCGCATGTGAAACCCTATTTGTCGCCCAAAAGTAAGTTCTATGGGAGTTTCCATGCCCCCCCCCCCCCCCAAGTACCTATGCTATTCTATTTTAGCCCTAGAGGCTGAGAGCCCGGTTGGCTCTGCAAATGAGATTTTCACAATTTTGTATTTTTTGGTTGTTCTCTCTTTCCTTTTGTTTTCTTTTTTCTTCAGAACAACATGGGACAGTGACTGTCTTCGTGATACCACGGAGCTGCTTATGCAATTTACTGCCAGATTTGTCACTCACAGACTTTATAGAGAGGTCTCAGGTACCAATGTACTCAGGATAATCATACCTGTTGAATTTACCTGCTCTAGTCACCAAATGTTGATAACCATAGTGTATATACAGTGGTGTGAAAAAGTGTTTGCCCCCTTCCTCATTTCCTGTTCCTTTGCATGTTTGTCACACTTAAGTGTTTCGGAACATCAAACCAATTTAAACAATAGTCAAGGACAACACAAGTAAACACAAAATGCAATTTGTAAATGAAGGTGTTTATTATTAAAGGTGAAAAAAAATCCAAACCATCATGGCCCTGTGTGAAAAAGTGATTGCCCCCCTTGTTAAAACATACTATAACTGTGGTTGTCCACACCTGAGTTCAATTTCTCTAGCCACACCCAGGCCTGATTATTGCCACACCTGTTCACAATCAAGGCATCACTTAAATAGGAGCTGCTTGACACAGTAAGGTCCACCAGAAGATCCTTAAAAGCTACACATCATGCCGAGACCCAAAGAAATTCAGGAACAATTGAGAAAGAAAGTAATTGAGATCTATCAGTCTGGAAAGGGTTATAAAGCCATTTCCAAAGCTTTGGGAATCCAGCGAACCACAGTGAGAGCCATTATCCACAAATGGCGAAGACATGGAACAGTGGTGAACCTTCCCAGGAGTGGCCGGCCGCCCAAAATTACCCCAAGAGCGCAGCGACGACTCATCCAAGAGGTCACAAAAGACCCCACAACAACGACCAAGGAACTGCAGGCCTCACTTGCCTCAGTTAAGGTCAGCGTTCATGCCTCCACCATCAGGAAAAGACTGGGCAAAAATGGCCTGCATGGCAGAGTTCCAAGGAGAAAACCACTGCTGAGCAAAAAGAACATCAAAGCTCGTCTCAATTTCTCCACAACACATGTTGATGATCCCCAAGACCATTCTGTGGACCGATGAGACAAAAGCGGAACTCTTTGGAAGGTGTGTGTCCAAGTATATCTGGCGTAGAAGGAACACTGCATTTCAGAAAAAGAACATTATACCAACAGTAAAATATGGTGGTGGTAGTGTGATGGTCTGGGGCTGTTTTGCTGCTTCAGGACCTGGAAGACTTGCCGTGATAAAAGGAACTATGAATTCTGCTGTCTACCAAGAGATCCTGAAGGAGAATGTCCGACCATCTGTTCGTGTACTCAAGCTGAAACGAACTTGGGTTCTGCAGCAGGACAATGATCCTAAACACACCAGCAAGTCCACCACCGAATGGCTGAAGAAAAACAAAATGAAGACTTTGGAGTGGCCTAGCCAAAGTCCTGACCTGAATCCTATTGAGATGTTGTGGTATGACCTTAAAAAGGCCGTTCATGCTCGAAAACCCTCTAATGTAACTGAATTAGGACAATTCTGCAAAGATGAGTGGGCCAAAATTCCTCCAGGACGCTGTAAAAGCCTCATTGCACGTTATCGCAAACGCTTGGTTGCAGTTGTTGCTGCTAAGGGTGGCCCAACCAGTTATTAGGTTTAGGGGGCAATCACTTTTTCACACAGGGCCATGATGGTTTGGATTTTTTTTCACCTTTAATAATAAACACCTTCATTTACAAATTGCATTTTGTGTTTACTTGTGTTGTCCTTGACTATTGTTTAAATTGGTTTGATGTTCCGAAACACTTAAGTGTGACAAACATGCAAAGGAACAGGAAATGAGGAAGGGGGCAAACACTTTTTCACACCACTGTATACATAACTTTAGCATTTACAAATGTCAGCAACCATTAAGATATTATCATGGAACATCAGGGGACTAAGTAATCCTGTGAAGAGAATAGCAGTTTTGAGTCATCTTAAGAATATGGGAGCAGGAATTGTATGTCTGCAGGAGGCCCACTTTGCTCCAAACACTATGCCTATTCTCAGTCCTAGGGTCTATACTACCCAGTTCCACTCTACATATTCCGCGTACGCCAGGGGAGTGAGTGTTCTGATTTGTCAGGACACCCACTTTACCTGCTCCCAACAGATTGTTGACCCAGGAGGGAGGTATATTTTTTTGCTATGTACAGTAGCTCATATGATATGCATTATAGCTAACATATATATTACACCTCCTTACTCAGCAGACGTTCTTAGATGTCTGGCCAGGTTTATGGCAAAGTTCCCTAATGTGCCCCTGTTGGCTGTGGGAGATTTTAATAATTATCTGAATCATAATAGGAATAAGGTGCCTACGCCCGCTGCCATATCTATTCGTTCTGGAGGCAACACTACCGATGTGTGGAGAAGAAGCCATCCTCAAACTAGGACGGAACTACGTAGAGGCTAGTAGTCAATAGCTTTGATCTCGTAATTCGATCTGAGCATGTGTAGCAATTTGTCCGTCGGAATTCTCTACAAACGATCGGAAAAAGTCTGATTGGATTTGTTTGTCGGAAAATTTTAGATCCTGCTCTCAAATTTTTTCAATCGGATTTTCCGACAACATAATCCAATCGGATTTTTCCCGTCTGAGTTTCCGACTGTGTGTACGGGCATAAGGGTTTGGGCGCTATTTGTTTTTAGGGAACTATAGTAAATAAAATTTTGGGAGTATTTTTTTACCAGCGCTATAGTGAATACTGCTTTAGCGCTAATTAGCGTTGCGGTGCTATAGTAAATGATCCCCTATATGTTGCCTTGCGTTAAAGTCATGTTAAAAAGGCATGTTAAAAATGCACGCCAGACAAGTTTTTTTGTTGTTGTGAACAAGGTCTAATGTGCTACAAACGCACTGCAAATGTGCCGCAAATGTATGCTGGTGTGTTTATGATGCATTACCATAGGCTTAAATGGAAGGAGTTGATATGCCTCAATTCCTTCCAAACTCGACATGTAGCTTTATTTTTGAACCGAAGCAAAACGACGCGATGCAAACACTTTGTGTTTTAATAATGCAAATAGCTCTCTGTGCAGTCCATATTATCAAATGCAGACTGCTTTACTAGGCGTTTAAGAAGTGTTAAAAATGCACCTCAAATGCATGCTTATATTGCCAGTGTGAACATGGTCTTATAATTTTGAAAAGAAAATTTGAGTTACTGTAAACTGTTTGGATACATACTGGGCAATGTCTGCTCTTCATGTGCACCTATGTTTCCATTAGGTGGCGCTAGCAACCTCTGCCTATTGTAAGGCACACCCTGGTGACCATCTATTTGGGGAGTCTCTGGCATGTTATCAATCTGGGTATGGTGATAGGATAGGCTTCTCTACTTCCTTCTGGGGAAAGGTGGGATATACCCAAGAATTTACACATTAAACATCCTCAAGCAAATGTGCGGTGATGTCATTTGTGTGCTCATGCCATAAGTCTGTGTTCACTGAGCCATCATAACGTGCATATGCCATTATGTGACATGTCGATGTTACCACACCAGCATGGGATGGCATGGTGGTGCTACATGAAGCATATGGCAGGGAATATAAAAGGGATGAGCCACATTCCCCATATGAAAACCTGACCTGAGATAGTTTAGATGTAATAATATTTAGGTCATGTGTTTAAATTGTTTGTGCCAGAATACTTTTATGAAGGCTGAATAAACCTAAAAATTGTATAAACTAGTATTGTTTATTGATGCCAAAAATCCCATGATGGTGTATTGTTGTAGGGGATGTTGATATCTTCCCTATAAGGGTTTAGACACCTTCCTGAGGTTAGTTTCTCTTAAACTATTTACTCCCCCATTACAAAATGATTTAGACTTGGTGACTGGTGACAGAGATAATGCAAATTTATTAAATACCTTCCTCAGCTGTGTTTACACAAAGGAAAATAGGGGAGCTCAAATGTATAATGAAGTATTGACAGAAGAACCCCAATGGCTCAAAACTGATATAGTCCAGAAACAAAAATAAAGGTGAATAATGCACCTGGACAAGATGATTTACACCTGTGTGTCCTCATAGAGTTAAGCTCTGTTATTCTGAACCATCATTTTAATTTAGAGAGATTCTTTAATGATTGGCATGGTTCTACTGGATTGGCGCAAAGGCCAATGTGGTGCCTATATTTAAAGAGAGATCAAAGTCTTTACCAAGTAACTACAGACTGGTTAGTTAAACTTCTATAATTGGGAAGATACTAGAGCGTCTGATAAAAAAAAAAACATATAAAAGAGTTTTTGTTAGAAAACAATATAGCAATAGTCAACATGAATTCTCAAAAGACTGAAGTTAAACAAATCTGCTTTCTTTTTAAGGAATTAAACAAAAACTTAGACACAGGTGTGGCTGTGGAGATAGTATACTTGGATTTTGCAAAAGCTTTTAACACAGCTCCTCACACATTACTAATGTGGTTAGCACTTCCACCTTGCAGCCACTTGGGTCGTTGGTTCAAATCCCAATCATGGCACTACCTGCCTGGAGTTTACATGATCTCCCTGTGCTTGCATGAGTTTCCTCCCACACTCCAAAGACATCCTGGTAGGTTAATTGGCTCCTGTCTAAATTGGTACTATTATGTGTATGTATGAATGTGAGTTTGGGACCGTACATTGTAAGCTCTTTGAGGGCAGGGACTGATGTGAATGTATGTAGCACTGACCCCCGAAGGAGCTGCTGGTTTTATTTGGGCTTACCGTTACCTCACCTGCTGTAGCTCCGTCTTGGGGTTCCCGTGGAAAATGGCCCAAAGAAAAGGTTGAGACTAACACTGAATCCTCTTTTGGGTTATTTATTCAGAAAATAGAACACAGTCTCTTGATAAAGGGTAGAGGGTTAAGGGTGAGTTCAGGTACTTAAATTGTGGGGTGAAGGTATTAAACGAATCCAGAGAAATTGACTGTTTCACAAACTGGATTCCTGCAGTACCCCTGATAGGTCTCTCTCACTAGGCCTAGCAGCCGGTAGGATGCTCGGTAAAGTCTCTGCCACAGACTTGTAAGTTACACTTTAGCGTCACTGAGGGATTGGATGAACTTTAAAGAACTATCATACAGTTCCAGTTTCTCTCAGCTGACCCCGCGATACCATATGAGTGTTGATCCAGGTCACGTCCTTCAACTAAGCCTCCAGGCTCCTTCAGAGAAGCCAGCCGTGCGCATGGCCTTCTCCTAAAAGGGTCCTCCCCTGGGGTTCTTCAGTTGCTGGGCCTCTCCCTTCAGATGAGACGGCACCGGACCTTCCTTGGATCAGTAGGCTCCGAAATTCGCTCGGACCTATCTCTGCAGTTGCGTTGCCTCGGGCCAGCCAGCCCCGAGACACAGGATGCATTTTTCCGCATCCCAGGCCAGGAGGGCCATAGGGCGGGGTCAGGAGGACCACCAGAACCAAACAGACAGAAAATAATCCCCCCCGCCAACATGGCATCGGTACCTTAAATACCACCCCCAGAATGAACAGCAGGGGAACACCCCCACTGGGCTGGTTCCAACAGATAAGTGGCATTCACTGCATCCAGCTAGACTGCACCTCCACCCCCGCCGGTGGTGACAGCGACACCTGCGGCCAAGAAGAACCCAGTGCAACCCAGCTGGACTGGTACTGAAACCAGAAATTTAGTAAAATTATCCTGAAGCCCAACTGTGGCTTCAGGCAACTTCATTTTCAAAAACAATAGCGTCTGCTCGTCAGGAGCCAGCGCTACATGTATAATATACAGTATATGTAAAGTGCTGCGTTAATTGATGGCGCTATATAAGTACCTGTAATAAACAAATGTGTAAAGTATACAAACTTAGAAAATCCAGTCTGTAAATGAAAAGAGAGATGGTTAAAAGACCCTATTTAGAGAGTAGTGATTAATGATTCCTATGCTGAATGGTCTAAGGATATTAGTTATGTACTCCAAGATTCAGTGTTGGGATCCTTACTTTTTAACCTATTTATAGATGATACTCAATGTGGTATACTGTCATCTGATGGATCAAGCTCACTTTCTACATTCTTCTTCTAAATTGATGGTATAAGCCACCAGTTTTTGCCACTAGAGGGCTGCAGATCTCAACTAGAGAGTCTCTCTGAAGCTCTTGCAGAATAATGATTGAGTATGATACATGCCACAGGATTAGGGAATTAAGTTTCAATTTTTCCCACGTAGCCCATAATGCTGAACAAGTAATCACAAAGTTTAATATTATCCTGGAGGATGAAAAGGGAACATATTTGGCAAAAATACTATGTTATGCTGGAGATACTTTCGTAATGTCTCAGTGTGCGGTCAGGTGATTTTTACACCCTAGTAATATTTCATTATGTAAATCAAAGAGCAGTCCTTGAACAGGAGTGGTGGTGAGTCAGTTACTGTACACACGGGGCCTTAGTTGCTTGAGCTGGTATGTTAAAGTAGTATTAAACACTCAGTGTTCTTTTTTTTTTTTTTAGCTTAACACTTTGAGCAGAATAAAATAAACTTTACCCAGTAAACAATGTGTTAAAATTCTTACCTCAGCACTTTTAATGGTGCTGACCCTGCACTTTCACTGCTCCTTCCCTGAATTCCTGGTCATCACAAGAAGCAGCTAACAGTGGACAGAGCAGTCTATACTATAGTCTACACTATAGTGATTATATTGACGCACACAGTGTAGGAAGATAGAATGCTTGTCAAGTGTGGCTCCATAAGATGCAGGAAGAGAAAGAAACCATCCTAAAACAGGTAACCTGGGGCAGCAGTCATGGCACTGGTTTAAACTGGAACATAAGCAATGATTGAGGCAATGATGAGGCACAGTCATGTGATTGCATGGTGATTGGATAGGTAAAAAAGGTACAGCGCCAATTAGTGGCTCTGTACCATTTGATCGCTGTGACCAATCATAGCAATCACAGCAGCCACCTCTCTGATTCTTGTCTCACACACACACACAGCCATTGTGGGAGGAAAGAGACAGGTGACTGTTAAATGCAGCCCAGTGGCGGAACTTTCGCAGTCGCAGCAGTCGCACTTGCGACTGGGCCCTGCCGTTCTGCTGCTGTGGGGGGCCCCAAGACCCGGCATCTCCCCCTGCACCTCTGGCTGTCCGTTTAGAATGCTGTGGGGGGAGGTGGTAGACGATGATTGGCAGCTCTATGGTGCCCATGGGCGGATGGATCTCCCCGGGGCTAGTAGTTCTCTTCTCGAGTATCAGTGTATACAGTGGAGAGGGGAGGGGCCTCTGACCCGGGCATGTATCAGTTTCACTCTTCAGTGTACAAGTGAGTCGCTCTTCTTGTACACTGTTGCTGATACATGCCCGGGTCAGAGGCCCCTCCCCTCTCCACTGTATACAATGGGGAAGAGAACTACAAGCACCAGGGAGATCCCGCCCCCGTGGACACCATAGAGCTGCTGATTGCCACCCCCAAGGTGGGGGGTACAGAGATGTGCTGGGGGTTGGAGGTGCACAGCGGAGACCAGCCAGGTACAAGGGAACCTGTGGAAGGAAGGGGGGCATCTGTCTGGGGACACTGATGTAAGAGGGGGGCTCTTTAGGGACACTAATGTAAGGGGGGCTCTCTAGAGACACTGATGTAAGGGGGAGGGGGCTCTCTGGGGACCCTGATGTAAGGAGGGACTCTCTGGGGACCCTGATGTAAGGGGAGGCTCTCTGGGGACCCTGATGTAAGGGGAGGCTTTCTGGGGACCCTGATGTAAGGAGGGACTCTCTGGGGACCCTGATGTAAGGGGAGGCTTTCTGGGGACCCGGATGTAAGGGGAGGCTCTCTGGGGACCCTGATGTAAGTAGGGAGGCTCTCTGGGGACCCTGATGTAAGGAGGGGCTCTCTGGGGACCCTAATGTAAGGAGGGGCTCTCTGGGGACCCTGATGTAAGTAGGGAGGCTCTCTGGGGACCCTGATGTAAGGGGAGGCTCTCTGGGGACCCTGATGTAAGGGGAGGCTCTCTGAGGACCCTGATGTAATGAGGGGGCTCTGGGGACCCTGATGTAAGTGGGGGATATCTGGGGACCCTGATGTAAGTGGGGGATCTGCACTCAGATATGTAACTATACTATATATATATATATATATATATATATATATTTATATACATATACACATACACACACATGTATATTATATACATGTGCATGCCCGCACAAGTGTATGACTTTCTTTACTTCGGTGCTATGAGCTCTAGCCCGAGATCTTTTGTAGACCCAGCAATGCCCCTGGTGGGCGCCCTTCATGGTTTCTTGCACCGGGCCCTGAAAATTCTAGCTACACCTCTAATGCAGCCAGTATTACAGTGTACAAGGCACACTGACCCTACGTAATCACAGTGCCCCTAACTGATCATGCAGCCTCTACCTATACACAGTGCCCTTACCAAATCACACTGGTCCTGCCAGATCACATTGCTCCTGCCTTATAACAGTGCTTTCAACTGATTACAGCCAGTGCCAGTGTTGCTGATCACATCCAGCAAAGATGGAAACTTTGGAACTAGCTGCAATCATCAATGCTGAATCTGCTGTAATCCAGTGCCAGAGTTTTCAGCATCACAGGTCGTACCCAGTGCCAGTGTTTTCAGTGCCACTGATCACACCAGTGCCGGTTCTTCCAGCATTTCTGATTGCAGCCAGTGCCAGTGTTTCCAGAAGTGCTGATCGCAACCGGCATTTAGAGTGTCACTGACCATAGTCAGCACAAGTGTTTCCAGCACCATTGATTGTAGCCAGAACCAATTTTTTTACCCATTTAGCTGAGTGCAGTCAGTGCCAATGTTTTCAGTGGTGCTGATCATAACCAGTGAACATCAATACTAGCATTCCTGATTGCAACCAGTACCAGCATTTTTGGTATTGCTGATCACAACCACCCCAAGTGTTTCCAGTGTTGCTGATCACAGCCTTCACCAATGATTTGATTCCAGCATCCCTGATCACAGCCAACATCAGTGTTTTTAGAGTTGCTGATTGCAGCTAGCATCAGTTCTTTCAGTATTGCTTATCGCAGCCAGTGCCAGTTTTTCTCACATTGTTGATCACAGCCAGCGCCAGTGTTTTTACAGCATCACTGATCTCAGCCACTGACAGTATTTCCAGTGTTGTTGATCGCCGCCAGTGCCAACATTACAGGTGTAGCCCTCTTTTGTGGGGGTTATGAGAAATGTCCCTCCCCAAACAGGATATTGTGTTAAACCTGTGCACAAATGTATCACTGTCCCCGTAGGGCTTGCTGATTGTTGACTTCTTAGGCCTCTCTCTGGTTACCTGCAGCCAGTTGCTAAGGGTTTCTAGATGGTTGCTAGGGGTTTTCACTTGTCCCACTCTTACTCCCGCTTGTTTGTTACTCAATGACCAGTCCAGGGTATTTGGGTTTTGTATTTTAGCAGGACCTCTGTGTTCAGCTTCTCTCTCTCTCTAGACCCTTGGGTCGACCACCCCAGGAAAACAGGACCACCTCCCTGGAGGAGAGGACAGCCACCCCCTCCCTCCTGTACTCTGTTCCCCGGCTCAACTAACTCTGAGCACGTGCCTGGGCCTTTAATACAGTATCGTAGCATGCAATGAGGCACTTTTCCTCTGCCAATTGCCAAGACTGTAACAAAGCATGTGCACTCACCTGTCAGGTCTGTCCAATATGCCTCCCGATTGGACCAGTGTGGGACAGTCTAACAAGTTGAGCTGTACCTGGGCATGTTCCTTGGTACGTCCCTTTGAATTTGCCGCCTAGTGGGTGCACGCTGTGGGAACGTGCCCGCGGGTCCCACAAACTCGATGTTCACCGGCGGACCTCGATTGTGGCGAGGACAGGCAGAATGGGGAAATGTAAACAAGGGATTTCCCTGTTCTGCCTAGCAACATGACAGGGATCTTCTGCTATCTACCTGTCATCGGGAGCAGTGATCTCTTTCATGTTGTAGTGAGCCCACCCCCCCTACAGTTAGAACACATCCAGGGAACACACTTAACTCCTTGATCGCCCCCTAGTGTTTAACCCCTTCCCTGCCAGTGTCATTTATACAGTAATCAGTGGCTATTTGTAGCTTTGATCGCTGTATAAATGTCAATGGTCCCAAAATAGTATCAAAAGTGTCTGATCTGTCCGCCATAATGTCGCAGTTCAGACAAAAATCGCAGCCTGTGACTATAGTCCTGGAATGGGGGGGGGGGCAGCCTGGCCTAAAGGTATGAAGTATTCTGAAAATGTAAGCAATACAAAAGTAAAATGACAAAAAAAAAAAAGAGGAAAGCTAGGTATATATGCATAAAAAAAGCTAGAATTTATTTAAAAGAAAAATAACAGAGAGAGCATGAGTATTCTATAAAGTTGTGTTGTGAGTACCTTTCTCATGTGGAGCTTTTGTTGTACATTTTAGTTTGGTGAAAATAAGTTCATTCAGAAATCATGTGTGAGGGAGAAAAGCAACTCTACTAATTGTATTCCCCTTTCCTCTTCTCAATGATCAATATTGACACAAGAAAAGGAGTTGACTCTACATAGCACCATCCATGCAATTAATAATCATTTGTTGTTTTAACATTGGGGATACGTAAAGTACATTTTAAAAAGTGTGCTATTGCTTAAACTTGGAAAATGAATGGTATTGTATATACTGGCAAATTGCAGCCTTGCCCAGAACAAAATTATAGAAACAAGTTCATTAATTATCAAAAATGCAATCATTTTATTTACTGATTTAACATATCTGGTTAATTTAAGTGAAATTAACAAAAATCCTTTGAATGATGTAGTCTAAAGATTTGGCAAAATTTGGTGCTAAATGATTTATTGTTCTACCTATTCATTACACCAGAAAAGTGACATCCCTCAGAGCTGTCCCCTAACACAAGATTACATATGATCTCTACTTTTTAAGTGTATGTAATGTAATATAGAAAAGGTTGATGTAACCAAAATTTAGGGAAGCAAACCATATGTTAAAATAATATACTGATGTAT
The DNA here is from genome assembly GCA_028564925.1 of Lithobates sylvaticus. Classification (NCBI taxonomy): domain Eukaryota; kingdom Metazoa; phylum Chordata; class Amphibia; order Anura; family Ranidae; genus Lithobates; species Lithobates sylvaticus. The sequence continues at coordinate 138,204,667 of CM053035.1, read as the reverse complement.
ATGTACCTGCAAACCCATTACTTTAGCATGCTATTGTCTTCCTAAAAGAGATCATTTTAACAATATTTCCAGTCTTATCAATGTGGTAATGTATGTAAGCTCTGCTAACAAATCATAGAAGTGTTTTATGAGTTATTTTAAAGTGGAACTAAACTCGTTTAATCAACATCGACAATTTTTAATAATTATGCTTCTAACATTAGTAAATAGATAATAAAATATATATTATTTACTTGTTTCAAACTGTTTTTTATATTTCTTCAGTTACCTATTGATTTCCAGGCCTAGGCAAAATGATGTCATACATCCCAAGAGTCTTCAGGAGAGGAGAAGGGTTTTTCTTAGCTAAGCACGCCATCCTGGGCTAAGGGCAGATGTATTCCAGGAAGTAAATGCTATATGAATCATTTGCCCTTACTCAAGATGGCCACCTCCAGACATGCAAGGGGGTGTTTTTCAAAGTGATTGTTCAGCAAAATAAAGCATGGAGATATGGTTGGATGGGTGATTTTGCTTTGAATATTAAAAAGGAATTTAAATGCATTTTCGATTTGTGGTGCTCAGATGCAGTTTAGTTGTGCTTTAAATTGCTGAATTCCACCACAAGTAATGATAATCTTATGTTGGACATCCGTAAAAGAAATGGTATGCCATAGCAAGGAAAATCCACATGGTATTAATTGATATGCACGTATTAAATTTGGTAACAGAAAGTGCATATAGAAATCAACAATAAAGATATAGAGGTTTACCACTTGCTGACCGCCCTATAGCACATTTACTGCTACAGGCCGGTCGCACTGTGGAGTTTCAAGTATATATAAGTGATCCTGCACTTCTGGGAATCGGGTGCGAGTGCGCGCCGCCAGAGGCTTGCTTCCACTGTGAATGTACACAGCATGAGCTTATCAGCAGGTGCCGCGGACCCGATGTCCGCCGGCACCCACTGATCTTTCTGTACACAGGCAGAACCGTGATCTGCCTTGGTAAGCAAGCGAGATTGCTGTTATGTCAGTACAGAAGGCGTGGATTCTGCGTTCCTGTAAAGCAGGAACACCGATCCATGTCTTCCACTAGTAAAAGCACCTCAACGACTAAACTGAAACACCAGCTAGGCACACATTTAACCCTTTTGACCGCTCCAGATGTTAACCCTTTCCCTGCCAGTGTCATTAGTACAGTGACAGTGCATATTTTTTGGCACCGATTACTGTAATAATGTCACTGGCCCCCAAAAAGTGTCAAAAGTGTTGGTTAGGTGTCGGATTTGTCCGCGGCAATATCTCAATCCCGCTATAAGTCGCTGATCGCCGCCATTACTAGTAAAAATAAATAAATAAATAAAAATTCTATAAATATATCCCATAGTTTGTAGATGCTATAACTTTTGTGCAAACCAATCAATATATGCTTATTGTGATTTTTTTAACCAACAATATATAGCAGAATACATTTTGGCCTAAAACGATGAAGAAATTAGATTTTTTTTATTTTTTTTATTGCATGTGTTTTTTTTTTCACATTATGTATTTTATAGGAAGCAGTGAGGATGAAGGATTGCCCTATCAAAGATGCTGACCTTACTGTTTTTGCAGAGAGTTCCCATTTCTACACAGAAAAGGGACACTAGGTTTCTCAATAATCTGTCAGGTAAAATCTTTTTTCAAGCAACACTATCTAAAAATCAGTCAGTCTAGGTGGCAGACCTAACTGCTCTTACAACTGCACAATAGGGAAAAAAAAAACACTGTAGACAGGAACACTGCCTCTGGCATATATTATGATTTTGGCCAATTGTGGGGAAGTTGTGAGGCTTTATGATTGTGTAAACGCCTATAATACATGCTGAATGTACTGAAAATGTCCCTAACTGAGGTAGTAATTATAAAATGTGACGCTCATGCTAAAAACACTTGTAATGTTACCCCCGCAGGGGCTGCTGGCATTAACTGGTTCTTCTGTAATAGTACAGAGGCTGTTTGTCCCTACAAGCACCAGTACATTCACACCAGCTCCAATAACATAATCTAGGGGATGTATTTTTATGATTTATTGCTTAAAGAAACTTTAAACAGGAGAGGGATTAGGGCATGGGATACTCCAAAAGAATTAGCACATAGCAATTAGAGGACACGCTTCTTCTTCTCCTTAAGTAAATTTGAATGTTGGACAATCTAAACCCCCAGAGCTGAAGATCATGTGGTAACTTTTTGAACAGGCTAAGATCTTACAGCTGGAGACCACGAGGCAAGTTTTTTGGTATCTGGTTACTTTTTGCCTATGCACTACTACTGGTAGCCAATGTGATTTCCAGAGTCACAGGGATCAATTTAGGGTCTTTACTCACGAGTCCCCAGGACAGCTGCCACCTTCCCGGGTTCCACTGGACTTGGTCCAGTGAGTCAGATAGTCCTTCTCCAGAACAGATTCCTTGTGGTGAGGTCCTGCAATCAGCTTCTAAGCAGATCCATTGAGGTCCTCAGACCTGACACCTCTGAGGCCTCTAGAATAGCTGTACTGTTCATGGGCTGCCTGAGGGTAGCAGACCCCCAAGCTCTGTAACTCTCCTGGGGAGAATGAAACCAGCTCTCCAGCGCTTCAGGTTATTTATCACCTTTCCAGCCCCCTTCTGTATAATTGTCTCCTGGGATTGGCTGGAGCATGATACATTTTCAGACTGGTTATTTGCATTACCCTCACTAAGCTCTGGAAGCTTCTTCTAGAGGCAAGGGTAAGCAATCAAACTCCCATCCTTAACCACTTTAAGCCCAGCATATAGTCAATTGATGACCGGGCGGGTGCTTCCACAGGACACAGCTGATAACTGACCAGAGTACCAGATAGCTGGCAGTAACATGTGACCACCATGACCAATCACAGTAGGTCACATGACAGTTGTACACAATGAATGGCTTCCTTTGTGTACAATTGTGTTGCTTGCTGTGATTGGTGCATTTGATCACAAGGTACAGACATGGCAAATCACAGCCAATCTGTACCACGTGATTAGCTTTGACCAATCACAGCTAATCACAACAAAACAAACTGAATAATTATGTTTATGTTTAATTATGCTCTGGTCACAGTGTGTTAAAAAAAAGAAAAATAATGTAATAATATATATATATATATATATATATATATATATATATATATATATATATATATTATAACTTTTTTTTTCTGTTCTGTCACCAGTCATGTCCCCAAACACTGCCACGCCAGATGATGCTGAACTGCACTGGTGACAGTATGTAAAAAAAAAATAATTTTTCCAAAAAAAGACAAAAAGTTACAACTTCAAAAAACACACCATGCGTCTTACTAAATACCTTGGACTGTCTACTTTTCAAAAGGGGGGTCAGTTGGGGGGTATTTCTACTGTCTAAATGAGATTGTCTGTCAGTACATCAGGATTGATCAATTTTCAGATATATACCATAGTTTGTGGACGCTATAACTTTCCTACAGACTAAATAATTTACACCAATTTGGGTTATTTCCACCAAAGAAATGCAACAGAATACATTTTGGGACACATTTATTATTATTATTATTTATTATTATTTATTATTTATTTATTTATTATTTATTTGCAAACTTTTATAACAGAAACAAAGAAAAAAAAATGCGTGTTTTTTTTTTTTCCAAAATGTTCAGTGGTGGTTAAATACCACTAAAAAAAGCTCTAGTTGTGTGAACAAAATGATAAAAATTTTGTTTGGGTACAGTGTTGCATGACAGCGCAATTGTCATTTTAAATGCAACAGCACTGAAAGCTGAAAATTGGCCTGGGCAGAAAGAGGGTAAAAGTTCCTGGTATTGAATTGGTTAAACATTCATTGTTTAATTGTCATTTTCCTTCTATTTATTTATAAAGATCATGTCACTGTATAGCAATATTGGAATATCCAAGGGGGCTGTGTTGCCTCAAAGCGTTTCACAAGACGCAGCCCACTTCTTCCGAAGGGAGAGAGAAAGCAGCAAATGATATTTGAATACAGAATCCTGCATATAAAAGATACTACACCATGTGTTTTCTAGGGGCAAGCGCAAGGGCACATTAGATGCAGACTGGGAAGGGGAACTGGTTGAGAAAACATAAGCACTATAATCCGCTTATGAAGCTGCATAATTGTTGGATATTCTATCCATGTTCACTAGGAGAGTATATAAATGGTATCCTGTGTATATCCTCAGTGGGACTTCATTGTGCCATAACAGGGGCCTTTTAACACAGCTGCAAATGTTGACATGCATCTCAGTGTCCCCACGTGCAGGATGCCAACTTGTGATGGTCGCCACATCCTGCACGTGGGGACACTGAGAAACCTATCAAAATTTGTAAAAAAGGACCCTATTCTGGCACCGTGAAGTACAGGAGCTGTCATTGCTGACCACCTTTTAAGATGTTTGTTGCTTAGCTGTTATTCTGAACGACCTGTATCCAGATCCAGAAAGCCAAGGTAAAGTCAAAAGTCCTTGTCAGGGGCGAAACTAGAAATCATAGGGCCCCATAGCAAAATGGGGCCACCACCACAAAAAAAAAAAAAAAATTAACTAATGCCATCGAACAACAGATTACTACACTCATGTGGCACAGTACCCAGGCAACAGCTAACAAAGTATGCAGTATACTGTATGCAGCCCCTGAAGGACACACATGCATACCCCCATCAGTAAAGACCCCCCAGCAGTACAGACACCCCCCCTAAGTACAGACACCCCAGAGCATTACAGACCCCACCTCAGTGCAGACACTCCCCTCAGTGCAGGACCCCCCTTGCAGTACAGACCCCCCCAGTGCAGACCCCCCCTCAGTACAGACACCCTCCCAGTGCAGACCTCCCCAACATTACAGACCCCCCTCAGTGCAGACCCCCCTCAGTAGTACAGAACCCCCCCAGTAGTACAGACACCCCCCTAGTGCAGACACCCCCCTCAGTACAGACCCCCCACCCAAGTGCAGACCCCCCATCAGTACAGACACCCCACCCAAGTGCAGACCCCCCCATCAGTACAGACACCCCCCACCTCAGTGCAGACCCTCATCAGTACAGACACCCCCGACCTCAGTGCAGACCCCCATCAGTACAGACACCCCCGACCTCAGTGCAGACCCCCATCAGTACAGACACCCCTGACCTCAGTGCAGACCCCCATCAGTACAGACACCCCCGACCTCAGTGCAGACCCTCATCAGTACAGACACCCCCGACCTCAGTGCAGACCCCCATCAGTACAGACACCCCCGACCTCAGTGTAGTCCCCCATCAGTACAGACACCCCCCATCCAAGTGCAGACCCCCCATTAGTACAGACGCCCCCCACCTCAGTGCAGACCCCCTTAGTACAGACACCCACCCCCATTACAGACCCCCATCCAAGTTCAGACCCCCCCATCAGTACAGACGCCCCCCACCTCAGTGCAGACCCCCTTAGTACAGACACCCCCCACCTCAGTGCAGGCCCCCCTCAGTACAGACAACCCCCCATTACAGACCCCCCACCTCAGTGCAGACCCCCTTAGTACAGACACCCCCATTACAGACCCCCCATCAGTACAGACACCCCCACCTCAGTGAATACCCCCATCAGTAGACACCCCCCAGCAATGCAGACACCCCCTTAGTACAGACCCCCTTAGTACAGACACCCCCCACCTCAGTGCAGACCCCCATCAGTAGACACCCCCCAGCAATGCAGACACCCCCTTAGTACAGACCCCCTTAGTACAGACACCCCCCACCTCAGTGCAGACCCCCATCAGTAGACACCCCCCAGCAATGCAGACATCCCCTTAGTACAGACCACCTTAGTACAGACACCCCCCACCTCAGTGCAGACCCCCATCAGTAGACACCCCCCAGAGATGCAGACACCCCTTAGTACAGACACCCCCACCCATTACAGACCCCCCTCAGAGCAGACACCCCCGCATTACAGACCCCCGGTAGTGTAAACCGCCCCCCCCCTGAGTATTGCAGACCCCACAGCAGAAAATAAGCCCCCCTTTGCATACCTCAGAACAGCGGCGTGTGTCCCTCGAGGCTCGAGAACAGGCTCCTCCTCTCTGGATGTAAACAGAGAGGAGGGGAGGTGGCTTCGGTCCGTGCCGCTGTGTCCCTCCAGTCCAGCATCTTCTATGCAGTGAGCGGCGTTAGTGGTGCGGCTGCCGCTACCCACGGGTGTCACCCCCACTAGCGGGTGTCACCCGGCGCGGCCGCACCCACCTAGCAACGCCACTCACCGGGCCCTTGATTGGCTGTGGGCCCCATAGCGACCGCGTTTGTCGCTATGGCGGTAGTTCCGCCACTGGTCCTTGTGTGTATGCATGCAGAGATGGATTAGGGCAAAATGCCACAGAAATAGCCACAGGAAAGCCACCCCATTTGTATTGTGTGTACGTACTGCTATGAGCCACCCTATCAGACACCAATTGCCTACATGTACAGTACATCCACCCTTGTGAAGTGACAGACATGTGTTCAGCTTTGACCAATTAAACGATCCTCCTGATATACTGCAGAAACTTGGATGTTGCAGCTTAGCACCCTGGACATCCCTTAAGCTCCTGCCTAGGTTGCCTTGTGGATGATCCAGTTTGGCATACTTGTTATGAACCTTTGGGATTGATTAACTAAAGGCAAATACACTTTGCACTTTGCAAAGTGCTGTTGCACTCTGCAAGAGCAGTTGCTTCAGAGCTTAGTAAATTATCAAAAGCTTTGCTGACTTCCATCATCTAATCATGTGCAATTAAAACATTTTTTTTCTATATTCCATGCATTTGATTGGGTACTCTTTGCAAAGTAAAGCTTTACTTCATTCATTAGGCTCTGGAACAATTGCTCTTGCAAAGTGCACAGTTTATTTGCCTTTAGTAAATCAATCGCTTTGTGTTTTTCCTGTGAAAGTTTTCACTTAAAAAGAGCACTCTTACAATGACAATGAACACTGATGTAGCACCCTGATGGTTAGGCAGGGTTGCTAGTAAATTTACCTGCCAGGTATAGTTGCTTGGCCAGTTGATAGGAGATCAATTGATTCCACCCTAATCCTGGAATTTCTGTACTTCTGTACTTCTCTTTTCTGTCACTAGGTGGCCGGATATCTGGTGACATTAGATAAGGGCCTTGCAAGGACAGATTAGGAATAGATAGGGTATCTGAGCCAATGGGCAGGGCTCTTCTTGGATCCCTTGGCCTGCTGGGAGAGCCTATTTATTTGGGTAAGGTCAGGTGATCAGAGTTCTGTGTCACCTGGATGGCTGTCTGGGTGGACGTGTGTTGTGCTGCCCGAGCTGCTAGGCCAGAGCCTGAGGCCTATCCTGGCTGCTAGACTGTCTGAGGGCCTATAGCTTGCAGTCCAACCATAAGTAATGGTTCTGCCGGCCAGAGAACGTGTCGTGGTCGGAGGTAGAGGGGAAGCTGTCACCACTATGAGACCAACCACCTTATTATCAGGGACCACAGTGAGTACTGGAGCAGTATTCTGACCAACCGGGGATGGTGAAGAATTGGGAAACTTCAGCAAGTATCAAGCCGGGGACCCAGCCAGTGGAGGTGATACTAGCAGAGCAGCCTTGTGTGCCAAGCCAGGGACCGAGCAGGCCAGTGGGATGATGCTTGCAGAGCAATATTGTGTGCCAAGCCAGGGACCAAGCAGGCCAGGGACCAAGGGACCCCCACTGGCCTGCTTGGCCAGGGACCAAGCAGGCCAGTGGGGTGACGCTTGAGGAGTATCTGTGAGTGGCAAGCCAGGGACCCAACAGGGACGCAGGGGGTGACGCTTGTGGAAGAAGGTTGGAAGAGCTCAGGAGATCCAGTGGCAGTGAATCAGCAAGTCTAGTGAGGAGAGACTGGGAGCTCAGTGGAGTGAACATCTACAAGAAGTGATTGTAGAGGAAGTACAGAAGTTCGTTACAACTTGTATTAGAAACTGTTAAAAGACTGTTACCATAGAAGACAGCGAACCTACACATGCAGATGTGGTGTCTTGCTGGATGTCAGGGGGCAGGCTGGGGGTTATTTCCTCTTTGCACTGATTGGTGAATGGTTCTTTAAGTGGTGGACTGTTTGTATCACAATTTGACACATTCCTGATGAAGGGGTCCTGCGTGGCTCTGAAACGTTGCTTCTATTTATTTTTTTGATACTATGTGATTAAAATTTTGGACCTAATTTTGGAGATCCTGGTGTGCTGGTGACACTTCCTTCTCGTGATTGCAGTCGTTTCCAGCCGTTGGTCATTTCAGCACCCAATTTAAGATACAGCCATTTGTGCAGGTACGTGTGTGTTGGGAGTATTGCATTGCTGGATGCAATTCCCTGCATGGCTGTCTACCTATAGAAGTCTCGGAGCCTGCTAATTACCATTGCATCTACTAAAGGGTGTCCTGGCCCTAAACCCTCTCTCCCACAGTTCTGTTCAAGAGAAAATAAATCTCTTTGCATTCAAGAAGTGTTTGGCACCCATGAATCTACCTTGCATTACACCCACCATGCCAGCTGTCCCTAACTCTGGAGGTTCTCATTAGACCAAAGGGGACCTGGGACCTTGCTACACCAAAATTTCCAAAAAATCTAGAGCAGATTTTTTGTTCTTACAATATTGCTACTAGATTAGAAAAAAAATGTTATGTTACCCTAAGCCTAGAGATACCAGCTTTGCAAACCAAGGTCTTGAAGCAGGGATACGTTTTAACTAGGTTCTACTTTGACTGCAGCAGAGAAAAAAATCATGTCTCCTTCCCTGCCAAACAGGACTGAGCTGTGTAAATCTCAAAACTGGATGGGCAGATTCATAAATCCTTTGGGAGGGAAAAACAGCTTCCATATTCTGTATGTATTCCATCTATGTACTGATATGGACAGTTTGGTATTTACAGGCAGGATGCACGATAACTGTCAAACAGATTGGTTGGTAAAATGGGTATGAAACAGATGACAAAATAACGGATGGAGTGAATCTGTATAAAGTAATAGATAAGCTTGAAATATTTCACGTAGTTAGCGACTAGGTTACAGTAAAGAACACAAGGGAAGCACACATTATCAGTTAAAGCGTAACTCCCCACTGATAGGGGGGGGAGGAGCACCATGACGTAGGTGCGTGCTGGACGTCCCCCAGATGGCCCGCCGAGCTCTCCGAGCCCTCCCTCCTATCCCCAACGTGGTCTGACTGGCGGCCGCTGAGATCCGTTGGAGTTCACCCGCTCGCCGCGGATGTAGAGCGGATTAGCGGACCCCCCCCCCCGCTTCCCCCCCGGCAACGCTCCTCGCTCGCTAGCCACATACCTGGAGGTGGCGAACTGAGGAGGACGCATGAAAAGGGAATTTCCGCTGGCGTTCCTCTGGTGTTCTAAGGCAGACCGAAGCGAGGTAGCGAGGTAACATATGCAGACCACCCACTGACCGGGAGAGATCGGCTGAAAGCAGACACATCTAAGGCGGAGATTTGGACAGAGGAAGCGGAGGACATCAGCTATCCCCCAAGAGCAGCTGACATCGTGCCCGACTAGGAGGAAGGTAACATATCGATACAGAAGAGCTTAATTACAAACTGCTGCAATAGTGTTTACCGCCTGCTGTTGGGATATATCCTGCAATTAAGGACACTCCACGGCTATCAGCTAATGCTGCTATTTTCAATGAGCGTGCTGCTTCTAGCTATCTTAGTGCCTATTTGACTATCTGCAACTATCTGCCTTAGGTTACTACTGCTATTACATGCTAAAGCCCCTGTTTGCTCGGATCGCTGACGCTTTGCTGTATTGCTGACGGCCGCTGTCTAATACACAGCTAATACACAGCGGTAGTAGTGGCACGAGGAGGCAGTAGCGATGGCTCCCCCCTTAAGTCTGACTTACAGCAATTTGACCCGGTGCAGGTGGGATAGAGCAACATAGAAAAGGGAAAAGCTTTCACATCTATACTTACCTATGTAAGGACGCTGTGACGAAAGTATCAAAAAACCCTTTTTTTTTTTTTCTTTTTTCGTTTTTTTTTTGGCTATGGTTGCTATTAGTATCTCCTGCCACTTTCAAATGGGATATTTGCTGCTAACTGCTACTGCTCTTTCTATTGCTATCGATTAATTGCTACCTACTGTGAGCTGCAATTTGTTGCTACCGCCTGCCAGGGCTGCTATCGGCGCTATAGTTGCTAATAGGGACGCGCTGCTTTACCGCTGACGATCCAGCCTAACATATGATAAATACCTCCAGCCGTTCTGGTCTATGCTGTAATTTAGGGTCCACCACAGCTACTTGCCACCGCTAGCGTCTTCAACTTACTATTCGCCTCCATTCGCCATTGCTGCTACGGACTGTGGCTATCTACTGCTAGATGTTGGGGGGATAGAACAACATAGAAAAGGTACTGTTTTCACCCTTACTCTGATATTGCCATGGAGACAGAAGAATCTAGGAGAAAATAGACTGTTGAAACGGTGCTCATTGCGGTCACCCTGCCGCTAAACTATAAAATCAGAAAACGCCGCCAACCAGGGATCTACTGCAACTGCAGCGATCGGTATGGCCCTATCTACTGGAGAGAGACAGGACTATTACACTGACCCCTAAGGTCGACGACCCCAGATCAAGTTGGACCTTGTTTCTTTTTTATTTCCTTTTTTCTCTTTTTGTTTTTTGTTTTGCCCACTCCTTCTCTATTTTATTGTGCCCTCTCTCCTGGTGGTTATGATTCCCCCCCCCCCGTCCCCCCAGACAGAGCTGCCTCCTCCCGATCTAGAGGAGATCACTCTCTCTTTTTGTCTTAAGGTGGTCGATAATATAAATGTATCTACGTGAAGGGGTTTGAACGGGGATAATCCAAGGGGAAGAGGGAAAACGGTACTGAAAAGCGGCCTCTCCCTAGTAACCGGTAGCGGGTACAATGAGGGGGAAATCAACGAAAAGCAAAACCCCACAACCTGCACCCAGTCCGGGAGGAATCCAGCGTTATATGGCAAGCAATACCAGCTTAATGGAGGAGAGCCAGGGAAGCCCCAAGACAGGAGCCCCACTCCGTTCAGGACTAAATAGACAGAAAATTTCTGATGAAAGTAAAGGGGGAAAAATGAACGGAGCTAAAACAGGCCCAAAGGGAGGAGGGGCCAACACACAAGGAGGAGAGGGGTTGAATGTAATGACCCAGGAAAAGAGAGACGAGGAAAGATTAGTGGGGGCGGAGCTAGTAGTGGAAAGTGGAAGGGCACCCGAATCTCAGGACAAAGCATCAGATTTAAAAGTGATGCTCACAGAAATGTTTACCAAAATGGAAGCATCTCTGAAAGAGGAAATGGCAGCGGTAAGGACAGACATTGGTCGGGTTCTGGGGAGAGTAGAGGAGATGGAGGATAGACTAGATACGCAGGAGCAAAGGATTGAAGAGGTAATTGAACAGGTTAGCGCCTTATACAAAGTAAATAGAACCTTGATGTATAAATTAGAGGATCAGGAGAACCGTAGTCGAAGGAAGAACGTGCGCATTAAAGGCCTCCCTGAGGCACATGGTAACGCAGATCTTAGGAAAATAGCTCAGCAATTATTTAACCCTCTTCTGGATAGAGATGTGACAGAGAATTTAAAAATAGACAGAATACACAGGGTTGCACAGCGTACTTCAGAAAAGCCGAGGGATGTAATAGCTAGGTTTCACTATGCAGAAGAGAAAACGCTAGTAATGGGTAAAATTAGGACCCTCCCAGGAATCACATATGAGGGTGCAGATCTGCAGTTCTACCCGGACCTGGCAGTAGAGACCTTGACAAGACGGAGGCGGTTAAAGCCTCTAACGGAATTATTGGTGGCCTCGGAGATTTCCTATCAATGGGGGTTCCCAGCCTGCTTGATAGGAAAGAAGGACGGACGTTCTGCAGTTCTGTGCTTCCCCGAGGATTTGAGGGAGTTCTGTGACCGGTTGGACATCCGCCCCCCCCCATTACTGGGGTGGGGGGAGGAGGCCCTCCCGCCACAGAGAAAGCCAAAATGGAACAAAGGGGAAGGGAGAGGGGGGGGGACCCAAATAACTCCATATAAATAATAGCAGTCAGACAGAAAGGAAAAAATAAGGGAAAGGAAATGGGGAAGGAGGAGAGGGGAGGGAGGGGGAGGGGGCCACGGGGAGGGATCCGGGATGGCCTAGGGTGTGAACCCCAGGGATCTATGGAAAGAAGGCGACATCAAGACGATGTTCGCCCGGTCCATGGAACAAACAAAAAAAGAGGGACTTCTGCCCGGCCTCAGAAGGCTAGTTGTTTCAGAAGGGGGGGGAGGTTAGGGGGGGGACGGTTCGGGGAAGGGTCTGGGGAGGGAGGGAAATATTGCAAGGTTGTGCTTTTCTTGTTTTTTTTTTTTTTTTTTTTACTGTTTTAGGTACTGCGCGTCTCGCTCGCTTCCTCCTCAGTGTCAGAGTACGATCCTGGCTCTCACTAGAAGCTCCACAAGACCAATCTAAACAGAGGATCTGGAGAGGGTAAACCTAATTACATATAATGTAAGAGGGCTAAATACAAAAAAGAAAAGGTACAAATTAAACAATGAACTCCAATACTTAGAGGCAGATATAGTGTGCCTCCAGGAGACACTCATAACAAATACCTCAGGGATTAAACTGTCAACCTACCAATTTCTGACTTGGTTTTATGGGGACACTCCGTCGCCCCTCTCAAGAGGAATAGCAGTCGGTTTTAGTAAAAGGGTAAAATTTGAGGTCAAGGAGCTTCTCGTGGACCCAGAGGGAAGGTACTTGTTTCTAAAAGGGGAACTGTCTAAAATGAGATGTACGATTGTCAATGTGTATGCACCGAATAAAAACCCTGATAAGTTCCTTAGAAATGTCTTAAAGAAATTAGAGGGCTTTAAGGAGGGTAAACTGATTGTGGCAGGCGATCTGAATTGGAGTATGGAACCTAGGATAGACACCTCGGTGGGGGGAAATAGTACAACGGAACAAAGGCGGAAAAAAATTATAAAAGCACTAGCATACTGGCAATTACAGGACGCATGGAGGATCACACATTTAAAAGAACGGGATTATACTTGTTTCTCAGCGGTCCATGGGTCCTTCTCAAGGATAGATTATGTTTTCATTGAGCACCAGTTAGTGCAACTGCTCAAAAAGGCAGAAATTAAATCCATGACCCTATCAGATCATGCTCCGGTGATGGCACAGCTGGAGATTAGAGGGGACGCTGGACCGAGGACAAACTGGAGGTTAAATGACTCTCTGATACAGGAAGAGGACACAATTAGTAAGATCGAGCAGGAATTAGAAAGTTTCTTTAGGGACAATGAGACGCCAGGAATGCCCATTTCGGTAGTATGGGAAACCCACAAAGTGGTAATAAGGGGGATCTTAATAGGAATTGGGGCAGGAAAGAAAAAAGAAAGGGGAAAAAAGAAAAAAGAGCTGTACACCAAAATAAGGGAGCTTGAGCAAAGCACAAGGCCCCAAGGGATCCCAGACAGACAGGAATTAGCAACGGTAAAGAGAGAACTAGAAGAACTTGTAGAACAGGAAAGGAAAGCCATATACCATCTAATAGAGAAGGAAACATACCAGTGGGGAAACAGAGCAGGTAAATGGATGGCCAGGAGGGTGAAAGAAAAGCAGAACAGGACTTTTATAGCAAGGGTCAGAGATGCAAAAGGGAACATACAAATCTCCTCCCCCGACATAGCACGTACATTCCACTCCTACTATAGTAGTCTATATAAAATTAAGCAGAAGTAGGAAGGGAAAGCAAAGCAGATTGAAGACACTGGGGAGTACCTGCGGAGCCTGGACCTCCCTAGGGGCGAGAAAGAAGAGATGGAGGGGCTAGAAGCCCCCATCACATTAGAGGAAGTCGAGAGAGCAATCAAAAATACCGCCCCAGGAGGAAGCCCAGGCCCCGACGGTTATCCCATTCTGTACTATAAAAAGTTCAGTAAACAACTATCTCCAAAACTACGGGATTATTTCAATACGATAGGGACCGGAGAGAATTTCAGAGAGGAGACACTCTTGGCACATATTACTTTAATCTTAAAAGAGGGGAAAGACCCTATGGCAGTTAAAAGCTACAGACCAATCTCATTACTTAATTCAGATTTAAAGCTCTTCGCTAAAATAATAGCTGAAAGATTGAAGTCGTGTCCACAGCGACCAGGTGGGGTTTGTCCAGGGGAGGGAAGGAAGGGATAATTCACTAAAATCCACAATGTTGATACAGGAAGCCACACGGAGGGGTCCCCCCACAGTCCTTATGTCAATAGATGCCGAAAAGGCGTTCGATAGGGTCGATTGGGGTTTCCTCTTTGAAACACTGAGACATCTGGGATTAGGCGAGAAGATGATGAGATGGATTGAATCCCTCTATTGTCACCCTAGGGCTAGAATAAGAGTTAATGGCACCCTGTCCTGTCCCCTTGAACTTTTCAATGGGACAAGACAGGGTTGCCCACTCTCCCCACTGCTATTTATAATAACTTTAGAACCCCTTTTGGCAGCAATTCGCAAAAACCAGGACATCCAAGGAATTAGGGTAGGGGAGTGGGAGCACAAGGCGTCTGCATATGCGGACGATGTGCTTCTCTATATCTCCAGACCGAGGATATCAATACCTACGGTGCTGAAGGAGTTAAAACAGTACGGCAAGTTGTCAAATTTTAAAGTAAATATGACAAAATCGGAGATATTAAACCTAAACCTATCAAAAGTGGAGCAAAACGCTATTCAAGCCAAATTACCATTTAAGTGGTGTAAGAACGAACTGGGATATCTTGGAATAAATTTAACAGCTCAAGTGGGCGATCTCTTTGAAAGCAACTACATTCCTCTTTTAAATAAAATTAAAGAGCAATTAAATAGGATGCAATATAAAGCTCTATCCTGGGCAGGGAGGATAGACGCAGTGAAAATGTTTATCTTACCGGTATTTATCTATACTTGCCAGATGATCCCAATCCCCATCCCACAAAGTTATTTCAGTAAATTAAAATCTATGATAACAAAATTTATATGGGCACGAAAACGGGCACGAATTGCGTTTAATATAATGACGAGAGAAAAGGATAGAGGGGGCCTAGCAGCACCAGATTTAAAAAAATACTACGAAGCCATTGTGATATCTAGAGTAATAGATTGGGAGCACAATAAGGAGGATAAGAGTTGGGTCAAATTAGAAATGAGCTTAAGTCGAACAAACACGGGGAAAATTATATGGATGCCACCACAATGTAGAGAGTTAGGACCAAATATAAATTTACTTACAAAAAATTCACTAAAGGTTTGGGATGCAATACAGAAGAGGCACAAATGGGACTATAATTCACCATTAATTCCACTGTTAAATACAAACTTCTTCCCTCCTGGGAAGGAGGAACACTTATACTTCAGTAGGTGGGCCAATAACGATAACCTAAGATTGCAGGATGTGATGGAAGGAAATAGATTGTACACGTATAGCGAAATCACAAGAGAATGGGGACAGAAAGCACTAGACAGGTGGAGATACACTCAATTACAACACTTTGTGGGGAGTTTGCCACGGCCATTACGAGGGAAGAATCACATGAGACCATTAGAGAAATTACTAGAGTCACCACAAAGCTTAGAGAAAAGGACATCAAAAATATACAAAATCTTGCTCCGAGAGACAGTCCACGAGTTTCCAGCTTACCTAGAAAAGTGGGAAAAGGAGATAGGCCCGCTTAGAAGCGATGAACACAGGGAAAAGATATTAAGGTTAGTACACTCGACAGCAAAAGACATGCAAACAAGGGAAATGTCGTACAAACTCCTAGTGAGGTGGTATGTAACCCCACAGAGAGCAAATGCATATAGCGAAGACAACTCCCCAACATGCTGGAGAGGGTGCTCGGTAGTTGGAACGTTCCCACACATGTGGTGGGAGTGTCCCAAAATACAAAATTATTGGGATCAGGTAATAGAATTAATCGGCCAGATAACGGGGGTAAGGGTTAATAAACAACCATGGGTGTGCTTGTTTAACGATACAGAGATGGGAGTGGGTCAGTACTGTACAACTCTAATCCCTTACTTACTAAATGCAGCAAAGGCACTGATCCCCCGTTGGTGGAAATGCCTGAATGCCCCATCTATGAAAGCATGGATAGAGAGAGTGGAGCAGATATGCTCTATAGAAGAGTCCATTCACAAGTTAGAAGACACCGAGGGGAAACACCGAAAGAAATGGATACAATGGAGAGAGTTTAGGAAAACAGACAGATACTGGTTGGGAAAAGACGGCTGAAGGGAACACCAGGAAGCGAGCGAGAGCAAGATGGGGTAGGACTGCCGATTTTTTTTTTCTTTCTCCACTAGGGGAGGGGGGTAGGGGGAGGGATAGGGCAGGGGAGGGATTATCCGAAGTATGTATTACGATGTCAAATGATTGTAAATGTGTAATTCATGTGTAATATATTTAAAAATAGGAAAATAAAGAATATATTAAAAAAAAAAGAGTAACTCCCCTTTTGTTGAGAAAAAAACATTCCCCCCTGGCTGATCTACAGTATCTCACAAAAGTGAGTAAACCCCTCACATTTTTGTAAATATATTATTATATCTTTTCATGTGACAACACTGAAGAAATTACACTTTTCTACAATGTAAAGTAGTGAGTGTACAGCAAATACACAGCCAATAATGTCTAAACCGCTGGCAGTGAAAATGTCCAAATTGGGCCCAATTAGCCATTTTCCCTCCCCGGTGTCATGTGACTCGTTAGTGTTACAAGGTCTCATGCGTGAATGGGGAGCAGGTTTGTTAAATTTGGTGTTATCACTCCCACTCTCTCATACTGGTCACTGGAAGTTCAACATGGCACCTCATGGCAAAGAACTCTCTGAGGATCTGAAAAAAAGAATTGTTGCTCTACATAAAGATGGCCTAGGCTATAAGAAGATTGCCAAGACCCTGAAACTGAGCTGCAGCATGGTGGCTAAGACCACACAGCGGTTTAACAGGACAGGTTCCACTCAGAACAGGCCGTTGAGTGCACGTGCTTAGCGTCATATCTAGAGGTTGTCTTTGGGAAATAGACGTATGAGTGCTTCCAGCATTGCTGCAGAGGTTGAAAGGGTAAGGGGTCAGCCTGTCAGTGCTCAGACCATACGCTACACACTGCATCAAATTGGTCTGCATGGCTGTCTTCCCAGAAGGAAGTCTCTTCTAAATATGATGCACAATAAAGCCCGCAAACAGTTTGTTGAAGACAAGCAGACTAAGGACATGGATTACTGGAACCATGTCCCGTGGTCTGATGAGACCAAGATAAACGTATTTGGTTCAGATCATGTCAAGCGTGTGTGGCGGCAATCAGGTGAGGAGGAGTTCAAAAACAAGTGTGTCTTGCCTACAGTCAAGCATAGTGGTGGGAGTGTCATGGTCTGGGGCTGCATGAGTGCTGCTGGAACTGGGGAGCTACAGTTCATTGAGGGAACCATGAATGCCTACATGTACTGTGACATACTGAAGCAGAGCATGATCCCCTCCCTTTGGAGACTGGGCCACAGGGCAGTATTCCAACATGATAACGACCCCAAACACACCTCCAAGAGGACCACTGCCTTGCTAAAGAAGCTGAGGGTAAAGGCGATGGACTGGCCAAGCATGTCTCCAGACCTAAAACCTATTGAGCATCTGTGGGGCATCCTCAAACAGAAGGTGGAGGAGTGCAAGGTCTATATCATCCACCAGCTCTGTGATGTCGTGATGGAGGAGTGAAAGAGTACTCCAGTGGCAACATGTGAAGCTCTGATGAACTCCATGTTCAAGAGGGTTAAGGCAGTGCTTAAAAATAATGATGTTGAATTATTTTGAGGGGAAAGCAAATTTACACTGTTATACAAGCTGTACACTCACTACTTTACATTGTAGCAAAGTGTAATTTCTTCAGTGTTGTCACATGAAAATATATAATAAAATATTTACAAAAAATGTGAGGGGTGTACTCACTTTTGTAAGATACTGTATGTACATTGCAAGGATTATAACAACCATTGTTGCAGATTCCTACCTTTTGTTATTCTGAAGTTATCCATGTGTGTTTGTCTGTGCCTCAGGGCTTAGTAGGTCTAATGAGAGGGGTTTCAGAATTATCAGCCAGCTGTGCACCTGGGGGGCACTAATGAGGAAAGCTGCTGGGCTTTCGTCCCTTTAGATGTGTTCCTATTGTAAATATCTCACCAAAAAATGAAATTTTTGTTACAGGGGATGATAAAAATCTGACTTGTATCTTAGGCAGACTTCTGGGAAAATTGGTGAGCCAATCACACAAGCAGGAAATTATGTTTCTGGGGAATAGTCAGTACACACTCTGTGTAAAGACCAACTCCATGTAGCCATATTGCATTGCATTTATAGCAATTTTCAGCGGCTGCAGATTGAAAAGGAAAGGTAATTTTTAATAACATTCATCTACAATATGACTTGTATCGCAATTGTACACGCTCTATTACTTTTTCTTTATTTGCTATTTTTTTCCCCATGAAAGTGGAGTTACCCTTTAATTAAGTCTCTTGAAGTGTAGACCACACAGCTGAGACCAAATCTACTCCACTGGATTAACAGTACTGGCGAGTCTCTCTGGATAAAGATCCCCAATGTGACTGGGGCAAAGATTATTGCTGCATTCTCTTGTGTCCGTCAGTGACCTGCACACTAAAGTGGGTTACACACTATAAGAAAATTGGGCAAACGTTCGTCCAATTTTTCTCGATATTTCACAGCAAATCAGAACCGCTGAAAGAATATTCTCGTACGACAAAGGCTTTTTTTGTTGTTTATTGTTTCTGATAATGTGCAGTCTTTCTGTTCAGATTTTTCTTGTCTGAAAACTGTACGAAAACGGTACACATTAAATGAAAATCATTCGTTCTGTTCCCATATGAGAAAAATTTTGGAGTTTGTCCCTTTGGAAATTTTCATATTAAAATTCGGAATCGGCTGTTGAAAGTTGAAAGTTGTGTACACACTATACGAAAATTGTACGAAAATTCTTTGGATGAAAATTTTCTCCCAATTTTCTTATAGTATGTACGAGCCTTTACTCTGACATAGGGGGGTACTGAACCTGTTTACAGCTAGCTAGCCCAGTCATGACTGATCGATCAAGCACAGCCCCACTATGCATGGAAACCAGGCAGCAGCTACAGTTTATTTCCCCTAGAATGTCTAGTAGTCCAGGGGCTGACGGGAGTAGGTAATGGAGTTACAGGGCCCTGCACATCCTGCTGGGGTAGATAAGTAAAATGGTTATTCATTCAGATGTAACAACTAATATTTCATGAAACACTGCAAGCATCCTATATATGTGAAGAAAGTCTGGCTTGCTCCACTTCCAAAAAACACCTTTAATTGATGCAAAGAATTCACAACGACAATCCACAATGTACAAATCAGGGGTATAGCACACAGCTCAGAGCTATGATTAAGCACCAAGAATGGCGTGAAAGACATTAGCTGTGTGCCATACCCCTCATTTTTACATTGTGAATTTCTGCATCAATAAATGTGATTTTATAACAGTGCGGCCAGCCAGACTTTGTTCACATTGTGATTCCTGTGTGCAGTGGCAGTGGGAACAGTGGAGACTCACCTGGAGCGGTGTTTTACTCTCAAGCATCCCATATACCCATAAAACAGCTAAAGGCAGTAAATACACACCTTTTCATGTGGTTGCACCACTGAACACAACTCTAATTTTTTAGAACTGACCTACACTTGAAAAAAAACAAAGGGCAAAGGCCAATGCAAATACTGTCTTCTTTTACTGGAAACAGAAGTTTTGAACAATTTTTTTCTGACAGGGTCACTTTAAGCACTGAGTTGAGTCCCCTTTTAGAGAGCAAGAACTTGACTCTAAGGTACTTAGTTACCATGTGTATACAATACAATGTACCTATCTCTGATCGTTTTTTTTATTATTTCATGGACCATCCTTTTTACTTACAGAGAATGTGGTTACCCCCCAGGCAGTGTTTCTGGCAGATGAAATTGAATCACAAGAGAGACTAAACAGAATTTAATATCCTTTGACAGACAAGGCAGATTACATATGTGTACTTAGCTGTTTGCCTTGAGATCAGCTTGGACAGACTATAACTCCTTACAGCGGTAGTAAACTCTGCTTTAAAAAAAGAAAAGAAAAAAAGGGCCCCTGGGTGGTTTTGCACCATAATGCACTAGTATGCACTAGATACTAGCACATTATGACAGACTTATAAACATCCCAAGCCGGCTCTAAAATATGAAAACTTTACCCTTCTATTATTGTGAAATAAACAGTGTCTAAGTAAGTGAAATATAATAAACATCAAGTCCCATAAAATATTGATTTGAATCCAAATGAGAATGTCACCTTTATTACCACAGTATGGGTACTATGTTCCCTTATGCCAAAAATCTTCAGATATATCAATCCTTTCACCCTTATCCCTCAAAGTGGAAAGAAGGCTTACCAGAGTTTAACAACCCTTATAAACAGTAAAAGTCATACAACAATATTTCATTTAGTCTCAACTCACTTCATCCTCTGTGGGAATCCTTTCGTCTTTCTCCAACTCAGTCACAGTGGAACATATCATAAAAGAAAGAAGGACCTCATAGTGTAGTACATTTTCAGATAAAATTAAAGGAGCATTCAATTTACTCACAAGCATAAGTCATTCACAACTTTAAACCACTATATAACCAAACAGGTAAAAAAATTGACCCACTAGACATGTGTAGGTCAATAACGCATTTAATATGATGTTAATTCATGCAATTCTCAATTATGTATAATAATAATGTACAGTTGTGCTCATAAGTTTACCCTGGCACAATTTATGATTTCTTGGCCATTTTTCAGAGAATATGAATGATAACACAAAAACTTTTCTTTCACTCATGGTTAGTGTTTGTGTAAAGCCATTTATTATCATCAATCAACTGTGTTTAAGTCATAATCACAACAGTAACTAGCCAAATGACTCTGATCAAAAGTTTACATACCCTGGTGATTTTGGCCTGTTAACATGCACACAAGTTGACACAAAGAGGTTTGAATGGCTATTAAAGGTAACCATCCTCTTCTTTCACTCATGGTTTGTGTTTGGCTGAAGCCATTTATTATCAAACAACTGTGTTTACTCTTTTTAAATCATAATGGCAACAGAAACTACCCAAATGACCCTGATCAAAAGTTTACATACCCCAGTTCTTAATACCGTGTATTGCCCCTAGGGATGAGCAAGATGTTCGAGTCGAACGTAAGTTCGACTCGAACATCGGTTGTTCGCCTGTTAGATGAACAGCGATCATTATGCTTTGTTTGCAGAAATTCGAAAGCCACAGAACACCGTTAAAGTCTATGGGACACGAACATCAAAAAAAAAAAAAAAGTGCTAATTTTAAAGGCTTCTATGAAAGTTATTACCATAAAAAGTGTTTGGAGGCCTGAGTCCTGCCCCAGTGGACATGTATCAATGCAAAAAAAAAAATTAAAATGGCAGTTTTTTCAGGAGCAGTGATTTTAATAATGCTTAAAGTGAAACAATAAAAATTAAATATTCCTCTAAATATCATGCCTGGGGGTGTCCTTAGTATGCCTGTAAAGTAGCGCATTTTTCCCGTGTTTAGAACAGTATCACAGCAAAATGACATTTCTAAAGAAAAAAAAGTAATTTAAAACTGCTTGCGGCTGTAATGTATTGTCGGGTCTCAGCAATATAGATAAAAATCTATGACGAAACGGCATGGGTTCCCCCCCCAGTCCATTACCAGGCTCTTTGGGTCTGGAATGAATATTAGGGGAACCCGGCACCAAAATTAAAAATAAAATAATGTGTGAGGGGTCCTCCCAAAATCCATACCAGACCCTTAAGCTCTGGTATAGATATTAAGGGGATCCCTGCGCCAATTTTTTTTTAATGGCGTAGGGGTCCCCCGAAAACTTTAAGGGGAACCCTGCGCACACATTTTTAAAAAAAGGGCTTAGGGCCCCCCCCCAAATTCCATACCAGACCCTCATCCTAGCACGCAACCTGGCAGGCTGCAGGAAAATGGGGGGAGGAGAGAGTGCCCCCCCTCCTGAACCAGATCCAGGCCACGTGCCCTCAACATGGGGAGGATGCTTTGGGGTCCCCCCCAAAGCACCTTGTCCCCATGTTGATGGTAACAAGGGCCTCATCCCCACAACCCTTGCCCGGTGGTTGTGTGGGTCTGCAGGCGGGGGGCTTATCGGAATCTGGAAGCCCCCTTTAAGAAGGGGACCCCCAGATCCCGGCACCCCCATGTGAATGGGTATCGAGTACCGTTGTACCCCTACACATTCACCTAAAAAAGTGTCAAAATGGTGAAGAGGACAGTAGACAATTTGGGTCAAGTCCTTTATTTAAAAAATAAACTGTCCCGCGATGTCTATTCATCTTCGATCACAGCGTCCGATGACCCGAGAAAATGTTATTTAAAAAACGCAACAACTCCGCCTCCATGGGAGGCTCCCGCTGACTGAAGCCTCTTCGCTATGACAGCTGTTATATAGCTGAGGGCGGGGCCACCCGGTGACGTAAACGGGTGACCATGCCTTCATCTGACGTCACACTGCTGATTGGCATTCTCAATTCCTTGGATATCTTTTTATAATCCCTTTCCTGTTTTATACAGTTCAACTACCTTTTCCCACAGATCCTTTGACAATTATTTTGCTTTTCCCATGACTCAGAATCCAGAAATGTCAGTGCAGCACTGGATGAAAGATGCAAGGGTCTGTCAGGAGTCCAGAAACTCATTGACCTTTTATACACACACAATAATTACAAGCAAACAGATCCCAGGTGAGGATGGTTAGAATTAGAATTTACCCCCTTCCTGACCAGAGCACTTTTTGCGATTCGGCACTGGGTCGCTTTAACGGACAATTGCGCCATCGTGCTGCATTTTTATTATAATTTTTTTTCTTTACTAGTAATGGTGGCGATCTGCAATTTTTATCATGACTGCGACATTATGGCGGACACATCGGACAATTTTGATACATTTTTGGCACCATTGGCATTAATACAGCGATTAATGCTATAAAAATGCATTGATTACTGTAAAAATGTCACTGGCAGTGAAGGGGTTCACACTAGGGGCGATCTAGGGGTTAACTGTGTTCCCCGGGAGGTATAAAACTGAAGGGGGAGGGGACTGACTAGAGGAAGTGACGGATCGTGGTTCCTAGCTAATAGTTACACCCTGTTCTGTGTCTCCTGCTCACGATCGCTCATGGCCAGCGGTCATTGCGAGAGTATGTAAATTCTGCCAGGGTATGTAAATTTATGAGCACAACTGTAAATAGGTGGATTAAAAACTCACCTGAAATATATGACCCACTCTTTTTATGCAAGTCTAGCTAACTTTTTAACACAAGTCCCCTCCAGTCAGTTCCTGTTACAGAAAGCCTTCCAGTGCTGCAATGTCAGTGCTCTGGCACGTCTAGCTTTACCCAGTCTTACTTCCAGGTACCACCTGTTCAGCCCCTTGAATGGCCAGGCCATGACGACATCAAATCAGCACATGTGCATGGGAATTACATTACCGTGGCACAGATCGGGTGCCATGCATGTTTGCAGAGCTGCACATTCATGGCTCAGTGAACGTGGCAGATGACAGCCAGGAAGAAGTCTTTATGGCAGAAGAGACTAATCAGGTCTCTTCTGTCATAAAAACCCTGCATGTCAGTACTTTTTAAGTGAGTGGGTTTAGTACCACTTTAATAATGCCCTAAAGATAATATTTTTGGGTAAAAGAGACATTTGCAACAGAGCAAAAACCTCTATAATTGAATACATCTGTCAGAATTTTATGAAATCAAGAATGAATACAAAGATAATTTCCCTTTAATAAATTAGTAGAACATGCTGTAAGGAATTAATTGCAAAGTGTATTTGCAGGCCTAACTCTGATTTCTTCAGATTTGCAGAATGGTAATCCGCTGGAATGGGAAAACTGTATATTATGTTTCATTGTGGAGAAGTGAAGTATTGCACCCTATACTGTATAATCTTCGCTGACTGCTGGAACACAGTGGGAGATTTCGAGTATTAAATGTCACTACTGGATCAAGTTCTAATAGAAAGGCACTGGCAATTATACATGGCAGTAAGGAATTTCATGTAGCTAATGCCTGTTATATTAACGTAAGCCTGTGGTATCCACTGAAATGCTTTGCTTTTAAAGTAACATAATATTTTTTCCAAAAGCTGTGTTTCAAAATTTTCTTCCAAATTTCTGTAAATCATATTTGCTCAGCATTGGTTTGCACTAATGCCTTGAGTTGCAATGAGTTTGTAGGTTGCCCCTGTGTTGGTATGGGTTTTATTCAGGGAATCCTGCCTCTCTCAAAACATACTGGTAGGTACTGTATATTGTCTTTTGACGAAACTCGCCCTAGTATATACTGTATTTCTGTTATATGTGATTTTATGAGAGTGGCAAGAATTTGCATATTAAACTTCACTGCACCAAGGAGTTAATAATCCATCTCTGTTGGACACCTCTAGGTGTCTATATATATCCTGAGCTGCCCTCTAGAGCAGTGTTTCTCAACTCTAGTGCTCAAGGCACCCCAACAGGTCATGTTTTCAGGATTTCCCTCAGAAAAAACAACTGTGGTAATTACTAAGGTAGTGAAACTGATCAAATCACCTGTGCAAAATAATGGACAGCCTGAAAACATGATCTGTTGGGGTGCCTTGGGGACTGGAGTTGAGAAACACTGCTCTAGAGTACCCTAGGAGCCCCCATACACAGGGTCCTCTATTATTCCAATAGTCACTTTATCTCAAAAGTCAGTACTTGCATTATACAGCGCTCTAGCTTCTGGGACTCCTGGTACCTGCTAAGGCTGGGCTCACATATGTGCGAATTGGTTGCAGTTTTCACTGCATCCAATTCAAAGGACAGGTAAGTGTGACTGGCTTCCAATGGAGCCAATTTACACAGGTCCGGGGTGGCCACAGAGCAGATTTCAAAAGGGTACTGTGCATTTTTGGGTCCGGTTCAGGTGCGTATTTCAGGCAAAAATTCGGACCTGAACCGATGAACAGGAATCAACAGACACAAAATCACAGCCACACATATGTGAACCCAGCCTTAAAGAACAAAAAGGACTTGTGCAGGCACCTAGAGTGCTATGACATCATAATAGCATTTTATTAAGCTTGTTATGACAAAACATAGGGGTTTATTTATTATGTTTGATTTGAGAATGTCTCTTCATTCGAGCAAGCATACCAAATAATACCCGTAATGTTTGTAATATGTGTGTAATGTCTGTTTGTTTTTTTGCCAGGCAAATGTACCCTTTCTTAATATTCAATCGTAAGAGAAAAACAAAAAAAATAAGAACACCAGGGGTTTTATGTATTAACTAACTCAAGGCTATAGTGGCAGCTGAGAAAACCCCACAATAGGGAAACGGCACATAAATAAAAACAGTGCTCATTAAAAATAAACAAAATGTACTCTTAACCAGTTAACAACCGGCCCATAGCCGAAAAACGGCTACAGGGCGGTTGCTTAACTCTGGGAGGCCGTTAATTAACGGCCTCACAGAATTCTGCTCTTGCGCGCCCCCTGGTGCGCGCACTCGAGAGCATCCATGATCCATCCATCAATCCATCATGATCATGGATCACGGTAAACGGCCGCTCATCGCGGCCGTTTACCACGTGATCGCTCCGTCAAATGACGGAGTGATCACATGTAAGCAAACCGGCGTCATTTGATGACGCCGGTTCCTCTCTCCTCCTCTCTCTGTACCGATCGGTACAGTATGAGAGGAGAGGGGGAGGGATCGGTGGCAGCAGTGCTGTGGGCGGGATCTGTAGTGCCCACAGCCTGCCCTGCAGTCACCACCGATCCATCCATCCATGCTCAGCCATCCCTCCATACCCTGCAATACCCAGCAATAGCCTGCAGTGTATTGCTGGGTATTGCAGGGTATGGAGGGATGGCTGAGCATGGATGGATGGATTCTCTGCCATCCCCCCCAATACTGTGCCATACCCCCCTATACTGTGCCATACCCCCCAATACTGTGCCATGCCCCCCAATACTCTGCCATGCCCCGCAATACTCTGCCATGCCCCGCAATACTCTGCCATGCCCCGCAATACTCTGCGATACCCCGCCATACCCTGCGATACTCTGCCATACCCTGCGATACTCTGCCATACCCTGCGATGCCCTGCCATACCCTGCGATGCCCTGCCATACCCTGCGATGCTCTGCCATACCCTGCGATGCTCTGCGATACCCTGCCATACTCTGCCATACCCTGCGATGCTCTGCCATACCCTGCGATGCTCTGCCATACCCTGCGATGCTCTGCCATACCCTACGATGCTCTGCCATACCCTGCGATACCCTGCCATACCCTGCGATACTCTGCCATACCCTGCGATACTCTGCCATACCCTGCGATACTCTGCCATACCCTGCAATACCCTGCGATACTCTGCGATGCTCTGCCATACCCTGCGATACCCTGCCATACCCGGCGATACCCGGCGATACTCTGCGATACTCTACCATACCCTGCGATACTCTGCAATACCCGGCGATACTCTGCGATACTCTACCATACCCTGCGATACTCTGCAATACCCGGCGATACTCTGCGATACTCTACCATACCCTGCGATACTCTGCAATACCCGGCGATACTCTGCAATACCCTGCGATACTCTGCCATACCCTGCAATACCCAACAATACCCTGCGATACTCGCTACGATCAAAGCCAGGATCGTTTTTTTTTTTTTATTTCAGGCTTTCCAGCCTAGAGGTGAGATGTGGGGTCTTATTGACCCCATATCTCACTGTAATAGGAATAAAAGTGATCAAAAATGTTTTGGGGGGGAAAAAAAGGGTCAAACTAAAATAAATAAAGTAAAATGAACAATAAAATATATATATTTTTTTTTTAAAGCGTCCCTGTCCCCGTGTGCTCGCACGCAGAAGCGAACGCATACGTAAGTCCCGCCCACATATGAAAACGGTGTTCAAACCACACATGTGAGGTATCGCTGCGAACGTTAGAGCGAGAACAATAATTTTGGCCCTAGACCTCCTCTGTAACTCAAAACATGTAACCAGTAAAAATGTTTAAAGCGCCGCCTATAGGGATTTTTAAGTAGCGAAGTTTGGCGCCATTCCACGAGCGTGTGCAATTTTGAAGGGTGACATGTTTGGTATCTATTTACTCGGCGTAACTTCATCTTTCACATTATGTAAAAACATTGGGCTAAATTTACAGTTTTGTTTTTTGTAAAGCACAAAACATTTTTTTTCCCAAAAGAACGCGTTCGAAAAATTGCTGCGCAAGTACCGTGCTAGATAAAAAGTTGCAACGACCGCCATTGTATTCTCTAGGGTCTTTGCTAAAAAAACATATATAATGTTTTGGGGTTCTATGTAATTTTCTAGCGAATAAATGATGATTTTTACATGTAGGAGAGAAATGTCAGAATTGGCCCGGGTGCTCCAGAACACCTGATGGTGCTCCCTGCATGTTGGGCCTCTGTATGTGGCCACGCTGTGTAAAAGTCTCACACATGTGGTATCGCCATACTCAGGAGTAATAGCAGAATGTGTTTTGGGGTGTAATTTGTGGTATGCATATGCTGTGTGTGAGAAATAACCTGCTAATATGACAATTTTGTGAAAAAAAAAAAAAATTTAAAAAAAAAAAATCTTGATATTGCAAAGAATTGTGGGAAAAAATGACAACTTCAAAAAACTCACCATGCCTCTTTCCAAATACCTTGGAATGTCTTCTTTCCAAAAAGGGGTCATTTGGGGGGTATTTGTACTTTTATGGCATGTTAGGGTCTCAAGAAATGAGATAGGCCGTCAGTACTTCCGGTGTGATCAATTTTCAGATATTGGCACCATAGCTTGTGGACTCTATAACTTTCACAAAGACCAAATAATATACCCCAATTTGTACTTATTTTTACCAAAGATATGTAGCAGTATAAATTTTGGCCAAAATTTATCAAGAAAAATTACAAATTTGCTAAATTTTATAACAAAAACAAAGAAAAATTCATTTTTTTTACTGAATTTTCAGTCATTTTTCTTTTATAGCGCAAAAAATAAAAAACCCAGAGGTGATTAAATACCACCAAAAGAAAGCTCTATTTGTGTGAATAAAAGGACAAAAATTTCATATGGGTACAGTGTTGTATGAATGAGTAATTGTCATTCAAAGTGTGAGAGCACCGAAAGCTGAAAATTGGTCTGGTTATTAAGGGTGTTTAAGTGCCCAGTGGTCAAGTGGTTAAATTCCCAGTCCAAAAAGTGTCCTTCCAAAGGATTTATAAGATTTCCAAGTCCAAAATAGGTCAAGCAACTCCAGTGATGTCCCCTATGATGAAGTTAATTTGTGATGTCTCCCTCCCGTCTGCGAAATCTTGAAAGAAAAAAAATAAAATATATAGTGCAGTATGTCTGATACCATCAATAAATACAATGTGTTTATATTCTGCTTACATCAAACAAATCTCAATCAGATCCAAATGTGCTCATATATATGTACTCTTACCCTCATGTATCTCAAATAAAGCCTTTCATAATAATTGCATGCGTCATTGTTTATCTCAACCTCTCCTCCAGATGGATTCTTTCCCTCCTCACTAGGGATGAGCCTGGTGTTCGATTCGAACCCATGTTCGAATCGAACATCGGCTGTCCGTCCGTTCGACGAAACCAGAACTTTGCGGGCCGTTCGCATCAAATTCGTGTGATACGGACGGCCCACATTGCACTGCGCCAGTCGCAGTGCATTGCTGGCTGATGATTGGCCAAGCATGCACTGTGACCCGCATGCTTGGCCAATCACAGCGCCAGCAGCGAGGAAAGCCATTATAGCTCAGGGGGTTTAGTACACGCCAGCGCGGCGGCCTTGTGTAGTGTGTTCCGGTGTGCAGGGAAAGAGCTTGATAGGCAGGGACAGTGTGTTCTTTACCAGGCATTTGCAGGACTTAGTGTGTGTTCTGTGCCTCCAGCGCAGTATACACCTGTATCTACCCTTTAGTGGTGTTGTTCTCTATAAATACAGCCATCTGCAGGATTTATAGTGTGTGCTGTGCCTCCAGCGCAGTATACACCTCTATCTACCCTTTAGTGCTGTTGTTCTCTATTAATACAGCAATCTGCAGGAGTTAGTGTGTGTTGTGTGACTCCAGCACAGCACAGTATACACCTGCACCTGTATCTGCCCTTCTTTGCTGGTGTTATCTAGTAATACAGCCATCTGCAGGAGTTAGTGTGTGTTGTGTGACTCCAGCACAGCACAGTATACACCTGCACCTGTATCTGCCCTTCTTTGCTGGTTTTATCTAGTAATACAGCCATCTGCAGGAGTTAGTGTGTGTTGTGTGACTCCAGCACAGTATACACCTGCACCTGTATCTGCCCTTCTTTGCTGGTGTTATCTAGTAATACAGCCATCTGCAGGAGTTGGTGTGTGTTGTGTGACTCCAGCACAGCACAGTATACACCTGCACCTGTATCTGCCCTTCTTTGCTGGTGTTATCTAGTAATACAGCCATCTGCAGGAGTTAGTGTGTGTTGTGTGACTCCAGCACAGCACAGTATACACCTGCACCTGTATCTGCCCTTCTTTGCTGGTGTTATCTACTAATACAGCCATCTGCAGGAGTTAGTGTGTGT
Source organism: Lithobates sylvaticus (assembly GCA_028564925.1). NCBI lineage: Eukaryota > Metazoa > Chordata > Amphibia > Anura > Ranidae > Lithobates > Lithobates sylvaticus. The sequence goes on along the minus strand of CM053035.1, from coordinate 138,174,948 downwards.
TGTGTGACTCCAGCACAGCACAGTATACACCTGTACCTGTATCTGCCCTTCGTTGCTGGTGTTATCTATTAATTCAGCCATCTGAAGGAGTTAGTGTGTGTTGTGTGACTCCAGCACAGCACAGTATACACCTGCACCTGTATCTGCCCTTCTTTGCTGGTGTTATCTAGTAATACAGACATCTGCAGGAGTTAGTGGGTGTTGTGTGCCTCCAGCACAATATACACTATCCAATTGCTGGTTTTCCCATCTTCCTGCAGGCCATTACAATGTCTGGAAGGCCAACAAGGAGAGGCAGACAGTCACGAGCCAATAAAAGAGGGCAGTGCTGGTCGTGGATGCGGTGCATCGTCATCAGCACGTGGCCATGGGACACGCTTGTCCTTATTTTCGGCAGCTGGACATGTTGAGCCGCATCATGCCGAAGACTTGATAGAGTGGATGACCAAGCCCTCCTCATCCTCCTCATCCTCTCTCACCCAGGCTCAGGGTCCTGGCAAAGCAGCTGCCAAAGCGTACTCTTCCCTCGTCTCAATGTCATCAGTCACTCCTTCCCTAGACCCAGAAACAAATGGAGAGGCGCCTCTGGGTGCAATCGTTTTTTATAAGGGATAACAATTTATTAATAGCTCAATAGTAAAACTCACATTTTTGTGATAAAATCAGGCATGGTATGCAAGTAAGGAAGTGGTATCTCCTGATGCTGTGCTGTGTCATTCTGTGCTCTGGTTAACTTCCGTATAGATGATAATGCCGGCTCAGGAAAGCGGCCTCAGAACAAGGCTTGAGAAGCAGAAGACAGCTGGCTCAGGGGGATACCGTCATCGGTGTAGGACGCGTTTCTCGAGCATGCGCACTTGGATCTTCTTACAAGTCCTACACCGATGACGGTATACCCCTGAGCCAGCTGTGTTCTGCTTCTCAAGTCTTGTTCTGAGGCCGCTTTCCTGAGCCGGCATTATCATCTATACGGAAGTTAACCAGAGCACAGAATGACACAGCACAGCACCAGGAGATACCACTTCCTTACTTGCATACCATGCCTGATTTTATCACAAAAATGTGAGTTTTACTATTGAGCTATTAATAAATTGTTATACCTGTTAAAAAACTATTGCACCCAGAGGCGCCTCTCCATTTGTTTCTTTTCACAGTTCCTGAACACGGTTTCAGTTTTACCTTGAAGGCTGCCCTGTATGCTTACCCCAGGATCCATTCATAGATTTCGCCTCCCACATGGACTGAGCTTTTCAATCTATGGACTTGTAACCTATGTATATATTGTATATACCAAATACTCAATTCAATTGGAAGAACTTATCAAGATATTTTAACATATGCGCCTATACTCGTTGTCATGCTTCCCTAGACCCACCATGTCCTCCTGAGGAGTCCCCCGAACTGTTTTACCACAGTGTTGGGTACATGCTCCAGGAGGATGCCCAGCGTTTTGAACGCTCTGATGATGATACCCAGCTAGAGGAAGGCATTAGCGTGAGCGCAGAGAGAGGGGATGCTCAAGGACAGCAATCTGGCAGTCATGTTCCACCAGCTGCAGCATACTGCCAGGTTTGCTCCAGTGGTGAAGAGGGAGGGGATGATGAGGTCACTGACTCCACGTGGGTGCCTGATCGGAGAGAGGAGGAGGCACATCTCCAATGAGGCAGGGTGCCCTCCGGGGGCCAGCTTAAGGGCAGCCCCCCGACTGAATCACACCGCAGAGCTCCGCCTGTGCAGGGCGATGCCTCTGCACATTATTACAAAAGTTCTTTGGTGTGGGCCTTTTTTGAGACGAGTGCATCGATCAGATCGCACCGCTGCTATTTGCAACATATGTCTCAAGCGTATCTCGTGTGGCCAAAACATCAGCCGCTTGGGCACCACAAGCATGACCAGACATATGTTGACCTGCCATGCAGCTCGTTGGCAAGCGTACCTTAAAGACCCACACCAAAGAACAAAGCGGACCTCTCCTTGCTCCTCATCAGCTGGGATCTCCAACTCCACTATACCTTCAGTCCTCTCTGAAAGCTGCACTGAGAGGAATGAAGGTGTAGAATTAGGTGTGTCACAGCCAAGTACTTGCGGGCACTCTGCTAGCAGTACACCGACGTCCGATTGTACCAGGCAAATTTCCCTGCCCCAGCTGCTGGACTGTCGAAAGAAGTTCACTCCCAGCCATCCACATGCCCAGCGGTTGAATGCTAGCTTGGCTAAATTGCTAGCACTTCAACTGCTGCCTTTTCAGTTGGTAGACTCGGCCCCCTTCCGTGAGTTTGTGCAATGTGCGGTTCCTCAGTGGCAGGTTCCCAAACGCCACTTTTTCTCACGGAAGGCGATCTCGGCTCTCTACTGGCATGTGGAAGGCTATGTCCATGCCTCGCTGGACAGGGCAGTCAGCGCTAAGGTGCATTTTATCGCTGACTTATGGTCCAGCAGGCATGGACAGGGACGTTACCTGTCTTTCACGGCCCATTGGGTCACTCTTTTGGCAGCTGGGAAGGATGCAGGACAAGGTGCAGTAGTGTTGGAGGTTGTTCCGCCACCACGCCTCCAAAACGCTACTACTGCTACTGGTTGTGACACACCTCTCTCCTCCACCCCCTCCTCTTCTTCTTCCTCCAGTGCTCTGTCCTCGGAACCAGCGGTGCTCCGTAGGCGTACAAGGGGCTACGCAAGTACGCAGGCAAAAAGATGCCATGCCGTGCTTGCGCTGGTGTGTTTGGGGGACAGGAGCCACACTGGGCCAGAGGTTCTGGCAGCTCTGCAGGGGCAGGCCGAGAGGTGGTTGACGCCACGCCAGCTTAAGCCAGGAATGGTCGTTTCTGACAATGGCACCAACCTCCTCTCCGCCCTGCGACAGGGGCAGCTCACCCATGTGCCCTGTATGGCTCACGTCCTCAACCTGGTGGTGCAGCGGTTCTTGGGCAGGTTCCCAGGCTTTATCAAGAGAGTATGCATCATGCCGAAGGCTTGGTAGAATGGATGACCAAGCCCTCCTCATCCTCCTCATCCTCTCTCACCCAGGCTCAGGGTACTGGCAGAGCAGCTGCCAACGCGTACTCAATGGCATCATCAGCCACCCCTTCCCTAGACCCACCATGTCCTCCTGAGGAGTCCCCCGAACTCTTTGAGCACAGTGTTGGGTACATGCTCCAGGAGGATGCCCAACGATTCGAAGGCTCGGATGATGATACCCAGCTTGAGGAAGGCAGTAGTGTGCGCGCAGAGAGAGGGGATGCTGAAGGACAGCAATCTGGCAGTACTGTTCCACCAGCTGCAGCTTACTGCCAGGTTTGCTCTAGTTGTCAGGGCTCTAGCCGCCCTGGGCACCCTAGCCGGAGGGTGCGCGGGCACCTGGGCAGCCCTGGTCCCTCTGAACGCCGGCGCGCGCGTCGGCGCGCGCCGCGGGCGCGTGCACGCGCCCGCGGGACTCGTGCGCACGCTCCCGTGCGCAAATAGCGGGCGCGCGCGCCCCCGTGCGCGTGCACGTGCGCGATCGGCGCCGCTTTGGCGCCAGTGGCCTTATTTAAAGGGGACAGCTGCCTGCATGCGGCGCTGTCCGTCTCAGCTCCCACCTGTGACCCCAACCTGAACCTGTCTGAGCTCCCTACCTGTGACCCGGCTTGTTTGACTCCGCTACTTTCTCCGTTCCTTGACCCCGGCTTGTTTGACCCTGCTCTGGACTGTGTTACTGTTGCTGAACCCCCGGCTTGCCTCCTGACCATCCTCCTGCCTGCCGTCCTTACCTGTCTGCCTTACCTGTTGTGACCCGGCTTGCCTGACCATCCCTGCTCCAGTGTCCCTGCACAGGTCTTCGCTGCTGCCGTCATCTGCTGATCTTCTGCCGTTGCTGTCAGCTACTTCAGCCGTCTGCTGCTGCTCCTGTTGTCGGTTTACCTCCTGCCTCCTGGTTTTCTGCCGAACCTTCATCTGCAGACCTACCCTCTGAGCAAGCCCTGCATCTACCCTGCATCAGCCTGCTGCATCCACACGGACACTCCTACCCGCTGAGTTCACGGCTACGCTGTCCCCAATCCAGCAGGCCCTGAACCAGAGTTGTAAGAGAGGTCTCCAACCATCAAGTCAGGCTCAGCACTACCAGGTACCTAACAGTACGGACAGCCAATATGACTGAGCCTGCGGATGGAGCCTCAACCATGCGGGAAATGTGCTCCCACCTGGCAGCCCTCACACAAGCCGTGAAATCCCTGCAGGAGGGATACACCAAGCTGGAAGGCCAAGTTCAACAACTTTCCAGCCCCATGGCTGCTGCACCTCCACCACCAGTGCAACCTGCCTCCCAACCAACAGTGGTGATGCTTCCCCCTGAACCTAGAGTACCTATCCCAGAAAGGTTCTCGGGCGACCGGTCCAAGTTTCAAGCTTTCCGAGATGCCTGCCAGCTTTACTTTGCCCTGCAACCCCGGACCTTCTCCCTGGAAGTCACCAAGGTGGGATTCGTGGTGTCCCTTCTACAAGGAGAACCCCAGTCCTGGGCCCACCGTCTTCTGGGAGCCAACAGTGTCATGACCCAGTCCTTAGCCGCCTTCTTCCAGGCAATGGCACAGTTGTATGACGACCCTCAACGCACGGCTACAGCTGAATCTGCCCTATCCGCGCTCCAGCAAGGCCGCAGGACGGCTGAGGACTATATCACGGACTTTAGGCGCTGGAGCGCGGATACTCAATGGAACAATGCAGCCCTCAGACACCAGTTCCGCATGGGCCTCTCAGAGGGGTTGAAAGACGAACTGGCCCGTGTAGGAGTTCCTGAGGATCTTGAGGACCTTGTCACTCTGACAATCCAATTGGACCGTCGCCTACGGGAGCGCCGAGCTGAACGCTCTGCTTTGCCCAGTCGCCCAGCCTGGATGGTCGCTAGGGCTCCTGTTCCTGCCACTCGCTACCTACCTGCTCCCTCTACACCTCCCGTGGGACCTGCTTCAGATGGTTCCGAACCGATGCAGATTGGTCTTCTACGTGCCCCCTTGACGCCCGAGGAACGGGCCCGACGTCGCCAGTTGAATCTGTGTCTGTACTGTGGGGGCTCTGGACATTTCGTGAATGGTTGCCCTGTCAAGACGCGTAAGTGCTTGTCATCCGTTTCTCCTCTCTCTGCACCCTGCCCAGCCAGTACTATTCACCTTACCCTTCCTCTGTCGTTGCAGTGCCAGGGAAGGACAATCCTCACCAGCGCCATCATTGACTCCGGGGCGTGTAGCTGTTTCGTGGATGCCACCTTCGCCAACACTCACGCCCTGCCGCTCCAGAAGAAGACCCAAGGACTTACTGTGTTTCTGGCGGATGGGTCCCGCATTAAGTCTGGCCAGGTGACTCAAGAGACTCTGCCCTTAACCGCTACAATTTTCCCTCAACATCAGGAGCTTCTGACCATGGACGTGATCTCCTCTCCCCTGTTCCCGGTCATCCTGGGTATGCCATGGCTCCAGGCCCATAACCCGCTGATCCATTGGTCCACCGGGGAGGTAGAATTTCAATCTCGGTACTGCCAGGAACACTGCCTACCTGCAACCCTCGGAACATCCTCTACCTTGCTTTGCCTAGACGCGGATCAAGACCTACGCCAATCTGTACCCCAACCTTATCATGACTTTCTGGACGTTTTCAGCAAGCGGGGGGCAGACTCCCTTCCGCCCCACCGTCCCTATGATTGCCCCATCGAGCTCCTCCCTGGGGCTGAAATTCCCTTCGGTCGCATTTTTCCTCTCTCCGAGAAAGAACAAGAGGCCCTGAAGACCTACATTGCCGAAAACTTAAAGAAGGGGTTCATCCGCCATTCCACCTCTCCTGCTGGCGCAGGCATCTTCTTCGTCACCAAGAAGGATCAGTCCTTGAGGCCCTGTGTGGACTACCGGGAGCTCAATAAAATAACGGTCAAGAATCGGTACCCCCTGCCCTTAATCCCTGAGCTCTTTCAGAAGCTAAGATCGGCAACGGTTTTCACCAAATTGGACCTCAGGGGTGCATACAATTTGGTCCGCATTCGGGCCGAGGACGAGTGGAAGACGGCTTTCCGGACTCGTTTCGGCCACTATGAGTACTTGGTCATGCCCTTCGGGCTCTGTAATGCCCCGGCCACGTTCCAGCATTTCATCAATGATGTACTCAGAGACTATTTGGACATTTTCGTGATCGTCTATCTGGACGACATCTTGATTTTCTCCCAAACCCTAGAACAACATCGTGGGCATGTGGGCAAGGTACTCCTTCGACTCCGACGGCACGGCCTGTATGCAAAGGCCGAGAAGTGCGAATTTGAGCAGCAGGAAATCCAGTTTTTGGGACTTGAAATCTCCCCAGCAGGCATTAGAATGGACCCTCAGAAGGTGTCCGCCGTTCTTGACTGGCCAGCACCTGTAGATAGAAAAGGAATCCAACGGTTCGTAGGATTTGCAAACTTCTACAGGAAGTTTATTAAGGGGTTCTCTGCTATCATCACCCCCATCACCCAGCTGACCAAGCAGGGCACACGCTTCCACTGGGGCCCGGAAGCTCAAGGGGCCTTTGATCAGCTTAAAAGACTGTTTACCTCCGCCCCTATCCTCAGTCACCCCGACCCTGCCCTCCCTTACATCTTGGAGGTCGATGCATCTGAAGTGGCAGTTGGGGCGGTCGTGTCACAACGACAGGGCAATAAAGACGCCATGCACCCAGTGGGATTTTTCTCTCGGAAACTTTCTCCAGCCGAGAGGAATTATGATGTCGGGGACCGGGAACTCTTGGCTATCAAATCGGCACTAGAGGAATGGAGGTACCTCTTGGAGGGAGCTAATCATCCAGTACTCATCTACACTGACCACAAGAACCTTGAGTACTTACGAACTGCCAAGCGACTCAAACCCCGACAAGCCCGCTGGGCTCTGTTTTTCTCAAGGTTCTGCTTTCATATTACGTATCGTCCCGGTTCCAAGAATGTGAAACCTGACGCCCTTTCCCGGATGTTTGACAGTCCCAAGGACTCCACCACCCCAGACACCATCCTATCTTCCGGAAACTTTCTACTTTTACAGCCAGATCTGCTATCTCAAATCCGGGAGGCATCCGCCAGTTCCCAGGGACCCCATGGGGTCACCCTAACTTCCAGTGATGGACTTCTCTGGAGGGGAAGTCAAGTCTTCGTCCCCGAATCTGTAAGGGTGAAGGTCCTGACCCTTCTACACGACCATCCACTGGCAGGACACTTCGGGAGCCGTAAAACTGTGGAGCTGGTGCAACGCACCTTTTGGTGGCCCAAACTAAAGGAATTCTGCAAGTCTTATGTTGACTCCTGCCCTGTTTGTAACCGCAGCAAGACGTCTAGGAACCGAGCTTGGGGACTTTTGAAGCCTCTTCCTGCACCTGATCGACCTTGGCGAATGTTGTCCATGGACTTTATAGTCGAGCTTCCGTGCTCAGAGGGGTGCTCTGCTATTTTTGTAGTAGTGGACCGGCTGTCCAAGATGGCCCACTTTTTGCCTTTAAGGGGAACACCATCTGCCACAGAGACTGCCCATCTTTTTATTAAGGAGATAGTCAGGTTACATGGGGTTCCGGCCAATATAGTATCAGATAGGGGGGTCCAGTTCACGTCCCGTTTTTGGAGGGCCCTTTGTGAGATCCTTAAGATTGAGCTGGCCCTTTCTTCTGCATACCACCCCCAAACTAATGGGCAGACGGAACGCACCAACCAGACTTTAGAGCAATACATAAGGTGCTTCACGTCCTTTGTGCAGGACGATTGGGTGTCCCTATTACCCCTAGCTGAATTCTCTTATAATAATGCCAGTCATTCAGCCACAGGACAATCCCCATTTTTTGCCAACTACGGTTTTCACTTGTCTTTTCTTCCTGACTTTCTCCCAGAATCTTCAGTCCCGGCAGTCCAGGATACAGCTTCGTTCCTCAGCCGCAACAACAGGATTCTTCAGGAGGCAATCACCAAGGCACAGGAGGACAGCAAAAGATTCTTTGATCGGAAGAGGAGGGGTGAGCTGAACTTGCAGGTGGGCGACCAGGTATGGCTAGCTACAACTAACCTTAGACTTGCTTGTCCCTCTAAGAAGCTTGCTCCCAAGTTCTTAGGACCTTTCCCTGTGAAGAGGAGGATCAATGAAGTTTCCTATGAGCTGTCCCTGCCCGACTCTATGAGAGTCCACCCAGTCTTCCACGTTTCTCTCCTGAAACCCGCTGTGCCCGATCCCTTCCCTGATAGGGGTACAAACCCACCCGGACCTGTCCTGGTCCAAGGTAATGAGGAGTACGAGGTAGAGGCCATCCTTGATTGCAGGAGACGTAGGGGGGAGAGGCAGTTCCTGATTAAGTGGAAGGGGTATGGGGCCGAGAGTAATTCATGGGAGCCAGAATGCAACCTTCATGCCAAGAGACTAATCCGCACCTTTCTTTCTTCCCATCCAGAAAGACAACGCCTAATGGGCACCCGGAGGTTGCCCCTTGTGAGGGGGCAATGTCAGGGCTCTAGCCGCCCTGGGCACCCTAGCCGGAGGGTGCGCGGGCACCTGGGCAGCCCTGGTCCCTCTGAACGCCGGCGCGCGCGTCGGCGCGCGCCGCGGGCGCGTGCACGCGCCCGCGGGACTCGTGCGCACGCTCCCGTGCGCAAATAGCGGGCGCGCGCGCCCCCGTGCGCGTGCACGTGCGCGATCGGCGCCGCTTTGGCGCCAGTGGCCTTATTTAAAGGGGACAGCTGCCTGCATGCGGCGCTGTCCGTCTCAGCTCCCACCTGTGACCCCAACCTGAACCTGTCTGAGCTCCCTACCTGTGACCCGGCTTGTTTGACTCCGCTACTTTCTCCGTTCCTTGACCCCGGCTTGTTTGACCCTGCTCTGGACTGTGTTACTGTTGCTGAACCCCCGGCTTGCCTCCTGACCATCCTCCTGCCTGCCGTCCTTACCTGTCTGCCTTACCTGTTGTGACCCGGCTTGCCTGACCATCCCTGCTCCAGTGTCCCTGCACAGGTCTTCGCTGCTGCCGTCATCTGCTGATCTTCTGCCGTTGCTGTCAGCTACTTCAGCCGTCTGCTGCTGCTCCTGTTGTCGGTTTACCTCCTGCCTCCTGGTTTTCTGCCGAACCTTCATCTGCAGACCTACCCTCTGAGCAAGCCCTGCATCTACCCTGCATCAGCCTGCTGCATCCACACGGACACTCCTACCCGCTGAGTTCACGGCTACGCTGTCCCCAATCCAGCAGGCCCTGAACCAGAGTTGTAAGAGAGGTCTCCAACCATCAAGTCAGGCTCAGCACTACCAGGTACCTAACACTAGTGGTGAAGAGGGAGGGGATGATGAGGTCACTGACTCCACGTGGGTGCCTGAAGGGAGAGAGGAGGAGGAGGAGGAGGATGCGGCGTCACATGTCCAACGAGGCAGGATGCCCCCTGGAGGCCAGCTAGAGGCCAGCACAGCAACTGTACCACACCGCAGAGCTCCGCCTGTGCAGGGCGCTGCCTCTGCACGTTATCACAAAAGTTCTTTGGTGTGGGCCTTTTTTGAGATGAGTGCATCAGATCGCACCACTGCTATTTGCAATATTTGTCTCAAGCATATCTCGCGTGGCCAAAACATCAGCCGCTTGGGCACCACAAGCATGAGCAGACATATGTCGACCTGCCATGCAGCTCGTTGGCAAGCACACATAAAAGACCCACACCAAAGAACAAAGCGGACCTCTCCTTGCTCCTCATCAGCTGGGATCTCCATCCCCACTATATCTTCAGTCCTCTCTGAAAGCTGCTCTGAGAGGACTGAAGGTGTAGAATTAGGTGTGTCACAACCAAGTACTTGCAGTACACCGACGTCCGATTGTAGCAGGCAAATTTCCCTGCCCCAGCTGCTGGACCGTCGAAAGAAGTATACTCCCAGCCATCCACATGCCCAGCGGTTGAATGCTAGCTTGGCTAAATTGCTAGCACTTCAACTGCTGCCTTTTCAGTTGGTAGACTCGGCCCCCTTCCGTGAGTTTGTTCAATGTGCGGTTCCTCAGTGGCAGGTTCCCAAACGCCACTTTTTCTCACGGAAGGCGATTCCGTCTCTCTACCGGCATGTGGAAGGCAATGTCCATGCCTCGCTGGACAGGGCGGTCAGCGGTAAGGTGCATATTACCGCTGACATATGGTCCAGCAGGCATGGACAGGGACGTTATCTTTCTTTCACGGCCCATTGGGTCACTCTATTGGCAGCTGGGAGGGATGCAGGACAAGGTGCAGTAGTGTTGGAGGTTGTTCCGCCACCACGCCTCCAAAATGCTACTACTGGTTGTGACACACCTCTCTCCTCCACCCCCTCCTCTTCTTCTTCCTCCATGGCCTCTTCCTGTCCTTTGTCCTCGGAACCAGTGGTGCTCCGAAGGCGTTTAAGGGGCTACGCAAGTACGCAGGCAAAAAGATGCCATGCCGTGCTTGCGCTGGTGTGTTAGGGGGACAGTAGCCACACTGGAGCAGAGATTCTGTCAGCTCTGCAGGGGCAGGCCGAGAGGTGGTTGACGCCACTCCAGCTTAAGCCAGGAATGGTGGTTTGCAACAATGGCACCAACCTCCTCTCTGCCCTGCGACAGGGACAACTGACCCATGTGCCCTGTATGGCTCACGTCCTTAACCTGGTGGTACAGCGGTTCTTGGGCAGGTACCCAGGCTTACAGGATGTCCTGGGGCAGGCCAGGAAAGTCTGTGTGCATTTCCGCCGATCATATAATGCCAGTGCTCGGCTTGCTGAACTGCAAAAGGTGTTGAACCTGCCCAAGAACCGCCTTATATGTGACATGCCCACCAGAAACTCAATGTTGGCCATGCTGCAGCGACTGCACACGCAGCAGAGGGCCATCAATGAGTACCTGTGCGACTACGGCACCAGGACAGGGTCAGGGGAGCTTGTATTTTTTTCACCACGCCAGTGGAGCATGATCAGGGATGCATGCACTGTCCTGTCACCATTTGAGGAGGCCACGAGGATGGTGAGCAGTGACAGTGCATGCATCAGTGACACTGTACCTCTTGTCCACCTGTTGGAGCATACACTGCGTGGAATAATGGACAGGGCACTTGGGGCAGAACAGAGGCAGGAAGGGGAGGACTTCCTTGCCTCTCAAGGCCCCCTTTAGCCAGACAGTGTTCCTTCTCTCCCACCCATCACACAGGAAGAGGATGAGGAGGAGGAGGATTGTGTCAGCATGGAGGTGGAGCCTGGCACTCAGCATCAGCAGCAGCAGTCTTTTAGGGATGATTTACAGTCCCAAGAAACTGGTGGACTTGTACGTGGCTGGGAGGAGGTGGCTGCGGATCATGTCGTCCTTAGTGACCCAGAAGACTCCGGACCGAATGCCTCAGCTAACCTACGTTGTATGGCCTCCCTGATCCTGCAAAGCCTGCGGAAGGATCCTCGTATTCTTCGGATCAAGGAGAGGGACCATTACTGGCTGGCCACTCTCCTTGATCTACGGTACAAGGGTAAGGTTGTGGACCTTATCTTGCCGTCGCAGAGGGAGAAGAGGATGAGACATCTCCGGGAGGCCTTGCAGAAAGGTCTGTGCAACGCGTTCCCAGAGACTGGGAGGTTACAAACTCCTGGTCCTGGACAACGAGTTGCTGAGGCTTCGGTCAGTAGCAGAAGGAGCGGTGGAGAAGGTGGCCGTCTGACCGATGCGTTTAGACAATTTTTTTAGTCCGCAGCCCCAAGGTATGATCGGTTCTAGCAACCATCGCCAGCGTCTGATATACATGGTGCAGGAACACCTAGGGGCAAGGTCAGACTTGGACACCTTTCCCCCCCGAAAATCCTCTGGCTTACTGGGTCTTGAGGATGGATCACTGGACGGAGCTTGCACAGTATTCAATTGAGCTACTGGCCTGTCCTGCATCCAGCGTTCTTTCGGAACACACATTCAGTGCTGCTGGAGGCTTTGTCACCGATCACAGGGTGCGCCTGTCCACCAACTCGGTTGATCGACTGACCTTTATAAAGATGAATCAGTCTTGGATCACCACCAGCTACCAGTCACCTGAAGCTGATGAAACAGAATATATTATTTTGAAATGTCACATCCCTTCAAGACTGCTGATGCTGAGTGACTGTCCTGTTATGTTGACTGACTATCCTCTTTCTCCTCAATGATCCTGATGATAGCTTGGAAGAACATTTTTGTTTCTGGGTGCCACCACCAGTGGCTAAGGCCCAATTTTTCAGCCCCTGTTTAACAGGGGCGTGTAATTAAAAATGTGTATGCAATGCTTTGAAACAGGTCTCATTGCTGTGCTCCAAGTACAGTATCTGTGAGGGGTTGCAGTGTTGTGGCACCAGCACCAGTGCCTAAGGCCCAATTTTTCAGCCCCTGTTTAACAGGGGCGTGTAATTAAAATTTTTTATGCAATGCTTTGCAACAGGTCTCATTGCTGTACTCCAAGTACAGTATCTGTGAGGGGTTGCAGTGTTGTGGCACAGGCACCAGTGGCTAATGCCCAATTTTTCAGCCCCAGTTTAACAGGGGCATGCAATTACAATTATTGATCTAATAATTCACAGCAGGGCCCATTCCTGCGCCCACCAAGAGTAACTGTGAGGGCTTACAGTGTTGTAGCACCAGCACCACAACCAAAGGCCCAATTTTTCCTACCACTGTTCAAAAATGGCATGTAATTACAATTCCTGATATAATAGTTCACAGCAGGGCGTTTCAGTGCCCACCAAGAGTAACTTTGAGGGCTTACAGTGTTGTGGCAACACCAACATCTAAGGGGCAAATTTCTGAAGAGTATATATGGCAGGCCCCTACTTTCAAACATCCAACTTACAAACGACTCCTACTTGTAAACGGAAGGAGACAACAGGAAGTGAGAGGAAATCTACCCCTAGGAAGGGAAATTCTATCCTGTTAGATTTAATATGGGAAAAAGGTATCTCCTCTCTACTGATGCTTTATCACCAATCCTTGTTTCAATAAAAAACCCACTTTTCCAAAAACATTTGTCATTGGGACGGAAAGTGATCATGCATCTCTTTAAAACCTGTATCAGGTCTCTTGTCCATATTCGTATATATAAGTATCAGCCACTCTGAATCCCTTACCAGGGGCAAGATTATAAGTGCATCCTCAAATAATAATTTCTGATGAACTTCAATCACTTCCACATCAAAACTAAAGGCATATAACCTCAGAAAAAAAATATATAGTGTAATAACTCTTTAGGATTTTTAAAAAATATGCACAGTGCCAATCCACTCACATGGTATTACGTGCCACTCACATGGTATTACGTGATCAAGTGGCCAAAAAATGTAATATTGTTCCCAGCCACCTGGTATTACACCATGCACCTTACCAGAGTGGTACAAGTAAACGCTGTCATTAATCCTCTTTCCGATCATCCATCCTCCAGGGATAGGGACTCACTCATGCAAGATAATAAAACAGGGCCAAAGCAAAAAACCCAAAGTTAAGTGTTCACAATCTACTTACTGTATATACTCGAGTATAAGCCGAGTTTTTCAGCACTTTTTTGTGCTGAAAGTGCCCCCCTCGGCTTATACTGGAGTCAAGCACTTTTCTGTAGCAGAAAATGACATTTTCTGACCCGAGTTTAGGGGCCCCGTAGCTCGGGACCACTTGGTGCTAGGAACCCAAAATTGATGTGCAAACACAGGGGAACAAGCACTACAACATATCCAAAGATGGGGTTCTTAGCACCAAGTGGCTCCGAGATACAGGGCCCCAAAGTTGGGTCGGAAAATGTCATTCTCTGCTGCAGAAAAGTTCTTGACATTTTCCGAACTGATTTTGGGGCCCCATATCTCGGGGCCACTTAGTGATAGGAACCGCATCTTTGGATATGTTGTAGTTCTGGTTCCCCTGTGTTTGAACACCAAATTTGGGGTCACCTTTTTGATTGTGGAATTGGCGCATGTGGCACCACACAATCTAATTGCCGGGGCTTCCCTCAACGGCTTGTAGAGTCCTGACTTAGATGGGGGAGAGAGCCTGCTTGAGATGTAATAATTTGCTTGCAGTGAAGTGGAGGGATAATCCGAATGTTTTTGTTAAGAAGCCTCTCTGTGTCCAAGATTACAACCTTAATATAGGAGGGGTGGACATCAATGACCAGTTGATTGGGCATCGTACTTAATTGCCCATAGAGCCAGACGCTGGTATAAAAAAGTGTCTGTATATCTATTTCAATTGACTCTGCTGAACGCTTATGTGCTATACAAAGTGTCAGGACGAACTGGATCTTTCCTTAAATTCCAGGAAGAGATCATCACAGCCCTTCTGTTTCCAGACGGTGCTGTGCCTCAACTTCCCGGCTGCATGAGAGACATTTTATGGATGTCCTCCCTGGTACCCCTACCCAAAGAACACCCCAAAGAAGATGTTGTGTCTATTTCAAGTGCGAATATAGGTGTGACATGTGTTTTTATTGTCCCTCCTGTCCTGACCAACCTGGTCTCTGCATCAGTGAATGTTTCCATCGCACACTAGTGGAGTATTAGCATAGGGTACAGCACTGCACAGTTCTAGGGCACACTTTTACAGAGTCTCCAAAGATGCAATCGCATTTTGAGAGACCCGAACCTGGAACCTTTACAGTTACAAATAAAAGTGTAAAAAAATTAATAAAGTAAAGAAAAAAAATTGTTGTAATTTTCTTGTTCTCTCTCTATTGTTCTGCTCTGTTTTACTGTATTTTATTCTAAACTGCAAAGTTTTATTGGTACTATGTTTTATCATGTTTGCTTTGCAGGTATGTAATTCTTTTATACTTTACTGTTTACTGTGTTTTATTGTTAACCATTATTTTCTTTTCAGGTACATCATTCAGCTTCAGCACTGATTTATTTATCTTGACAGCAACAGCGTTTGCTCTCACGATACGTAAATCAGCGACTCCAGCGCTGTAGGAGGTGATTTCACCACCACAGTTAAAAAAAAGAGCATATATGCCGAAACATGGGGGCAGGGTGGAGGGGCGATTAGGGCAATCCACCCCTAACATTAGGGGAGGATTACCCCCATGCTTTGGCATATATTTTGTAGTCTTTTTTGGCGCAGATTGTTGTTGTTGTTGTTTTATTGAGTTAATGTTTTATTGTTACCATTGTTTGCTTTTCAGGTATGCCATTCAGCTGCTGCACGGATTTATTTATTTTGACAGCAACAGGGTTTGCTCTCACGATACGTAAATCAGCAGCTCCAGCGCTGCAGGAGGTGATTTCACCACCACAGTTAAAAAAATAACGGTGCATGTATGACCATCATTAGAAGTGGGCGGATGCAGGGTGGTATTCTAATGGTGGGAATACCACCAATTGATTGTTTTTTTTTTATTTAACCCACAGGCTACATGAAAAAATGCAGACGGTGATTCCAACAGCTGACCATAGAGATGATCGAAGACCAGAATGGCTCCAATCATCTCTATGGCCTAAGAAACCGGAAGCTATGAGCATTTCATGACTTCGGTTTCACCAGATATAAACAGCGCCATTGGGAAATTTTGGAAAAGCATCTTATCAAGCCGATCTTGGTGTGGTCAGATGCTTTAAGGGCTGAGGAGAGAGCCCTTAAAGCATCTGAGCGGCTGAGGAGAGAGCTAGGTCTAATAGACCCCAAATTTTTCAAAAAAGAGTACCCGTCACTACATATTGCTATCATAGTGGATATTTAAATTCTGTGTGATAACAATAAAAATGATTTAAAAAAAACATTTAAAGGACAGAAATACAGTAGAAAAAAAAAGAAAAAGCTAAATTAATAATTTAAAATAAATAAAAATAAAGCACCCCTGTCCCCCGTGCACAAGCGCAAAAGCAGTATTTGTAGCTGCTGACTTTTAATTATTTTTAAATGACCAAAGTTCCTTTTTGAGAAATGCAAATCACTCTATAATTCTATAAGGCTTGATTCACAATGATGTGATTTCAGAAGCAACTTGGGTTGCATTGAATCGCATGGCAATGGAGACATTGCCTCCAATCAATGCGTGCATGCAAACGGGCACACGCGCGTCGTATGTTGGCGCCAGACGGACTACTTAAGGATGCTTCTGCCTGTGCTCTATGCTGATTTCAGCTGTTCCCTGTGTCCTGTGTACCTCTAATGTGTTCCCTTGGTTGCTACCTCCTGACCTGATCTCGGATCCTGCTTCTGTCTTGTCGTTAGTTCCTGACCCGGCTCGTTTCTGACTTTGGCTCTGCTTCTAATTTGGTACCTTGTTGCCTGCATTTTAATGACCCTGGCTAATTCTATGACCATGCTTCTGTCTCTGATCTTGGCTTACAACCCTGTTCGTGTGTCTGGCTGTCTGCTGCTGCAGTTCCGCACCCGCTGAATGTTCCTGCTGCAAGTCTGCTGAGAGCTCAGACCAGCCACACGTCATGGCCCTGCAGTGCAAGTGTAATGCTTCCTTTACCTCAGCTAAACTACTGTGCATGGCTACTTACTGGTCTGAATGTGCTCGTGCTGCCTTGGAACTGCATCTCCTGCTGCAAGTTTCCTGATCTACATCTGTAGGCTCTTGTGTTCCTCCTGTCCCTCAGCACCCTCTGTTTCACTCCCAGTGGGGCCTGGGCTGGAGATACCATAGAGGACAACCTCGTCATTTCAGTCACCTCTCAGGTATATGAGAGATCCTGTGCTACTTTAGTGTGATTCACATGACATAATCACACTGAAAATCATGTCAAAATTGTATCACAGTAGTGTGAGTCAAACCTAAACCAGCTTTTGGCTCTGAAGAAGAAGGTTCCTACCCTCAAAATTGGCCAACCATTGGAAGTGTCTTACCTATGCTGGGATTGGCGCAATGGACCAGAGTGTGTGTTTGGATATTGAGGAGTTTTATATTATGGGCTGTTTGTGAGTACATACTAGACTTGTTCACAATGGAAAATTTTGATCAGTTTCGGTTCGTTGTCATTCATAAAATACATAATTTCATTCTGTTATATTCGTTATGTTACGTTAATATGTTTTAGGATAATTTGTTATTTCTGTAGTGTCGATATTCGTTATACTGAATCTCAAATCATGTTGAATTCATTCGTTATATGCGCTATAATTTTGTTCATATTCGTTGGAATTCGATATTTATGTATGTATATATATTTGTGATAATGATTCGTAGTTTGGAAAGTAGTTTGTTTATTGAATCTTTTAACCACTTGCCGACCGCCCCCTGTATATATACGTCGGCAGAATGGCACGTACAGGCAGAACCACGTACCTGTACGTGCCATTCTTCCGGCGGGTGGGGGGTCCGATCGGACCCCCCCCGGCCGGCGGGGACGGTCGGGATCGCTTCAGGAGCGATCCGGGATGAGGGGACGGCCAGTGGTTTCTGGCCACCCCCTCGCGATCGCTCCTGGCGAATCAGATGCTTCCTCTGTCTGTGTCAATCAAAACACAGGCAGAGGAAGTGATGTCACGCTCGGTGCGCCGGTCTATGTGACCGGAACGCCGAGCTGTGAACGTCTAAAGGTTAGTGCACCAACAGTACACTGACACCAGTACACATAGGCACACAAAACACCCCCCTGTCACCCCCAGATCACCCCCCAGATCACCCCCTCCCCCCCCCCAGTCACAGTGTCACTAATTGCAGTGATCATTTTTTTACTGATCACTGCATTTAGTGTCAGTGTGACTGTAATAACTGTCAGTGCAGTTAGTTTTAGGTCCAAGGTAGCCCCCTACCCCCCCCTAATAAAGGTTTAACCCCTTGATTGCCCCCCAGGTAACCCTTTCACCCCCTTTTGCCAGTGTCACTAAGCGATCGTTTTTCTGATCGCTGTATTAGTGTCACTGCTGTCGCTAGGTAACCATTTTTTTTTTTTAGGTAACCGCCATGTTTATATAGGTTCATAAATAGGTTTATAGGTCAGGTACCCCCATATTACAACCTAAATAAAGGTTTTAACCCCTTGATTGCCCCTAGAGTTAACCCTTTCACCAGTGATCACTGTATAACTGTCACTGGTGACGCTGGTTAGCCAGTTAGTTATTTCGTTATTTAGGTTCCCCGTCAGGTTTTTATATAGCGTCAGGTACCCCCATATATTACCTAATAAAGGTTTTAACCCCCTGATTGCCCCTAGTTAACCCTTTCACCCCCTTTTGCCAGTGTCACTAAGCGATCGTTTTTCTGATCGCTGCATTAGTGTCGCTAGGTAACCATTTTTTTTTTTTAGGTAACCGCCATGTTTATATAGGTTCATAAATAGGTTTATAGGTCAGGTACCCCCATATTACAACCTAAATAAAGGTTTTAACCCCCTGATTGCCCCTAGAGTTAACCCTTTCACCAGTGATCACTGTATAACTGTCACTGGTGACGCTGGTTAGCCAGTTAGTTATTTCGTTATTTAGGTTCCCCGTCAGGTTTTTATATAGCGTCAGGTACCCCCATATATTACCTAATAAAGGTTTTAACCCCCTGATTGCCCCTAGTTAACCCTTTCACCCCCTTTTGCCAGTGTCACTAAGCGATCGTTTTTCTGATCGCTGCATTAGTGTCGCTAGGTAACCAGTTTTTTTTTGTATTACTGTTACGGGTGACGCTGGTTAGTTAGCTTTATTTTTTTATACTGTCAGGGCACCCGCCATTTATTACCCAATAACGGTTTAACCCCCTGATCGCCCGGCGGGTGATATCAATTAGGTTTTAGGGTCAAATAAGGTCTGCGTCGCCCCAGGTTAGTGCCAGTACCGCAAACACCCACGCGCAAAGCATACACCTCCCTTAGTGGTACAGTATCTGAACAGATCAATATCTGATCTGATCAGATCTATACTAGCGTCCCAGCAGTTTAGGGTTCCAAAAAAAAACGCATTGTTAGCGGGATCAGCCCAGATACCTGCTAGCACCTGCGTTTTCCCCCTCCGCCCAGCCCAGCCCACCCAAGTGCAGTATCGATCGATCACTGTCACTTACAAAACACTAAGCACACATAACTGCAGCGTTCGCAGAGTCAGGCCTGATCCCTGCGATCGCTAACATTTTTTTTGTGGTAGCGTTTTGATTCAGTCGCTTCAGTCAGGAGCTTTTTTACCTGTGAATCTCAAAAAAAAATAAAAAAAATAAAATAGTTGTCGTTTTATTGTTCTCTCTCTCACTCTATTCTCTCTCTATTGTTGCTCTTTTTTTACTCCATTCTATTCTGCAATGTTTTATTATGTTTTATCATGTTTTATCATGCTTGCTTTTCAGGTATGTAATTTTGTTTACTGTGTTTTAGTGTTAAGCATTTTTTTGTTTTCAGGTGCGCCATTCAGTTGCAACGCGGATTTATTTATCTTGACAGCAACAGCGTTTGCTCCCACGATACATAAAGACGCGACTCCAACACTGTAGGAGGTGATTTCACCACCACAGTTAAAAAAAAGAGCATATATGCCGAAGCATGGGGGCAGCAGGGGGGGGGAGGAGCGATTGGCTCCTAATGCCACGTACATACGGTCGAAATTCCGACCGTGTGTACACGGCATAACTTTTGCGGGAGGATGCCCCCATGCATCGGCATATATAAATGGTGCATGTATGCCCATCATTAGAAGTGGGTGGATGAAGGGAGGTATTCTAATGGTGGGCATACCCACCAATCAATCTCTTTTTTTTCGTTCAGCCAAGAGGCTGCATGAAAAAAAAAAAGATTACAATATATGTCCAGTATGTTGCTGGACTTTGAATGGTTATACCAGAATGATGCCTGCAGGTTTAGGTATCATCTTGGTATCATTCTTTTCAGCCAGTGATCGGCTTTCATGTAAAAGCAATTCTAGCGGGTAATTAGCCTCTAGACTGCTTTTACAAGCAGTGGGAGGGAATGTCCCCCCTCCCGGATATAAACCGCGCCATTGGGAAATTGGGAAAGCATTTTATCACACCAATCTTGGTGTGGTCAGATGCTTTGAGGGCAGAGGAAAGATCTAGGGTCTAATAGACCCCAATTTTTTCAAAAAAAGAGTACCTGTCACTGCCTATTGCTATCATAGGGGATATTTACATTCCCTGAGATAACAATAAAAATCATAACAAAGAAAAAAAATGGAAGGAACAGTTTAAAAATAAAATAAAAAAGCTAAATAAATAAAAAAAAAAAAACAAAAAAAAAAAAAAAAAGCACCCCTGCCCCCCCTTCTCTTGCGCAAAGGCGTACACAAGCGTTGGTCTGGCGTCATATGTAAACAGCAATTGCACCATGCATGTGAGGTATCACCGCGAAGGTCAGATCGAGGGCAGTAATTTTAGCAGTAGACCTCCTCCGTGAATCTAATGTGGTATCATGTAAAGGCTTTTAAAGGCTTTTAAAAATGTATGTAGTTTGTCGCCACTGCGTGTTTGTGCGCAATTTTAAAGCATGTCGTGTTTGGTATCCATGTACTCGGCCTAAGATCATATTTTTTATTTCATCAAAAATTTGAGCAATATAGTGTGTTTTAGTGCATTAAAATAAAAAAAAAGTGTATTTTTTCCACAAAAAATGCGTTTGAAAAATCGCTGCGCAAATACTGTGTGGAAAAAAAAAATGCAACACCCACCATTTTAATCTGTAGGGCCTTTGCTTTAACAATATATATAGTGTTTGGGGGTTCAACGTAATTTTCTTGCAAAAAAAAAAATATGTTTTCATGTAAACAAAAAGTGTTAGAAAGGGCTTTGTCTACAAGTGGTTAGAAGAGTGGGTGACGTGTGACATAGGCTTCTAAATGTTGTGCATAAAATGCCAGGACAGTTCAAACCCCCCCCAAATGACCCCATTTTGGAAAGTAGACACCCCAAGCTATTTGATGAGAGCAATGTTGAGCCCATTAAATATTTTTTTTTTTTGTCCCAAGAGATTGAATAATTAAAAAAAAAAATATATATATTTTTTTTTACAAAAAGTTGTCACTAAATGATATATTGCTCAAACATGTCATGGGCATATGTGGAAATACACCCCAAAATACATTCTGTTGCTTCTCCTGAGTACGGGGATACCACATGTGTGGGACTTTTTGGGAGCCTAGCTGCGTACGGAACCCCAAAAACCAATCACCGCCTTCAGGCTTTCTAAGGGTGTAATTTTTTTATTTCACTTCTCACTGCCAATCACAGTTTCGGAGGCCATGGAATGCCCAGATGGCATAAAACCCCCCAAAATGACCCCATTTTGGAAAGTAGACACCCCAAGCTATTTGCTGAGAGGTATGGTGAGTATTTTGCAGATCTCGCTTTTTGTCACAAAGTTTTGAAAATTGAAAAAAAGAAAAAAAAAATTTTTTTTCTTTACTTTCTTCATTTTCAAAAACAAATGAGAGCTGTAAAATACTCACCATGCCTCTCAACAAATAGCTTGGGGTGTCTACTTTCCAAAATGGGGTCATTTGGGAGGGTTTTGTGCTATTTTGGCATTTTATGGCCTTCGAAACGGTGATAGGTAGTGAGGAGTGAAATCAAAAATTTGCACCCTTAGAAATCCTGAAGGCGGTGCTTGGGTTTCGGGGCCCCGTACGCGGCTAGGCTCCCAAAAAGTCCCACACATGTGGTATCCCCATACTCAGGAGAAGCAGCAAAATGTATTTTGGGGTGCAATTCCACATATAACTATGGCATGTGTGAGCAATATATCATTTAGTGACAACTTTTTGAAAAAAAAAAAAAATCTTTTTTATTTTTGTCTTTATTCAATCACTTGGGACTAAAAAAAAAAATATTCAATGGGCTCAACATGCCTCTCAGCAAATAGCTTGGGGTGTCTACTTTCCAAAATGGGGTCATTTGGGGGGGTTTTGTACTTCTCTGCCATTTTAGCACCTCAAGAAATGAAATAGGCAGTCATAAATTAAAAGCGGTGTAAATTCCAGAAAATGTACTCTAGTTTGTAGACGCTATAACTTTTGCGCAAACCAATAAATATACGCTTATTGGCATTTTTTTTTTACTAAAGACATGTGGCTGAATACATTTTGGCCCAAATGTTTGACTAAAATTGAGTTTATTAGATTTTTTTTATAACAAAAAGTAGAAAATCTCTTTTTCCTGACAGACTCCATGGCAGCAACGTGTGGGTTTAGCCCCGCCTCCATTACCCTATAGGACACTACTCCCATAAATCTTTGCTCCCTGCCCACGGCCGTGTTCTTTTTTTGTCCTCCTCCGAAGGACCTAGTTGGTGGTCTTTCTACCTGAAGATAAATTTTCCCCACGATCCTGATTGGCCGATCTGCGACTCTGGATGGGAAAGTCGCATGGCTCCGCTAAGCCCTAGCTATTAGCAGGGTATGGAGTGGGCAGTGGAAGAGGCGCAAGGAAGAAGCCCTTATCCTAGCCACTGGCAGGCAGGCTGCGCACTGGTCAGACAGCCAGCTACTAGCAGGTGACCCGTTTTGCCCTGGAGAAGTCCGGTCTTACCTTCGGCCTGGTCGATCGTGGTGGAGTGGTGAGAGTATCGATATTTCTTTTCATGGCAGCAGTGTTTGTTATTACCTCCTGTGCGGTTCCTGTAGTTGCTTGTTTGTTTGTAGCATGTGTGTTTCTCAGGCATGGCGGCTGGTTCTTCCTGCGTTCCAGCCGCCGTATCACTTCCGCTTTCGTTTTTCGGGCGTTCTGCGCATGCGCGAGCGCGGCACGAGAGCGAGGCTTGGTTCGCGCATGCGCGATAGCGGCAATTTGCCGCTATTCGCGCATGCGCATTGGGACGGCAGTGACGTCACAGGGGCGCGCTATTTAAACTAGGGAAATAGCCTGCAAGCTTTGGGAATGTCTGCAGGTTACTCCAGTGACATCCCCAGGCTCCTGTGTATGCAGCTACTGGTAAGTGGCTTTTCTGGGACAGGTCAGAGGAATCTTCCTGTCCCTTGCATTGATCTCTTGTCATTCTCAGTTCAGATGGACATCGCTGAGGACATGGATTCACCACTGCCTGTCTGTGGCCAGCCCTCTCAAAAAAGGTATTAGGAATATGTCTTTTCCTGATGGTCTGATAATTAGGGGAGGGTGTGTGCCTGATTGCTTATCTATTGCCTGATGTTCTGTTTTGTGTGTGGTCTTTGTCTTTTGTTTTTTCCTCAGCCCTTCTAGATCAGATACGCATCGCAGCTCTCATAGAGGAAGCGACTCCTCCAAGTCGCAAAACCGGCAATCCTCTTCCAATTCAAAACATGGTGGTTCCTCCTCTAAATCAGGACACCGTAGTGGTGAGCGCTCTCACTCCAGTCGCTCTACTAATTCCTGCTGGGGTTGCAGAAGTCAAGCTCCCCCAGGAAGATCCTTATGCGACCTTTGTTTTTCCAAAGCCTCCAAAGAAAGAGGGGATACGGATCAACATCTTAAATCCCTGGTGGAAAGGGTTGTGAAGGAGTCGCTCAGGAACATGGATGATCATTCCCATACACCTCCAGCGGAGCAGTCTCGTTCTCCAGTAAGGGAGACACAGTTGCAAGATACCTGGGAGTCCTCGGTTCAGAGCCACCCTTCGGTTGCCATATCCGACAGTGACTCAGAGGAAGATAGCCCTCCTGTGGGCTTTGATTTTGCTCTGCTCCCACCCTTGGTTAAGGCTATCAGAGAATCGCTTAATTGGGAAGACCCAGTAGAAGCTGCTCCCAAACAGAGGAAATTCTTTAAACAATTAAAGAAAGAGCGTGTTAATTTTCCTTTTATTGCAGAACTTGGCGAAATCGTCACGGACGAATGGGGCAAGGTGGAGAAGAAAAATTCCATGCTTTCCAAAATCGCAAAACTCTATCCCTTCAAGGAGGAAGAAGTGAAGCACTTGGAGTCTGCTCCCTTGATAGATGCAGCAGTCATGAGGTTGGTGAAGCATGTGACTCTCCCTTTAGAGGACACAGTGTCCTTCAAAGACGTGTTAGACCGTCGAATTGATGCAGACCTGAAGAGGGTGTACCTAACAGCAGGCATGGCCTGTAAGCCAGCTCTTGCCCTAGCCGCTTTGTCTAAAGCGATGGAAGTGTGGACTGACAGTGTAGATGAGACACTGAGAGGCATCTCGGATGATACGGCTAGATGCTCGCCTATTCAAGAATTGAGGCTTGCGTCGGCTTTTCTTGGGGAAGCCTCTATTGACATCATACGCCTGACGGCTCGGATAATGCTTTCATCTGTCACTGCCAAACGGGCGCTGTGGCTCCGCCCCTGGTTAGCCGACCCAGCCTCAAAACAAGTCTGGTGTCGTATCCCCTTTGAGGGGTCCTCCCTGTTCGGGAACAAGTTGGACGAGGCGATTACCCGGGCCACTGGTGGGAAGTCGGGGTTCCTCCCCCAAGATCGTCGACCCCAAGGTCAGAGAAGATCTTTCCCAAAAAGGCAGTACCAGGAAAGAGCTAGGGAAGCTCGCAGTTACAGACCTGGCCGGGAATTTTCCAGATCCTGGAAGTCAAGACAATCGTCTTTTAAGAAGACAGCAAAAGGTGATTCCAAAGGAGAGAGGGAGCCGACCAAATCCTTTTGAGGTTGGGCCCGCTCAGACAGGTCAGGTGGGGGCTCGACTTTTCCACTTTCGTCATGTCTGGGCGGCTTCGATCCAAGACTTTTGGACCCTCAATACGGTCTCCTCAGGTCATGCTTGGACCTTCAGGGAAGCCCCCAGGCTCAGGTGGGTCCCTACTTCCCTTCCGACTACAGAAGAAAAAAGACAAAGCCTTCTGACTTACATAAAATCTTTATTGGTTCAAGGCGCTGTTATCCATGTCCCGGCCGACCAGCGAGGCAGGGGGATCTACTCTCCCCTCTTTTTGGTCCAGAAAAAAAGTGGAGCCTGGAGGCCGGTCATAGACCTGACCCATCTAAACACCTTCATAAGAAAGGAAAGGTTCAAAATGGAAACACTGTCCACAATACAACATTCTGTCCAACCAGGAGACTGGATGATCTCCATAGATCTCAAAGACGCCTATTTTCACGTTCCCGTTGCCGAAAACTATCAACAATTCCTTCGCTTTTCAGTAGGCAAGCTCCATTTTCAATTCACGTGCCTTCCCTTCGGGCTATCAACTTCTCCGCGTGTGTTTTCAAAAACTCTGTTGGCAGTGGTAGCTCTTCTGAGAACCAGGGGAATTCGTCTACATCACTATTTAGACGACCTTTTACTATTGGCACAAGACAGAGATCAGCTTCTAATTCACAGACGGCAAGTTATCTCCACTCTACAGGAGTTCGGGTGGATACTGAATCTGGAGAAGAGCCAACTGACCCCATCACAAACCCTACTATTCTTAGGGGCTCTGTTCGACACAGCCAGGGGCACTATCTCACTACCAGAGGAAAAGATCTCAGTGGTAAGGGACAGAATCCGTCCAGCTCTTACGGCTTCCTACCTTCAAGCTCTCCAGTGCCTGAGAATTATAGGCACCATGGTTTCAACAATTCCGATGGTGAGATGGGCACAGTGGAGGATGAGGCCTTTTCAGAAGGGCTTCCTTCAGCAATGGACAGGCAACAAAGCTCAGACGATTCGGATTACTTCATCCATGAAGAACTCCCTTCTATGGTGGCTACAACGGGAGAACCTTTGCAACTGCCATTCCATCCGTCCCATCCCTTGGGTAACTATAACCTCAGATGCCAGCAACAGGGGATGGGGGGCCCACTGCCTGGCGGAAGTCGCCCAGGGCACTTGGGATACTCCCTCCAGAAGGACAGTGTCAAACGTCCTGGAATTGAGGGCGGCCTTCCAGGCCCTTCTGGCTTTTCGTCACCTGATCCCAGGGGCATCGGTCCATCTCAGACTGGACAATACCACAGCAGTGGCATACATCAGAAGGCAAGGGGGCACCCGAAGTTTTTCCCTTCTCCAAGAAGTGGAACCGATCATGTCTTGGGCTCAGAAGAACTTGAAGGATCTGACAGCGTCTTATGTGCCAGGAATTCAGAACGTCCAGGCAGACTTCCTCTCCCGAATATCTCTAGACAACAACGAGTGGTCTCTCCACGAGGAGGTATTCGATTGGATTCTAACACTGGGGATCTGCCCAGAGGTCGACCTGTTTGCCTCCCCATGCAACAAGAAAATAGTAAAGTACTATTCAAGGTACAGAGATCCGCAAGCCTACGGGGTAGACGCCCTGACGGAGAAATGGTGGTTCCTCAAGGCGTATGCCTTTCCTCCAATTCCGATCATCCTACAGTTCCTGAAGAGACTCAGGTCGGAAACAGTAGAGGTAATTGCAGTGATTCCCTACTGGCCCAACAGGCCTTGGTTTCCGCTTCTGACACTCCTCAGTGTCAAGGATCCGGTTCCGTTACCATCCAGACCAGACCTGTTGTCCCAAGGTTCGAGGTTACATCCCTGTCCGGATCACCTGCACCTAAGGGCCTGGTTTTTGAGAGGGGAAGGTTGGAAGCGTCAGGCTGTCCATTAGAGGTTATTCCCACTCTCCTTAGTGCTAGAAGAAGTAGTACCAATCGGGTGTACGAAAGGATCTGGGCGAAGTTTACCAGTCACATGGCTTCCAGGTCTAGTTCCTGCAATACATTGGCAGTTCAGGATGTGTTAAGCTTCCTTCAAACAGGATTGGATATCTCACTGTCTGTGAGTTCCCTGCGTGTCCAAGTTTCTGCTAGCTCAGCCTTTTCTGGAGTCACGTGGGCCAATCATCCTTTGATTCAACAGTTTTTCAAAGGTGCAGTCAGGCTTAGGCCACAGAAGAAACCCAGGTTCCCAAAATGGGACCTTCCTCTGGTGTTGGATTTCTTTACTCAACTCAACAAATCACTTTCAGTTAAGGAACTAACACTTAAAACCTCTTTTCTGGTGGCCATAACGTCGGCGAAGAGAATTTCAGAGATTCAGTCGCTAGGCTCCAAGGAGCCTTTCCTCACCTTCTTCCCGGACAGAGTGGTCCTCATTCCAATGCTGGGATCAAATCCCAAAGTAACCACTGTTTTCCATGAAAACCAGGAAATCACTCTACCTACCTTCATGTCTGATGGAAGTTCGGATCCACATCCTCTTGACATGGGTGCTACACTAAAGGAATATCTGGACGTTACAGCTTCATTTCGTCAGACTGACTCCCTCTTTATTCTGTTTCATGGAAAGAATAAGGGCTCTAAAGCTTCTGTTAGATCCATTGCTGCATGGGTGGTCCAAGCCATCCAGTGGGCTTACAGAGAGAAGGGCTTGGCTCCTCCTGAGGCAGTGACGGCACACTCCACCAGGAGTCTTTCCACATCATGGGCAGCCTCGCGTCACGTGGCGCCGGAAGTAATCTGCAGGGCAGCGTCTTGGTCTTCAATACATACGTTTATGACCCATTACTGTGTTGAACCTGCATCCTTAACTTCTGTTAAATTTGGTTTAAAAGTCCTGTCGGTTGACAGCGTTAAATAAATCTTTTCTGTTCAGCATTTTGCCCACCCAAGTGTGTTTATTGGGCGAGTTATTTCCCACACGTTGCTGCCATGGAGTCTGTCAGGAAAATGGAAAATTCCTATCAAAATACTTACCGTAATTTTCCTTTCCTGATGGACTCCATGGCAGCAGGAGTTCCCTCCCAAATGGCTGGAGTAGTACTAGTTATCGAACACGGCCGTGGGCAGGGAGCAAAGATTTATGGGAGTAGTGTCCTATAGGGTAATGGAGGCGGGGCTAAACCCACACGTTGCTGCCATGGAGTCCATCAGGAAAGGAAAATTACGGTAAGTATTTTGATAGGAATTTTCCATTTTTTTTCAAAATTTTCGCTCTTTTTCCGTTTATATCGCAAAAAATAAAAATCACAGAGGCAATCAAATACCATCAAAAGAAAGCTCTATTTGTGGGAAGAAAAGGACGCAAATTTCGTTTGGTTACAAAATTGCATGACCGCGCAATTACCAGTTAAAGTAGTGCAGTGCGAAATTGAAAAAAGACCTCTGGTCCTTTGGCTGCCAAATGGTCCGGGGCTGAAGTGGTTAACACACACAATGACAATATCTCTTCTCCTCTGCTCAAATACAATACAACACCCTTCTCACTCAGTTCTCAGGAATGCACTTTGCCAGTAATTCATCCTTTAACACAAAATTAATCATCTGATTGGACTGTAAGATTTACTTAGAGTTGACCTTTTGTTTCATTAAATAACAAATTACTGAATCATGTTGAATTCATTCGTTATATCCGCTATCATTTCTTTTGTATTCGTTGAAATTCGTTACTTTTTTATTATTCACACATTCGGATGCAAAATTCGTCCGAATTTCAATTTGTTACGAAACGAATTACACAAGCCTAGTACATACAGTATCTCACAAAAGTGAGTACACCGCTCACATTTTTGTAAATATTTTATTATACCTTTTCATGTCACAACACTGAAGAAATTACACTTTGCTACAATGTAAAAGTAGTGAGTGTACAGCTTGTATAACAGTGTAAATTTGCTGTCCACTCAAAATAAATCAACACACAGCCATTAATGTCTAAACCACTGGCAACAAAAGTGAGTACACCCTTAAGTGAAAATGGCCAAATTAGGCCCAAAGTTTCAATATTTTGTGTGGCCACTATTATTTTCCAGCACTGCCTTAACCCTCTTGGACATGGAGTTCATCAGAGCTTCACAGGTTGGCACTGGAGTTCTCTTCCACTACTCCATGACGACATCACAGAGCTGGGGAATGTTAGAGACCTTGTGCTCCTCCACCTTTCGTTTGAGGATGCCCCACAGATACTCAATAGGGTTTCGCAAAAGAAAGACGGTAGAACCGTTGTGTTAGGGGTTAATAACTCACTGACTCACCAGTAGGGTGTGGTTATGCCTAAAAATCAAGAGCAAAAAAAAAGGGGGGGGGGACATTAATAAAGAACATACTGTAAAAAAGTAGGCAATAATAACCATGCAGTATAGTTACAAAAGTTTATTGGTAGAACAAATATAGTGCAGATTTCACATAATACTGCCTTCCAATATGGATAAATTTAAAACATTACATACATAAAGACATGATAAAAAACAATCCGGATTGTTGGCCAGCGTGCTGGAGGATTTCTAAGCTAGATCCAGGAATGGAAAACAGTTGATAGAGTATGAAAAAAATGGGATGGCAGAAAAAATGAGGCAACTGTGGACTTTCATGGTACGGATAAGGACTCGCATAACAATATGTATAAAAAGTATAAATTTATTACAACTATATAGGAAAAATTATACAATAGAATAAAGAGGGACAAATGAAAACAAGAGACAATATTGGATAATACAGAACAAAACCATTTCCTATAGTAGCACAGTACGGCACAGAATTATTGATCCATGGTAACGGAAATAATAAAGTGACATTCAAACTGACGCAAGATGACACTCGACATGTTTTGCGGACTGGCTGCTTCTTCAGGAGTATATTTAAGGAAAAAGGGTTGTGTATAGTTGTCTCTAAAAGGGGAGATTTTAAATAATTAGTAACATATAAATATAGAGATGTAGACAAGGTGCAGTATAGGGTTGGCTTTTCGTTCCTGGGCATATATGCAATCTCCCCTCCCTGCAGTTTCATGTGCGCCCACTAGATGGCGTTGCGGTTTTTTGGCCTGTTTGGTGGGGACTTCCCAACGTAGAATGCCTGACAGGAGCATGTCATTAAGTAGATGATGCCCCGGGTGGTACAGTCAGCATGGCAGCGAAGGCGATGCCATTGTCCATCCGGGAGCTTGATCCCTTTACCCTCAGTGACCCATGGGCATTGACTGCAATGACCGCAGCGGTATGTGCCCCATAAGGGTCTAGAGGGTCTAGCTTGAGGAATCATGTAGTGACTGGAGGTGAGGGTATCTCGGAGTGATGTAGCGTGTCTGAAAACAAGGGGTAGACCTGACATATTTTGAGAGGGTTTGATCTTCGGTTAACAGGTGCCAGTGGCAAGATATTGAAGCTCGCAAGGGATCCTGATGTGCAGAAAATTTAGTGATGAATTTAACTGTTTGAATTTCAGTATCAGAAGATGTTTTATATAGTAAATCGAACCTGGATCTACCATTGGCCTTATTAAAGGCTTTTCTAAGAAGGGATTTTGAGTAACCTCTTGTTAGTAGTCTATCCTGTAAAAGCCTTGCTTGTTGAATAAAATCTTTGTCCGTTGAGCAGTTCCTGTTACTTGGGGCTTTAAGCCTCACTCGATTCTTGCACCCTCGGATGGTAAGTCGCAACATGCCTCTCATATATGTGTGTGAGTGGGTTTAATTATTTTTTGCTTAAATTTAATTTTCTATTTGACATGCATCCCGTTGATTTGGTACGCCTTCGCCTCCCTTGACGGCAGAATCAGGGTGGCGTTTTCAGGCTTTTCCGGGTGCTTTGTCTACATCTCTATATTTATATGTTACTAATTATTTCAAATCTCCCCTTTTAGAGACAACTATACACAACCCTTTTTTCCTTAAATATACTCCTGAAGAAGCGGCCAGTCCGCGAAACATGTCGAGTGTCATCTTGCGTCAGTTTGAATATCACTTTATTATTTCCGTTACCATGGATCAATAATTCTGTGCCGTACTGTGCTACTATAGGAAATGGTTTTGTTCTGTATTGTCCAATATTGTCTCTTGTTTTCATTTGTCCCTCTTTATTCTATTGTATAATTTTTCCTATATTGTTGTAATAAATTTATACTTTTTATACATATTGTTATGTGAGTCCTTATCTGTACCATGAAAGTCCACAGTTGCCTCATTTTTTCTGCCATCCCATTTTTTTAAAAATGTTTAGGACGACGGTACTGTACAAAAATTCTTATCATATAGTAGCATTATTCACAGTTGATAGAGTATAACAGTATTGGATCAAGATGTAAATTGGATCAATGAATACAATGCATCTCAGACAACGTCAGTGGAGAACTGCAGGGTGGTAATATTAACAACTACAGCAATGCCTTATGGTGAATGACTGGGATTCCCTCATTGGGGATTGGGGTCATACTGTATCTTGTGGCAAGAATGGTAAGTATCCTGGATCATAGGACTTGACATGGACAAGGATTAGGTCCAATGTGGAAGTACTAATGTAATCAGGTATACTCATTGAGTAAACAGAGCCAACATAAGACAAGGATGGATGAAGTTGGAGGCTAATTAGAAATGAGGTATGATGGTCAGTATAAAGCTCTTTAATACACAGAATCAATCAACCAGCTGATAGTCTCTTCATCCAATCAGATAATTATCTCAGAAGACTAGATAATGCTGATTCCAATAGTCAGCTTAACAGGAGTTAGCAGTATGGTAATACCGTGTGTAACAGTCACAGAGATATACTGCTCTGCTACAGTATGTCACAGTACATGTTGGCATTCCTGGTCCCCTCAATGAACTGTAGCTCCCCAGTGCCGGCAAAACTCATGCAACCCCATACCATGACACTCCCACCACCATGCTTGACTGTAGTCAAGACACACTTGTTTGTTTGTAATCCTCACCTGGTTGCCACCACACACACTTGACACCATCTGAATCAAATAAGCTTATTTTGGTCTCATCAGACCACAGGACATAATTTGTGTCCTTAGTCTGCTTGTCTTCAGCAAACCCCTTCAACCTCTGCAGCAATGCTGGCAGCACTCAAACGTCTATTTCCCAAAGACAACCTCTGGATATGACGCTAAGCACGTGCACTCAACTTCTTTGGTCGATCATGGTGAGGCCTGTTCTGAGTGGAACCTGTCCTGTTAAACCGCTGTATAGTCTTGGCCACGTGCTGCAGCTCAGTTTCAGGGTCTTGGCAAACTTCTTATAGCCTAGGCCCACTTTCTGTGGAGCAACAATTCTTTGCCATGAGGTGCCATGTTGAACTTCCAGTGACCAGTATGAGTGAGAGCGATAACACCAAATTTAACACACCTGCTCCCAATTCACACCTGAGACCTTGTAAAACTAATGAGTCACATGACACCAGGGAGGAAAAATGGCTAATTGGGCCCAATTTGGACATTTTCACTTACTCACTTTTGTTGCCAGCGGTTTAGACATTAATGTTTGTGTGTTAAGTTATTTTGAAGGGACAGCAAATTTACACTGTTATACAAGCTGTGCACTCACTACTGTACACTCACTACTTGTAGCAAAGTGTAATTTCTTCAGTGTTGTCACATGAAAAGATATAATAAAATATTTACAAAAATGTGAGGAGTGTACTCACTTTTGTGAGAAACCGTAACTGTTTTATTTCTTTTTTTTTTTTTTTTAGGTAATACGCAAGGCTGGTGCACCCTCTGTTTTTTTTGTTTTTCCAGTGGTCTCTTTGGGTTTCACCAGTCCTCAGTTTGCTGCAATATCTTGCCTAGATTCAAGATGTCGAAGACCTAAGGTCTGCTGGAAAATTCACTTTGAGTGCAGGAGGTTGTTTGGTTTGTTCACATATGATAGATACCTCAGCACAAATGAAATATTGCTGGATATTTCATAAATGAACCATTATCCTCCTGACTGCAAGGATCATCAGATCAGTGAGTATATTTACTTTTTCTGTTTTGCAACATTATTTCTATGTGCCACATTGACTAATGTATCTACCTACCACACAGTATTACCGATCTCAGAATTTACATGAGTATTCAAAATACACTGATGCTTATTTCATCTGCAATTTAAAGCAAGTGCCTGCTGAGTTACATTATTTATATCCTTAAGAACATATGACAAGAAGAGAAAATGCCCTGTCAACAGAAGAATAGCTATGCAAATACTTAATTGAATAGACCCCCTTAGTAAATTAAAACAAACAGGCAATTATTTAACACAAAATTTAATATACAATCTGTAGTACAAGCAAACCATATGAGCTATTAGGAAATTATATTTAATTGATTTGAGAGTTCTAAACCGAAAAACAAACAAATTCTATTTGTTTGCTATTGGTAATTGTGCATCATTATTTTCACAATGTCATTAGTCTGAGCCTAGGCCTTATTCTAATATGCCCAGGTATTTGTTTGTGTAAAATGACATTTGACTATTTGCACCACTAACCCCAGAAGCTTATCCAGCTTCCATTCTAAAGATGAAGCTTAGCATGCTCTCTAGTAAGAGAGCCTTTTGACCTTGTTGTTCACTTGTCTGTCCATTTTAGCCTGACATGTCATATGTCTCAGAAGCAAAAATAATCTTGCACCCTCGTCTCTGCCTTTCATACCTTTCATTGCTTTTCAAATACGTAATGCCGGGGAAGTTTTGCTTTTGTGTTTAGTTGCATGCTGAGAATGGTGTGAGCTTTGCCAAGGGATAAGTATTATTGACAGTACTTACTGTTGCATCATGAATAGTTGGAACTGGGAACTGGGTGATGTCAGATCTTTTGCAGTATATATGGAATCCTTTAATTTCTTTGACTCTCACCCACTAATCATCACTCAATTTTTATGCTAAGTAGTCTGGGGTGTGTGCCCCATTGGTAGTTAGGGTTGCCACTTATTTTTAAGCCAAAACCAAACACTTTAACAGCTCACAGTACATTTTTGTTTGTTTTAGTATACACCAAAGGATTGTAACAGACCTGGGACACCTTTGGGCACTCCAAAGAGAATAGTAATGTGGTACACATAGTGACCCCTCACCCTCCTGTCAAGCCTTGTTTCCAAGCCACATTCCTGTCTGAATAATGTGTCCAGGTTTCAGGTTGACAGGTGGCAACCCTATTGGTAGTGTTCTGTGGTGTATGTCCCCTAAAGCTCAACACACATTAAAATCTGGTTGCACAACCTCATTTAGCTCTGCCAACAACTATGTAGTACATGGGCCTGCCTGATTGGATATACATTTATTAGGGTGGGTTTGTCATTATAATACATCATTTTGTTTAATCTAACGTTGATTGTACAACAGTTGAATGTGCAGATCTTTATTACAGGTATTGTGCCAACAATGTACATATATATTGATATTATATATTTATAAAATGCCTGAATTCTTTCCTAAGGCCTTATGCATACTGTATACAAACAGTGGGGTAATATGGCGCACTCTGGATATGGCTAAGTATTACTAACAGATGGGTATGGGGTAAATTAACAAACTGGGCAGTAAAACAAGTCCATATAAATCAATAAGTCTGTGTAAGAAGAACAATATGCTGTCCTTGGTAGGCTGCCAGCTCAAAAGTTAGAAGAGTCTCTGGAACATAGAAAGGGACAAAGAGCAGCGCCTTCTAAGTGCAACAAGTTTAGTATTTAATGAATAAAATAACCATAGAAACACTCAAACAAGCAACTTTTTCCAGCATTGTGTATATAGTAGTAGTATTAATCCGTACTTGTCTCGGGGTGATGCCTGGCATCACTGGCTGGTGGTGGAAGTCCATGATCTGGTCGCACTGTTGGCTCACAGCACTTCCAGATAGCTGGATCGTGGATCGGGGGTAAAAGGCGACAACGTCACTTCCGGGTACAAGGTCAGTGGGCAGTGCACGCGTTCAGAGAATGCATGCTCCTTCCTCAGGCTTTGCTGGTGACCATCTTTGAGGTACTGAAAGGCTTGCACAATGGGTAACCATGGAAACTTAACACAATACAGTGGCAATGCAAACGACTATGGCATCTAATTGGCTAACAATAAGGCTTCAGTACTTATACCAGATGACCAGTCATAATTGTCTGACAATAGAATGTCTAAAATTATTAAAAATTTATAGTGATAATTGGGAAACTCAATAAATATACTATATTATGTTGTAAGCCAGCGCATTTATATAAAAAAAACTGGCACATATATATGGAACTGGTCTATATCATGATAAAAAGTAAACTGATCGATTAACTAAATAAATTGAATTCAAATAAATTAACTATTTATAAAAACAGTAATAATATATGGTGAAAACATATAGTAAAAACATCTCCATAGATACGCACATATATCTCATCACATATATATTTATTTGCCCGATTAAGACAAATAAAGAATAATGGAATTAAAAAATGGTAATACATTTGGATGAAATTGATGATAAATTAAATTAAAATTAATTTTAAAACTAATTCAATTATAAATTGACCAGATCAATTTAGCCAAGTAATGAACATGAATGTCATGTGGGGATGTTCAGTATTATTATTATTGGCAAAAGGATAGTTGTGAATCAAGTCATATTTAATCAATGAGTCCTGTCAAGGTACTGGGAGTATAATAGAATATTAATTTCAATGCCCTCATTAGGGCCTCCAGGCGATAGACTATCTAAAGTGTAAATCCAATCATTTTCCCTCTCACATAACCGTTTGTAGCCTTCAGCAATGGAAAATGTATTGGGAATGGCTTCTACAACCCAAACACGTAATCCTAGAGATGACTGTTTATGAAACTCTTTGAAATGTCGCAGGACACTGTGTTTGTCTATACCTTTTTCCACAAAATTATGATGCTCATCAAACCGTTTACAAAGTGCGTATAGCGCAACCTACATAAATATGCGAGCGCAACCTACATAATATGCGAGGCCGCCACCGCGGCGGCCTCTTATACCGTGGGGCGTGTACTAAAGCCCCTGAGCTATAATTGGCTACAGGCATCCTGCCTGTAGCCAATTATGGCTCTCCTCGCTGCCGGCGCTGTGATTGGCCAAGCATGCGGGGTCACAGTGCATGCTTGGCCAATTATCAGCCAGCATTGCACTGTGACTAGCGCAATGCATTGCGGGCCGCTCGCATCACACAAATTTGATGCGAGCGGCCCCAATAGTTCTGGGCTCGCCGAGCGAGCGAACGCCCGGTGCTCGATTCGAACATGGGTTTGAATCGAACACCGAGCCCATCCCTACTGGTGAGGCACTGGCTAGTATCAGAGCCAGATACACACAGGTTACATACATCACAATCGTTAGAGCGAGAGCAATAATTCTAGCACTAGACTTCCTCTGTAACTCTAAACATGTAATCTGTAAAAAAAATGAAGGAGTCGTCTATGGAGATTTTTAAATACTGAAGTTTGGGGCCATTCCACGAGTGTGTGCAATTTTAAAGCGTGACATGTTAGGTATCCATTTACTTGGCGTAACATCATCTTTCACATTATACAAAAAAAATCGTGTTATCTCTAGTGTTTTTTTTTTATATATTCATGAAACAGTTTTTTTCCAAAAAAAAAAAAAAAACGTGTTTGAAAAACTGCTGCGCAAATACAGTTTAACATAAAAAGTTGCAACAACCACCATTTTATTCCCTAGGGTGTCTGCTAAAACAATATATATGTTTGGGGGTTCTGAGTAACTTTCTAGCAAAAAAATGATGATTGTTAGGAGATGTAGGAGAGAAGTGTCAGAATTGGCATGGGTGGCAAGAGATTAATTACCATAAGTAAAATACAAATAACTATTATATATCGTTTTTAAAGTAATTTACTATATTTTCAAAAACTGTACTCAAGCAGGTGGCTTAACAGACAAACTACTGAAATTTGAAGTTATAACTTCAAACCAGTAATTTCACAGTAAATAGATAAATAATAAAATATTTTGTTATAACTAGGGATGAGCCTAACACCCCCCAGTTCGGTTCACACCGGAACTTGCAAACAGACAAAAAATTTGTGCGAACATGCGAACACTGTTAAAGTCTACGGGACACGAACATGAAAAAAAAATCAAAAGTGCTAATTGTAAAGGCTTATATGCAAGGTATTGCCATTAAAAGTGTTGTATCAATGCAAAAAAAAGTTTTAAAAATGGACGCTTTTTCAGGAGCAGTGATTATAAGAATGCTTAAAGTGAAACAATAAACATGAAATATTCCTTTAAATATCATGCATGGGGGGGGGGGGTCCCCCCTTAGTCTGCCTGTAAAGTAGCACATTTTTCCCATGTTTCGAACAGTATCGCAGCAAAATGAAATTTCGAAAGGAAAAAATGTTGTTTAAAATTGCTCACGGCTGTAATGTATTGCCAGATCCCGGCAATATACATAAAACATTTTTGAAAAAAACAGCGTGGTCCCCCCCCCCCCCCCCCAGTCCATACCAGGCCCTTCGGGTCTGGTGTGGATTTTAAGGGGAACTCCAAGCCAAATTTTATTTTAAAATCCTTACCAGACCCAAAGTGCCTGGTATGGACAGGGGGAACCCATGCCGTTTTTTTCTTAATTCTCTCATAGGGCTCCCCTTAACCACTTCAATACACTATATTATATATTGTACACTGCACTATATACCATGCACTGTATTATATACTACACTTACTGCACTATATACCATGCACTGTATTATATACTACACTTACTGCACTATATACTCTAAACGGCAGTATATATACTATAATGACTGCACTATATACTAAAAATTGGGCATTAGGTGTTGGTGGTGGCAGAACACGGTAACCCCTCACAGTTATTCTTGTTGGGCACAGGAACGGTCCTTGCTGTTAAATATTATTTTAAAAATTGTAATTACATGCCCCTGTTAAGCAGGGGCAGAAAAATTGGGCCTTGGGTGTTGGTGGTGCCCTAAACCAAAAATATTGTTGGAAGCTAGCATCATCATGATTGAGGAGGAATGAGATAGGCAGCATAGGCAGTCTTCAAGGGATCCCAGATCCATAGCAAATTCAATCAGTTACATCAGCATCAGGTGCTTGATAGCTGCTGATCCTGGACTGATTCATTTTCATAAATGTGAGCCTATCAACAAAGTCTATAGACAGGCACACTCTATGATCTGTTACAAACCCTCCAGCAGCACTGAATGTGCATTCAGAAAGCAAGCTGGATGCAGGACAAGCCAGTAGCTCAATTGCATATTGAGCAAGTTCTGGCCAGTGGTCCAACCTCAAGACTCAGTAATTCAGTGGATGCTCTGTTGGAAAGGTCTGTAAGTCTGCTCTTGCCCCTAGATAGTCCTGCACCATATAATGCAGACACTGGCAATGGTTGCTGGAACAGACCTTGGTGCTAAGGACTGAAAAATTCTTTAAAGGCATCGGTCACCTGGCCACCTTCTCCACTGCTCTTCCTCTGCCCCAATGAAGCCTCAGAAATGCGTTGTCCAGCACCAGGAAATGATATCCTCCCAGGGTTTGGAAATGTGTTACACACTTTTCTTTAAGGCCTCCTGAAGATGTTTCATCCTCTGCTCCCTCTGCGAAGGCAGGATGAGTTATGCAACCTTACCCTTGTAACGTGGATCAAGAAGGGTTTCCAGCCAGTAATGATCCCTCTCCTTAATACCACTAATCCTAGGGTCCTTTCGCAGGCTTTGCAGAATCAGGGAGGCCATGCAGCGTAAGTTTGCAGAGGCATTCGATCCTGAGTCCTCTGGGTCACTAAGGATCACATTATCCATAACTACCACCTCCCAGCCACGTACAACTCCTTGGGTTTCTGGGGACAGACCCTTTATCGCCTTACGTTGTTACCCAAAAGTTATATTTTGAGATTTAATATCTCTCAGATATGATTTGTGTTAAATGAGAGTTATTTGACCATGAGTGAAAGCTTTAACATCATAAAAACATGTATTGGTAAGTAATAAGAAGGTCTAAACTAATACACAGCAATCTAGCTATAGTACAGACAAAGAAGAAAATGTATAGGTTGAATGAAGGTATACAGAGTATTTGTCTCAAAACATTACAATACTAACAGCAGAACAAACAACAAATAGGACAAGCACGTATAAATGTAAGTGCTAGGAGATATCCTGATTTTTACCAGTGGTGTTGTGTGAGGGACCATATCAGATGCATGTCACCTTCCGCCATATCTGTTTTACTTAAACGAATAAAGGCCCCTCTTTCATAGACTTGCATAGGGACACCCCGATTGGTGGAATTATCTTACCCCTCTTCTCCCTCTGGGCGTATCTCATTCAGGATTGGACAATTCCCCCATCCCCTTGATTTAGCATAGCTCAGTCCCTCACTAGCACCTCCTCTCTTGGGGAGAAAATTAGTTATGCAAGTCATATCCTGGGCAAATTGTCCACTCCTGAACAGATAGCCATATTCTCTGCATATCAAATGTGTCCTTTGAAGTGGATAAAAGGATTAGTTAACAAAGGGGTTCCTGATTCATCTAGATAATTACCTTGGCCCCTAAGGTCTGCAATAAAGTATTTAATTTAGGTGTTGATCATTCTCGTATATAGATTTACGATTGGTGAATAGCAGCGCCTCTCCTGTGACACACACAAACACACATGTTTAGCCCAACCTGACATTCCTGCACTTCAAAAGGAACTGGTAAATAAATTTGGTTCTCAAACTAAAGCCTGTTAATCCCATATATGTGTACAGATAATATTAACTCATTAAAAACAATATTTCATACCAACTAATTCTTTTTACTTATTCAAAAATATTTATATACAAATATACACAGTTGCTAATGGAGATTACACATAAACTCCTAAGGCAACAATGTCTTTGGGGTGTATGTCTCAGAAAATGCAGTAGGTGCCATCCTGCCATCCTGCAGAAAATAATTACAATGTGGGGTAGACATGTGCAGAACGAAAACATTTGTTTCGTTTAGTTTCGATCAGTTATTTACATAAATTCGTTTTGTTAAATTTGTTTAATTCGCTTTCAGAATTCATATAGTTTATATGATTCGAATCGATTCAAATTTTCGGAACTCGAATTTGAGTAGTTTTCGAATTCAAAACGTTTTCAAATTTGAAAAGTTTTGAATAGTTTTCGAATTCGAAAAGTTTTCAAATTAGAATCGTTTTCAAATAGTTTTTGAATTCGAATAGTTTTCAAATTAAAAAAGTTTTCAAATTTGAAAATAGTTTTTGAATTCAAATAATATAACAGAAAATAAAAGAATATAATTTAATAGAGTAAAACAGAACAAAATAGAATACAAAATAAAAGAACAGACTAGAATGGAATAGAATAGAAATGAATATAACCATCTTCTGAAATTTGAATAGAAAAGAATAGACTAGAAAAGAATATCATTCAAAAAACAATAGAATAGAATAGAAATTTGAATTTAAATAGAATAGAAAATAACAGAATAGAATAGAAAGAATATAACCATCTTCCTATTTTAAGGCATACATGGTTGAATTTTGAAAGAATTTTCTTTTGAAAATCAGAAAAAGAGTGCGTTTTGTGATCCTATGGTGCCACTATTGATTTCGAAATTTGGCCAACCAAGCCTTCATTTTCACCTCATGTTGCTACAGAAATTTTTTTTTGTGGCTGGGAATATTCTTTTTCTTTCCGGGAATTTTCTTTACTTGCACATGCGCATTTCTTTTTCAATTACATTTCTCGCATGATTCTCCCATCATTGATTAGAAAATCGTTTGTTTTTTCAAAAAATTTCCAACATGTCCGATTACTCAAATTTGCTTTCCGCACGAAAATCTGCTGTTGCTGCAGCCCACTAATGGTTCAAAATACGAACGAAAATTGTTAGATAAGATTTTCGAAAGAAAACTCTTTTGAAATTCAACCCATGTATGGCCTGCCTTATCTATTCTTTTCTATTCAAAACTAATTGATTCTATTTGAATTTTTGGGAAATGGTTATATTCTTTCTATACTATTTTATTGTTTTTTTTTTATTTTATTATTTGTTTATTTTATTCAATTATTTTCTATTCTATTATTTTATTTTCTATTATATCCTATTCTATACTTTTCTATTCTATTCTTGTCTATTCAAATGTATTCTATTTGAATTTCAGAAGATGGTTATATTCTTTCCATTCTATTCTGTTCTTTTCTATTCTAGTCTAATCTGTTCTTTTCTATTCTATTCAAATTCAAATTGATTCTATTAAAATTTTGGGAAATGGTTATAGTCTATTCTATTCCATTCTATAGTTTTTCTAATTCAATTATTTTCTATTCAATTGTAGTCTATTTTATTATTTTTTCTATTCTATTCTTTTTTATTCTTTTCTTTTCTCATGCATTCAAATTTATTCTATTTGAAATTTGAATTTCAGAAGATGGTTATATTCTTTCTTTTTATTTTATTCAATAATTTTTTTGTTGTATTCTATTCATTTCTATTCTATTCTTTTATTTTCCATTTTGTTCTGTTTTACTCTATTATATTATTTTCTGTTATATTCTTTTCTATTCTATTTCTTTCTATTCTATTC
Organism: Lithobates sylvaticus; assembly: GCA_028564925.1. Classification (NCBI taxonomy): domain Eukaryota; kingdom Metazoa; phylum Chordata; class Amphibia; order Anura; family Ranidae; genus Lithobates; species Lithobates sylvaticus. Next base: position 138,133,930 of record CM053035.1, on the reverse strand, counting down.
CTTTATTATTTTCTATTCCATTTTCTTCTCTTTGTAAATTGGAAAACGATTCTAATTCAAAAACTATTCGAAAACTATTCGAATTAGAATTTGAAAACTATTCAAATCTATTTGAAAACTATTTGAATGAATTTGAATTCTAAATTTCGTCCAAATTTTTTTTTCTATTATTTTGAATGCAATGAAATTCGGTACTATCGTAATTCGTAAATTGTAATACATCCGAATTTCCGAAAAACTAAAATTCGTCCAAATTTTAATCCGGAACGAAATGAACTTCACATGTCTAATGTGGGGGATTGTGAGCTGCTGGCAATCAAGTCAGCCCTGGAGGAATGGCGCTAATTGCTAAAAGGGGCAGCTCATACTATTCTGATCTTTACGAATACCTCAGAACGGCTAAGCTGTTCAAACCTTGTCAAGCCAGGTGGGCATTCATTTTCACTCTCCACATGATACACTGGCTCCAGACTTCCTATTTAAGCTGGACTCTGACATGGATGGATTGCTGAGTGGTCTTCAGCTAGTTCCTGCTTTACCTGAGCCTTGACCTTCCATACCTGCTTACATGCATCTTGCATTCCTGTACCTCGCTGCCTGGTTGTGCACCAATCCCAGCTTGTGTCCGAACTCTGTCTCTGCCTGATGTGTCCTTTACCTTGCTGCCCGGCTGTTGATGACCTTTTGGTTTGTGTCTTGGCTACACTCCTTTTTGCCAATCAAGTGTCACCATGTTCCAGTTCCTGTTTCCTGCCTGGTGATCTACGGTCATCTGCTTCATGCAAACCCCAGCTGGTGCTACTGTACCTGGTACAACGGCCCTTGTGCCACTCTTTGCCCTCACTCTTCCTGTCATCACTACCAGGGGTGTTGGACAAGAGGTGCAAGAGTAGCCCCCTCTCCAGTTCGATCTCCACGGGTATGTGACAGGTCTGCCTCAAGGCCATGTGCGCATCTATTTACCATTTGGAGTCACCCACAGTGTGGGGTTCTTGGAAGGCCTGGTCACCACATTTAAGGTTCATTCATTTCCTTATCATTTAGCAGTCTGCTTGTATGGCCACTCATGGTAAAGGCTGAGGCAGGAAGATTTATTTTCTAAGGTAAGAAATGGCTCTATAGGAGACTTTGTTTAACTTTAAAAGTATGTGATCAGATCTACTTTGGGCTGCATTTTTTACTACCATCTGTCCCATAGAGGTTAATTGCAGCAGTCATTTTATAGTAGCCTGAAATCTATTGCTAGCAAGCTGATTTGCACAGATTTGGGTCTAATGGCAGACAGAAAGTGTAAATATAGTAAATAGCTCTGTTGTACATTAACCACTTCAGCCCCGGACCAATTGGCAGCCAAAGGACCAGGCCCCTTTTTGAGATTCGGCACTGCGTCGCTTTAACTGACAATTGCGCGGTCGTGCGACGTGGCTCCAAAACAAAATTGGCGTCATTTTTTCCCACAAATAGAGCTTTCTTTTGGTGGTATTTGATCGCCCCTGCGGTTTTTATTTTTTGCGCTATAAACAAAAATAGAGCGACAATTTGAAAACAATGCAATATTTTTTGCTTTTTGCTATAATAAATATCCCCAAAAAATATATAAAAAAACATTTTTTTTCCTCAGTTTAGGCCGATACGTATTCTTCTACATATTTTTGGTAAAAAAAATCGCAATTAGCGATTATTGATTGGTTTGCGCAAAAGTTATAGCGTTTACAAAATAGGGGATAGTTTTATAGCTTTTTTATTAATATATTTTTTTTTTACTAGTAATGGCGGCGATCCGCGATTTTTATTGTGACTGCGACATTATGGCGGACACATCGGACATTTTTGACACATTTGTGGGACCATTGTCATTTATACAGCAATCAATGCTATTTAAATGCATTGGTTCCTGTATAAATGACAGTTGTAGTGAAGGGGTTAACCACTAGGGGGAGGGGTTATGGGCTGTGACGTGTGTGGTTTTTTTTACATTAGGGGGCGGGGCTGACGTCTGACGTCATTGATCGGCTTTCCCGATGACCGGGAACAGCCGATCAATGACAGGCAGTGTAGGAAGCGCGGGGAGAGGTTTGTTTACACAGACCTCTCCCCGTTCTTCAGCTCCGTAACCCGATCGCGGGACACCAGCGGCGATCGGGTCCGCTGGTCCCGCGGCCGGGGTCACGGAGCTCCCGACCGGGTCGCGAGCGCGCCGCTGGCGGCGCGCGCGCAACCCACAGGCAGGCACATGCACGATCACAGGTACTTGATTTTGCCTGCCCGTGCCATTTTGCCGACGTATATCGGCGTTAGGCGGTCGGGAAGTGGTTAAAGAGAAGTATGGCTTTTTTTTTTAAATCATATTTACTGATATGGTAAGTAGCACCCTGTAGTTTAGGCAGGGAGCGTCTCACAAATTTACTTGCCAGGAGTAGTTATCCTGGTTGATTGTTAGAAATCTATTGATTTCTCCCTAAGTTTGGCCTTGTTGCACTTTTGTCTTCTACCACTAAGTGGCCAAGTACTTTGTGGTACTAGATATGAGAAGGGCAACCTAAGGTCAGATTAGGGGTATGTGGGTTATCTCAGCCAATGGGCAGGGGTTTTCTTCAATCACTGGACATGCTGGGAGAAGCTATATTTTCGGATGGCGTCAGGTGATCTATGTTCTGTGCCACCTGGATGGCTGTCCGGGTGGATGTGTGTCGTTTTCCCCAGGCTGCTTGGCCAGAGATTGGGCCTATCCCTGGGGGTGTCTGGCTGCTAGGCTGTGTGAGGGCCTATCCAGAAGCAACAGAGCAGCGCTGGGATGGGATTGCACCTTGCAGTCCAACCAAAAGTGACAGCTCTGTCGGCCGGAGAACCTGTCATGGTCAGAGGTAGAGGGGAAGCTGTCACCAGGAAGGGACTATCCACCTTATTACCAGGGACCACAGTGAGTAACTGAAGTACCAGAGCAGCATTCTCATCAGATGGTGAGGAATCGGTAAACTTCAGTGGAAATGAGGCCATGGACCCAGCCAGTGGAGATGATGCTTGCAGAGCAGCCTTGTGTGTCTAGCTAGGGACTGAGCGGGCCAGCGTGGGTGAAGCTTGAGAGGCATCTAGAGTGCCAAGCTAGGGACCCAGCAGAGTAGCGGGGGTGACGCTTGAGGAAGATAGTGAAAGACCAGGAGCTCAGTGTATGGAAGAACTGCAAGGAGAAGTTGTAGTGGAGCTGAACGAACTGTTACGCTTTGTGTTAGGAACTGTTAGACTGTTGCCATAGGAAACAGCAATCCTGCACGTGCAGATGTGGCTTCTAGCTGGAGGCCTTTCCCTGCACGGCTGTCCTACTATTGAAGTCTCAGAGTCTGCTAATTGAGTTTGAAACTATCAAAGGGTGTCTTGGTCCTAACCTTCTTTCCCCCAAAAAATACAAAAATTACTGTTAAGAGAAATAAAACCTCTTTACATCCAAGAAGTGTCTGGCGCCCAATGACTTTCACCATCTTTGCACCCACTATGCCTCTCAACCCACTACATACAGCAGGATATCAGATATCTCTGGCCCTAGAGGTTCTCATTAGACTGAAGGATGCCGGAGACCTTGCTACACCTAGGTGGGTGCAGCATTGATGTGACGCTGCATTTGTCCCCTGCCATCTCTAAAGCTGAGAACTGAGAGATCAAACACTGCTGATCGCTCAGTTCTACTCAACTCTCTGAACAGAGAGCAGCTCTCTGCTCTGCCCCTCCCCCTGCGCCCAGCTCGCTGAGAGACTGAGCCAGGTGCCGGTCCAGACTATTGGGTGGCTCTCGACCATATGGTCATGATGTTTCCCCAGCCTGGTGCTGGCTCTACGACGTCAGCCGACTGGATTTAGCCCACTGTTAGCTGAAAACGGGTCACAGGAGTGCAGAACAAACTGCTCAGCTGCCTATAGAACCATCAAGGGTCCACCACAGTGAAATACAGAAGTTGTCAGACAAACCTGATTTCTTTCTATGGGTCCACCATACCAGACCCTAATCCTTGAAGGGAGCTGGTTAAGATTGTATGAGTAACCCCCCCCCCAACAAAAAAAAAAACTGCCTGGATTACCCTCCAAAATCCATACCAGACTCTCTAAAATGTCAATGGGCTACCCCAAAACTTGGAAAGTGTTTGTGGCACCTGCCATGTAACTTCCCTTCCCTTGCTATGTCCATTACCATTGGTGGTCAGGGACCTATATTTCATTGGAATTCCAATTTCTCTGTGATAGCCTACACACTCCTCCTAATTTCACTTGTTTCTCATTGATGGTTCGTGGACTACACCCAAAAAAATATGTCATTTTGTATTGCTGGCCAGTGGAAGGATCAAGAAAGCCTAATAAAGGACCCTTTACTAGGGATGAGCCGAACACCCCCGGGTTCGGTTCGCACCAGAACCTTCGAACGGACCGAAAGTTTGTGCGAATTTTCAAACCCTATTCGTTACAATGGACGCGAACGTTCGAAATCAAAAGTGCTAATTATAACGGCCAATATGCATGTTAATGCCATAAAACAGGTTTGGGGACCTGGGTCCTGCCCCAGGGGATGTATATCAATGCAAAAAAAACGAACGTTTTTTCGGGAGCAGTCATTTTAATGATGCATAAAAGTGAAAAAAAAAGTGAAATATTCCTTTAAATATGGTACCTGGGGGTGTCTAAAGTATGCCTGTGAAGTGGCATGTGTTTCCCGTGTTTAGAACTGTCCCTGCACATAATGACATTTGTAAAGGAAAAAAAGAAGCCATTTAAAACCACTTGCGGCTTTAATGTCATGTCTTGTCCTGGCCATATGGCTGAAAATCCTTGAGAAAAATGGCATGGCTACCCCATCACCCCCCCCCCCCACCCCAGCCCCTTTGGGTCTTGTATGGATATTAAGGGGGACCCCGCACCCAAAATAAAACCCTATACCTACAACCCTATATACTCTGAACAGCAGTATATAGGCGGTGCAAACAAGACAGGGACTGTAGGTTTGTTCTTAAGTAGAATCTGAACAGGTACATTTTTAAGTGTAGCTCCATCCAAAAAAAATCTATTTTTAAGCTTTTTGGAGAACATAGGGAGGGGTTATCACCCCTGTAACATTTGCTGTCTTTGCACATCTGTTCAGAACATTTCACCTCACTTTCCGTCCCAATGACAAATGTTTTTTGGAAAAGTGGGGTTTTAATTGAAACAAGGATTGGTGATAAAGCATCAGTAGAGAGGAGATACCTTTTTCCCAAATTAAATGTAACAGGATAGAATTTCCCTTCCTAGGGGTAGATTTCCTCTCACTTCCTGTTTTTTCCTTCCGTTTGCAAGTAGGAGTCGTTTGTAAGTTGGATGTTTGAAAGTAGGGGCCTGCCGTATATACTCTGCAGAAATTTGTCCCATTAGATGTTGGTGTAGCCACAACACTGTAAGCCCTCACAGTTACTCTTGGTGGGCACAGGAATTGGCCCTGCTGTGAATTATTAGATCAAGATTTGTAATTGCATGCACCTGTTGAACAGGGCAGAAAAATTGGGCCTTTGGTGGTGTTGGTGTTGGTGGTGGACGGTGTTGCCACAAGACTGTAAGCCCTCACAGTTACTATTGGTGGGCGCAGGAATGGGCCCTGCTGTGAATTATTAGATCAAGATTTGTAATTGCATGCACCTGTTGAACAGGGCAGAAAAATTGGGCCTTTGGTGGTGGACGATGCTGCCACAAGACTGTAAGCCCTCACAGTTACTCTTGGTGGGCGCAGGAATGGGCCCTGCTGTGAATTATTAGATCAAGATCTGTAATTACACGCCCCTGTTAAACAGGGGCTGAAAAATTGTGCCTTAGGCACTGGTGCTGGTGCCACAACACTGCATCCCCTCACAGATACTGTACTTGGAGCACAGCAGTCAGACCTGTTGCAAAGCATTGCTTAAAAAATTGTAATTACACGCCCCTGTTAAACAGGGGCAGAAAAATTGTGCCTTAGGCACTGGTGCTGGTGCCACAACACTGCAACCCCTCACAGATACTGTACTCGGAGCACAGCAGTCAGACCTGTTGCGAGGCATTGCTTAAAAAATTTTTATTACACGCCCCTGTTAAACAGGGGCTGAAAAATTAGGCCTTAGGCACTGGTGCTGGTGCCACAACACTGCAACCCCTCACAGATACTGTACTTGGAGCACAGCAGTCAGACCTGTTGCGAAGCATTGCTTAAAAAATTGTAATTACATGCCCCTGTTAAACAGGGGCTGAAAAATTGTGCCTTAGGCACTGGTGTGGTGGCACCCAGAAACAAAAATGTTCTTCCAAGCTATCAAGGAATGGATCATTGAGGAGGAGGAAGAGGATAGTCAGTGAACATAACAGGGCAGTCACTCAGCATCAGCATAGGCAGTCTTGAAGGGACATTATAAATTATTCAGTTATATCCGCTTCAGGTGCCTGGTAGCTGGTGGTGATCCAAGACTGATTCATCTCTATGAAGGTCAGTCGATCAACTGAGTCGGTGGCGCACCCTGTGATCGGTGACAAATCCTCCAGCAGCACTGAATGTGCGTTCGGAAAGAACGCTGGATGCAGGACAGGCCAGTAGCTCAATTGCATACTGTGCAAGCTCTGGCCAGTGATCCATCCTCAAGACCCAGTAAGCCAGAGGATTTTCGGTGGGAAAGGTGTCCAAGTCTGACCTTGCCCCTAGGTATTCCTGCACCATGTATATCAGACGCTGGCGATGGTTGCTGGAACCGATCATACCTTGGGGCTGTGGACTAAAAAACGCATCGGTCAGACGTCCACCGAAGCCTCAGCAACTTGTCGTCCAGGACCAGGAGTTTGTAACCTCCCAGTTTCTGGGAACACGTTGCACAGACCTTTCTGCAAGGCCTCCCAGAGATGTCTCATCCTCTGCTCCCTCTGCGACGGCAAGATAAGGTCCGCAACCTTACCCTTGTACCGTGGATCAAGGAGAGTGGCCAGCCAGTAATGGTCCCTCTCCTTGATCCAAAGAATACGAGGATCCTTCCGCAGGCTTTGCAGGATCAGGGAGGCCATGCAACGTAGGTTAGCTGAGGCATTTGGTCCGGAGTCTTCTGGGTCACTGAGGACGACATGATCGCCAGCCACCTCCTCCCAGCCACGTACAAGTCCACTGGTTTGTTGGGACTGTACATCATCCCTAAAAGACTGCTGCTGCTGATGCTGAGTGCCAGGCTCCATCTCTATGCTCACACAATCCTCCTCATCCTCTTCCTGTGTGATGGGTGGGACAGAAGGAATACTGTCTGGATAAAGGGGGCCTTGAGAGGCAAGAAAGTCCTCCTCTTTCTGCCTCTGTTCTGCCCCAAGTGCCCTGTCCATTATCCCACGCAGCGTATGCTCCAACAGGTGGACAAGAGGTACAGTGTCACTGATGCATGCACTGTCACTGCTCACCACCCTCGTGGCCTCCTCAAATGGTGACAGGACAGTGCATGCATTCCTGATCATGCTCCACTGGCGTGGGGAAAAAAATCCAAGCTCCCCTGACCTTGTCCTGGTGCCGTAGTCCCAAAGGTACTCATTGATGGCCCTCTGCTGCGTGTGCAGTCGCTGCAGCATGGCCAACGTTGAGTTCCACCTGGTGGGCATGTCACATATTAGGCGGTTCTTGGGCAGGTTCAACTCCTTTTGCAGCTCAGCCAGCCGAGCACTGGCATCATACGATCAGCGGAAATGCACACAGACTTTCCTGGCCTGCTCAGGACATCCTGTAAGCCTGGGTACCTGCCCAAGAACCGCTGCACCACCAGGTTGAGGACGTGAGCCATACAGGGCACATGGGTGAGCTGCCGCTGTCGCAGGGCGGAGAGGAGGTTGGTGCCATTGTCAGAAACCACCATTCCTGGCTTAAGCTGGCCTGGCGTCAACCACCTCTCGGCCTGCCCCTTCAGAGCTGCCAGAACCTCTGCCCCAGTGTGGCTCCTGTCCCCCAAACACACCAGCGCAAGCACGGCATGGCATCTTTTTGCCTGCGTACTCGCGTAGCCCCTTGTATGCCTACGGAGCACCGCTGGTTCGGAGGACAGAGCAGTCGAAGAGGCCATGGAGGAAGAAGAAGAGGAGGGGGTGGAGGAGAGAGGTGTGTCACAAACAGTAGTAGCATTTTGGAGGCGTGGTGGCGGAACAACCTCCAACACTACTGCACCATGTCCTGCATCCCTCCCAGCTGCCAATAGAGTGACCCAATGGGCCGTGAAAGACAGATAACGTCCCTGTCCATGCCTGCTGGACCATGAGTCAGCGGTAATATGCACCTTACCGCTGACCGCCCTGTCCAGCGAGGCATGGACATTGCCTTCCACATGCCGGTAGAGAGCCGGAATCGCCTTCCGTGAGAAAAAAAGTGGCGTTTGGGAACCTGACACTGAGGAACCGCACATTGAACAAACTCACGGAAGGGGGCCGAGTCTACCAACTGAAAAGGCAGCAGTTGAAGTGCTAGCAATTTAGCCAAGCTAGCATTCAACTGCTGGGCATGTGGATGGCTGGGAGTAAACTTCTTTTGACGGTCCAGCAGCTGGGGCAGGGAAATTTGCCTGCTACAATCGGACGTCGGTGTACTGCAAGTACTTGGTTGTGACACACCTAATTCTACACCTTCAGTCCTCTCAGAGCAGCTTTCACAGAGGACTGAAGATATAGTGGGGTTGGAGATCCCAGCTGATGAGGAGCAAGGAGAGGTCCCCTTTGTTCTTTGGTGTGGTTCTTTAATGTGCGCTTGCCAACGAGTTGCATGGCAGGTCGACATATGTCTGGTCATGCTTGTGGTGCCCAAGCGGCTGATGTTTTGGCCACGCGAGATACGCTTGAGACAAATATTGCAAATAGCAGTGGTGCGATATGATGTACTCGTCTCAAAAAAGGACCACACCAAAGAACTTTTGTGATAACGTGCAGAGGCAGCGCCCTGCACAGGCGGAGCTCTGCGGTGTGATTCAGTTGGTGTGCTGGCCTCTAGCTGGCCTTCGGAGGGCATCCTGCCTCATTGGACATGTGCCGCCATCTCCACCTCCTCCTCTCTCCCTTCAGGCACCCACGTGGAGTCAGTGACCTCATCACCCCCTCCCTCTTCACCACTAGAGCAAACCTGGCAGTAAGCGGCAGCTGGTGGAACATGACTGCCAGATTGCTGTCCTTCAGCATCCCCTCTCTCTGCGCGCACACTACTGCCTTTCTCAAGCTGGGTATCATCATCCGAGCCTTCAAATCGTTGGGCATCCTCCTGGAGAATGTACCCAACACTGTGCTCAAACAGTTCGGGGGACTCCTCAGGAGGACATGGTGGGTCTAGGGAAGGGGTGCCTGATGATGCCATTGAGTACGCGTTGGCAGCTGCTCTGCCAGTACCCTGAGCCTGGGTGAGAGAGGATGAGGAGGGCTTGGTCATCCATTCTACCAAGCCTTCGGCATGATGCGGCTCAATGTCCAGCTGCCGAAAACAAGGACAAGCGCGTCCCATGGCCACGTGCTGATGACGATGCACTAGCACGTCCACGATCAGCACTGTTGTCTCTAGAAACAGAGCCTGCTTGCCCTGTGTTCTTGCCTCGGGACTGTCTGCCTCTCCTTGGTGGTCTTCCAGGCATTGTAGTGGGTAGTGTATATTGTGCTGGAGTCACACAGCACACACACTAACTCCTGCAGATGGATGCCTTAGATGACAGCAACAGGGCCTTATGGCAGATAGAGGCTGCCTTAGATGACAAGAACTGGGCTGACACATACACACACTAGCTCCTATGTGTGCTGACACCCACACACTAGCTCCTATGTGTGCTGACACACACACACTAGCTCCTATGTGTGCTGACACACACACTAGCTCCTATGTGTGCTGACACACACACACACACACACACTAGCTCCTATGTGTGCTGACATACACACACACACTAGCTCCTATGTGTGCTGACACACACACACTAGCTCCTATGTGTGCTGACACACAGACTAGCTCCTATGTGTGCTGACTAGGGATGAGCCGAACACCCCCGGGTTCGGTTCGCACCAGAACCTTCGAACCGACCGAAAGTTTGCGCGAATTTTCGAACCCTATACGTTATAATGGACGCGAACGTTCGAAATCAAAAGTGCTAATTACAACGGCCAATATGCATGTTAATGTCATAAAACAGGTTTGGGGACCCGGGTCCTGCCCCAGGGGACATATATCAATGCAAAAATAACTTTTAAAAACTAACGTTTTTTCGGGAGCAGTCATTTTAATGATGCATAAAGTGAAAAAAAAAAAGTGAAATTTTCCTTTAAATATGGTACCTGGGGGGTGTCTAAAGTATGCCTGTGAAGTGGCATGTGTTTCCCGTGTTTAGAACTGTCCTTGCACAAAATGACATTTGTAAAGGAAAAAAAGAAGCCATTTAAAACCACTTGCGGCTTTAGGTTTGTTCTTAAGTAGAATCTGAACAGGTACATTATGAAGTGTAGCTCCATCCCAAAAAAATATATTTTTAAGCTTTTTGGAGAACATAGGGAGGGGTTATCACCCCTGTAACATTTGCTGTCTTTGCACATCTGTTCAGAACATGTCACCTCACTTTCCGTCCCAATGACAAATGTTTTTGGAAAAAGTGGGGTTTTAATTGAAACAAGGATTGGTGATAAAGTATCAGTAGAGAGGAGATACCTTTTTCCCAAATTAAATCTAACAGGATAGAATTTCCCTTCCTAGGGGTAGATTTCCTCTCACTTCCTGTTTTCTCTTTCCATTTGCAAGTAGGAGTCGTTTGTAAGTTGGATGTTTGAAAGTAGGGGCCTGGCGTATATACTCTGCAGAAATTTGCCCTATTAGATGTTGGTGTAGCCACAAGACTGGTGGGCACAGGAATGGGCCCTGCTGTGAGTTAATAGATCAAGATTTGTAATTGCATGCACCTGTTGAACAGGGCAGAAAAATTGGGGGCGGTGGTGGTGGTGGACGGTGTTGCCACAAGACTGTAAGCTCTCACAGTTACTCTTGGTGGGCGCAGGAATGGGCCCTACTGTGAGTTATTAGATCAAGATTTGTAATTGCAAGCACCTGATGAACAGGGCAGAAAAATTGGGCCTTTGGCGGTGGTGGTGGACGGTGTTGCCACAAGACTGTAAGCTCTCACAGTTACTCTTGGTGGGCGCAAGAATGGGCCCTGCTGTGAGTTATTAGATCAAGATTTGTAATTGCAAGGACCTGATGAACAGGGCAGAAAAATTGGGCCTTTGGCGGTGGTGGTGGACGGTGTTGCCACAAGACTGTAAGCTCTCACAGTTACTCTTGGTGGGCGCAGGAATGGGCCCTGCTGTGTGTTATTAGATCAAGATTTGTAATTGCAAGCACCTGATGAACAGGGCAGAAAAATTGGGCCTTTGGCGGTGGTGGTGGACGGTGTTGCCACAAGACTGTAGGCCCTCATAGTTACTCTTGGTGGGCGCAGGAATGGGCCCTGCTGTGAACTATTAGATCAAGATTTGTAATTACCCGCCCCTGTTAAACAGGGGCTGAAAAATTGTGCCTTAGGCACTGGTGCTGGTGCCACAACACTGCAACCCCTCACAGATACTGTACTTGGAGCACAGCAGTCACACGTGTTGCGAAGCATTTTTTTTTAAAAAATTGTAAATACACGCCCCTGTTAAACAGGGGCTGAAAAATTGTGCCTTAGGCACTGGTGCTGGTGCCACAACACTGCAACCCCTCACAGATACTGTACTTGGAGCACAGCAGTCACACGTGTTGCGAAGCATTTTTTTATAAAAATTGTATGTACACGCCCCTGTTAAACAGGGGCTGAAAAATTGTGCCTTAGGCACTGGTGCTGGTGCCACAACACTGCAACCCCTCACAGATACTGTACTTGGAGCACAGCAGTCACACGTGTTGCGAAGCATTTTTTAAAAAAAATTGTAATTACCCGCCCCTGTTAAACAGGGGCTGAAAAATTGTGCCTTAGGCACTGGTGCTGGTGCCACAACACTGCAACCCCTCACAGATACTGTACTTGGAGCACAGCAGTCACACGTGTTGCAAAGCATTTTTTTTAAAAATTGTAATTACCCGCCCCTGTTAAACAGGGGCTGAAAAATTGTGCCTTAGGCACTGGTGCTGGTGCCACAACACTGCAACCCCTCACAGATACTGTACTTGGAGCACAGCAGTCACACGTGTTGCGAAGCATTTTTTTTAAAAATTGTAAGTACACGCCCCTGTTAAACAGGGGCTGAAAAATTGTGACTTAGGCACTGGTGCTGGTGCCACAACACTGCAACCCCTCACAGATACTGTACTTGGAGCACAGCAGTCACACGTGTTGCGAAGCATTTTTTTATAAAAATTGTATGTACACGCCCCTGTTAAACAGGGGCTGAAAAATTGTGCCTTAGGCACTGGTGTGGTGGCATGGATCATTGAGGAGGAGGAAGAGGATAGTCAGTGAACATAAGAGGACAGTCACTCAGCATCAGCATAGGCAGTCTTGAAGGGATGTGATATTAAAAATTATTCGGTTATATCCGCCTCAGGTGCCTGGTAGCTGGTGGTGATCCAAGACTGATTCATTTTGATGAAGGTCAGTCGATCAACCGAGGCGGTGGACAGGCGCACCCTATGATCGGTGACAAATCCTCCAGCAGCACTGAATGTGCGTTCGGAAAGAACGCTGGAGGCAGGACAGGCCAGTAGCTCAATTGCATACTGTGCAAGCTCTGGCCAGTGATCCATCCTCAGGACCCAGTAAGCCAGAGGATTTTCGGTGGGAAAGGTGTCCAAGTCTGACCTTGCCCCAAGGTATTCCTGCACCATGTATATCAGACGCTGGCGATGGTTGCTGGAACCGATCATACCTTGGGGCTGCGGACTAAAAAATTGTCTGAACGCATCGGTCAGACGTCCACCTTCCCCACCGCTCCTTCTGCTACTGACCGAAGCCTCAGCAACTCGTCGCCCAGGACCAGGAGTTTGTAGCCTCCCAGTTTCTGGGAACGCGTTGCACAGACCTTTCTGCAAGGCCTCCCTGAGATGTCTCATCCTCTGCTCCCTCTGCGACGGCAAGATAAGGTCCGCAACCTTACCCTTGTACCGCGGATCAAGGAGAGTGGCCAGCCAGTAATGGTCCCTCTCCTTGATCCGAAGAACACGAGGATCCTTCCGCAGGCTTTGCAGGATCAGGGAGGCCATGCAGCGTAGGTTAGCTGAGGCATTCGGTCCGGAGTCTTCTGGGTCACTGAGGATGACATGATCGCCAGCCACCTCCTCCCAGCCACGTACAAGTCCACTGGTTTGTTGGGACTGTACATCATCCCTAAAAGACTGCTGCTGCTGATGCTGAGTGCCAGGCTCCACCTCCATGCTCACACAATCCTCCTCCTCCTCCTCCTCCTCCTCCTCCTCTTCCTCTTCCTGTGTGATGGGTGGGACAGAAGGAACACTGTCCGGATAAAGGGGGCCTTGAGAGGCAAGGAAGTCCTCCTCTTCCTGCCTCTGTTCTGCCTCAAGTGCCCTGTCCATTATCCCACGCAGCGTATGCTCCAACAGGTGGACAAGAGGGACAGTGTCACTGATGCATGCACTGTCACTGCTCACCATCCTCGTGGCCTCCTCAAATGGTGAGAGGACAGTGCATGCATCCCTGATCATGCTCCACTGACATGGGGAAAAAAAACCAAGCTCCCCTGACCCTGTCCTGGTGCCATAGTCGCAAAGGTACTCATTGATGGCCCTCTGCTGCGTGTGCAGTCGCTGCAGCATGGCCAACGTTGAGTTCCACCTGGTGGGCATGTCACATATTAGGCGGTTCTTGGGCAGGTTCAGCTCCTTTTGCAGCTCAGTCAGCCGAGCACTGGCATTATAAGATCGGCGGAAATGCACACAGACTTTCCTGGCCTGCCTCAGGACATCCTGTAAGCCTGGGAACCTGCCCAAGAACCGCTGCACCACCAGGTTGAGGACGTGAGCCATGCAGGGCACATGGGTGAGCTGCCCCTGTCGCAGGGCGGAGAGGAGGTTGGTGCCATTGTCAGAAACGACCATTCCTGGCTTAAGCTGACGTGGCGTCAACCACCTCTCGGCCTGCCCCTGCAGAGCTGCCAGAACCTCTGGCCCAGTGTGGCTCCTGTCCCCCAAACACACCAGCGTAAGCACGGCATGGCATCTTTTTGCCTGCGTACTTGCGTAGCCCCTTGTACGCCTACGGAGCACCGCTGGTTCCAAGGACAGAGCACTGGAGGAAGAAGAAGAGGAGGGGGTGGAGGAGAGAGGTGTGTCACAACCAGTAGCAGTAGTAGCGTTTTGGAGGCGTGGTGGCGGAACAACCTCCAACACTACTGCACCTTGTCCTGCATCCCTCCCAGCTGCCAATAGAGTGACCCAATGGGCCGTGAAAGAAAGGTACCGTCCCTGTCCATGCCTGCTGGACCATGAGTCAGCGGTAATATGCACCTTACCGCTGACCGCCCTGTCCAGCGAGGCATGGACATTGCCCTCCACATGCCGGTAGAGAGACGGAATCGCCTTCCGTGAGAAAAAGTGGCGTTTGGGAACCTGCCACTGAGGAACCGCACATTGAACAAACTCACGGAAGGGGGCCGAGTCTACCAACTGAAAAGGCAGCAGTTGAAGTGCTAGCAATTTAGCCAGGCTAGCATTCAACCGCTGGGCATGTGGATGGCTGGGAGTGTACTTCTTTCTACGGTCCAGCAGCTGGGGCAGGGAAATTTGCCTGCTGCAATCGGACGTCGGTGTACTGCAAGTACTTGGTTGTGACACACCTAATTCTACACCTTCAGTCCTCTCAGAGCAGCTTTCAGAGAGGACTGAAGGTGTAGTGGGGATGGAGATCCCAGCTGAGGAGGAGCAAGGAGAGGTCCGCTTAGTTCTTTGGTGTGGGTCTTTTATGTGTGCCTGCCAACAAGCTGCATGGCAGGTCGCCATATGTCTGGTCATGCTTGTGGTGCCCAAGCGGCTGATGTTTTGGCCACGCGAGATACGCTTGAGACAAATATTGCAAATAGCAGTGGTGCGATCTGATGCACTCGTCTCAAAAAAGGCCCACACCAAAGAACTTTTCTGATAACGTGCAGAGGCAGCGCCCTGCACAGGCGGAGCTCTGCGGTGTTGTACAGTTGCTGTGCTGGCCTCTACCTGGCCTCCAGGGGGCATCCTGCCTCGTTGGACATGTGACGCCGCATCCTCCTCCTCGTCGTCCTCCTCCTCATCCTCTCTCCCTTCAGGCACCCACGTGGAGTCAGTGACCTCATCATCCCCTCCCTCTTCACCACTAGAGCAAACCTGGCAGTAAGCTGCAGCTGGTGGAACAGTACTGCCAGATTCCTCAAGCTGGGTATCATCATCCGAGCCTTCGAATCGTTGGGCATCCTCCTGGAGCATGTACCCAACACTGTGCTCAAAGAGTTCGGGGGACTCCTCAGGAGGACATGGTGGGTCTAGGGAAGGGGTGGCTGATGATGCTCTGCCAGTACCCTGAGCCTGGGTGAGAGAGGATGAGGAGGATGAGGAGGGCTTGGTCATCCATTCTACCAAGCCTTCAGCATGATGCGGCTCCACATGTCCAGCTGCCGAAAACAAAGACACGCGTGTCCCATGGCCACGTGCTGATGACGATGCACGACCACGTCCACGGCCACGGCCACGTCCACTAGAAACAGAGCCTGCCTGCCCTGTGTTCTTGGCTCTGCACGCTCTGCCTCCCCTTGGCGGTCTTCCAGCCATTGTAGTCGGTAGTCCTGTGGGTGCTGCTGAGAAGAATATATAGGAGCTCTGTGTGATGCCACTAACACACTAGAAGTCCTATGGGTGCTTCTGCAAAGAAAATAGAGGAGCTCTGTGTGATGCCACTAACACACTAGAAGTCCTGTGGGTGCTGCTGAGAAGAAAATATAGGAGCTCTGTGTGATGCCACTAACACACTAGAAGTCCTATGGGTGCTTCTGCAAAGAAAATAGAGGAGCTCTGTGTGATGCCACTAACACACTAGAAGTCCTGTGGGTGCTGCTGAGAAGAAAATATAGGAGCTCTGTGTGATGCCACTAACACACTAGAAGTCCTATGGGTGCTTCTGCAAAGAAAATAGAGGAGCTCTGTGTGATGCCACTAACACACTAGAAGTCCTGTGGGTCCTGCTGAGAAGAAAATAGAGGAGCTCTGTGTGATGCCACTAACACACTAGAAGTCCTATGGGTGCTTCTGCAAAGAAAATAGAGGAGTTCTGTGTGATGCCACTAACACACTAGAAGTCCTGTGGGTGCTGCTGAGAAGAAAATATAGGAGCTCTGTGTGATGCCACTAACACACTAGAAGTCCTATGGGTGCTTCTGCAAAGAAAATAGAGGAGCTCTGTGTGATGCCACTAACACACTAGAAGTCCTGTGGGTGCTGCTGAGAAGAAAATAGAGGAGCTCTGTGTGATGCCACTAACACACTAGAAGTCCTATGGGTGCTTCTGCAAAGAAAATAGAGGAGCTCTGTGTGATGCCACTAACACACTAGAAGTCCTGTGGGTGCTTCTGCAAAGAAAATAGAGGAGCTCTGTGTGATGCCACTAACACACTAGAAGTCCTGTGGGTGCTGCTGAGAAGAAAATATAGGAGCTCTGTGTGATGCCACTAACACACTAGAAGTCCTATGGGTGCTTCTGCAAAGAAAATAGAGGAGCTCTGTGTGATGCCACTAACACACTAGAAGTCCTGTGGGTGCTGCTGAGAAGAAAATATAGGAGCTCTGTGTGATGCCACTAACACACTAGAAGTCCTATGGGTGCTTCTGCAAAGAAAATAGAGGAGCTCTGTGTGATGCCACTAACACACTAGAAGTCCTGTGGGTGCTGCTGAGAAGAAAATAGAGGAGCTCTGTGTGATGCCACTAACACACTAGAAGTCCTATGGGTGCTTCTGCAAAGAAATAGAGGAGCTCTGTGTGATGCCACTAACACACTAGAAGTCCTGTGGGTGCTGCTGAGAAGAAAATATAGGAGCTCTGTGTGATGCCACTAACACACTAGAAGTCCTATGGGTGCTTCTGCAAAGAAAATAGAGGAGCTCTGTGTGATGCCACTAACAAACTAGAAGTCCTGTGGGTGCTGCTGAGAAGAAAATATAGGAGCTCTGTGTGATGCCACTAACACACTAGAAGTCCTATGGGTGCTTCTGCAAAGAAAATAGAGGAGCTCTGTGTGATGCCACTAACACACTAGAAGTCCTGTGGGTGCTTCTGCAAAGAAAATAGAGGAGCTCTGTGTGATGCCACTAACACACTAGAAGTCCTATAGGTGCTTCTGGGAAGAAAAATATAGGTCTGTGTGATGGGACTAACACACTTCAAGTCCTACAGGTGCTTCTGGGAACAAAATATAGGATCTCTGTGTGATGGGACTAACACACTTCAAGTCCTATGGGTGCTTCTGGGAAGAAAATATAGGTCTGTGTGATGGGACTAACACACTTCAAGTCCTATAGGTGCTTCTGGGAACAAAATATAGGATCTCTGTGTGATGGGACTAACACACTTCAAGTCCTATAGGTGCTTCTGGGAAGAAAATATAGGTCTGTGTGATGGGACTAACACACTTCAAGTCCTATAGGTGCTTCTGGGAACAAAATATATGATCTCTGTGTGATGGGACTAACACACTTCAAGTCCTATGGGTGCTTCTGGGAAGAAAATATAGGTCTGTGTGATGGGACTAACACACTTCAAGTCCTATAGGTGCTTCTGGGAACAAAATATAGGATCTCTGTGTGATGGGACTAACACACTTCAAGTCCTATAGGTGCTTCTGGGAAGAAAATATAGGTCTGTGTGATGGGACTAACACACTTCAAGTCCTATAGGTGCTTCTGGGAACAAAATATATGATCTCTGTGTGATGGGACTAACACACTTCAAGTCCTATGGGTGCTTCTGGGAAGAAAATATAGGTCTGTGTGATGGGACTAACACACTTCAAGTCCTATAGGTGCTTCTGGGAACAAAATATATGATCTCTGTGTGATGGGACTAACACACTTCAAGTCCTATAGGTGCTTCTGGGAAGAAAATATAGGTCTGTGTGATGGGACTAACACACTTCAAGTCCTATAGGTGCTTCTGGGAACAAAATATATGATCTCTGTGTGATGGGACTAACACACTTCAAGTCCTATAGGTGCCTCTGGGAAGAAAATATAGGTCTGTGTGATGGGACTAACACACTTCAAGTCCTATAGGTGCTTCTGGGAACAAAATATATGATCTCTGTGTGATGGGACTAACACACTTCAAGTCCTATAGGTGCTTCTGGGAACAAAATATATGATCTCTGTGTGATGGGACTAACACACTTCAAGTCCTATAGGTGCTTCTGGGAACAAAATATATGATCTCTGTGTGATGGGACTAACACACTTCAAGTCCTATAGGTGCTTCTGGGAACAAAATATATGATCTCTGTGTGATGGGACTAACACACTTCAAGTCCTATAGGTGCTTCTGGGAACAAAATATATGATCTCTGTGTGATGGGACTAACACACTTCAAGTCCTATAGGTGCTTCTGGGAACAAAATATATGATCTCTGTGTGATGGGACTAACACACTTCAAGTCATATAGGTGCTTCTGGGAACAAAATATATGATCTCTGTGTGATGGGACTAACACACTTCAAGTCCTATAGGTGCTTCTGGGAACAAAAATATATGATCTCTGTGTGATGGGACTAACACACTTCAAGTCCTATGGGTGCTTCTGGGAAGAAAATATAGGTCTGTGTGATGGGACTAACACACTTCAAGTCCTATAGGTGCTTCTGGGAACAAAATATATGATCTCTGTGTGATGGGACTAACACACTTCAAGTCCTATAGGTGCTTCTGGGAAGAAAATATAGGTCTGTGTGATGGGACTAACACACTTCAAGTCCTATAGGTGCTTCTGGGAACAAAATATATGATCTCTGTGTGATGGGACTAACACACTTCAAGTCCTATAGGTGCTTCTGGGAACAAAATATATGATCTCTGTGTGATGGGACTAACACACTTCAAGTCCTATAGGTGCTTCTGGGAACAAAATATATGATCTCTGTGTGATGGGACTAACACACTTCAAGTCCTATAGGTGCTTCTGGGAACAAAATATATGATCTCTGTGTGATGGGACTAACACACTTCAAGTCCTATAGGTGCTTCTGGGAACAAAATATATGATCTCTGTGTGATGGGACTAACACACTTCAAGTCCTATAGGTGCTTCTGGGAACAAAATATATGATCTCTGTGTGATGGGACTAACACACTTCAAGTCCTATAGGTGCTTCTGGGAAAAAAATATAGGAGCTCTGCCTGCCTGCCACGAACACACTACAAGTCCTATAGGTGTTTCTGGGAACAAAATATATGATCTCTGTGTGATGGGACTAACACACTTCAAGTCCTATAGGTGCTTCTGGGAACAAAATATATGATCTCTGTGTGATGGGACTAACACACTTCAAGTCCTATAGGTGCTTCTGGGAACAAAATATATGATCTCTGTGTGATGGGACTAACACACTTCAAGTCCTATAGGTGCTTCTGGGAACAAAATATAGGAGCTCTGCCTGCCTGCCACGAACACACTACAAGTCCTATAGGTGCTTCTGGGAACAAAATATAGGAGCTCTGCCTGCCTGCCACGAACACACTACAAGTCCTATAGGTGCTTCTGGGAACAAAATATAGGAGCTCTGCCTGCCTGCCACGAACACACTACAAGTCCTATAGGTGCTTCTGGGAACAAAATATAGGAGCTCTGCCTGCCTGCCACAAACACACTACAAGTCCTATAGGTGCTTCTGGGAACAAAATATAGGAGCTCTGCCTGCCTGCCACGAACACACTACAAGTCCTATAGGTGCTTCTGGGAACAAAACATAGGAGCTCTGCCTGCCTGCCACGAACACACTACAAGCCCCTCTTTCTAAATCAATCTTTCTAAATGAATCTATCTAACTCAATCTCTCTAAGTAAATCTCTCTAACTAACTAAATCCAGCAGAGTGTCACAGAACTATCCTGCTCTATCTGCGCCGGAACAGCATGTGACCGGCGCAGACGGCGTGGCGGCCTTTTATAGGGGGGGCGTGTACTAAAGCCCCTGAGCTGTAATTGGCTACAGGCGTCCTGCCTGTAGCCAATTATGGCTCTTCGAGTTTCCGGCGCTGTGATTGGCCAAGCATGCGGGGTCACAGTGCATGCTTGGCCAATCATCAGCCAGCAATGCACTGCGCCGGCCGCGCCGGCCGCAATGCATTGCGGGGCCGCTCGCATCACACGAACGTGATGCGAGCGGCCAAAATAGTTCTGGGCTCGCCGAGCGAGGTTCGCATCGAGCACCGGGCCCATCCCTAGTGCTGACACACAGACTAGCTCCTATGTGTGCTGACACACACACACTAGCTCCTATGTGTGCTGACACACACACACACACACACACTAGCTCCTATGTGTGCTGACACACACACACTAGCTCCTATGTGTGCTGACACACACACTAGCTTCTATGTGTGCTCACACACACACACACACACACACTAGCTCCTATGTGTGCTGACACACACACACTAGCTCCTATGTGTGCTGACACACACACTAGCTCCTATGTGCGCTGACACACACACTAGCTCCTATGTGTGCTGACACACACACACACACTAGCTCCTATGTGTGCTGACACACACACACACTAGCTCCTATGTGTTCTGACACACACACGAGCTCCTATGTGTGCTGACACACACACACACACTAGCTCCTATGTGTGCTGACACACACACACTAGCTCCTATGTGTGCTCGCTGACACACACACTAGCTCCTATGTGTGCTGACACACACACACACACTAGCTCCTATGTGTGCTGAGTCTGACACACACACACTAGCTCCTATGTGTGCTGACACACACACACTAGCTCCTATGTGTGCTGACACACACACTAGCTCCTATGTGTGCTGACACACACACACACACACACACTAGCTCCTATGTGTGCTGAGTCTGACACACACACACTAGCTCCTATGTGTGCTGACACACACACTAGCTCCTATGTGTGCTGACACACACACACACACACTAGCTCCTATGTGTGTTGACACACACACTAGCTCCTATGTGTGCTGACACACACACTAGCTCCTATGTGTGCTGACACACACACACACACACTAGCTCCTATGTGTGCTGACACACACACTAGCTCCTATGTGTGCTGACACACACACTAGCTCCTATGTGTGCTGACACACACACACACACTAGCTCCTATGTGTGCTGAGTCTGACACACACACACTAGCTCCTATGTGTGCTGAGTCTGACACACACACACTAGCTCCTATGTGTGCTGACACACACACACTAGCTCCTATGTGTGCTGACACACACACTAGCTCCTATGTGTGCTGACACACACACACACACACACACTAGCTCCTATGTGTGCTCAGTCTGACACACACACACACTAGCTCCTATGTGTGCTGACATACACACTAGCTCCTATGTGTGCTGAGACACACACACACACTAGCTCCTATGTGCACTGACACACACACACACACTAGCTCCTATGTGTGCTGAGTCTGACACACACACACTAGCTCCTATGTGTGCTGACACACACACACACACACACACTAGCTCCTATGTGTGCTGACACACACACACACACTAGCTCCTATGTGTGCTGACACACACACTAGCTCCTATGTGTGCTGACACACACACACACACTAGCTCCTATGTGTGCCGACACACACACACTAGCTCCTATGTGTGCTGACACACACACACACACTAGCTCCTATGTGTGCTGACACACACACTAGCTCCTATGTGTGCTGACACACACACTAGCTCCTATGTGTGCTGACACACACACACACACTAGCTCCCTATGTGTGCTGACACACACACACTAGCTCCTATGTGTGCTGACACACACACTAGCTCCAATGTGTGCTGACACACACACACACACTAGCTCCTATGTGTGCTGAGTCTGACACACACACACTAGCTCCTATGTGTGCTGACACACACACACTAGCTCCTATGTGTGCTGACACACACACACTAGCTCCTATGTGTGCTGACACACACACACACACTAGCTCCTATGTGTGCTGAGTCTGACACACACACACTAGGTTGGGACAGAAAGTTAGGGTGCAATGCTGTACTAACAGCACTGCAATTGGTGCTACTGCAATGTTGTACTAACAGCACGCACACACCAGACTAATCCCCAGCAGCAGATAATGTCACACTCAGCAGTGCAATCAGCAGAAATGATCAGTATTGAATGAATCAGCAATGGTTTAGCAATGAATGAATTAATCAGCAGACTGCCTATTCACTTCATCAAAGCCGGAACACATGTGCACTGGGCCGACGGCGCGGCGGCCTTTTATACAGTGGGGCGTGTACTAAAGCCCCTGAGCTTTAATTGGCTACAGGCATCCTGCCTGTAGCCAATTATTGCTCTCCTTGCTGCCGGCGCTGTGATTGGCCAAGCATGCGGGGTCACAGTGCATGCTTGGCCAATCATCAGCCAGCAATGCACTACGCCGGCCGCAATGCATTGCGGGCCGCTCGCATCACACGAATGTCATGCGAACGGCCCAAATAGTTCTGGGCTCGCCGAGCGGGCGAACGCCCGGTGCTCGATTCGAACGTGGGTTCGAATCGAACACCGGGCCCATCCCTACCCTTTACATTAGTTGTCAGTATAAATGCCATAGTACATTAGTGTATCAGTAGATAAGTATACAAATAAAACCCTTACATTACTGACCAAGAGAGAAGGCTTCCCACACATTGGTGATCAGTGGAGTAGTGCTCCCTTAGACATCATAAGTATCTGGCTCGGATCTGTAACCAATAATCAGGTAGGCACATAAAAGCTGCTTATTTCATTAATTGTGTCATAAGTGGTTAGCACATTCAAATCACTCTAATTTAGTCTAGACAAAACATTAAGTTTTCTCATTGGGGTTTTTAATTACTTGCTCTGTTGAAATCCTCTGTCTGGTAATTCAGTATGTTCCTCATAGATTACCATAGTACATGCTATTATTTAGCAAGAGTACATAGACTGGCTGTGCTACCAGCATTACATGATATTCTAATATCTGTTAATAAAATGATCTGGCTTTCGGCAACAGAACTTCATTATAAAAATAGCTCAATAGCAATCTTGCTATATCAAAACTGTTTCCAACATGCTCTATTCTCGAGTACTTTTTTGTGCATAGTACTGCTCCTCTCATAGTAAAAAAATAAAATTTGGGAAAAGGGTCTACTCAATCATTTTTACTACTGCTATGTTCTGAAAGACTGTGCCCAGTGTTACTAGAGACTGCCCCCAATGTTAAATGAATGTTATGCCTTCTTGTAGTTTGTAGAATACCACGCAAACTATTGGTACTATACTGTATTAAAAAAAATTATGCTATTAGCTAAACTTGTTTACTGATTTGATACTGGCTCTTCTTTTAAGCTCAGATAATTTTGTATATTGCTGAATGCCTCTGTTCAGTTTATTGTTTATGTACACATCAAAATAAACCTTTTTTTATAAAAAAAAATTTTTTTAAAATGGCGATAGCGGAAATAATTGCTTTTGATGCAGTGTGATTCTCTTCCTTTTCCACAATGCAATTGATAATATTCACATTTGCTTTCACTTGCAAATGGAAAATGCTTGTAAAACACATGTAGAATGTGTAAAAGGACACTGAAGAGTTTGTACAGTGGAGCAAAAAGGGGGAGGGTTTAATAAAACTGGCACAGACAGGATTTGCAGAAGCTGTGCATAGTAACCAATCAATTTCTAAGTTCAGCTTGTTCAGTTAAAGTGGTTGTAAAGTCTCAGTTTTTTTGTAGTTAAAAATAACCTGCACTTTGCAGTTGGTTTTTCACAGAGCAGCTCAGATCCTCTTCTTCTCGGGTCCCTCTTCGGTGCTCCTGTCGCCTCCCTCCTGTTGAGTGCCCCCACAGGTCACAGTACTGTGTGTCCATTCAGACACAGAGCCTCAGCCCGACTCCGCCCCCTTTCTTTTCTCATTTGGCTGACTAACTTTGATTGGCAGCAGCCAGAGCAAATAGTGCCACGCTGCTGTCTCAACCAATGAGAAGGTAAGTATTAGGGGGGCTGAAGGGGGCTTCTACACACAGAAGGCTTTAAGACAAAAAAAACTTCTGACTTGAAATCACTTTAAGATTTGAAAATGAAAGCTAGAAGCTGATTGGTTGCCATGCACAGCTTTTCCACATTCTGGCTTCTAAGTTCAGCTTGTTCAGTTAATATAAAATATACATTTTTAAATACATTTTTAATAAGAGTTTTCTTTTGGTGGTATTCATTTTTTGTCACAATTTTCTGGGACACTGACTGGTGACATTATATATATATATATATATATATATATATATATATATATATATATATATATATATATATATTATATAAATGTTTTTTACACTGTACTGCTCTGGGAGGTGATCAGGATTTTTTTTACACTATGATTGCTTATTACAGTGATGATCACTATGTAAGCAATCATTTTTATGAATGCCATCCATTCATTTGCCATTGTGTATAATTGTGATAACTGTGATTGGCCACAGCTCACATGGTACAGGTGATTGTTCCTGTACCATGTGATCACAGAGATCCTGTACCATGTGATCACAGAGATCACAATAGTACACAATGAATTGGCTATGAATGAAAGTCATGACTAAGGTATTTGCAGATATTACAGCTGCTTATACCTTTTACCCCAATCTTAACCTTATAACCCCCCCCCCCCCCCCCCCCCCATAAAAGAAAGATGACAACAGTTTTCCCTTTTATGGGTTTTAAAGACCATAGAAGCCATTTTTCTTAAACCAATAAAATACAACTTTATTCTCAACATATACATTATTCTTCATTTACATATCTGAACAATAATAACCCAATCTCAGTACAGTAACTATGTTTATTATGATCTAGGATCCTGGAAGGCAACTTATGTTCCATCAACTGGCCGTATCACCATCAAAATAGACTTCCAAGCCCTCAGCCGCAATTACAATAGCTCAAGGACTACTACTATTAAGACACCTGCAATACAGCCAAATTCCCCAATCACTACTTGCTTAAATTTACCCAGGTAGGTACACCCATACCTGAGATGGGCTCCACCCCTCCTTCTCCAAACTTTAAACCATCACTGCCTTCCAAGACCCTGAGACCCCTGCCAGAAACACCCTAGCGTGAAACCTTATGCTTGGGTGGCCCTCCACACCCACAGGACATACTGTATGTCATCCTGAAGGCCTAACGACTACATGTCTATAACAACGGCATTCAAATGAACTCCATCAGCCCTAAGATACATCCAATGTCCTGCTCTAGTTCCAAATGGCGAATCGCTATGCCCCCACTTCCTGACGAAAAACCAGGCCACCGCCTTATTGACCTTGAACCTTGATTTATTGATGCTATTAACGGAACGAGCCAGGCGCCAACTTGTCCTGGCCACAATGTTCGACCACTTTCAAGTGCACTTGCAGTGCAAAGTGGATTTGCCTTTCGTAAATAACCCCCATTTTGTTTGTTTTTTTCAAAATTTTGTTTATAGAACAAAAAATAAAAACCACAGAGGTGGGGGGGGGGGGGGGCGGGGGGGGGGGGGGGGGGGGGTGGGGGGGGGGGGGGGGGGGGGGGGGGGTGGGGGGGGGGGGGGGGGGGGGGGGGGGGGGGGGGGGGGGGTGGGGGGGGGGGGGGGGGGGGGGGGGGGGGGGGGGGGGGGGGTGGGGGGGTGGGGGGGGGGGGGGGGGGGGGGGGGGGGGGGGGGGGGGGGGGGGGGGGGGGGGGGGGGGGGGGGGGGGGGGGGGGGGGGGGGGGGGGGGGGGGGGGGGGGGGGGGGGGGGGGGGGGGGGGGGGGGGGGGGGGGGGGGGGGGGGGGGGTGGGGGGGGGGGGGGGGGGGGGGGGGGGGGGGGGGGGGGGGGGGGGGGGGGGGGGGGGGGGGGGGGGGGGGGGGGTGGTGGGGGGGGGGGGGGGGGGGGGGGGGGGGGGGGGGGGGGGGGGGGGGGGGGGGGGGGGGGGGGGGGGGGGGGGGGGGGGGGGGGGGGGGGGGGGGGGGGGGGGGGGGGGGGGGGGGGGGGGGGGGGGGGGGGGGGGGGGGGGGGGGGGGGGGGGGGGGGGGGGGGGGTGGGGGGGGGGGGGGGGGGGGGGGGGTGGGGGGGGGGGGGGGGGGGGGGGTGGGGGGGGGGGGGGGGGGGGGGGGGGGGGTGGGGGGGGGGGGGGGGGTGGGGGGGGGGGGGGGGGGGGGGGGGGGGGGGGGGGGGGGGGGGGGGGGGGGGGGGGGGGGTGGGGGGGGGGGGGGGGGGGGGGGGGGGGGGGGTGGGGGGTGGGGGGGTGGGGGGGGGAGAAATAAAAACCACAGAGGTGATCAAATACCACCAAAAGAAAGCTCTATTTGTGGGGAGAAAAGAGGACGTAAATTGTGTTTGGGTACAGCGTCACACGGCCGCTCAATTGTCAGTTAAAGCGATGCAGTGCCGTGTTGCAAAAAATGGCCTGGTCAGGAAGGAGGTAAATTCTTCTGGGGGTTAATTTTGTTAAGTTTGTTATGGACACTTCATAGGTCTTGGTATCAAAATCTACAAACATTTTCTTTGTAGATTGACTGTCATTACATCTCTCAGGAAAATTCCTGGGACTAGGCATTCCATATTCTTGGGGTCCCAATTCCCTTCACACAAGACCATGTCTTCATCTATGTGATATATTCCATACAGTATGGTATCAGGGCTATCTTTCACCACCCATATTCTCCAATACATAAAGAATACATTCTTTAATGTTTGGAGTACCTTTTTTCTGGTTGGCGGCAGTTTTTATCTCCAGAGATGCTAAGCTGTGATAGAAGCGTTGTTTTCGGTGGTATATAGTTCCTTACACCAGGGTCCCCCTTAAACCAGGGTCCCCAGAGAGCCCCACCTTACATCAGAGTCCCCAGAGACCCTATTTACATCAGGGTCCTCAGAGAGCCCCCCTTGCATCAGGGTCCCCAGAGAACCTTCCCCCTTACATCAGGGTCCCCAGGGAGCCCCCCTTACATCAGGGTCCCCAGAAAGCCTCCCCTTACATCAGGGTCCCCAAAAAGCCTCCCCACTTACATCAGGGTCCAAAGAGAGCCCCCTTGCATCGAGTTTCCCCCTTCCATTACGGTTCCCAGAGAGCCCCCCCTTGCATTAGGGTCCCCAGAGAGTCCCCCTTGCATTAGGGTCCCCAGAGAGCCCCTATTCACATCAGAGTCTCCAGAAAGCACCCCTTGCACCAGGGTCCCCAGAGAGCCCCTCTTGCATCAGGGACCCAGAGAGCCCCCCTTACATCAGTGTCCCCAGAGAGCCCCCTTACATCAGTGTCCCCAGAGAGCCGCTCCTTTCATCAGTGTCCCCAGAGAGCCTCCCCTTACATCAGGGTCCCCAGAGAGCCTCTCCACTTACATCAGGGTCCCCAGAGAGCCCCTTTCTTATGCCAGGGTCCCCAGAGAGCCCCTTCCTTACATCAGGGTCCCTAGAGAGCCCCTTCCTTACATCTGAGTCCCCAGAGAGCCCCTACTTACATCAGGGTCCCCAGAGAGCCCCCCTGCATTAGGGTCCTCAGAGAGCCCCCCCTTGCATCAGGGTCCTAAGAGAGCCTCCCCTTACATCAGGGCCCCCAGAGAGCCCCCCCTTACATCAAGGTCCACAGAGAGCCTCCCCCACTACATCAGGGTCCACAGATAGCCTCCCCTTACATCAGGGTCCCCAGAGAGCCCCTCTTTACATCAAGGTCCACAGAGAGCCTCCCCCACTACATCAGGGTCTACAGAGAGCCCCTCCTTACCTCAGAGTCCCAAGAGAGCCCCCTTGCATCGGGGGTCCCGAGAGAGCCCCTCTTTGCATCAGGGTCCCCAGAGAACCCCCCTTGCATTAGGGTCCCCAGAGAGCCTCCCCCTCTCATCAGGGTCCCCAGAGAGCCCCCCTCACATCAGGGTCCCCATAGAGCCCCTCCTTACATCAGAGTCCCCAGAGAGCCTCCCCTTGCATCAGAGTCCCCAGAGAACCTCCCCCACTTACCTGAGAGTCCCCAGAGAGGCCCCCTTGCATCTGGGTTCAAAGAGAGCCCCCCTTGCATCAAGGTCCACAGAGAGCCTCCCCCACTACATCAGGGTCCACAGAGAGCCTCCCCTTACATCAGGGTCCCCAGAGAGCCCCTCCTTACATCAAGGTCCACAGAGAGCCTCCCCCACTACATCAGGGTCTACAGAGAGCCCCTCCTTACCTCAGAGTCCCAAGAGAGCCCCCTTGCATTGGGGGTCCTGAGAGAGCCCCTCTTTGCATCAGGATCCCCAGAGAACCCCCCTTGCATCAGGGTCCCCAGAAAGCCTCCCCCTCACATCAGGGTCCCCAGAGAGCCCCTCCTTACATCAGAGTCCCCAGAGAGCCTCCCCTTGCATCAGTGTCCCCAGAGAACCTCCCCCACTTACCTGAGAGTCCCCAGAGAGGCCCCCTTGCATCTGGGTTCAAAGAGAGCCCCCCACTTGCATCAGGGTCCCCAGAGAGCCCCCCTTACATCCGGGTCCCCAGAGAGTCTCCCCTTACATCAGGGTGCCCAGAGAGCCCCGGTTCCTTACATCATGGTCCCCAGAGAGCCTCCCTCACTTACATCAGGGTCCCCAGAGAGCCTCCCTCACTTACATCAGGGTCCCCAGAGAGACCCCCCCACTTACATCAGGGTCCCCAGAGAGTCACTCCTTACATCAGGGTCCCCAGAGAGACCATTCCTAAAATCAGGGTCTCCAGAGAGCCCCCCATACATCAGGGTCCCCAGTAAGCCCCCCCCCTTGCATCAGGGTCCCCAGAGAGACTCCTCCACTTACATCAAGGTCCCAAGAGAGCCACCCCACTTTCATCAGGGTCCCCAGAGAGACCCCCCTTACTTCAGGGTCCCCAGAGAGCCCCCCACTTACATCAGGGTCCCCAGAGAGCCCCTCCCTACTTTAGAGTCCCCAGAGAACCGCTCCTTACATCAGGGTCACCAAGAGAGAGGGCAGGCAGTGAGAGATGATGTCATCTCTCTGTTGCCCACGGCTGCACAGTGACAGCGGAACAAGCAGGGTGGGTGGAGACCAGCTGCAGAGAGGCCACAGCCATCTCTGAGAGATTCAGGGTTATGGGGCCCAGATTCGGGGCTATAGCCCCAAAAGCCACCCCCTAGCGACAACACTGGGCAGTACATCGGTGCACAAATTAATAGCTGCACAAGCCACCCATTAGTTTGACAGACTGTCACTGAAACCAGTCCACTGAGTCATCAGCCCACCGGGAAACTCCCGGTAGTCCCGATGGCCAGTACATGCCTGCCTAATGCCCACCCTGACCTTGGCTTGTTTCCTGATTTCTTTCTGTCTTCTGCCGTTTGTACTCTGCACATGTGTGTGGTCTCTGAATCTTCAGCTAGGCTTACCTAGGGGCTGTGACCTCCTACCAGTTTGCCACAAATCCATCCCCACCATCGTGGATCTGGTGAAGAAGCAGGCTGGGGCTTAGGCTCCGCACCCTGGGCTCCTTGAGTTGGTGATCTACATCTATTACTGAAAACTGACAGGCTCATTTGTAAACAGGTTTAGGAGGGATAAGATTTGCCCCCAATTTTTCTTGCTATGGGCACTGGGACATATGTTTACTTTGACAAAAGGCCTTTCATATTACTGCTTACATTTGCTGATATTATTGTGGTATTCTATATCATGTGAGCACCATGGCTTAGGTGTAAAAAAAACTGGCTGTACCTTTGCTTACCTCACAAAGAGTTTATCTTGAATCCCTCCCTTCCATCGTACAAAGCTGGCACAATAATTGTTTTTTCCACAGAGAGACTTAGATCTGCATATCTAAAGTAACTGAAGGATACAGCATGTGAGTTCCTTTCAGATGACCTATTGGCCAGTGAATACCAAGGGTTATGATATTTGGCTGCTATCACTCTCTTCAGCTTCACAGCACCTGTTACCTAGTTTCTTCCTGTAACCAAACGGACACCTGACTCTTTTTACAAGGGGACACTGATATGACCGTATGACCATTATATACATCAAATGAATATAACAAGCATTTTCTTTAACCTAATGTTTGCTAGCTTTCACTCTATATGTAATTTTTTTTTTTGCTTTAATGTTTTAAGACTGGAGTCAACAAAATATTGTATGTGATTGCAATAACTAATG
Organism: Lithobates sylvaticus; assembly: GCA_028564925.1. Taxonomy (NCBI): domain Eukaryota; kingdom Metazoa; phylum Chordata; class Amphibia; order Anura; family Ranidae; genus Lithobates; species Lithobates sylvaticus. The sequence continues at coordinate 138,103,616 of CM053035.1, read as the reverse complement.
ATTAAAGAGTATCTAAACCCAAAAATAAACATTGAATGTATTGCAATTTACCAGTCGTTATATGTGGTGGCTGCATTAAATTTTTTTTTTTTCAGGCTCAGTACATTATCTACGAGTACAGAAAAATATATTTTTATCTTTCCAGGCTTTACTTTCTGCCAACTGGACAGAAATCTTAAAGTCTATATAAGCCCTTGCAATTACCAAAATGTTGTTTTGTTTAATGTAGGTTTTATGTATATGTGTTTGATAAGTACAACAAATACCTGTTAATCATATCTGAGATCCAGAGCTGCCTTGTGTCCTTTGCATACATCTTGAATTGTCATGAAGACTGCAGAATTGGTAGCCTATATGTTATAGAGATCTAAAAGTAGTGACAAATGAATCTGTCCTGATTTGATTCACCATGGGTTTTGGTCTCATCTTGTTCCAAGTTCTGCAATCTTGAAATTAGGTATGAATGCTATTGAAGTCTGGTGTGGGGTAAATGTACTAATGCTAACAAAATACAGGACAGAGTGGAGAGGGTCTTTTTATGCAGCTTTGAGAGCAACATTAAAAATACACAACCATTCAAAATGCTTAAGAGAAGCCTTAATGCTGTACAATTTGCATATACAGTTTCAGCAACAGAGTATACTGGCAGTGCATATTTAACTGTGGAATTGTTTTTATTTTTACTTTACAGTTAGCTTGGCTTATATACAACAATAGCACTTCAATCTGATTCATTTCAGTTTGAAGAATTAAAATTCTGCAGAGGATACAGCAGTGTAAAACTGACCAGCAGAATAAGAGGCCTAACTAATATGCGCCTAACTTGTATTTTGTCTATGGAAATAGGGGGATACTTTGAATGTAAGCGATATAATAGGATTGTCCTGGCCCATTGGAGAAAGTACCAAGAATTTTTGGAATCAGTGTTCAAGGCTTCTTATACAAAAATGTAGGAATTTATTTCAGGAGGTATTATTTATTGGTTTACATTTATTTTGTGGTTATATTTTTTATTTTATGTTGATAGGGCCTTTTTAGGTTTAACAGTTTTTTGTTGTTGCTGGGCTTCCATCTAAAAAAGACATTTGAGGGTTTGCATTTTTTAATATTTCATGTTTTGGGATGTTTATATTTTTCTTTTATGTTAAAAGGGTAGTTTATACTTTAGGGGTTCTCAAATCACATTTTTTTTTTAAACTGCCTTTTGTTTTCAGCATGATGCTTCATTGAAATTAAAACTAGATGGAAGAACAGTGTGTGCCTAAAGCATTGCACATAATATCACTCAATGCACATCCCCCCATCCAACAGATACAATATAATTTAGGTGTACACTAGTTAGGCCTATTATCACTGATTAAAACTGTCCTGTTGGTGGAAAATAAGGATGAGCTGAATTAACCTGGGTTTAATTTGAGGGAGGTTTGGAAAACATGAGTTTGGGAGCCGAAACCAAAACTTATTGCAGTTAATAAAGCTTGAAAATTAAAAAACAGTAATTGGCATTCTTTAGGCTAAGGCAAGCCATACATTGATCTTTTTTTTTTTTCGTTCAACCAGCAGGTAAAATGAAAAAAAAAATGATCAGATTCCCATATCCACACTTTCGAGGTGAATTGGGGAATCCTTCCCGCTGTGGTAATGTATTCTGACAGCAGGGAGCCTTCCCTGCCAACAGAATACAATGATCAACTTTGCCTACTATAGCTGGTGGCACTGAACGTTTGGGAAAAAACAGGTGGGTACCATTTGACTAGGTGACATCACTGGTTGCTAAGAATGTGGTGGGTACCGGCACCTGCTGCTTCCATAGCAAACATTGATATGAAGCTATCATAGGAAGTATATAAATTATAGTGTAGCGCCAGGAAAAATATGCATAACATATAACCAATAAAGTGAACGAACTAAAATCCAATGTTCATGGTTGTGAACTGAAGGAAAATTAAGATTAAAAAAGATTGTCCATCTAATACGTAATGGTGAGTCTTCAATCAAGTGAAAATAGTGCAGACAAAAATAAAACTGTCAGAGAAGCTTATAAAGGTGAAGAGATCCTCTGTCATTGTAGTGTAGATGGGTACTCTTACTGGTTACGGTGGACACACTTACCAGCGGTAGTGGGTCAATCAGGCTTGTGTGGGCCGAATTCCTCGCGGTTTAGGTTAGGCAGGAAAGGGATGACTTCAAACAGGATACAGGCACTCTTCAGCGGTGGTGATCTAGACAGGATTCCAGAATCTCTGTAGTTCTCCAACATATAGCGAAAAACTCTGCTCAGTGGGAGAGCCTTCAGGAAGTCAGAATAATTTCAGTAGAGCTCAATCTCCCGGGATAAAGTGGAAAAAAGAGAAAAAGGCTCCATATGGTGCAGGTCAGGGAGGTTTTATTTAAAATTACGGTACATCAAAGCAAAATAAGTACATAAAAATGGTGATCACAGGTATAAAATGTAAAAATTAGAAAGAGCAATATGGGGAGCAAGCGTAGCAAGACCAATGCGTTTCGTCTCAAAAGGACTTCAACTGGGGCATAGCATTGCTCCCCCATATTACTCACATTTATAGAATATCATAATGTCCGTGTGACAGGTAAAGGGAGTGGCTCCGCCCCGTTCTGTCAACCGGAAGTGAAAAACACTGACCTGAAGGGAAAAGGGAAATCTCCTTCTCCCCATGGGCTATATAAAACCTATTACCCCACTACTAGGGGAACACAAAAACTATCCCACCTGCGGCGTCCACCCAGAAGTGAACCATGTAGAGGCACGTCAAACAGTGGCCCCACCTATAGTGCACTTCACAAGGCTAGAGACGCCACAAAGAACAATGGCACCAAAACCCCACCGCGTGGCAGCACGCCAGCGGCGGTGGAGAGGCAACGTAAAGGCGATCCACCATTGGGGAAGGCTGAAGCCATGTCACAAGATGAAAACTTATGGTCACGTGAGCCTTGGTAATACACTGCGGGCCACATGACCATAACAACGTGAGGTCCGCCCATGACAGTCATGTGCATGAGCACGTGACCTAACAAGAGCGGAACACATGACATAGCATATCACATGACCTGATACAAGTCACGTAATCCGCCAGGGGGTCAGAGCGCGGTCGTGCTATGCTGTACCCAAACAAAATGATGCCCTATTTTCCCCACAAATAGAGCTTTCATTTGGTAGTATTTGATCACCTTTGCGGTTTAAATTTTTTGCGCTATAAACAAAAAAAGAGCGACAATTTTGAAAAAAATATATTTTTTTTCTGCTATAATACATATCCAATAAAAAAATTTAAAGAAATCGAATTTCTTCATTAATTTAGGTCTATATGTATTCTGCTACATATTTTTGGTAAAAAATTCCAATAAGTGTATATTGATTGGTTTGCGCAAAAGTTATAGCGTCTACAAATGATTGGATATTTTTATGGAATTTTTATTTATTTATTTTTTTGTTCTAGTAATTGCAGCGATCAGCAATTTTTAGTCAGATTGCGACATTGCGGCAGACCAATCGGACACTGAACTGACAATTTTGACACTTTTTTGGGGACCAGTGACACTAATGCAGTGATCAGTGCTAAAAATATGCACTGTTACTGTACTAATGACACTGGCAGGGAAGGGGTTAACACCAGGGGGATCAAAGGGCTAAGTGTGTCCCTAGTAGGGATGAGCATCGTGTTCGAGTCAAACCCATGTTCGACTCGAACACCGGCTGTTTGCGCGAAATCCGAACATTATGGGCCGTTCGTGCCAAATTCAAGCCCATAATTCACTGCAGCATCGCAGTGTATTGCTGGCTGATGATTGGCCAAGCATGCACTATGACCCGCATGCTTGGCCAATCACACCGCCGTCAGTGAAGAGAGACATAATTGGCCACAGGCAGGATGCCTGTGGCCAATTATGGCTCAGGGGGTTTAGTACACGCTCCACACTATATAAGGCCGCGCGCGGCCTTGCGTAGTGTGTTGCGGCTCATAGAGAGAGATAGACGGAAAAACAGTGTCTTAATTTCCTTTGAAGCTATTGCAGTTACAGTCAGTGTATTGTGCCACCTGCACAGTGTACACCTGAAGCTACCCCAATTGCTGGTGTTGTTCTGGTCCTATACCACATACAGATGCAGCAGTTGCAGTCGGTGTATTGTGCCACCTGCACAGTGTACACCTGAAGCTACCCCAATTGCTGGTGTTGTTCTGGTTCTATACCACAGGCAGCTGCAGCAGTTACAGTCAGTTTATTGTGCCACCTGCACAGTGTACACCTGAAGCTACCTTAATTGCTGGTGTTGTTCTGGTCCTATACCACAGGCAGCTGCAGCAGTTACAGTCGGTGTATTGTGCCACCTGCACAGTGTACACCTGAAGCAACCCCAGTTGTTGGTGATGTTCTGTTCCTATACCACAGGCAGCTGCAGCAGTTACAGTCGGTGTATTGTACCTCCTGCACAGTGTACACCTGAAGCTACCCCAATTGCTGGTGTTGTTCTATTCCTATACCACAGGCAGCTGTAGCAGTTACAGTCAGTGTATTGTGCCACCTGGACAGTGCACACCTGAAGCTACCCCAATTGCTGTTGTTGTTCTGTTCCTATACCACAGGCAGCTGTAGCAGTTACAGTCGGTGTATTGTGCCACCTGCACAGTGTACACACCTGGAGCTACCCCAATTGATATTGTTCTGTTCCTATACCACATGCAGCTGTAGCAGTTACAGTCGGTGTATTGTGCCACCTGTACAGTGTACACCTAAAGCTACCCCAATTGCTGGTGTTCTCATCTCCTGCAGGCCATTAGTATGTCAGTAAGGCCAACAAGGAGAGGTAGACAGTCACGAGCCAATAAAAAAAGCAGGCTCTGTGTCTAGAGGCAACAGTGCTGGTCGTGGACGCAGTGCATCCTCATCAGCACGTGGCCATGGGACACGCTTGTACTTATTTTCGTCAACTGGATGTGTTGAGCCGCAACATGCCAGAAGACTTGGTAAAGTGGATGACCAAGACCTCCTCATCCTCTCTCAGCCAGGCTCAGGGTACTGGCAAAGTAGCTGCCAACGCGGCCTCTTCCCTCGTCTCAATGGCATCAGTCACTCCTTCCCTAGACCCACCATGTCCTCCCGAACCGTTTGAGCACAGTGTTGGGTACATGCTCCAGGAGGATACCCAGCGTTTTGAAGGCTCTGATGATGATACCCAGCTATAGAAAGGCAGTAGCGTGAGCCCAGAGAGGGAATGCCCATGAAGGACAGCAATCTAGCAGTCATGTTCCACCAGCTGCAGCATACTGCCATGTTTTCTCCAGTGATGAGGAGGGAAGGGATGATGAGGTCACTGACTCCACGTGGGTGCCTGATAGGAGAGAGGAGGAGGAGGCACATCTCCAACGAGGCAGGATGCCCTCCAGGGGCCAGCTTAAGGGCAGCACACCGACCAGGCATGGATTTACTCCCTTTGCCGCCCCAAGGCCGGGTCCTTCAATGCCGCCCCCCCCCCCCCACACACACACACACACACACCATTCTCGTCCTTTATCGATGACTGCTACAGTAGATCACATTTGCGCAATTGTCAGTTAAATCGACGCAGTGCCGTATCGCAAAAAAATGATTGAATTGCAATATTTCTATTATTACATTGTTATATAAAATAAAATAGTTCAACTCAATATAAGCAGAATCAGTCGGAGCCTGAGCATGTCACTTGCCAATGTCACCTGTCTTCAGATGCGGATTGTCACTTGCCACATGTTGCAGATTGTCCCTTGCCACATCACTTGTCAGCAGATGCAGGGTGTCACTTGCCACGTCACTTGTCAGCGGATGCAGGGTGTCACTTGCCACGTCATTTGCCACGTCACTTGTCAGCGGATGCAGGGTGTCACTTGCCACGTCACTTGTCAGCGGATGCAGGGTGTCACTTGCCACGTCACTTGTCAGCGGATGCAGGTGTCACTTGTCAGCGGATGCAGGTGTCACTTGCCACGTCACTAGTCAGCGGATGCAGGGTGTCACTTGCCACGTCACTTGTCAGCGGATGCAGGGTGTCACTTGCCACGTCACTTGTCAGCGGATGCAGGGTGTCACTTGCCACGTCACTTGTCAGCGGATGCAGGGTGTCACTTGCCACGTCACTTGTCAGTGGATGCAGGTGTCACTTGCCACGTCACTTGTCAGCGGATGCAGGTGTCACTTGCCATGTCACTTGTCAGCGGATGCAGGGTGTCACTTGCCACATTGCCTGCCACCGGGTCGAAGGGGGCCCCATGATTTCTAACAGCAGCCCTGATGCCCACTGTCTGTGGGCTGTCATGTCTGGACCAAGAAGGGACATTCAGGGGCACATTCAGGGGGGCGGCAAACTCCCGCCCACTGGCAAGCCCGTTTCGCCGGCACCGCTGTTTTTTTCATGGGGACAGATCATGCTTGTTTATTTTCACTTCCTGGCAGCGGTGGAACGCACGATAAGGCGGACGTGATGTCATCAGCCGGAAATTATGCAAGACATGGGCGGCAACGCGGCCATAATTTCTGGCTGATGACATCACGTCCGCCCTATGGTGCGTTCCAGTCACCAGGAAGTGGGAATACACAAGCCCGATCGGTCCCCGTTAAATAAGCAGCGGTGCCGACAAAACGGGCTGGCTAGCGGGTGGGAGTTACCAGCAGAGAAGCGGCGCCGCCCCTGCACCACTGCCGCCCCGAGGCCTGGCCTCGGTGGCCTTGTGGGGAATCTGGCCCTGACACCGACTGAATCACACCAGAGAGCTCCGCCTGTGCAGGGTGCTGCCTCTGCGCGTTATTCCAAAAGTTCTTTGGTGTGGGCCTTTTTTGAAACTAGTGCATCAGATCGCACTGCTGCTATTTGCAATATATGTCTCAAGTGTATCTCGCATGGCCAAAACATCAGCCGCTTGGGCACCACATGCTTGACCAGACATATGTTGACCTGCCATGCAGTTCGTTGGCAAGCGTACCTTAAAGATCCACACCAAAGAACGAAGCGGACCTCTCCTTGCTCCTCATCAGCTGGGATCTCCAACCCCACTATACCTTCAGTCGTTTTCCAGTCTGAAACCTGCACTGAGAGGAATGAAGGTGTAGAATTAGGTGTGTCACAGCCAAGAACTTTTGGGCAATCTGCTAGCGGTACACCAACGTCCGATTAGCACTTCAACTGCTGCCTTTTCAGTTGGTAGACTCGGCCCCCTTCCGTGAGTTTGTGCAATGTGTGGTTCCTCAGTGGCAGGTTCCCAAACGCCACTTTTTCTCACGGAAGGCAATTCCGGCTCTCTACCGGCATGTGGAAGGCAATGTCCATGCCTCGCTGGACAGGGGCGTCAGAGGTAAGGTGCATATTACCGCTGACTCATGGTCCAGCAGGCATGGACAGGGATGTTACCTATCTTTCATGGCGCATTGGATGACTCTTCTGGCAGCTGGGAAGGATGCAGGACAAGGTGCAGTAGTGTTGGAGGTTGTTCCGCCACCACGCCTCCAAAATTTTACTACTGGTGATTGTGACATACCTCTCTCCTCCACCCCCTCCTCTTCTTCTTCCTCCATGGCCTCTTCCTGTGCTTTGTCCTCGGAACCAGAGGTGCTCCGTAGGCGTTCAAGGGGCTACACAAGTATGCAGGCAAAAAAATGCCATGCCGTGCTTGCGCTGGTGTTCTTGGGGGACAGGAGCCACACTGGGGCAGAGGTTCTGTCAGCTCTGAAGGAGCAGGCTGAGAGGTGGTTGACGCCACACCAGCTTAAGCCAGGAATGGTGGTTTGCGACAATGGCACCAACCTCCTCTCCGCCCTCCGACAGGGACAACTGACCCATGTGCCCTGTGTGGCTCACATCCTTAACTTGGTGGTGCAGTGGTTCTTGGGCAGGTACCCGGGCTTACAGGATGTCCTGAGGCAGGCCAGGAAAGTCTGTGTGCATTTCCGCCGGTCATATAATGCCAGTGCTCGGCTGGCTGAGCTCCAAAAGGAATTGAACCTGCCCAAGAACCGCCTAATCTGTGACATGCCCACCAGGTGGAACTCAACGTTGGCCATGCTGCAGCGGCTGCACGCGCAGCAGAGGACCATCAATGAGTACCTGTGTGACTACAGCACCAGGACAGGGGAGCTCGTTTTTTTTCCCCATGTCAGTGGGCCATGATCAGGGATGCATGCACTGTCCTGTCACCATTTGAGGAGGCCACGAGGATGGTGAGCAGTGACAGTGCATGCATCAGTGACACTGTACCTCTTGTCCACCTGTTGGAGCACACACTGTGTGGGATAATGGACAGGACACTTGAGGCAGAACAGAGGCAGGAAAAGGAGGACTTCCTTGCCTCTCAAGGCCCCCTTTATCCAGACAGTGTTCCTGCTGGCCCGCTGATCACACAGGAAGAGGACGAGGAGGAGGATTGTGTCAGCATGGAGGTGGAGCCTGGCACCCAGCATCAGCAGCAGTCTTTTAGGGATCATTTACAGTCCCAAGAAACCCGTGGACTTGTACGTAGCTGGAAGGAGGTGGCTGCGGATCATGTCGTCTTTAGTGACCCAGAGGACTCTGGACCGAATGCCTTAGCTAACCTACGCTGCATGGCCTCCCTGATCCTGCAAAGCCTGCGGAAGGATCCTTGTATTCAGCGGATCAAGGAGAGGGATCATTACTGGCTGGCAACTCTCCTTGATCCACAGTACAAGGGTAAGGTTGCGGACCTTATCTTGCCATCGCAGAGGGAGCAGAGGATGAGACATCTCTGGGAGGCCTTGCAGAAAAGTCTGTGCAACGCGTTCCCAGAGACTGGGAGGTTCCAAATTCCTGGTCCTGGACAACGTGTTGCTGAGGCTTCGGTCAGTCAAAGAAGGAGCGGTGGAGAAGGTGGCCGTCTGACCGATGCGTTCAAACAATTTTTTAGTCCGCAGCCCCAAGGTATGATCAGTTCAAGCAACCATCACCAGCATCTGATTTACATGGTCCAGGAATACCTAGGGGCAAGGTCAGACTTGGACACCTTTCCCACCGAAAATCCTCTGGGTTACTGGGTCTTGAGGATGGATCACTGGCCAGAGCTTGCACAGTATGCAACTGAGCTACTGGCCTGTCCTGCATCCAGCGTTCTTTTGAAACACACATTCAGTGCTGCTGGAGGCTTTGTAACAGATCACAGGGTGTGCCTGTCAACCGACACGGTTGATCGACTGACCTTCATAAAGATGAATCAGTCTTGGATCACCACCAGCTACCAAGCACCTGAAGCTGAGTTAACCGAATAATTTTTTTTGAAATGTCAGATCCCTTCAAGACTGCCTATGCTGATGCTGAGTGACTATCCTGTTATGCTGACTGACTATCCTCTTCCTCCTCCTCAATGATCCCGCTGATAGCTTGGAAGAACATTTTTGGTTCTAGGCGTCGCCACCAGTGGCTAAGGGCCAATTTTTCAGCCCCTGTTTGATTTAATTTGTGATGCTTTGCAGCAGGGCTCCTTCCTGCGCTCCAAGTAGAGTATCTGTGAGGGGTTGCAGTGTCGTGGCACCAGCACCAGTGCCTAAGGCCCAATTGTTCAGCCAGTGTTTGACAAGGGTGTGTAATTACAATTTTTGATGCAATACTTTGTAGCAGGGCTCATTCCTGCTCTCCAACTAGAGTTTCTTTGAGGTGTTGCAATGTTGTGGCACCAGTGCCTAAGGCCCAATTTTTCTGCCCTGTTCAACAGGTGCATGTAATTACAATTCTTGATATAATATTTCACAGCAGGGGCCGTTCCAGCGCTCACCAAGAGTAAGTGTGAGGACAGTGTTATGGCACCACCACCACCAAAGGCCCAATTTTTCTACCACTGTTCAAAAATGTCATGTAATTACAATTCTTGATATAATAGTTCACAGCAGGGCGTTCCAGCGCTCCCACCAAGAGTCACTTTGAGGGCTTACAGTGTTGTGGCAACACCAACACCGTGGGCCGAAATTTCTGCAGAGCATATAGGGCAGGCCCCTACTTTCAAATATCCAACTTACAAACGTCTCCTACTTGCAAACGGAAGGAGACAACAGGAAGTGAGATGAAATCTACCGCTAGGAAGGGAAATTCACTCCTGTAAGAGTTGATATGGGAAAAAAACAAGTCTCCTCTCTCCACTGATGCTTTATCCCAATCCTTGTTTTACTAAAAAACCCAAATTTTCAAAAAACATTTGTCACTGGGACAGAAAGTGAGGTGAAATCTTCTGAAGAGGTGCACAGACAGAAAAAAAATATTACAGGTGTGATAACCCTTCCCTATGTTTTCCAAAAAGCTTAAAAATTGCTTTTTTGACTGGACTTGACTTTAAAAATGTACCAGTTCAAAATTACAAACAGATTCTACTTAACAACAAACCTACACAGTCCCTGTCTTGTTTGCACCGTCTGTATACTGCTGTTCTGAGTATATAGGGCCTGGGGGCCCCATGCCTTTCCTTTTTTTAATTTGGGTACGGGGTTCCCCTTAATATCCGTACAAGACCCAAAGGGGCTGGCAATGGGCAGTGGGGGCTACTCATGCCATTTTTCTCAATGATTTTAATCCATAGTGCTGGAACCAGACATTACATTAAAACCGAAAGCAGTTTTAAATGACTTTTTTTCCGTTAGAAATGTCATTTTATGCAGGGACTGTTCTAAAACATGGGAAACACTTGCCACTTCACAGGCATACTATAGACACCCCCCCCCCAGGCATGATATTTACAGGAATATTTCACTTTTTTTCACTTTAACCGCTTAAGGACCGCCTCCTGCACATTTACGTTGGCAGAATGGCACGGCTGGGCAAATCAACGTACAGGTACGTTGCCCTTTAAGAGCCCAGCCATGGGTCGCGCGTGCGCCGCCGCCCCTGAGCTCTGGTGTCCCACTATCGGGTCACAGAGCTGAAGAACGGGGAGAGGTCTGTGTAAACAAACCTCCCCCCGTGCTTCCTACACTGCCTGTCACTGATCGGCTGTTCCCTGTCATCAGGAAAGCCGATCAGTGACGTCAGACGTGAAGACATGCCCCCCTACTGTAAAAAAAACACACATGTCACAGACCTAACCCCTCCCTGCCCCCTAGTGGTTAACTCTTTCACTGCCAGTGTCATTTATACAGGAATCAATGCATTTAAATAGCATTGATTGCTGTATAAATGACAATGGTCCCAAAAATGTGTCAAAAATGTCCGATGTGTCCGCCATAATGTCGCAGTCACAATAAAAATCGCTGATCACCGCCATTACTAGTAAAAAAAAAATATTAATAAAAATGCTATAAAACTATCCCCAATTTTGCTATAACTTTTGCGCAAACCAATCAAAATACCAAAAATATGTAGAAGAATACGTATTGGCCTAAACTGAGGAAAAAAAAGCGTCATTAAAATAAGTACTCCCGAAAAAACGGTTGTTTTTAAAAAAAAATTTGCATTGATACATGTCCCCTGGGGCAGGAGCCGGGTCCCCAAACCCTTTTTAGGACAATAACTTTCAAATTAGCCTTTAAAATTAGCACTTTTGATTTCGAACGTTCGCGTCCCATAGACTTTAATTGGGTTCTAAAGTTCGCGCAAATTTTCGGTCCGTTCGCAGGTTCTGGTGCAAACGGAACCGGGGGGTGTTCGGCTCATCCCTAGTCCCTAGGGAGTACTAACTGTGTGGGGATTGCTCTGACTGGGAGAACACATAGATCCGTGTTCCTGCCTAGCAGGAATACAAGATCTCTATGTTCTCCCCTGTCATAATGGAGAGCTACCTTGTTTACATTCTGGCTCTCTGGGGAATGATCACGGGTGGCCAGAGTACACTGCGCCTGCCGGATGCACTTATTGGCTACCCCTCTGTCCAATCAGCGTGAACGCCCCCAGAGGCTATTGCACGAAACGACATACGGACAGAAAGAGTAGAGAGCAGCCACCCTATTCCATCACATTTGGCAGCTATCTCCCTGCCCACTCCCCAAAACTCAGCTGTCTGGGCCTTTGTCAGCACATCTGCAGCAGATCGCACTGTTAGCAAGAGCACCTAAAAGCAACACAAAAGGGGCACAAATCTGTCCCTGCTCTACCTCCTTACCCACTTCAGTCTGCCCCTGCGATACTGAGTCATTACCTTTTATTAGCCTCAACCGATAGGGATGATGGTATAGCACAGGGTGTCCCAGGTCCTAGCTGCACATCTGCCAGCATCACACCACCAGCTGTAGACTGTAGCTGGCAAATTTCTCTGCCCCGTCTGCTGCAGCGGAAAAAAAAAATACAGTCCCTGCCACCCACATGCCCAGCGTCTGAATGTAAGCTTGTTAAAGCTGTTGGCTCTCCAACTTCTGGCTTTCAGCCTGGTGGATTCTGCCCCCTTCCATGAATTCGCACAATGTGCTGTACCACAATGGCAGGTTCCCAGTCGCTACTACTTTTCATGTAAGGCCGTTCCATCTCTCTACCTTCACGTGGAAGGGAATGTTCTGGTATTGTTGGGCAAGGCAGTCAGCCGTAAAATCCACCTTACTGCTGACACGTGGTCCAGCAAGCATGGCCAGGGATGATATACTTCATTCACAGCACACTGGGTAACGCTGCTTGCAACTCCAAAGGATGCAGGACAGGGCTAGGTGCTGCAGCTTGTTGTGCCCCCATGTCTCCATACAGCTGGTGGGGATGTTGTCAGAACTGTGAGCTCTACCCCCTCCTCCTCCGCCACCTTCATGCCCTCCTCTGCAGAATTGTCCTATGAACATCAGGTACCCCCTAAGCGTTCAAAGGGCTATTCCCAGAGTCAGGCTAAAAGGTGCCATGCAGTGCTTCAGATGGTGTTTTTAGGGGACAAGAACCACACCGGAGCAGAGATTCTTGCAGCTCTGCAGGGACAGGCCCAGAGGTGGTTCACACCACGCCAACTGGAGCCAGGAATGGTGGTGTCCAATAATGTCTCAAACCTCCTGTCCGCCCTTAGACAGGGAAAGTTGACACATGTTCCATGCTTGGCACATGTCCTCAATTTGGTGGTGTAGCATTTCCTAAGTACCCAGGGTAGGATGTACTAAAGTAGGCCGGAAGAGTCTGTAGCAATTTCAGGCGGTCATACACAGCCAGTGCTCGGTTTGCTGAAATTCAGCGGGAATTCCACCTGCCCGTAAACTGCCTGATTTGTGACATGAGTTCCAGGTGAAACCAGGTGGAACTCAACTTTGGGAATGCTGCAGCGCCTATACATGCAGCAGAGTACCTGTGCCAGTCTGGCACGACAACAGGCTCTGGCCGCAGCGTCTTTTTTTCCCCACACCAATGGCTGATCATTAAGAATGCATGCACAGTATTGTCACCATTTTAGGAGGCCACAAGGATGGTGAGCAGTGACAGTGCATGCATCAGTGACACAATCCCTGTTGTGTTCCTGCTGGAGCAGACTCTGCGTGGCATTATGGACAGGGCACTGGAGGCAGAGCAGAAGGAGGAAGAAGAGGACTTCCTTTCCTCTCAAGACATGGCTGGGAGGAGGAAGTTCCAGATGCTGTCATCCTGAGTGACCCAGAGGTGTCTGCTTCTCAAGCCTCTACAAATTTGAGGCGCATTGGCAACCTCATGCTTCAAAACCTGCGAAAGGACCCAAGAATACGTGGCATAAAGGAGAAGGATGATTACTGGCTGGCAACCCTCCTTGACCACCGTTATAAGGGGAAGGTCTCAGAACTCACCCCGTTCCCACAGAGAGTGCAGAATATAAAATCTCTTGAGGACATGTTAAAGAGGATTTTATTGAACATGTTTCCTGACTCCAGTAGGTTACAGTGTCGTGTAAAACTTAATTTTGAGTCTTCTGTTGGTCAAGAGAGGAGCATTGGAGAAGGCGTCCGCCTAAGTCAGGCATTTCAGATTTTTTTTTAGTCCTCACAGCCCAGGGCTGTCAGCTTCCACATCCCATCGGCAGTGTCTGTATCACATGGTGGACGATTACCTCGGGCCAAAACAGAGATGGAGAGCTTTCCAGTCGACGATCCACTTGCTTACTGGGTCATGAGAATAGACCACTGGCCAGAACTTGCCCAGTATGCTATTGAGCTGCTGGGCTGCCATGCATCCAGCATGCTTTCCGAATGGGAATTCAGTGCTGCTGGAGGTTTTGTTACTGATCACAGAACGCATCTGTCCACAGACTCCCTGGACCGTCTCACTTTTATCAAAATTATTCAGTCCTGGGTTACCAGCAGCTATGAAGCCCCTGATGCTGATATCACTGATTACGTGTTTTTGGAATGTGGAATCTTTGCAGGACTTCTAGGCTGCCTAGTGTTGTGGGTGTTGATTTCATCAGAAAAAATGTTTTTGGTCTAGAAACAATTTTTTCCACACCTGTTTGACAGGGACTATTTTTTTTTCCGCTGCAGCAGATGAGAAGATTTCCGACTATAGTCTACAGCTGGTGGTGTGCTGCTGGCAGATGTGCTGCAAGGACCTGGAACATCCTGCGCTATACCATCATCCCTGTCAGTGGAGGCTGCTGAGAGGTCATGAGGTATAGCAGGGACAGACTGAGTAAGAAGGAGGGACAGATTTGTGCCCTGTTTGTGAGGCTTTTAGGTGCTTATGCCAATGAGCTGAGTGGTGGGAGGTTAAATGCCTTGTCAAACATGTGGTACCCAAATGGTCAGTGTTTTTGCCATGCTTGATGCATTTGAGGCAAAGTTTGCAAATAGCAACAGTGCAACTGGCTGCACATGTACTAAAAAAGGCCCAGACAGCTGAGCTGTGGGAAGTGGGCCAGGAGATAACTGCTCCACAATGTGATGGAATAGGGTGGCTGCTCTCTACTCTTCCAATGATGGCTGCCTCATTGGGGTTGTGCCTCATCCTAACTTTCCTCCTTTGCTCTATCCGGCACCAGAGTCGAATCAGTGACTTCATCATCATCATCTCCTCCATCCTCATTACCACTGGAGACAACTTGGTAAAATTCTGCAGGTGGGGGAACATGACTGCCAATTTGTGTACCAGTGTTCTCCCTTCTCTGTAGGCTCATATTCCTGCCTTCCTCAACCTCAGAACCAACATCTGAATCGAGTAATGGCTGTGCATCAACAAGGTGCAAGTGGCTGATGCTGTGTTCAAATAACTCTGCTAACTCCTTCATGCATGCTGTGGCTGGATAGCACGGGCAACATCACTAAACAGATGAAATTATGCCCTGCCTGAGGACTGACCTTGTCCACCTTTGCCTGTGGACACATATGCTGCTGGCCCCCTTACAGTGCCATGGGAACATCTGCCTCTCCTTGCTGTCCAGAGTGGAGGGTGCTTATTAACAAAATGTAATAAAGATATGTAAATGTGTACGTGAGTGCAAAGGAAAGTGGTGTTTGGTGCACTTTAATTTGGGTATTCACGACACAGACACAATCCACGACTACACTATAATATACTGCAATATACGTGCAGTAACACACAGAACTATATGGCATTAAACTTGCAGTAATGCAATGAAATATACAGCGTTAAACTTGCAGTAACGCACAGAACTATATGACATTAAATTTGCAGTAACGCAATGAAATATACGACGTTAAACTTTCAGTAAAGAAATAAAATAGGCAGCGTTAAACTTGCAGTAACGCACAGAACTATATGGCGCTAAACTTGCAGTAATGCACAGAACTATATGGCGTTAAACTTGCAGTAATGCACAGAACTATATGGCATTAAACTTGCAGTAATGCACAGAACTATATGGCATTAAACTTGCAGTGACTCACAGAACTATATGGCATTAAACTTGCAGTAACGCCATGAAATATACAGAGTTAAACTTGCAGTAACGCTATGAAATATACAGCGTTAAACTTGCAGTAACACAATGAAATCTACGGCGTAAAACTTGCAGTAATGCACAAAACTATTTGGCGTTAAACTTGCAGTAATGCAATGAAATATATGGCTTTAAGTAACGCAATGAAATATACGGCATTAAACTTACAGTAACGCAATAAAATATATGGCGTTAAACTTGCAGTAATGCACATAACTATATGGCGTTAAACTTGCAGTAACAAAATAAAAAATACTGTGTTAAACGGTCACTACACTCACACTGACTAAACTATCCCTACATTGACACTAAAGTAAAGATGAATGGTTGCACTACACTCCCAATGACTGTAGTATCCCTACATTAACACTAATGTAAAGATGAATGCTCGCACTACACTCACACTGACCTATCCCTAGATACACACTAAACAGGTTTTCTACACTGACAATAGAATCAGAATAGAACACTAGAGCACGCTAAGGGGGTGATTTACGAAAGCCGTGCGACATCAGTAGAGGCGCACAGCGGGGCGCAACGCACATTTCCATACTTATGAAATGGTGCGCCGGTAACAGAGCGCAAATCTCCCATTTACTATAGCGATCTCAGCGCACGGGAGAATGCAATCTGTGCACCACTATGGACATGGCACACGAATCAATATTGACAGAAGATGGAGGTGCCAATATTATGGGGTGATGTGAGGAAGTTTGGTAACAACTGCCCAAGTAACAAATATGCCCAAAATAGAATGAGACATTTTTCAGAGAAAGCCTGCTGTGCCCGCAAGTTTGTTTAGAACTGCGTGAGATCAATGTAAGCAGTGCGCATGCACAAGTGGCTGTTGCACTCGTTTACATGTGTTTGTTCACTGCGCGGCCAAAATCTTAGTAAATGTTAAGCAACGTACATGCAATTTCATGGGTTGAATGGGGACACCTCTAAACTCTATTCTCAAAAGGCTGTGAGCTGCCTTCACCAATCCAAACCACATTATTTTTTAGAGCATACAACAGGGCCTGCTAGGAAAGGGGCGAGAAGAGCGATCGCCCAACCCCTTCCTGAACCATACAAGGCCACATGCACTCAACATAGCTGGTTGCCTTTGGGGCATGTTGGGCTTAGCCCAATACCAACCACAAAGCACCTTGTACCCACTAGTTTAAAGGGGTTTTCCACATTCTGTAAAGCCCCCTGTCTGCATCCCCCCACAACCCCAACCTAGGGTTGTATGGAAGAGGCCAGTGTCCCCTGAATAGGGGAATAAGGTGGTTGACTTTTGGGGTGCCCGCGCCCTCCTGCCCCCAAGCATCCACCCCCTTTTATGGGCTGGCTTGCTGTGTGTTTGGCTAGGTGTTTGTTAGTGTGTGGGAGGGGCACAATCATTTTTAATTCTGGGGTGGTATTTTTCAAGTGGGGGTTCTCATTTTAAGCCTTAACAGACCCAAATGGCCTTAGTATTGGGGGGCAGGCTATTTTTTTTGGGGGGGGGGGGTAAAATCTTGCAGCTAAATCTTTGCATTTTTAAAGGCACTTCTCCTTGTTTAGTTTTTGGGGCTGTCAAAGTTGGTGACATTGATATATGTCCCTTAGGGTGGGACATGGGCCCCCATACCCATTTTAAGGCGAATAACTAGAATATAAGCCAGCCAAGTGGGGACTCGCAAAATTAACAAGTCAATTCCCATAGACTGCAATGGTTTTTGTTGTATAACTTTTGCCCATGTTATGCTCTTTGTTTACCCCCCTGGACCGGGGGGTGTTTGTCCCTTCTGTAATTCTGTAGCATGCTGGATGATGTGCTTCATTTTGTGCTAGCTGCATTTGGGTTGTTCTGGGCATGCTCAGGGACTTTGGTTTTTGTGTGTGAACAGCACTTGGATTTTTCTGGGCATGCTCAGAAGTGTGTTTTTTGTAATTAAAGGACATCCTTAACAGGTGTACCCACTTTGAAGTTCTGTCTCTACATGGGTGAACTTGCATTTTGTGTGTTTCATGGACTGTGCATGTGTTTTCAATTGCCTCATTAGCACACTAACCTATGTTATATAAAGCTTGCAGATAGCATTCTTTACCTTGCGTGTGTGTGTGTGTGTGGGTGGGTGGTGGTGACACTTTTTTGTGAAGTGGTAGGGGTACAATGTACCCGTTACCAATTCACATGGGGGTGGGATCTGGGGGTCCCCTTGTTAAAGGGGGCTTCCAGATTCTGATAAGCCCCCTGTCCACAGACCCCCACAACCACCGGGCAAGGGTTGTGGGCATGCCCTTGTCCTCATAAACATGGGGACAAGGTGCTTTGGGGGGCTTGTCCGTCTTATACAGTTCAGGAGGGGGGGTGCTCTCTCCTCCCCCCTATTTCCCTGCGGCCTGCCGGGTTGCATGCTTGGATAAGGATCTGGTATGGATTTTGGGGGGACCCCTATGCCCTTTTTTTTTTAAATTTGTCGCAGGGTTCCCCGTAATCTCCATATCAGACCTGAAGGGCCTGGTATGGATTTTGGGGGGACCCCCGTGCAATTTTTTTTATTTTTGGTTCAGGGTTCCCCTTAAAATCCACACCTGCACAAAGAGCCCTGAGGCGATTCAGTTCACATAGGTAGCGCTATACAAGTCATTCATTCATCTTTTGGGGGGTACCCCTACGACATTTTTACAAGTCATTCATTCATCTTTTAAGGGGTACCCCAACAACATTTTTTTTAATTTGACACAGGGTTCCCCTTCATTTCCATATCAGACATGAAGGGCTTGGTATGGATTTTGGGGGGACCCGCACGCAATTTATTTGACATTTTTGGTTCAGGGTTCCCCTTAACATTCATACCAGACCCAAAAGGCCTGGTAATGGACTTGCCCCCCCCCCCCCCAGTCCATTACCAGGCCATGCCCTTTTTTATCTATCGAGTTTTATCTATATTGCCGAGACCCAACAATTTAATACAGCCGCGATTATTTTTAAATTACATTCTTTCCTTTAGAAATGTCATTTTGCAGTGGTACTGTTCTAAACACAGGAAAAATGCACCACTTTACAGGCATACTGGCATACTATAGACACCCCCAGGCATGGCATTTAAAGGAATATTTCATTTTTATTGCTTCACTTTAAGCATTATTAAAATCACTGCTCCAGAGAAAACGTTTTTGCATTGATACATGTCCCCTGGGGCAGGACCCAGGTCCCCAAACACTTTCTATGACAATAACTTGCATACAAGCCTTTAAAATTAGTACTTTTAGACTGCTTTCACACTGGGGCGGTTTGCAGGCGTTATTGCGCTAAGAAAAAAGCTGTTGCTGTTCCTTCAGTGTGAAAGCCCGAGGGCTTTCACACTGAAATGGTGCGCTTGCAGGACGCTCAAAAATGTCCTGCAAGCCGCATCTTTGGCTCGCTATAGGAGCGGTATATTTACCGCTCCTATAGCGCCCGGTCCCATTGAAAACAATGGGGGAGCGCGCCGAACCCGCCCGCAAAACACCGCTGCAGCGCCGGTTTGCGGGCGGTATTGACCCTTTTTCGGCCGTTCGCGGGGGTAAAACCACCCCGCTAGCGGCCGAAATGCGCCGCTAAAACGCCGGTACTTACCGCCAGCGCCCCCACCGCTCCAGTGTGAAAGTAGCCTTAATGATTCATGTTCGTGTGTTCTTCCAAATTTTTTGCCTGTTCGAATGTTATGATATTGAGCCAGAACATGCAGAAGAGTTGGTGGAGTGGATAACAAAGCCATCCTCATCCTCCTCATCCTCTGTCACCCAGGCTCAGAGTAGTTTGCCTTCCAATGCAGCTGCCAAAGCGGCCTATTCCACCGGCTCCTTTTCCACAGTCACTCCTTCCATAGCTCCACCATCATGCATGGAGGAGTCCCCCGAACTATTCGACCACAGTGTCGGGTACATGCTGCTGGAGGATGTGCAGTGATTTGAAGGCTCTGATGTTGGTTCACAGGTTGAGGAAGGAAGTAACGTGAGCCTAGAGAGAGGGTGCCACAGAAGGACAATAAACTGGCAGTCATGCAGTTTAACAGGGGCATGTAATTAAAATTCTTGATCTAATATTTCACTGCTAATAATCACTGCTCCCGAAAAAACTGCAGTTTTTAAAACTTTTTTTGCATTGATACATGTCCCCTGGGGCAAGACCCGGGTCCCCAAACACTTTTTATGGCAATAACTTGCATATAAGCCTTTAAAATTAGCACTTTTGATTTTTCACGTTTGTGTCCCATAGACTTTAACGGTGTTCGCATGTTCGAACAACATTTTTGCATGTTCGCATGTTCTGCTGCGAACTTAACTGGGGGGTGTTCAGCTCATCCCTAATGACCATCCTAGCAGGCGTGACTCTGTGACTGGGAGCCCTGGGGCCTCTCCTATACCCATGTCTACACTGGCAAGGCTGCATTAATGGGCTTTGATGAGCCAGGCAGCAACCAGAAAGTTCTGCCCTAAGATCGTGTGTGTCGCATGCAGAAGTGAGATGGTCACGCCCCAACATCATGACACACTGAGAGCGAAGTTTGACACATGCACAGTGTGTATAAAGCCAGAATGCATGGTCGATGGAACAGTCGTAGGAACGATATTGGCGGGGAGGACGAACAATCGCCATTGCACGAAAGGAGGCAGAAAACAAAGGTACAATTGGAAATTGGGGCATAAATGGTTAGTGGCCTATACTGCTTAGATTAAGGCCTATATTGGGACCAGCTTATGGGTTAAGCCAGACATTATGGTTTGTCTTGTGTTCTGTCTTACAGGCATCATATCATCATGACTGATAAGTTCACTTCGCCAGAATTTATCCCCCATTTCATTGACATGTACCGGGAGCTGCCCTGTCTCTGGAGGGTGAAGAATAGAGACTACTCAAATAAAATACTGAGGAAGGCAGCTTTGGAGCAACTGGTAGAGTTGTGCAAACCTGTGTACCCCAGCCTGCAGTTTTTGACAGACCAGACAGAACCCAGGCCGTCGCTGTCTACGCTCCCTTTAATGTCTGTACAGATCCTGATGCACAGGGTGAATACGTGGAGGAGCCCAGCTTGACCCAGGTATAGCATTGTTGAACAAATTGATATCCAAAAATACAATGATGATAACTAGACGTTATTGTGAAAATATTTCTGCCTTAACAAAGTGGTTTCCATATCATCAGACAGTAGGGACCAAAAATTATTTGAACAAGAATGAAAAATGCTGGGGTCAGAATGATAGACTTTTCTATTTCTCCACATTCAATTTGCAACAGTGAGGAGATCAAAATTGTGTGTGATTGATGACCAAGCCCCAAAAAAGATTCTAATTATGTCCCATTTCCATACACAGGAAAGTGTCAGTCTGGAGGAGCCAGTGGCCAGTAGCCAGACGAAGTCGCAGATCCCTCCCCTACCCGCCCCCCCCTTCTGCTGCAAAAAGAGCCAGGAAGAGCAGGAATCTGGAGGAAGCCACAGCTTCCTTTCTCAACAGGCCACTACTGTGCTCCGTACTGTCCCAGGTGAGGCTGAAGCATTTGGGTGTGTGACGGCCTAACAACGGCCACTTACTAATTTCTATTCTTTTGTTTTTTTTGGAATAATCTTTTTATTTGTTGTATATTTTCTATATTTTTGTACACATTAAATGTGCTTTTTTGTTAAGTTCTTTGTATTTGAATGGCAGATAGTATGTCTAATTTAATTTGTGTTATTTTTTTTCTGCACAATAAAAAAAATTGTGTAAAATAATACTTGGCAATGTGTTTTACTTTAAATGACAGTTTGGGAGTAGGCAGTTACATTTAAAATATTCAATGTAAAATTAACCAGGAACACCAACATAGTTGTATCTTTGATCTTAAAAAATCAGGGATAATGGTGTCGTGGTAACTTGCCCAAAAAATCAAACAACAAGCATAATAATAATATTCTTGATATCACTAGAAAACAAATGCCTTTTAAAATACGTTTGGCATAACTCCATCAGTAGCCCAAGCAAAGCAGCTTCATTATTATCTCTAAAGAAGAAGAGAATGTGCGCTGCATTTCAACATTTCATAATTTGCCGCGTCACAAATGGTAATACTCAATTACGAGCGCTAGTTTACAAGACCGGCGGCTTCCGGCTAATTATATAACCTCCCCTGCTGTTAATCCATAAACAAAAGTAACAAGTAAGCCAGGAGCAATATTTAATTAGGCTGGCACTGAACCACAGAGTGCTAAACAACATACAAGGATCTATTTGATGTTCAGAGGGCATTTGAAATATAAATATTCCAGCTTGTATAACCAGGTCATAATAATACCATGGTTGTCTTATATCCAAATGCAGGAAAAGATTTTATGGACAACCTTAATCTGCCAGCAATTTTTATGAACTGTCTGCAAATATCTGAAGGATTGGTTATACTGCGTGAAATATGGGAAAGCACTAATGTGCAAATATCAATAGAGAAATAGTATAGGATTATGAGATTTAGTTTACAAGTCTGGTTATAAGCTGTGATCCAAATTCATATATGACAGGATAGTCTAGGTTTTCTCATAAGATATATTGTCTGGTAAGACTCTAATGTCAGTGCAGACCAGCAGGCTGTAATCCAGACACCGATTAAAGGGTCACTATACTTAAATTGCAAAATTCTTAAACAATACATCTCCAAGCACATTCTCATAATCAAACTCCCACCCTGGGTGTTGGCACAACTCACAAGCCTGTCGCACTTAAATCTGAAAAATAGAAAGGAGTAAATGCTGGACAGCAAATCCAGATATAAAGTCTTTTTCGTTTCAAAAATAATGAGTAAAGAAATTCCAAAAGATACTTCAAACATTATGCAATTTTCACAATATGGAATGCATTTAAAAGACTTGAAATTTTTTCATTATAACCAATCAAAGAAAGAATAGAAGGCTTATACCACCAAGCTCCGCATTAGCAGAGGGCTACTCCCGCTAGAATGACTATCTTTATCAAAAATATTTGAGACATATAACTGTGGACTTATGATTTATTCACAACCACCTACAGGCTAAGGATTATAGCCTATGGAGAGACTGTAAAACAAAGTAATCTCAGTAAATCTATTTTCATGAGAACCATTTGATTTGATGGAGTTCAGGGTATGCCTTCTACACTCGGAAATGTGCAAGGCTCTTCCACAACTGTAAAATGACGTAGCCAAAATTGGCAATTACACAAATAAAAGGAGGAAAAGAATTGTAAGATAGGGAAAGAAAACATATGACTGGACCAGTGGCGACCGCTCCATTAAGGGCACAGGGGCGTCACCCCCCTAATCCATGCGACCGAACCCTAATATACATGCAGGGCACATGGATTTCAATGTTTTGGTTTTTTTTGAAGCACGCGATTAGAGCCTGACCAGACCCTAATCTACATGCAGGACGCCGGACGCATGGATTTCAATGGATTTTTTTTTTTTAGCACGTGATTAGAGCCGAAACCAGCCTCCCGGCCAATCAGGAAGTGGGTACTGACCAAACAAACGGGGGGGGGGGGGGGGGTGGTTTGTTTAGTAATGCATTGTTTTACCTAATCCACTAGAAAAAAACATGCATTAGATTTGATTGGTGTCAGTCTATCTCAAGTATCCCCTTCACTATAACCTCAAACCTCAAGATGTTTGTCAGTGATTTGCAAACAATCCTAAATCTTTTTACAGAATATTTAGTATTTACTAAACTTTCAAATGTTAATAAAGTATATATACTATGTACAGAATATGTATGTATATATATATATATATATATATATATATATATATATGCAATATTGCACCTGAAAGAAGTACACCTGTAGATACACCAACCTAGAGCTACCTGTGTCTTAAAGTGAATTTGTGTTGCATTGAAATTTTATGTCAAAACAACTGAAATCCTAGTTTAGGTCAATATGTAGCACTATTGACACTATTTGGGAACATGACAGAAACCCAGTACTGCTGTCAAGAGCACACAGTCTGATGACTTAATTTAAACTTGCATTTCCACAAGCTGAAAATATTAACCACTTCCCGACCGCCCCATGTAGATATACGTCAGCAGAATGGCACGTACAGGCAGAATCACGTACCTGTACGTGCCATTCTTCAGGCGCGTGGGGGGTCCGATCGGACCCCCCCCCCGGCCGGCGGGGACGGTCGGGATCGATTCAGGAGCGATCCGGGATGAGGGGACGGCCAGTGGTTTCTGGCCACCCCCTCGCGATCGCTCCTGGCGAATCAGATGCTTCCTCTGTCTGTGTCAATCAAAACACAGGCAGAGGAAGTGATGTCACGCTCGGTGCGCCGGTCTATGTGACTGGAACGCAGAGGAGACAAGATGTAAAGGTTAGTGCACCAACAGTACACTGACACCAGTACACATAGGCACATATTCCACCCCCCTGTCACCCCCAGATCACCCCCCAGATCACCCCCTCCCCCCCCCCAGTCACAGTGTCACTAATTGCAGTGATCATTTATTTACTGATCACTGCATTTAGTGTCAGTGTGACTGTAATAACTGTCAGGGCAGTTAGTTTTAGGTCCAAGGTAGCCCCCTACCCCCCCCTAATAAAGGTTTAACCCCTTGATTGCCCCCCAGGTAACCCTTTCACCCCCTTTTGCCAGTGTCACTAAGCGATCGTTTTTCTGATCGCTGTATTAGTGTCACTGGTGTCGCTAGGTAACCATTTTTTTTTTTTAGGTAACCGCCATGTTTATATAGGTTCATAAATAGGTTTATAGGTCAGGTACCCCCATATTACAACCTAAATAAAGGTTTTAACCCCCTGATTGTCCCTAGAGTTAACCCTTTCACCAGTGATCACCGTATAACTGTCACTGGTGACGCTGGTTAGCCAGTTAGTTATTTCGTTATTTAGGTTCCCCGTCTGGTTTTTATATAGTGTCAGGTACCCCCATATATTACCTAATAAAGGTTTTAACCCCCTGATTGCCCCTAGTTAACCCTTTCACCCCCTTTTGCCAGTGTCACTAAGCGATCGTTTTTCTGATCGCTGCATTAGTGTCGCTAGGTAACCTGTTTTTTTTTTTTTTAGGTTAACCGCCATGTTTATATAGGTTCATAAATAGGTTTATAGGTCAGGTACCCCCATATTACAACCTAAATAAAGGTTTTAACCCCCTGATTGCCCCTAGTTAACCCTTTCACCCCCTTTTGCCAGTGTCACTAAGCGATCGTTTTTCTGATCGCTGCATTAGTGTCACTGGTGCCGCTAGGTAGCCAGTTTTTTTTTAGGTAACCGCCAGGTTTATATAGGTTCATAAATAGGTTTATAGGTCAGGTACCCCCATATTACAACCTAAATAAAGGTTTTAACCCCCTGATTGCCCCTAGAGTTAACTCTTTCACCAGTGATCACTGTATAAGTGTCACTGGTGACGCTGGTTAGCCAGTTAGTTATTTAGGTTCCCCGTCAGGTTTTTATATAGCGTCAGGTACCCCCATATAATACCTAATAAAGGTTTTAACCCCCTGATTGCCCCTAGTTAACCCTTTCACCAGTGATCACCGTATAACTGTTACGGGTGACGCTGGTTAGATAGTTTGTTTTTTATACTGTCAGGGCACCCGCCATTTATTACCCAATAACGGTTTAACCCCCTGATCGCCCGGCGGGTGATATCAATTAGGTTTTAGGGTCAAATAAGGTCTGCGTCGCCCCAGGTTAGTGCCAGCACCGCAAACACCCACGCACAAAGCATACACCTCCCTTAGTGGTACAGTATCTGAACAGATCAATATCTGATCTGATCAGATCTATACTAGCGTCCCAGCAGTTTAGGGTTCCAAAAAAATGCATTGTTAGCGGCATCAGCCCAGATACCTGCTAGCACCTGCGTTTTCCCCCTCCGCCCAGCCCAGCCCAGCCCACCCAAGTGCAGTATCGATCGATCACTGTCACTTACAAAACACTAAGCACACATAACTGCAGCGTTCGCAGAGTCAGGCCTGATCCCTGCGATCGCTAACAGTTTTTTTGTGGTAGCGTTTTGATTCAGTCACTAACAGTCAGGAGCTTTTTTACCTGTAAATCTCAAAAAAATAAAAAAATAGTTGTCGTTTTATTGTTCTCTCTCTATTGTTGCTCTTTTTTTACTCCATTCTATTCTGCAATGTTTTATTATGTTTTATCATGCTTGCTTTTCAGGTATGTAATTTTGTTTACTGTGTTTTAGTGTTAACCATTTTTTTGTTTTCAGGTGTGCCATTCAGTTGCAGCGCGGATTTATTTATCTTGACAGCAACAGTGTTTGCTCCCACGATACATAAAGACGCGACTCCAACACTGTAGGAGGTGATTTCACCACCACAGTTAAAAAAAAGAGCATATATGCCGAAGCATGGGGGCAGCAGGGGGGGGGGGAGCGATTGGCTCCTAATGCTGCGTACATACGGTCGAAATTCCGACGGAGCCTTGCCCCGTGGAAAAGTGCAACCGTGTGTACATGGCATAACTTTTGTGGGAGGATGCCCCCATGCTTCGGCATATATAAATGGTGCATGTATGCCCACCATTAGAAGTGGGTGGATGAAGGGAGGTATTCTAATGGTGGGCATACCCACCAATCAATCTCTTTTTTTCGTTCAGCCAAGAGGCTGCATGAAAAATAAAGATTACAATATATGTCCAGTATGTTGCTGGACTTTGAATGGTTATACCAGAATGATGCCTGCAGGTTTAGGTATCATCTTGGTATCATTCTTTTCAGCCAGTGATCGGCTTTCATGTAAAAGCAATTCTAGCGGGTAATTAGCCTCTAGACTGCTTTTACAAGCAGTGGGAGGGAATGTCCCCCCTCCCGGATATAAACCGCGCCATTGGGAAATTGGGAAAGCGTTTTATCACACCGATCTTGGTGTGGTCAGATGCTTTGAGGGCAGAGGAAAGATCTAGGGTCTAACAGACCCCAATTTTTTCAAAAAAAGAGTACCTGTCACTGCCTATTGCTATCATAGGGGATATTTACATTCCGTGAGATAACAATAAAAATGATAACAAAAGAAAAAAATGGAGGTAACTGTTTTAAAATAAAAAAAAAAAGCTAAATAAAAAAAAAAAAAAAAAAAAAAAAAAGCACCCCTGCCCCCCCTTCTCTTGCGCAAAGGCGAACACAAGCGTTGGTCTGGCGTCATACGTAAACAGCAATTGCACCATGCATGTGAGGTATCACCGCGAAGGTCAGATCGAGGGCAGTAATTTTACCAGTAGACCTCCTCCGTGAATCTAATGTGGTATCAAGTAAAGGCTTTTAAAGGCTTTTAAAAATGTATGTAGTTTGTCGCCACTGCGTGTTTGTGCGCAATTTCAAAGCATGTCCTGTTTGGTATCCATGTACTCGGCCTAAGATCATATTTTTTATTTCATCCAAAATTTGAGCAATGTATTGTGTTTTAGTGCATTAAAATAAAAAAAAGTGTATTTTTTCCACCAAAAATGCGTTTGAAAAATCGCTGCGCAAATACTGTGTGGAAAAAAAAAATGCAACACCCACCATTTTAATCTGTAGGGCCTTTGCTTTAACAATATATATAGTGTTTGGGGGTTCAACGTAATTTTCTTGCAAAAAAAAAAAATATGTTTTCATGTAAACAAAAAGTGTCAGAAAAGGCTTTGTCTACAAGTGGTTAGAAGAGTGGGTGACGTGTGACATAGGCTTCTAAATGTTGTGCATAAAATGCCAGGACAGTTCAACCCCCCCCCCAAATGACCCCATTTTGGAAAGTAGACACCCCAAGCTATTTGCTGAGAGCAATGTTGAGCCCATTAAATTTTTTTTTTTTTTGTCCCAAGAGATTGAATAATGAAAAAAAAAAATATATATATATTTTTTTTACAAAAAGTTGTCACTAAATGATATATTGCTCAAACATGCCATGGGCATATGTGGAAATACACCCCAAAATACATTCTGTTGCTTCTCCTGAGTACGGGGATACCACATGTGTGGGACTTTTTGGGAGCCTAGCCGCGTACGTCACCCCAAAAACCAAGCACCGCCTTCAGGCTTTCTAAGGGTATAATTTTTTTATTTCACTTCTCACTGCCAATCACAGTTTCGGAGGCCATGGAATGCCCAGATGGCATAAAACCCCCCAAAATGACCCCATTTTGGAAAGTAGACACCCCAAGCTATTTGCTGAGAGGTATTGTGAGCATTTTGCAGATCTCGCTTTTTGTCACAAAGTTTTGAAAATTGAAAAAAGAAAAAAAATATTTTTTTTCTTTACTTTCTTCATTTTCAAAAACAAATGAGAGCTGTAAAATACTCACCATGCCTCTCAGCAAATAGCTTGGGGTGTCTACTTTCCAAAATGGGGTCATTTGGGGGGGTTTTGTGCTATTTTGGCATTTTATGGCCTTCGAAACTGTGATAGGTAGTGAGGAGTGAAATCAAAAATTTGCACCCTTAGAAATCCTGAAGGTGGTGCTTGGGTTTCGGGGCCCCGTACGCGGCTAGGCTCCCAAAAAGTCCCACACATGTGGTATCCCCATACTCAGGAGAAGCAGCAAAATGTATTTTGGGGTGCAATTCCACATATAACTATGGCATGTGTGAGCAATATATCATTTAGTGACAACTTTTTGAAATTTTTTTTTTTTTTTTTTTGTCTTTATTCAATCACTTGGGACTAAAAAAAAAAATATTCAATGGGCTCAACATGCCTCTCAGCAAATAGCTTGGGGTGTCTACTTTCCAAAATGGGGTCATTTGGGGGGGTTTTGTACTTCCCTGCCATTTTAGCACCTCAAGAAATGAGATAGGCAGTCATAAATTAAAAGCGGTGTAAATTCCAGAAAATGTACTCTAGTTTGTAGACGCTATAACTTTTGCGCAAACCAATAAATATACGCTTATTGGCATTTTTTTTACTAAAGACATGTGGCTAAATACATTTTGGCCCAAATGTTTGATTAAAATTGAGTTTATTGGATTTTTCTTATAACAAAAAGTAGAAAATATCTTTTTTTTTCAAAATTTTCGCTCTTTTTCCGTTTATATCGCAAAAAATAAAAATCACAGAGGCAATCAAATACCATCAAAATAAAGCTCTATTTGTGGGAAGAAAAGGACGCCAATTTCGTTTGGGTACAACATTGCATGACTGTGCAATTACCAGTTAAAGCAGTGCAGTGCGAAATTGAAAAAAGACCTCTGGTCCTTTGGCTGCCAAATGGTCCGGGGTTGAAGTGGTTAAAATAATTATTAATTATTAATAATTATAAATATTGCTGTTATGTTAGAAAATGTCTGAAACAAATCAAAGATTTGAGTAATCCTAATTTCCTGATCACTAGAAACCAGCGACATTAGGAGCTAGGATTGCACCGATACCGATATCGGTGCTGATACTAGGCATTTGCACTGGTATAGGTACTCGTGAAAACATACCAATAACCGAAACTGATACCTTCTGGCTTGGTTCTTTCAGCTGTCAGAGGGATTCCCCCGCTAACAGCTGAAATGTAAAGAAAAGAATGCCAGCAATTATTGGTTGTTAAGGAGCGGGGCCATCGTGTCCTTGTTTGACCTTGTCTAAGGTGAGAGTTCTGGGAGACCAGAAAAGGATTACCCCACTAAAATAGATGAATGGCAATATGAATACAGCAGCAATATAGAAAAACCAGCAGACATTTATACTCCTGTGGAAATAGTCTTCCTGTATAAAGAACGACTTTTTTCTTTTGAGGAATTGATGAATTGGAATTATATATACACCGACAGCATAAATTTTGGTGTATTTGGTCTCATCTCTTTTGTTTGAGCTGGACATTACTGTTTAAATTTACTGTTTAAATTTTCAGTGACATTCTTATTCATTTTTATACTATGCCAGTATTCATCCATTTATTTATTTATTTGCTATCACTTTTTACTTTTTACATTTGATTTATTATTGCAGGACCGATTTTACCTTGCAATCTAGCTTTTTTGAGTTTTTTATCACTGGATTTCACACTTATAGGTTCTTAAAATGTATTACCCTGCACAGGTCACTTTGATGTGTTATACTGTCACTGCATATTTTTAACACAGCACTTTATTGCTTACTGGACTAATTTTTGCACTTCCTTATTATTATCTTCACTCTATGTTGATGTGCACCAACTGTGATTTTTATCTTAGCGATTTTGCTCTTCATCTTTATTCACTCTCATCGCTTTATATGCACATCTCTCTCGCTTGATTTGAGATACAGTGTTATTCAATTATTTATATTTGTTCAACTATTTGTTCAATTATCTATATCACTCTTGCACTATTTATACTTTTGATCACCTTTTCTGGATTTGCACTCTTTCCTGTTCTGGACTAGTGCCCCCAGAGGATTCTAGTCATTACTACTGCCTTACAATTTTAATAGCATTTTAGTTTGCGCGAAGTACTTTTACCTATTCATCTGTTTTAAGTGCCTTTGTGAACACTATTCACTTTGCTGCAAACACCTTTTACCTTCAATTTTTATTCTGACCTATCTATTTACTCACAGTAGCGCGAGAGACCTTCCTATACTCATTGTCTATTACCTATTCACAACCTTACTCTGGCAGCTGCAATGGATGTTTTTACATTCATGGAGAATAGACAGGTCAATTTAGATGAGGTTTTTAACCCCCTTACTAAAACCCGGAACATGGATTTGGAAGGCATAGTACGAAAGTTAGGACACCATATGGAAAAGAAAGTTAACCTATGGTGGGACACTAACACTTTCGAAAGATATATAAGGGAAAATATTGTCCCAAGAAGACTTCGTTGGGAACTACCACCCAATGATGGACTAGTAGATAAGGAATCAATGGAGGAGTGGTTTGAGTTCTTCAACAGCAAAGGAGTAGATGGTCTCAAATTTCTCTTACAAAGAAAATTGAAAAAGACCAGACTCTTGGAGACACAAATCGAAGACATTAAACAAAAACTGTAACCCTATAAGGAATCCGCTGATTTCAAAAAATTAGCCACGTTACTCAATAAGGACCTTATCACAAAAGATCTTGAAGCACAACAAAGGAAAATGAAAAAGTACCAAAGAGATGTAACAGACTATAAAACAGATCAAGTATTCAAATGGCAAAGTAAAATAGAACAACTACAACCCGCATCCACATATTCAACACCGGAGAAGGAAGTTAGAATCCAGGATCCTACAACATAGCATGTCTATAACCCACCTAGATGGGAAGAAAGGGACAGAAACCCGGAAACCCCCCGATATCAAAATGACTCAAGAAATAATAACGGATATGGCCAACAAACCCCCAAAAAAACGGGAAAGAAACCTTTTAAAAAACCTTTTAAAAAACCATATTACAATAATTGGTACCAAAATGATAGGAATCCACGGGATAATAGAGGACCTCCACCCCAACATGAATACTATGGGGGACACCAACGAGATAATAGAGGACCCCCACCACAACAAGAGTACTATGGAGGATATGGGAGAACACCAATATCGACATACAACAGATTTGACCCTATAAGACATCATTATGATCAATATGATAATCAATACCACTATACGAATCAACAAGAACAAAATACACAAAGGTCTTTTCTAGACAGAGAAAGGAGAGATCACTCTCCACGGAGACAAACACAGGAAGCCAATCATTCCCCCAGGAGACGCCCACAAGAAGACCGAAGAAACACCCCAGAACGAAGAGAGGACATAGAGCGGGAAAGAGACTCCAAGCGAAAAAGAGAATAGTTGGAGAAAATGTGGTCAACCTCAGTAACATTCCTATTACTACTGAAGAATTGGCAGTCCTATATAAAGGCCTAAAACATGCACCAGTCAAAAACCTGAACAAGTTTAATACCTATATTGGAATACAAAAATATATTAGAAAAATCAATATTAAAAAATGTATTCTTAACACTCCACGGAGACCACAGAATGAAACCAGACAAATGACATCTACAATAGTACACAGTTCACTTCGGAATAATTCGGTTTACAATCCACAAATATCTAATAACCAACATATCACAGTATTCAAGAACCTAGTACTGCAAGACCTTGAAGCACTCAAAATAAAGAAAATGTCAGACCCTGTACACATCAAGAAGGGCATTAAACTACTTACGGAAAGAAACGACTTAGTTATTCGCCCAGCAGACAAGGGAGGTGCTATTGTGCTACAGTCAAAGGAACAGTACCAGAAAGAATTGGATAGACAACTTAATGATGAAGTCACATATATTAGACTATTGGGCAATCCTACGTCCAAATACAAAAAAGAATTGCAGCTCCTTGTCAACTTAGGTGTAAAAAAGGAAATATTGAATGCCAAAGAATCTAAATTTCTGATACCAGAAACCTGTAGAATCCCTATCATTTATACAGTCCCAAAAATACATAAGTGCAAAGAGAATCCCCCAGGAAGACCAATCGTGAATGGGATTGATTCCCTAACATCGCGAATGGGACAATATATAGATCACTATATCCAACCAGCAGTACAACAAACCCAAGCGTACCTCAAAGATACGAAACATATCCTGCAACTATTGGAAGTAACACCGATACTAGAAGGAAGAACATTATTAGCAACGGCTGATGTAACATCACTTTATACTATAGTCCAACATCATGATGCCTGCTCAGCAACCAAATGGCTGCTAAGGAACTATAGTCCCTTTATATGTAAACAAAGGAAATACCTGATAAAATGCTTAGACTTCTGCCTCAAATATAATTATTTTTGGCATAATCAGATATACTATAAACAGGCCATAGGTATTGCTATGGGTGCCAAATTTGCCCCAGGGGTGGCAAATGCCTTTATGGCCCAATGGGAAGACACTGCTGTTTATGCCGAATACCCACCACAATTAGCACTATACAAAAGGTATATAGATGATGTGATAATTGTCTGGAATGGAGATAGAAACTCCTTGGAAAACTTCCTGAATAAACTAAATGACAATGAAAATAATATTCAACTAATATGGAAGATAGATACGAAAGATGTAGATTTTCTCGATCTTAAGATTAGCTTGGAAGGTGATAAAGTGATAACTAAAACTTTTTTTAAAAATGTGGACACCAACAGCTATCTAGCTACAAACAGCTGCCACCACAAGCCATGGCTATTTAACATCCCAAAAGGGCAACTGATTAGGATAAAACGCAATTGCACAAAAGATGAGGACTATCAGAGACAAGCAAAACAGATAGGAGAAAGGTTCAAAGTAAAAGGATATGACGACCATTGGATTGAAAACCAAATAGAGACAGTCAGCAGAATGGACAGAAGCGCCATGCTTACAAGTCACCCAAAAAAACTCTATCAGAATGAGGCACCTTGCCTTATACTTGACTATAATGTTCAGCACAAAGAAGTAGCAAAACTTATTGAGAAACACTGGCACATCTTAAAGGCGGACAAAGATCTCAATACACTACTACCAGAAAAACCCAAGATTATATACAAAAGGGCCCCCACACTTAGGGACCTTATTGTTAAATCAGTAGTGGAACCACCTCCTAAACCATCTTACACTTTTTTCACAGGAAAGGGTTTCTACCCCTGTCGGAATTGCTATGCGTGCAGACACTCCAAAAAATTCCAGGGCAAAAGAAGTGATTTTACTGCAACCAACACTGGCCAAACCTTCAAAATAAGGGAGTTTATAGGATGCCACACAGAAGGAGTAGTCTACGTACTACAATGTAGCTGCAATCTCCAATATGTAGGAAGAACAAAAAGGGCCCTAAAAACCAGGATAGAAGAGCATGTACGGAATATCAAAAAAGGCTGCCCTAAACACAATGTCTCCAGGCATTTTGCGCAAGTGCATAACCAAAACCCCTCATCACTCCAATTTTGGGGTATAGAGAAATATATTAAATCATGGAGGGGTAGCCATAAAATAAGGACTATAAGCCAGAAGGAATCGAAATGGATACATTCCATGCGGACACTCATGCCAGGAGGCCTAAATGTGGAGTTTGACCTGAACTGTTTTTTAAGCAATTTCTGATCAGAGTTACACCTTCCCTTCACCACATTTTAACCACTATTATCACCCACCTCCCTTGGGTATTATCCCTCTGTCGAATATTAGGCCTTAGTATTTTATTACTCTATTGTATTACTCTATTATTATATTTTGATGATGTCATTTACTGTATAGGTATTACATGTATTTATTCCTGGGGCCTGCTCGCGCTCTACTTTGGGTTTTTGATGTTTACATCACCCCAATTACAATACACCTATACATTACTTAATAGTATCTGTCTTATGATATTATTAGACCCTTTATGGATTTTAGATATTTGGTTTCACCTCGGTACCACATTGCCCATTCACCAGATATTTTTTTATATATATTTCCCTTTTATATATTTTTCCTATTATATTTATTATTTATTTTTTAATTGATGGTCCCTATTTTATTGACACATACACCTTTATTATTATTATAATATGAGTGCTCTATATATATTTTTTACCATATTATTCATTTCCGTTTACCAATTATCTTACTCAACATTTTTAACTTTTTATGCACACTGTTCCCCGTCTTATATGACCTTTTTGCATCTTTTAATAAGTTACCATACCTAATTACTATCTCTAGCATAATTAAACAACATGCATTGATAGCTGTCATTTCGATATAGGTCTGTATATAACCATTAAAATGGCGGCGCACAGTATTACACCAAGATTAGATAAATAAACTAAGAACATGGCCACCGTTTCCCAATACATAAACCACCTGATACATGGCCGCGGTTTATCTCACTCAATATTTTTAACTTCTCATGCCCACTGTCCTCCGTTTTATATGACCTTTCTGCACCTTTTAATAAGCTAGCAAATCTAATTACTATCTCTAGCATAATCAAACAACATGCATTGATAGCTGTCACTACGATATAGGTCTGTATACAACCATTAAAATGGCGGCGCACAGGAGTATACCAAGATTAGATAAATAAACCAAGAACATGGCCGCCGTTCCCCAATACATAAACCACCTGAAACATGGCCGCGGTTTACACTACATTAGACCACAACCAAGATGGCCGCTCGAGAACTTCCGGTTTCTCCGTCATTTAAGCACACATTGCCTGACCAATCCGGTTCCCCAGATGAAGACACGTGACCGTGTCGTAACGCGTAGGGTGTGGCCGTAGGCAAATACACAGAGGAGGACGCGAGTTGGCGCTGTGGACGCCTTTGGTGATTTTTAACCCCTTTGATTATTTTTTTCTGTTTAAATGTACGAGTCTTATTATATTACCTTGAATAAATTGTTATTGTTACAAACATACTTCACTAGTGGAGCCCCCCTTTCTTTCTCTTTCCCCCCTACTTTGATACACTACTGGGAGTACTTAGTACTGTAGGTCGAGATTACTGAGGTATTTAAAGGAGAAGGACCAGGCTGGACTCTGCAGTAGGACACTCTGAACAACATACCTAGGGGCTATTTTGGATACCCCAGAAAGGCTTGTTTGACCTTGTCTAAGGTGAGAGTTCTGGGAGACCAGAAAAGGATTACCCCACTAAAATAGATGAATGGCAGTATGAATACAGCAGCAATATATAAAACCAGCAGACATATATACTCCTGTGGAAATAGTCTTCCTGTATAAAGAACTACTTTTTTCTTTTGAGGAATTGATGAATTGGAATTATATATACACCGACAGCATACATTTTGGTGTATTTGGTCTCATCTCTTTTGTTTGAGCTGGACATTACTGTTTAAATTTACTGTTTAAATTTTCAGTGACATTCTTATTCATTTTTATACTATGCCAGTATTCATCCATTTATTTATTTATTTGCTATCACTTTTTACTTTTTACATTTGATTTATTATTGCAGGACCGATTTTACCTTGCAATCTAGCTTTTTTGAGTTTTTTATCACTGGATTTCACACTTATAGGTTCTTAAAATGTATTACCCTGCACAGGTCACTTTGATGTGTTATACTGTCACTGCATATTTTTAACACAGCACTTTATTGCTTACTGGACTAATTTTTGCACTTCCTTATTATTATCTTCACTCTATGTTGATGTGCACCAACTGTGATTTTTATCTTAGCGATTTTGCTCTTCATCTTTATTCGCTCTCATCGCTTTATATGCACATCTCTCTCGCTTGATTTGAGATACAGTGTTATTCAATTATTTATATTTGTTCAACTATTTGTTCAATTATCTATATCACTCTTGCACTATTTATACTTTTGATCACCTTTTCTGGATTTGCACTCTTTCCTGTTCTGGACTAGTGCCCCCAGAGGATTCTAGTCATTACTACTGCCTTACAATTTTAATAGCATTTTAGTTTGCGCGAAGTACTTTTACCTATTCATCGTGTCCTTAACAACCAATGACATTTTGAGTTGTCAACAGGGGGCGTTTTTGGCTAGCGAGGAAGAGGGCGCTTAGCTCAGCAGTCCTGCCTTCCTAAGGTGTTTAGCGGCAAACACAGCAACTTTAGAGGAGCGAATTCTGGCATCTAAGCTGCCTCCCGAGATCCTCTTTCACCTGGGTGACATATCTGAAAGTCCTCCAAGCCTCCCCAGCGGTTTACCAACAACCACTTTGGATCCGGAGAGAGCACACCCCGGGGACATTTTTTCCAGGGAAATACAGAGGCCCCCGCAAGAACCATATACATATATGCTGTTACCCTACAGCAGTAAGGTAAGGGGATCCTTATACTGAATCACACGGAAGATCAGAAGTCACCCACCATCTATATGCACTAATATTTTGGAGAGCAAACCACCAGTGACCACCAGCACCTTTACATCACAACTATCTCTTGGGACTGACACATTTTTTGTCACCGCAGCTTGCACTTTAGCCCTAGCAGATATAGGTTTTTTTTCCACGGACTCATCCAAAGACATGCAGGTAGGTTAATTGACTTCTGTCCAAAAATTGTCCCTAGTATATGAATGGGGACCTTGGATTGTGGGCTCCTTGAGGGTAGGGACCAATGTGAGTGTGTGATGTACAGGGATGGGGACAATAGTAGACACTCACTCAGGTTGAACTGGATGGACTGATGTCTTTATTCAACCTTACTAACTATGAAACTATGAAACTATTACTTATTATTTATATATCCTTTAGCACCAATTTTTATCCATTATATAATTTATTTACTTATTTTATGCACCAAAGTTACCTGTTTTATGCATAAAAAATACAGATTTTATTGAAGAATTTATATGAGAAAACGCACCCTAACATGCGTTGATCATGATTTGCGATATCAAGCACCGTTCTTTTATAAACTATCGTTTCTAAGGAATTTTATCTATGAAGAATCACTGTTTTACCTTGATTGTATTTACAGTAATTGATGCTCTTTGCACAAAGCTATCTTTGTACATTTTTGCACCTTATTGCACAACACTACCTTCTTTTATATACTTTTTGGGTTTACCAACTATCCCTCTGCTGGCTTGCCGGTGGGACAGACAAACAAAAAAAGGGGGAATTGGGACTTTGAATGAAGCATATGGTGAATATGCCTCCATCCCTATTATGGAATATAAATATGAGGAATTTTGTGACTTTGAATGAGGCTATGGACAGCGTGAAAGTAACTAATCATAGTACATGTTTATTAGATCAAACGAGACACATGTCAATATCAAAAATAAAGAACTTATAGAGAGAGACACTATAGTGAGCGTTAATAGCTGCTCACAAACACATGAATATGTGCGTGTATAATACAAACATCGGGAATACATCAGAGTATAGCAAACCCGCTGCCACTAAATGGTCTCATAAAATCAACTGTACATTCAAACATTTGTCTACATACATGTAACAATGTAGCAACACTTGTAGAGAAATAGTAAGTAAATAAAATAAAGATGATGAAAAACAGTACATACATAATAAAAATATACAAAATAGAAGATGTTCCAAATTGTTGGTGTATTGTGCACATAGATATGTATCCCAGATGTCCGACGCGTTTCATGTAAAGAACACTCATCAGGGGAAGATGTTGGGGGACATCTATGAAAAATATGATAACATTTAATGAATCTACTGATAAATAATCATGGCAAATGGTAAAGGGTGGGACCACCCTAATTACTTACATGAAGTTCGTGCAATACGATGTGGTCGGTACATGGCCTGAGCCACGGAAAAGTATCTGTTCCGGGAGCTAAGGTATATAAGGGTAAGCGCTGACATGGCGGGCACCCATAGACCACCCTGAGACATTGGAAACCAAATGGTAAAATATGGTATAATGGGGACAAGGTACAGCTCCATGATAGAGTGCCTACAGGAAAACTAGATAAACAATGTATCAAAATTAAAATGATACAATGAAAGAAGCAGCAGAAACAAGGCCAGATAATATCTGTCTGTCTCATGGGAGTGGTGGAATACATAGGTCCATACCAGTAAAAGGATAAAAAAAAGGGGGAAAGAAATTAAGTTAATACAACCACAGGCAAAGCCTAGTGGAGTGATATACAAGAGATAATAACTAATGAGTATGCAAATAGTTCCACCAAACCGATCAAGATAGAGAGAGCTAGCAGCTGCAGTGATATATAAGGTGACCTGCAGATGACTTACATAAATCCTAGTAGAGATGAAAGGCCGCTGTAAGAATATAGCAACTTCTAATGAATGACTTCCCAATTGTGTCAGTGGAGGCAAATGAAAAACCAGCCCGTATATATGCACGTTACCCCTAAACCAGCGTCACCTGAGCGCGGCAGAAGGTGGGAGGGCCTCCAACACAGACGGTGAGCTTCGCCTGTGAGGAATGCCCCCAATTCCACACCTGACCAGCTGCGAAGGAAAACTTGACCAGAGCATCATGACGACAGAGATGACGTCATGCGCGAGGACGGAAAGGTGACACCGATGCGCTGTGGGCACCCGCCCACCCTCCTAGACGTCAAAGTGCACTCCCCCCGTCTCTATACAGGGCGGGAGGGAGGGGGCACACAAACCGCATCGCAGCTCCCGGGTTTCAGGCACAGCCACGGAACCAGGATGTGACTCAACCACAAACCTCAATCCCTATCAAAAATATAGTGTAGCTAAACAGCATACTTGCATGGGTACCAAAGTGGTATCCCGAGTATGCAGAACCTGGAACATATCAATCCAAGTTATAGAAAACTGACACATGGGTGGCAGGGGAACGGTGGGACAGGAAACATGGCGCCGCCTGCATACCAGGAGATACGGCTCACCTTCTCAGGACACTGGTGAGTTCTCTCCCCCCTCTACCCCCACCAGCCAAATCTA
Source organism: Lithobates sylvaticus (assembly GCA_028564925.1). Taxonomy (NCBI): domain Eukaryota; kingdom Metazoa; phylum Chordata; class Amphibia; order Anura; family Ranidae; genus Lithobates; species Lithobates sylvaticus. The sequence goes on along the minus strand of CM053035.1, from coordinate 138,064,520 downwards.
GGCAGAGGAGGGAGGAGGACACAGCTTCAGGCTGATACTAAAGAGCACAGAACACAGCACAGGCTACCTATTGATTCATTCCCTGCTGCTGACAACTCTATCTCAGAGCACACCATGGAAAGTGGGCTGCTCTCTCAACGTTCTCTGTTCTAAATTTTGTGTACCAACAATCTAATCCTCCGCTGTGCAGCTATTCCCCCCACCCTGTTCTCACTTACCCCCCTAATCCCTCCCACCCTGCCCTTACCTGCCCTTACCTGCCCCCTAATCCCCACCACCCTTTCCCTAACTTACCCCCCTACTCCTCCCCACCCAGCCCTCACTTACCCCCTACTCCCCCCACCCTGCCCTCACTTACCCCTCTATTCCCCCCTGCTCTGTCCTCAGTCATCCCCCTACTCCCCCCGCCCACCCTGCCCACACTTATTCCCCTACTCCCCCCCACCCTGCCCTCACTTATCCCCCTACGCCCTACCCCACCCTGCCCTTGCTTATCACCCTACACCCCCCCACCCTGCCCTCACTTATCCCTCTACTTCCCTGACCACCCTGCCCTCACTTATCCCCCTACGCCCCCCTTCCCATCCTGCCCTAATCAAACTGCCTAACCCCCCACCCCCTAAACAACCCCTCTACCTACTCTTCCTAGGTATCAGTAATTGGCATCGGTACCAATACCAAAAAAGTATTTAAAAAAAGTATTGGTACTCGTACTCTGTGTTAAACGAATGGTATTGGTGCATCCCTACTAGGAGCATTAGGGTGTGCTACTGTAATGATACATACTTGATCTTCTTCATTAGGAGCAGCAATATTTGTGGTCCAAACCCTAAATAGCATTAGGCCTTCTTTTAAGTCTGTTGTCTTATACAATTCACACCCCTACTGTAAAATTGCTGATGTAATTTAAGTGGTAGATCTGGCACAAAACAGATCTAACAGCACCTACTCAGGAGTCAATCTGATTATTTAATAATCCAAATATTTTTATTGTGTCTTTGAAAAATCTAACTGTAAATGGCATTTTTTAGCATCTTTAAACCAAAATCAGAAATTGCACCTTTTTGATGCATGAAGCCAAGTGTTTTTTGTTTGTTTTTTCAAACTTGAATTTTATTGAAAATTATGTAAGACTTACATAAGTAAAAGGTTACATGCATAAAAACATTGGTTTCAAAAGCATACAGATTTAACAGATAGACAGTGTAACACCATACATTATAGTTGAACATATTGCATCAAAAGTCTATAAATACATACAGTATCTCACAAAAGTTAGTATATCCCTCACATTTTTGTAAATATTTTATTATAACTTTTCATGTGACATCACTGAATAAATTACACTTTGCTACAATGTAAAGTAGTGAGTGTACAGCTTGAATAACAGTGCACATTTGCTGTCCCCTCAAAATAACACACAGCCATTAATGCCTAAACCGCTGGCAACAAAAGTAAGTACACCCCTAAGTGAAAATGTCCAAATTGGGCCCAAAGTGTCAATATTTTGTTTGGCTACCATTATTTTCCAGTACTACCTTAACCCTCTTGGACATGGAGTTCACCAGAGCTTCACAGGTTGCCACTGGAGTCCTCTTTCACTCCTCCATGACGACATCATGTAGTTGGTGGATGTTAGAGACCTTGCACTCCTCCACCTTCCATTTGGGGATGCCCCACAGATTCCCAATAGGGTTTAGGTCTGGAGACATGCTTGGCCAGTCCATCACCTTTACCCTCAGCATCTATAGCAAAGCAGTGGTCGTCTTGGAGGTGTGTTTGTGGGTCGTTATCATGTTGGAGTACTGCCCTGTGGCCCAGTCTCTGAAGGGAGGGGATCATGCTCTGCTTCAGTATGTCATAGTTAGTACATGTTAGCATTCATGATTCCCTCAATGAACTGTAGCTCCCCAGTGCCGGCAACACTCATGCAGCCTCAGACCATGACACTCCCACCACCATGCTTGACTGTAAGCAAGACACACTTGTCTTTGTACTCCTCACCTGGTTGCCGCCACACACGCTTGACACCATCTGGACCAATTAAGTTTATCTTGATCTCATCAGACCACAGGAGATGGTTCCAGTAATCTATGTCCTTAGTCTGCTTGTCTTCAGAAAACTCTTTTGCATCATCTTTTGAAGAGGCTTCCTTCTGGGACTACGGACATGCAGACCAATTTAATGCAGTATGCGGTCTATGGTCTGAGCACTGACAGGCTGACCCCCACCCCTTCAACCTCTGCAGCAATGCTGGCAGCACTCATACATCTATTTCCCAAAGACAACCTCTAGATATGACTCTGGGCACTTTCACTCAACTTCTTTGGTCGAGGCCTGTTCTGAGTGGAACCTGTCCTGTTAAACCGCTGTATGGTCTTGGCCACCGTGCTGCAGCTCAGTTTCAGGGTCTTGGCAATCTTCTTATAGCCTAGTCCATCTTTATGTAGAGTAACAAATATTTTTTTCAGATCCTTAGAGACTTCTTTGCCATGAGGTGCCATGTTGAACTTCCAGTGACCAGTATGAGGGAGTGAGAGTGATACACCAAAATTGAACACACCTGCTCCCCATTCACACCTGAGACCTTGTAGCACTAATGAGTCACATGACACGGGGAGGGAAAATAGCTAATTAGGCCCAATTTGGACATTTTCACTTAGGGATGTACTCAGTTTTGTTGCCAGCGGTTGAGACATTAATGGCTGTGTGTTGAGTTATTTTGAGGGGACAACAAATTTACACTGTTATACAAGTTGTACACTCACTACTTTACATTATAGCAAAGTGTAATTTATTCAGTGCTGTCACATGAAAAGATAGAATAAAATATTTACAAAAATGTGAGAGGTGTACTGTATGCTGTAGGTCCGGATAGAATACAAAGTCAGTATGTGGTGAGTAAATGATCTCAAAGAATATGAAGAAGCAAAGCTGTTTAGAGGTGAGAGCCTAGTTATCCTAATTTGGGTTCAAACTCTGCATGTAAGCCCAGTCCCTCTCGTGACACAGAGCCTATAAAAGCAGTTGTGTTATACTATGTTGTAGGGGAGCTGCTAATATCAGCAATCCAGGGTTCCCAGTGTTTTAGGAATTTAGCCATGGAAAGGTGGGCCTTGGCAAACATATATTCCATATGGAAGTGTTGGTTCAAGGTTGCAATTAGTTGAGAGATGGTTGGGGGAGTGGCGGATTTCCAGTTCCGAGCAATGGAGAGACGAGCTGCTATGAGGATGTGAGTAGTGATAAACTGAAATTAATGAGGCCAGTCCTTGAGCCCTATACCCAGCAAGGCCATCTGTGGTGTGATATCACGAGATACACCCCTGAGTGATTTGAGTAAACTACTCAATTCTTTCCAAAACATGAGTATTGTTGAACAAGTCCACCCTATATGCAGGGATGATCCTTTGTTTCCACAGTTTCTCCAGCAGGTGAAGGGGAGGATCGGGAAGAGTTTGGAGAGCTTTACTGGTGTGTAGTTACAGAAGTGGAGCAGCTTCTGGGTCGATTCCCAGAGAGTAAGGGACTTGGGGAACCATAGCGTTGACCGGGATGCTTGGTGCCAGGATGTAATGGTAGCCAAGAAGTTGAGGGATTGTTCCCATTTTTTCATTGAAGGGAGTTTCTGAGCCTGTGTGGGGGAGGTCAGAAGCTTGTAGAGGAGTAAGATCCCCTTTTGGGAATGATTACGTTGGTCGTAGAATCATAGGATATCCAGTGCAAGTTTGGTTGCTGAGTACCGAACAGATCAAAGTGTATGATGCACATTTAGGTATTTATAAAAGTCTTGTTGAAGGATAGAGTAATTGTTATGCAGTTCTTGGAACGAATACAGGGTCTCAGCATTGTAAAGATTCCCCTAATGTTTAGTTTTACCATCATAGCAACCAAATACCAATAATGTACTTACCATTCTTTGAACTTTAATCAGCTAGCTCAGAATGGTCAATAGGAGGGTGTTTGCATAAGCCAGTCCCCTCACTATAAAATGTTGGGTTCACAGGCTGCGTGTTTTTTTTCAGACCACATATTTCCTATTTTCTGCTTGCTGCAATTCATTTTTCACAGCCTTACCCTGTCTATATAAAGTCATAGCGGGCTGCAAGTGTTTTTTCACAAGGCATATTTCCACATTTTTAGTGACTGACAATGTTTTTTTGTCACAACCTGCCCCTGTCCACCTGCAGTACACTGAAAATTGTTGCATGCGTTTTGTCACAGGGCATATTTCCTAACTGTATCTAGCTGCTATAGACATTTTCTATAAAATATGGTCTAATTTTACTGGGCAATGTGCAGCACCACAGAAGGTTTTTCTTTTTCTTTGGGAGCATGTAACAGGGTGATTTAAGGTAACCAGTTTGCATTCATATCCCAGCCTGTTAACCATTCGTTATATTAATTTGCTAATTCCCTCTAGTGTTCTCTAGAATTGTTACATTGTATTTCTTGTTACAAAGCCATATGTATTTCCTATGCTCCTCGGCTTTATCCAATGGCCATAATGCAGTATTTTACTATGGCAAATAATAAGTTAAAGTTTTTGCCCAATTTGCACAGAATGAAAGTGCATGAAGATTCACTAAGTGAATGGCTATGCAATTTTCTTATAAAGAGACCCTTAAATCTTTTGTACATTTGGGACAATTCTGTCTGTCTAAACTCTTACTTTTTCCTTCATCTATCATGAATAAGTCTTATAAATATTAATATGAAAACAGCCATCAGAAGTCTGTTTCACTTAAGAGTAAGGATGAGCCAGATGTTCGAGTCAAACGTAAGTTCGATTTGAACATTGGGTGTTCACCCATTCACCGAATTTAGAACATTATGGGGTGTTCGCGGGACATTTGAGCGCCCGCGGAATTCCCCATAATGCAGTGCGAGATCGCAGTGCATTGACAGCTGCTGATTGGCCAAAGCATTTACCTGACCTGCATGCTTTGGCCAATCACAGCGCGCTCTGCTGTTAGAGCCATGATTGGCCAAAGGCAGGGTGCCCATGTTAATGGGGACAAGGGCCTCTTCCCCACAACCCTTGCACGGTGGTTATTGGGGTCAGCAGGCAGGAAGCTTATTGGAATCTGAAAGCCCCATTTAACAAGGGGCCCCCCAGATCCCACACCTCCTATGTGAATGGGTATCGGGTACATTGTACCCCTACTCATTCACCAAAAAAAGTGTAAAAAAAGTAAAAATTACAGGAGTTTTGGACAAATCCTTTATTAAAAAAAAAAGTGTCACGCAATGTAAATCCATCTTCAATCACAGTGCCAACAGTCCTGAAAAAAATAAATAAAACATGAGGGACCCCAAAGCAGGTTGCGTGCTTGCATAAGGGCCTGGTATGGATTTGGGGGGGACCCCACGCCACGCCATTTTTTAAAAATTTCGGCTCCAGGTTCCCCTTAATATTCATACCAGACCCAAAGGGCCTGGTAATGGACTGAGGGGGGGACTCACACCTTTTTTTCAATGATTTTTATCTATATTGCCGGGATCCGACAATACATTACAGCCGCAAGCAGTTTTCAATTACATTTTTTCCTTCAGAAATGTAATTTTGCTGTGGTACTGTTCTGAACATGGAAAAGATGCGCTATTTTACAGGCAGACTAAGGGGACTCCCCAGGCAAGATATTTAAAGGAATATTTCATTTTTATTGTTTCACTTTAAGCATTATTAAAATCACTGCTCCTGAAAAAGTTCAGTTTTTAAAACTTTTTTTGCATTGATACATGTCCCCTGGGGCAGGACCCATGTCCCTACACACTTATTATGGTAACTTGCATATAAGCCTTTAAAATGAGCACTTTTGATTTTTTCACAGTCGTGTTCAATAGACTTTACTGGTGATCGCACACATTTTTTGCCTGTTCGCATGTTCTGGTGAGAACCAAACAACCGGGGGGGGGGGTGTTAGGCTCATCCCTACTTAGCAGGTACATTTCTATCTTTTATATTTATAGACGTAGGTGAACACCTCCCCCCTTTGTAATGTCGGAACCCAAACCCTTTCCTCACTGCCAGTACCCCAAACCTTCTCTTCATATTGTTCTTTTGCCTTCTGCTGAATCATGGTATTTTACATGCAGCTGGAAGGCATGGATGGACTTCTGTACAAAATATGAAGTATGGTCTTCTGGTAAAATTTGTGTTGGCTGGGTCCTTGACATTGTAGTGTAGCACAGGCCACAAACTCATATAAAGTGTTGCTTGACAAAGCTAGCATTAGGATACTGAGCATGAGAGTGATTAGGGGACATTTTGTCCTTCCGCTCCATGAAGCTGAAAAAATGTGGACATGGCCCTGGGGATAGCAGCACTAAAATAATTCAACCAACTTGTTATAGCCAGTTCATGGGGCTATGGTGGGATGCACAGCTTATTTGCTTATTCAGGCAAGGGGCTAGTCACCACCATTGTATACTTGTGAGTTGTCCCTGCACCAGTACTTCAGTTTAATGGCTCCGTTATACTTCTGATGAAATGGGAGCAGAGGCTGGAAAGTGCTGTTTGTAGGTATCAACTGCCTACCAGGCTGATACCTGATGTAGCCATAATGGTGTTGTCCAAGGGGGAGAGGTCTACTCTAGAGGAAATAGTCACTAGACTAGAAGGCCTCTTCGGAGAGAATATCTCATTGCACAAACTAAGACACTGGTACTTCATACACAGACAGCAAGAGGGGAAAACCTAGCCCAGTTTGCTATGAGCCTGCAAAATCTTTGGAAGCGGTTGGAAAAGAAAGACCCTCAGGGGTGTGCTGATATACAGTAGGTGCTCCAGACAGACTGTTATGGGATCAGTTCATAGGTGAGCTGGCTGCTAGACCTGTACGTAGGGCCTTATAAGAATGAGTGAGGTCCCAACCCACCCTGACTTTCAATGATTTTGTGTTGGAGGCGGTGGCAAGTGGACAATGAAGCCACCATGGCAGTAATCCGAAAGGATGACTGCTGGTTGCTTAAGGAATAGGCTCTTGCCCATTCTCCTATCTCCTTTACAAGTTCAGGCCACCAATTGACAGTCAGCCCTAGAGGTAGCCATATGCAAGCTGATGTGATCCTTTGCTTCTTTGCAACAAGAGACGTGGCCAAGCATTAACTTGCTTAGATTTCCCATGGAGGGAACTCATTATGGAGGGACACCAATGAAAATTGGAAGTGCTCCCCTGTCAAGCTGTGTGGAGTCACTGTCATGGTGGAGCCTCAGAAAAAACTAAGATGTGTTGGAGAAATGGCTGACAGCTAAAAATCTCTCTAAAGTTCATCAGGGTAAGGTACTTGTTCAGGTAACTGATTTAACCGCTGAAGGACAGGAAGGATTTGCCCTCTTAATTACCAGGCCATTTTTTGTGATACGGCACTGCATGGCTTTAACTAACAATTGCGCGGTTGTGCGGCGTTGTACCCAAACAAAATTTATGTCCTTTTTTTTCCACAAATAGAGCTTTTTATTTGTGGTATTTGATAACCTCTGCGGTTTTTATTTTTCTGCTATAAACAAGAAAATGGCAACAATTTTGAAAAAAAAAACAATATTTTTTACTTTTTGATATAATAAATATCCCTAAATTTAAAAAACAAGAACATTTTTTTTTCATCAGTTTAAACCAATATGTATCTTCTACATATTTTTGGTAAAAAAAAAAAAACACAATAAGTGTATATTGATTGGTTTGCGCAAAAATTCTAAAAACTGGGGATAGATTTATGGCATTTTTATTATTTTTAACTAGTAATGACGGTAATCTGCGATATTTAGCAGGACTGTGATATTGCGGCGAACAGATTGGACACTTTTGACACTTTTTTGGGTCCATTGACATATACAGGGATCAGAGCTAAAAATAGCCACTGATTACTGTATAAATGTCACCGGCAGGGAAGGGGGTAACACTAGGGGGTGATCAAGGGGTTTCAAGTGTTCCCTAGGGAGGTGTTTCTAACTGTGGGGGGAATGTCTAACTGACTGGAAGAGGAGGGAGATTGCTGTTCCTGATCACTAAGAACAGCAGATCTCTCTCTACTCCCCTGTCAGAATGGGGATCTGTCTGTTTACATACACAGATCCCCATTCTGGCTCTCTGAGGAGCGACCACGGGTGGCTGGTGGACATTGCGGCCACTGGCCAGGCGCATCGGCTCCAGCGTCATGTCCTGGGCGCGCGCTCCCCCGATAGATACTTAAAGCGGTCGACGTACAATGATGGCAATAGTTCTGTGTCTGGTGCTTTATCAGAAAGCGTAATTCAAAAAGGAAAACTTCAAGGCTTTCTAGGTGTGTGCCTGATGGACATACAGCAATCTCTGGGCATCTGTCCATTTTCATTCCTGCAACTCATACATTTAGCAAATTGATCTTTTCAAGGTAGCAATATATCTGTCAACTTTCTCACTATTTTTGGAGGACACCACATTTAAAAAAAACTGTTAAACAACCCCCCTCTCTTTTATAGTGGCCCAGCTACTACATTTTAAGTTGTAAATTACTCTCCCCATCTCAGGAAAATACTGCCTCCTACACAAAACATACATAGTCATAGAAACTATAATAAATCAGAGAGCTGCTTTTATTTTTTTCTTAGCATTATTTCCTGATAACATACCTCATTTACCTCATATAATATATATATATATATATATATATATATATATATATATATATATATATATATACACACACACACACACACACACACACACACACACATACACATAAACGCACACAATTATGTGAATACCCAACATACGCTCAGAACTAAATTGATCCATAAACACAGTGGAAAATTATAGATCATTATTAACACTTGCCATACCTGTTGTACTTATCAGAAAATTTCCAGCGTACTGGAGAATTTTGTCATTGGCCTATGTACATCTTGAAATAGCAATAGAGAAAAACTCATTACCACAGGGCGCAACTGGTTTAGTCATTTGATCACTCAAAGATCAGTTGAGCATGGCCAGTTCAAGGAAGTGGCAACTAGAGCTGGACTATTCATTAAGCCCCAAATATGCATTTGAAATACCTTCTCTTCCACCCCACTTTCACCCGTGGTTTTCTTAATGTTGTAAGTGCGATGACAAGAAAGTTATAAACCTTGCACCTTATTTGTCATGGTCCTCTTAAACACCACTTTAAAGTATGCTAAGAACATTTTACTCCATACCTATAATAATAATTGACTAAACATCACCATTTTCAATTATTTGAGAATTCAACCAGGGTCATTTATAAACCAGTACTCAGTTTTAAATCCTTCCACATTCTATCAAGCAATTTATTATTGTTGATGGCCGTGTGTTTTTCTTCTACTCTCTTTAATACCTCATATCATTTAAATTTCAATTCTCAAGAACGTAACTTGCTCTATTAAGCCTACTATATTGGTAAAATATCACTCGACTTTTATCACTGTTAGTGTTATTTCATTGGCCCTCATGAATCAGCATTAAAAGTTACTACACAGGACTGTCACTTTAAAGAGTAACACTAGCTTCAATAAAGCAACAAAATAACACTTCACATGTTAAGATAACAAAATAGAACTCTCAATAGATACTGTAAATGTTTACCCCATGTGAAAAAATAACAGGTTAAATTTACAATTGTGAATTGAAACAGGAAAAGTAAGTTGTTGCATTTTAATAATTTCTCCACCTTAGTGAATCAAGCCCTTTGAATGTAAAGCAGCATTACCAAACTCTGGAAAGGATACAAATCTTCCATAACCATATCGTCCTCTCCTCTCTAAATTGAACACGTTGACAGATTAAGTGATTTTGCATAATTCTACAAACCAAAACATCTTTCAAGCACAACACAGGGGTCAAAATACTCCCTTTCGGCCGCACCTGTTATGGTCAACTGTATCAATATTGCCACTGGTCTAAGCAGAGAATTAGTCCAAATTAGGCAGGACAAACAGTTGACCAGACTGCATGTAGATAATTAACTCCTAACATTTAATTTTAGCCTACTATCCTGACTTTATTAGCTTATCAGTGTTTTTCAGCAAACCAGACCTTAGGGCCTCATTAAAATTCTATGCCCTCCTGTAAAAATAATAATCATCATAGTATTTTGCAGTACTGCGTCACACCATTTTTCTATGATGTTAATCCAAACTTTTGAAATCAGCACTTCTCTTCCCTTCCTAAGCAGAACTTAAATTTTTAGCTTGCCAAATATGTTTAATGCTGAGTAGGGATGAGCAGAACACCCTCCTGTTTGGTTCGCAGCAGAACGTGCGAACAGGCAAAACAATTCGGCAGAACACACGAACACCGTTAAAGTCTATGGGACACGAACATGAATAATTAGAAGTACTAATTTTAAAGGCTTATATGCAAGTTATTGCCATAAAAAGTGTGTGGGGACCCGGGTCCTGCCCCAGGGGATATGTATCAATGCAAAACAATTTTGTTTTTTGCATTGATATTTTGCAGTGATTTTTTTAATGCTTAAAGTGAAACAATAAAAATGAAATATTCCTTTACATATCGTGCCTGGGGGGTGTCTATAGTATGCCTGTAAAGTGGTGCATTTTTCCCGTGTTTAGAACAACACCACAGCAAAATTACATTTCTAAGGGAAAAATTGTCATTTAAAACTGATCACGGCTGTAATGAATTGTCGGGTCTCGGCAATATAGATAAAACTCATAAAAAAAAAAAGAGCATTGGATCCCCCCTCAGTCCATCACCAGGCTCTTCGGGTCTGATATGGATTTTAAGGGGAACCCTGCACCAAAAATCCATACCAGACCCTTATCTGAGCATGCAACCCGGCAGGCCGCAGGAAAAGAGGGGGGAGGAGAGAGCGGCCCCCCTCCTGAACTGTACCAGGCCACATGCCCTCAACATGGGGAGGTTGCTTTGGGATAGCCCCCAAAGCACCTTGTCCCCATGTTGATGGGAACAAGGTCCTCATCCCCACAACCCTTGCCTGGTGGTTTGGGGGGTCTGTGGGAGGGGGGCTTCTCGGAATCTGGAAGCCCCCTTTAACAAGGGGACCCCCAGATCCCGCCCCCCGTGTGAATTGTTAACGGGGTACAAATGTACCCCTACCATTTCACCAAAAAAAAGTGTCAAAATGGTAAAAAAAATTAAAGAGACAGCCTGGTAAAAGTCCTTTATTAAAAAATCAAAAAATCAAAAAATGTCACACGGTGTAAGTTCTCACCGCCCCACGGACCGAAAAATAGAAAAAAAAAAGCCGCAACTCACTCGCCTCCATGGGAGGCTCCCGCCGACTGACACGTCTTCGCTGTGACAGCTCTTATATAACTGAGGGCAGGGCCACCCGGTGACGTAACCGGGTCAACCCGTCCCCTCTAATGCACGGGGGCTTCCCATTGGCGTCAGAGGGGGCAGGGTCACCCATTTACGTCACCAGGTTGCCCCGCCCCCGCTGACACCATGGGGGCTACCCCATGGCTTCCCTGTGGCGTCAGAGGGGTGTGGTCACAAGTTTACTTCACCGGATGGCCCCACCCACCTCTGACGCCACGGACAGCACCCGTGCGTCAGAGGGGGGCGGGGTCACTCCGTTACATCACCGGGTGGCCCCGCCATTAGTTATATAAGAGCTGTCACAGCGAAGATGCTTTTTTGTGAAATGGTAGGGGTACATTTGTACCCTGTTTCCAATCCACACAGGGGGGTGGGATCTGGGGGTCCCCTTGTTAAAGGGGGCTTCCAGATTTCGATAAACCCCCCCGCCCGCAGACCCCAACAAACACCGGGCAAGGGTTGTGGGGATGAGGCCCTTGTCCCCAACAACATAGGGACAAGGTGCTTTGGGGGCGACCATGTTGAGGGCATGTGGCCTGGTACGGTTCAGGAGGGGAGGCTTTCTCTCTTTTCCTGCAGCCTGCCAGGTTGCATGCTCGGATAAGGGCCTGGTATGGATTTTGGAGGGGACCCCTACGCCATTTGTTTTTAACAAAAATTGGCGCAGGGTTCCCCTTAAAATCCATATCAGACCCAAAGGGCCTGGTATTGATTTTAGGGGGACTCCCACGCAATTTTTTTTAAATTTTAATTTGGGGTTCCCCTTAACCACTTCAGCCCCGGACCAATTGTCCTCTTAAGGACCAGAGGTCTTTTTTCAATTTCGCACTGCACTACTTTAACTGGTAATTGCGCGGTCATGCAATGTTGTAATCAAACGAAATTTGCGTCCTTTTCTTCCCACAAATAGAGCTTTCTTTTGATGGTATTTGATTGCCTCTGTGATTTTTATTTTTTGCGATATAAACGGAAAAAGACCGAAAATTTTGAAAAAAAAAGAGATTTTCTACTTTTTGTTATAAGAAAAATCTAATAAACTCAATTTTAGTCAAACATTTGGGCCAAAATGTATTCAGCCACATGTCTTTAGTAAAAAAATGCCAATAAGCATATATTTATTGGTTTTCGCAAAAGTTATAGCGTCTACAAACTAGAGTACATTTTCTGGAATTTACACCGCTTTTAATTTATGACTGCCTATCTCATTTCTTGAGGTGCTAAAATGGCAGAGAAGTACAAAACCCCCCCAAATGACCCCATTTTGGAAAGTAGACACCCCAAGCTATTTGCTGAGAGGCATGTTGAGCCCATTGAATATTTTTTTTTTTAGTCCCAAGTGATTGAATAAAGACAAAAATATTTGTTGAGAGGCATGGTGAGTATTTTACAGCTCTCATGTGTTTTTGAAAATGAAGAAAGTAAAGAAAAAAGAATTATTTTTTCTTTTTTCAATTTTCAAAACTTTGTGACAAAAAGCGAGATCTGCAAAATACTCACCATACCTCTCAGAAAATAGCTTGGGGTGTCTACTTTCCAAAATGGGGTCATTTTGGGGGGTTTTATGCCATCTGGGCATTCCATGGCCTCCGAAACTGTGATTGGCAGTGAGAAGTGAAATAAAAAAATTACACCCTTAGAAAGCCTGAAGGCGGTGCTTGGTTTTTGGGTTCCTGTACGCAGCTAGGCTCCCAAAAAGTCCCACACATGTGGTATCCCCGTACTCAGGAGAAGCAACAGAATGTATTTTGGGGTGTATTTCCACATATGCCCATGACATGTTTGAGCAATATATCATTTAGTGACAACTTTTTGTAAAAAAAATATCTATATATTTTTTTTTCATTATTCAATCTCTTGGGACAAAAAAAAAAATATTTAATGGGCTCAACATTGCTCTCAGCAAATAGCTTGGGGTGTCTACTTTCTAAAATGGGGTCATTTGGGGGGGGGGTTGAACTGTCCTGGCATTTTATGCACAACATTTAGAAGCTTATGTCACACATCGCTGTTCTTATCTATCAAACATTGGGATTGCCACAGCTAATTCTGCTGTGCTGTGGTTCACCCACAAACTCTAAATCCCTAGAATGCAGTTGCTAACCTACTGTTTAAATGCCGTGTTCAAATAAAAGATGAATATCAAGTGCTCAGTGCTAGTTCCGTGCCTTAATCAACTGATTCAAAGTGCTTTGTGCATATAACTATCATAGGTCACTATCACGTGATAAATGGCGTAATGTGTGTTAATTGCAAAGTCTGGTGCTTCTACTGTTGCTATCAAAATCATTCCATCAGTAGCCCATCTTCACTGCCCAACGTTATGGTACAATAAAATAAATATATATTACGTGTGACCTAGGCTTTCCAATAAGATAAAGTAAAATTAAAAATAATCACATCAATTTTTGAAGTTGTTTACAAATGTTAAACCAAAATATGAGTCCGTGACAACACCGCTTGTGCTTGATTAAACTTTAAATTTTCATAGTGCAAAATTCTTCCTTTGTGACCGTCACCAACTATGTAATGGATCACTTACCAAACCTTCCGGGAGAGGGATCTCATACCAGGAAGGGGGTTCAGGACGCACGCCAACCAAAAGGAACCTGATTTTAAACACAAGGCTGGATATGCTTAGTGCCAGCCACGGCACTGGACCATGTGAGTTTTTATGAACCTTTGAAAAACGTACTTCACTATCAGAAGCCCCTTGTTTATTATCTCATTTTCTGGGGAACCTGCGGAGTCCATCTGTGGAGTCTATCCTTAAACCACCTGTACCAGGAATTGAGAGAAAGAGGGAGGCCACAGATAGGATTGGTTATCCTAAAGTAACCGCACGCTTTATACTTACCAAGGTTTGGTAAGTGATCCATTACATAGTTGGTGACGGTCACAAAGGAAGAATTTTGCACTATGAAAATTTAAAGTTTAATCAAGCACAAGCGGTGTTGTCACGGACTCATATTTTGGTTTAACATTTGTATACAACTTCAGAAATTGATGTGATTATTTTTATTTTTACTTTATCTTATTGGAAAGCCTAGGTCACACGTAATATATATTTATTTTATTGTACCATAACGTTGGGCAGTGAAGATGGGCTACTGATGGAATGATTTTGATAGCAACAGTAGAAGCACCAGACTTTGCAATTAACACACATTACGCCATTTATCACGTGATAGTGACCTATGATAGTTATATGCACAAAGCACTTTGAATCAGTTGATTAAGGCACGGAACTAGCACTGAGCACTTGATATTTTTGATTTTAATTTATTTTCATCTTTTATTTGAACACGGCATTTAAACAGTAGGTTAGCAACTGCATTCTAGGGATTTAGAGTTTGTGGGTGAACCACAGCACAGCAGAATTAGCTGTGGCAATTCCAATGTTTGATAGATAAGAACAGCGCGGTTTTCACCTTACCTCCTCTTCATTTCGAATAGTCACTTATGGGTGATTATATTGCATAAAACTGCAGCTCATTATAGGAATACATATATTGTTGTAAAAAACTTACTAGCGCCGGTACCCCACGATTCTATTATGTCACACATCACCCACTCTTCTAACCACTTGAAGACAAAGCCCTTTCTGACACTTTTTGTTTACATGAAAACATTTTTCTTTTTGCAAGAAAATTACTTTGAACCCCCAAACACTATATATACTAGAAAAGAAAAAGACACTAGCTGGAGATGATGTTTGCTGCTCACCCCTGGGGTGTAAAAACAAAAAAGGAAGGAGTCCCCCCAAGAGGAATTGGTGGGGTTTTTAGGCAGCGTTAAAGAAATAAGTTCTCTGAGAGGTAATGTTATATTCTAAAAATGAATCTTTATTGGGTTAAAGATGTCGCATGTGACATATAGGTAAAAATAGGAGACATGGGTCCCAAATGAGTAAAACAGTACAGAAATTTTTCAAGAGGATTTACACTAACAGACAAAAGACTTTTACAACAATATAGTTTACATAACCAAATGTTGGGGGTAAAAGTGAAACACTATATATATTGTTAAAGAAAAGGCCCTACAGATTAAAATGGTGGGTGTTGCATTTTTTTTTCCACACAGTATTTGCGCAGTGATTTTTTCAAACGCATTTTTTGTGGAAAAAATACACTTTTTTATTTTAATGCACTAAAACACACTATATTGCTCAAATTTTTGATGAAATAAAAAATATGATCTTAGGCCGAGTACATGGATACCAAACACGACATGCTTTAAAATTGCGCACAAACACGCAGTGGCGACAAACTACATACATTTTTAAAAGCCTTTAAAAGCCTTTACATGATACCACATTAGATTCACGGAGGAGGTCTACTGCTAAAATTACTGCCCTCGATCTGACCTTCGCGGTGATACCTCACATGCATGGTGCAATTGCTGTTTACATATGACGCCAGACCAACGCTTGTGTACACCTTTGCGCAAGAGAAGGGGGGGCAGGGGTGCTTTTTTTTTTTTTATTTAGTTTTTTTTTTTTTATTTAGCTTTTTTATTTTATTTTTAAACTGTTACTTCCATTTTTTTTCTTTGTTATCATTTTTATTGTTATCTCAGGGAATGTAAATATCCCCTATGATAGCAATAGGCAGTGACAGGTACTCTTTTTTTGAAAAAATTGGGGTCTATTAGACCCTAGATCTTTCCTCTGCCCTCAAAGCATCTGACCACACCAAGATCGGTGTGATAAAATGCTTTCCCAATTTCCCAATGGCGCGGTTTATATCCGGGAGGGGGGACATTCCCTCCCACTGCTTGTAAAAGCAGTCTAGAGGCTAAATACCCGCTAGAATTGCTTTTACATGAAAGCCGATCACTGGCTGAAAAGAATGATACCAAGATGATACCTAAACCTGCAGGCATCATTCTGGTATAACCATTCAAAGTCCAGCAACATACTGGACATATATTGTAATCTTTTTTTTTCATGCAGCCTCTTGGCTGAACGAAAAAAAGAGATTGATTGGTGGGTATGCCCACCATTAGAATACCTCCCTTCATCCACCCACTTCTAATGATGGGCATACATGCACCATTTATATATGCCGATGCATGGGGGCATCCTCCCGCAAAAGTTATGCCGTGTGCCTTTTCCACGGGGCAAGCCTCCGTCGGAATTTCGACCGTATGTACGTGGCATTAGGAGCCAATCGCTCCTCCCCCCCTGCTGCCCCCATGCTTCGGCACATATGCTCTTTTTTTTAACTGTGGTGGTGAAATCACCTCCTACAGCGTTGGAGTCGCGGCTTTATGTATCGTGGGAGCAAACGCTGTTGCTGTCAAGATAAATAAATCCGCGCTGCAACTGAATGGCGCACCTGAAAACAAAAAAATGCTTAACACTAAAACACAGTAAACAAAATTACATACCTGAAAAGCAAGCATGATAAAACCTAATAAAACATTGCAGAATAGAATGGAGTAAAAAAAGAGCAACAATAGAGAGAGAATAGAGAGAGAGAGAACAATAAAACGACAACTATTTATTTATTTTTTTTGAGATTCACAGGTAAAAAAGCTCCTGACTGTTAGCGACTGAATCAAAACGCTACCACAAAAAAAAATGTTAGCGATCGCAGGGATCAGGCCTGACTCTGCGAACGCTGCAGTTGTGTGCTTAGTGTTTTGTAAGTGACAGTGATCGATCGATACTGCACTTGGGTGGGCTGGGCTGGGCGGAGGGGGAAAACGCAGGTGCTAGCAGGTATCTAGGCTGATCCCGCTAACAATGCGTTTTTTGGAACCCTAAACTGCTGGGACGCTAGTATAGATCTGATCAGATCAGATATTGATCTGTTCAGATACTGTGCCACTAAGGGAGGTGTATGCTTTGCGCGTGGGTGTTTGCGGTACTGGCACTAACCTGGGGCGACGCAGACCTTATTTGACCCTAAAACCTAATTGATATCACCCGCCGGGCGATCAGGGGGTTAAACCGTTATTGGGTAATAAATGGCGGGTGCCCTGACAGTATAAAAAAACAAGCTAACTAACCAGCGTCACCCGTAACAATAATACGGTGATCACTGGTGAAAGGGTTAACTAGGGGCAATCAGGGGGTTAAAACCTTTATTAGGTACTATATGGGGGTACCTGACGCTATATAAAAACCTGACGGGGAACCTAAATAACGAAATAACTAACTGGCTAACCAGCGTCACCAGTGACACTTATACGGTGATCACTGGTGAAAGAGTTAACTCTAGGGGCAATCAGGGGGTTAAAACCTTTATTTAGGTTGTAATATGGGGGTACCTGACCTATAAACCTATTTATGAACCTATATAAACCTGGCGGTTAACCTAAAAAAAAAACTGGCTACCTAGCGGCACCAGTGACACTAATGCAGCGATGAGAAAAACGATCGCTTAGTGACACTGGCAAAATGGGGTGAAAGGGTTAACTAGGGGCAATCAGGGGGTTAAACCTTTATTAGGTAATATATGGGGGTACCTGACGCTATATAAAAACCTGACGGGGAACCTAAATAACAAAATAACTAACTGGCTAACCAGCGTCACCAGTGACACTTATACGGTGATCACTGGTGAAAGGATTAACTCTAGGGGCAATCAGGGGGTTAAAACCTTTATTTAGGTTGTAATATGGGGGTATCTGACCTATAAACCTATTTATAAACCTATATAAACATGGCGGTTAACCTAAAAAAAAAACTGTCTACCTAGCGGCACCAGTGACACTAATGCAGCGATCAGAAAAACAATTGCTTAGTGACACTGGCAAAAGGGGGTGAAGGGGTTAACTAGGGGCAATCAGGGGGTTAAACCTTTATTGGGAGGGGTAGGGGGCTACCTTAGACCTAAAGGGGCCTAAAACTAACTGCCCTGACAGTTATTGCAGTCACACTGACACTAAATGCAGTGATCAGTAAATAAATGATCACTGCAATTAGTGACACTGTGACTGGGGGGGCAGGGGGTGATCTGGGGGGTGATCTGGGGGTGACAGGGGTTTTTTTGTGTGCCTATGTGTACTGGTGTCAGTGTACTGTTTGTGCACTAACCTGTGAGTGTTCACAGCTCGGCGTCCCGGTCAGATAGACCGGCGCACCGAGCGTGACATCATTTCCACCTGCCTGTCTATACAATAGACAGGAAGGGGAAGCATTTCATTCGCCAGGAGCGATCGCGAGGGGGTGGCCAGAAACCACTGGCCGTCCCCTCGTCCCGGATCGCTCCTGAAGCGATGCTGACCGTCCCCGCCGGCGGAGGGGGTTCCGATCGGACACCCCACCCGCCGGAATAATGTCAGGTACAGGTACGTGATTTTGCCTGTACGTGCCATTCTGCTGACGTATATCTACATGGGGCGGTCGGCAAGTGGTTAATATGCATACCAGACCCAAAGGGCCTGGTAATGGAGGAGGGATCCCATGCTCTTTTTTTCAATTATCTGTATCTATATTGCCGAGACCCGATAATTCATTACAGCCGCGATCAGTTTTAAATGACAATTTTTCCTTTAGAAATGTCATTTTGCTGTGGTATTGTTCTAAACATGGGAAAAATTTGCCACTTTACAGGCATACTATAGACACCCCCAGGCACAATATTTAAACGTATATTTCATTTTTATTGTTTCACTTAAAGCATTAAAAAAAAAATCACTGCTCCCATAAAAACTGCAGTTTTAAAAAACTTCTTTGCATTGATACATGTCCCCTGGGACAGGACCCAGATCCCCAAATACTTTTTATGACAATAACTTGCATATAAGCCTTTAAAATTATCACTTTTGATTTTTCATGTTAGTGTCCCATAGACTTTAACGGTGTTCTGGCAGCTTTCGAATTTGCCGCGAACACCACATATTGTTCACTGTTCGGCGAACAGGCGAACACCCGATGTTCGAGACGAACTTACATTCGACTCGAACATCAGGCTCATCCCTAATGCTGAGGTGACACTCTGGAATATTTTTACAGTCTGGGGGTCTAGCAGACACCCCTCCCCCCCTTTCTCAGAGTTCTCTGCAGCCTGAAGATGAAGGTTGGAGTTCAGAGGGTGTTAATTATAACACTAGGCATTACAAATTACTGTATCCCATTGATAAAACAACATCCCCTACTTAATAGGTAGGAGAGTTTCCGATGAGCTCTCTCTCACACAACTCAACGTCACCATAAATGGCTCCAATGCATCAACATAATAAATAGCATAATTATAAAAAGGACCTTAACTGTCTTCCATCTCATCATTCTAATATTATTACAATATTATTATTTTTTTCCCATCTGTACAGTCCTGCTGTACTCGGATGAACTTACAGACTATATATAGCAGAGATTGAAAACTGTTAAGATCTATAGAAAAAATTATTTAGACAATTCTACCATACATGTAACCTTCCTTTTTTTTCTCCCCTGTAAGATGTAAAAGCAGTTATGCAATTCAGCAACATTTAAGAAACCACTAGCTTAAAAGGTTGCAGAAATAAAACAATTTAGCTCCCCTCCTAGGTACATCGGCAATTCAACAAACATGTTTTTTTTCTAGAATAAGTTATTAAGAACATTACATTTTCTAACTTCAAAAAAAGGTTCAATATCGATTTGGTACCAACTATTTTCTTTAGCCTAAATTAAACATGATATATAGTATATGCATGTATGTATATCTATAGCAATGAAAACATATATTACTTTACCATGGTTAAGAAACTGTGAATACGTCATTACAACACATGTTTACCCATATCAGCAGGTTTCTGCTCCCCCAACCCCCATTGACCATTTGCTATTTTGGAGGGGGATGGGGGAGCAGTTTTTACTCCTGCCACATTACAAAGAAACAAGTAAAACATTTTTTTTTTAATTTTACACTATTTTCTTCCCTCTCTTACCCTCTACTTACTTAAAGACTTCTCACGTGTTACTTAAAATACAATCAATCACCTTGTTGATGTCTGGCCTGTAAGGAGGCTGCGCATGAGGTTCAATGCTTCATACTCATCAATGCAAAATATCATGATCACATTGCACAAAAGGCATCCTATAATTTTAGATTTACATTTTCCCATACATAGCCCAAAGATTCATATTTTCTTTGACAATATGTCCATAGACTTCATACAAATAAATTAGTGTATCGCTAAAATAGATCTGTGCACACAGTGATAATATAAACCATAAAGTGAAAATCACAGAAAAAATTAATAAGAAGGTCAATTGTATGGCACTCAACTACCCCTTTATATGAACACCCACAATCCTAGATGTGCATACATAAGCAAATTAATATTGAAAAATTATGATTGAAACAATATAACAGTGTCCAGTGAGTGATCAAATCACAGAGTCCAATAAGTAATGAATATCTGAAGATGTCTGTAAAAAATCCATAAAAAATATTGTTGGATCTAAAAGACTTCACAGATGCCATTCAAATGAAGAGATGAAACTCTTACCAGACTTGTTGGACACATCTACCATACGGCAATGTATCATGCGAGCTTGCAGCGCTTAACCTTTTGCGTTTAGAGAAACCGAACCAGACCTGATCCTAGAAATGAAGCTGAAGGAGGACCTTACGATAAAACCTTACGATAAGATGAACTTGCAGTGGAACACCATCTATCCAAGTTTAAATCTCGCGGTGGAATGGCTCAGGAGGAATCCAATAGGTAAGGAAAAAGAATGTAAAAAGAAAACGGAAGACACTCAGTGCAGGTCAAAAAGTGTATAAAATGTATTCACATCTTGTATGAAAAACAGATGCGACAATAAAATGTGATCACTGGAATCATAAAAACAGCAATGTGGAAAGCACAAGATAAGCAGGTCTGACGCGTTTCGACTCAATGGGTCTTCAACTGGGGCATATCTTTGACCTCCCCACATTGCCAAGGTATTTATAAACTAAAAAATGAGGGATGCTAATGACCACACCTCGTTTGGGGTGTGGCCGGAAATACAACTTGCATTCCAAGCCTCCATGTGGATTGGAGGATGGAGGTCAACTTGCATTCCAAGCCTCCATACAAATTGAAAGATGGAGTTCAGCATAGCAATCCTCATTAATCCTGTATTACACACATGAATATGACAATTCTGTGTGCCCAAATATACACATTGCATTGAACTATACATATACAATAGGGATGAGCCGAACACTCACCGGTTCGGTTTGCACCAGAACCTGCGAACGGACCGAAAGTTTGCGTGAACATTAGAACCCTATTAAATACAATGGACACAAATGTTCGAAATCTAAAGTGATAATTATAACGGCTAATATGCATGTTATTGTCCTAAAAAGGGTTTGGGGACCCGGGTCTTGCCCCAAGGGACATGTATCAATGCAAAAAGAAGTTTTAAAAACTGACATTTTTTCTGGAACAGTCATTTTAATGATGCATAAAGTGAAAAAAAAAAGTGAAATATTCCTTTAAATATCATACCTGGGGGGTGTCTAAAGTATGCCTGTGATGTGGCAGGTGTTTCCCGTGTTTAAAACTGTCCCTGCACTGACAATGTTGCAGATGCCTGTGTTGCACAACTGAACTACACAACAACACCAGCAATGAGGGGGTAGCTTCAGGTGTATACTGTGCAGGAGGCACACTGCACCCACTGAATATTATGCAGATGCCTGTGTTGCACAACTGAACTACACAACAACACCAGTAATGAGGGGGTAGATTCAGGTGTATACTGTGCAGGAGGCACACTACACCCACTGTAACAGCGCTAGGTTAAGAAGCAAAGCAAAGCTGACACTGTCCCTGCCTATCCTGCTCTCTCCCTGAACGCCAACACACTACACCCACTGTAACAGCGCTAGCTTAACAAGAAAAGCACAGCTGACACTGTCCCTGCCTATCCTGCTCTCTCCCTGCACGCCAACACACTACACAAGGCCCCCACTCTGGCAGCCTTATATAGTGTGGGGCTTGTACTAAACCCCCCTGAGTTATAGTTGGCCACAGGCATCCTGCAAAAACACAAAAGATCCTAAAATCATTATATTTTCAATACAGAAATTTTACAAGAGATTAAGAAGACAACCCAGCCCATACACTACCTATATGAAATGGGATGGATAATAAAACCAAATGATATAAAACAAACAAATAATTTGAGAATAATATACCATAAGTATATATATGCACGATAGCATACACATACCATATTGATACACTTATGGACATATAAACATAAATCCACATGAGGAAAAGTGCCACTCATGCCCTGTTAATGAAACTGTTGATGTCCCATTCAACGTTCATACCATGGGGTGAGTAACACTTCAACTCATAAATCCAGTAAGTCTCGAGTCTTGAGACCCCACGCAAGCAAGAGTCACCACGCCAATGAGGAACAAATTTATCTATGACCTGGAACTGAGTACCGGTCGGATCTTTGTTATGATGTTCCAGGTAATGATGCTGGACACTATGTTTGGTACACCCCTTTGTAATTTTAGCTAAGTGTGCATTGACTCTAATTGCAAAAGTTCTGATAGTGCACCCTACATACTGTCATTTTCACGGGCTCGTTATCAGGTAGACAATGAACCTAGTAGCGCAAGTCATAAAATGTTTCATTCTATGGCTGCGCTGTGTAACCGTGGAGGTAAAGGTGTCAGTCATATGTCAACCAAGCATGTTATGTAGGCAGACGTTACACCTCCTACATGGAAAGTAGCCCTTGCATTGGTAAAAAAAGGACACGGTTTTGGGAGGGTCAACAGTATTTGGAGCAATGTTGCCCCGAACTAAGCGGGCACCCGAAAGATTATGCCTGCCCGTTCAGGGAGAGATGGTCCCAGAATACGCTGTGCAAAACCTTCCAATGTCTTGCTACAATTTTCTTAATTTCTTTATGCTGTGTAGAAAAGGAGGTGAAGAATGACCACGTAAACTTATTCTCCTTCAATAATTACACAACCTGCCTGCCAGCCTGTGTTACACAACAGAACAACACCAGCAATAAGGGATAGCTTCAGGTGTATACTGTGCAGGAGGCACCTACACCCACTGTAACTGCTGCAGATGCCTGTGTTACACTAACAACAACACCAGCAATAAGGGGTAGCTTCAGGTGTATACTGTGCAGGAGGCACCTACACCCACTGTAACTGCTGCAGATGCCTGTGTTACACTAACAACAACACCAGCAATAAGGGGTAGCTTCAGGTGTATACCGTATACACCCACTGTAACTGCGCTAGGTTAACAAGCAAAGATGACACTGTCCCTGCCTATCCTGCTCTCTCCCTGCACGCCAACACACTACACAAGGCCACCGTGCTGGCGGCCTTATATAGTGTGGGGCATGTACTAAACCCCCCTGAGCTATAATTGGCCACAGGCATCCTTGTGGCCAATTATGGCTCTCCTTGCTGCCGGCGCTGTGATTGGCCAAGCATGCGGGGTCACAGTGCATGCTTGGCCAATCATCAGCCAGCAATGCACTGCGATAGCGTAGTGCATTGCGGGCCATTCGCACCACACGAATATGGCACGCACAGCCCACAAAGTTCTGGATTCGCCGAACAGACGAACGGCCAATGTTCGAGACAAACATGCATTCGACTCGAACACCGAGCTCATCCCTAGTCACCATGTATGCCAACCGCAGTCTCCACCACCCTGGACGTAATCCTTATAAATACAGCTAGTTCAATTTGTAGCTACTGGCTCTTGTTTGGGCCATCACAGAGACATTTGCTGAGTATCTTACAGGGGCTCAAATCTACATTTATACTGATGATCCCCTGGTGTATGTGGAGTCAGCCAAGCTGGGGGCACTGAAGCAGAGATAGGTGGCACGAATGGCCTGATTTCATTGTAAAATCCACTACAAGCCAGTTTGTCTACTTAGAAATGTATTTAAAAAAATGTTTTGTCTTTTTCCATGTTTTACAAGAAATTATATGTATGTGCAAAATAAAGAATTGTTTATTTTTATAATTCACTAGTTTTGGCATTCATTAGACTCCACAAGGTACATGCAAAGTCCCACCGTTCTGTTCTGTTATAGGGTCATAATTATCCCACACCCGTCCCTGATATCTCCTTATTTTACTTAGTAATGTAGATACCCTCCCCCAGTTTTCCATAACACAGCCTCACGGGGATGTGGATAGCAACCAAGAAGATCTGGATGTGGCCTGTGTTCTGGGCCACACTGCAACAAAGGTACAAAGATCTTTTGTAGATGTGATGATTTCCTTCTAGATGAAGAAAGCTCTTGACACATGAGCATCTCTGAATTTCAGCTGTGATCTGGAATCTCCTCAGGCAGTGGGATCAACTAGAGATCCGGGAAGATGTCCTATACAAACGGGCTTGCATACCTTCTGAACATGGAGACATTTTCCACATAATGTTCCCCAGTTGGCTATGCACACATGCATAGGACATGAGTAGAATGTTTGGAGGCCCAAGTCAGGAAATATTTTTACTGCCCAGGGCTAATCACCTGGGTACAACAGGTCTGTTGTAAATGCTGTAGCTGTACCATACATAAAGCCCCCCCAAAGCAAATTACACCCATGGCAAACCACATCAAAACCTTTTGAGCTTCTCATTATGGATTTCTTGACAGTTGCAGGCTCTTCTTCTGGCTTTTGCTTCGCCCTGGTATTCATCGACAACTTCTCAAAATTTGCCAGAGTTGTGCCCACTAAAGACCAAACAGCAGTCACCACCCTATGGATGCCCAAAACATATCCTGTCGGACCAAGGCCCTAACTTCACATCTCAAGTGTTTTCTAAACTGTGTCAGCTCAGTTTGATTCATAAATCTCACACTACCCCATATCATCCTCATAGTAATGGGGTCTGTGAGTGATTCAACCATATGCAGCTGTGCATGCTCAGAGCTTTGGAACAAAGGCATCAGGACCAACAAATTTGTCTGGGCCTACGATCAGGCAAAAGCTACAGGGCCTTGAAAAAGTATTCATACCCCTTGACATTTTCCACATTTTGCCATGTTACAACCAAAAGCGTAAATGTATTTGTATTGGGATTTCATGTGATAGACCAACACAAATTGGCACATAATTGTGAAGTGGAAAGAAAATGATAAATAGTTTTCCAAATTCTTTACAAATAAATATCTAAAAAGTGTGGTGTGCATTTGTATTCAGACTCCTTTACTCTGATACCCCTAGCTAAAATCTAGTGGAACCAATTGCCTTCAGAAGTCACCTAAGTAGTAAATAGAGTCCCCCTGTGTGTAATTTAATCTCAGTATAAATACAGCTGTTCTGTGAAGCCCTCAGAGGTTTGTTAGAGAACCTTAGTGAACAAATATCACCATGAAAGCCAAGGAACACACCAGACAGGTCAGAGATAAAGTTGTGGAGAAGTTTAAAGCAGGTTAGGTTATAAAAGAAGGTTATAAAAATATAAGAATATATATAAGAATATCCCAAGCTTTGAAGATCTCGCAGAACACGTATGGCACAACTGCAAACCTACCAAGATATGGCCGTCCGCCTAAACTGACAGGCTGGACAAGGAGAGCATTAATAATAAATAATTAATATTAAAAGCATTAATAAGTAACTCTGGAGGAACTCTGTTTAGCATTGTTGCTATTAGTAATGTTCAGTTCTTGTTGCAGGCCAGGCATGGTAAGGGTACAAACACTCTTCAACATTGGACCATATTAGAGACAAGTATACCACTGTCCTTGAAAGGTGCAACTTGCCATTCCTTGTTTGTCCTCATGATTACTGCCTCTAGAATACTGAACTAACCTTTTGCTCCCTGCTAGGTAAAATCCCCTCTCTGTAGCTGCATCGGTTTTTGCTCAGGCCATTTAAAGAGGGGACTTTTGCTGCCCCAATTTCCAGCTCAAA
Organism: Lithobates sylvaticus; assembly: GCA_028564925.1. Lineage (NCBI taxonomy): Eukaryota > Metazoa > Chordata > Amphibia > Anura > Ranidae > Lithobates > Lithobates sylvaticus. The sequence goes on along the minus strand of CM053035.1, from coordinate 138,038,365 downwards.
TTTTAAAGTGAATCATGCCAAACATTTTATATGTCCTCTTAATAAAGTGACTTTTTCCAACAACTTCATAGCTTAAAAAGACCCTTACCCACAACCTTATCTCTTAAAGTGACCTGTGCCTACAACCTTGCTACTGTTTATTAGACATGTGCAGAATGTAAAAAATTGTTTTGCTTTGGATAAATTCGTTATGTTACTAATTTCATTTAGTTATGTCTTGTCTTATTTTGTTTATAAATGTTTTATTGAATTCCACATTTTCAGAATGATTTGACTCGGATGACTCATCAGCTGTCAGCAGGTTTCCCCAATGAAAAAACTGTGTGGTGTCCCCCCATATCCACACCAGGCCTTTTCGGGTTTGGTATGGATTTTAAGGGGAACCCCATGCCAAAATGTAAAAAATAAAAAAATGCCCCCCTTCCTGAACCATACCAGGCCACATGTCCCCAACATGGGGGGGGGGGGGTACTTTGGAGTACAAAACGATTTGCACATGTGTACTGTTTATACCCTCAGTCCTGCAGGACAGGTGGTCACACTTTAAATGGTATATAGCACCCTCCTAGGTAGGTGCTAGAAGAGAGTATAGTTTTTGGGTCTTTCTGCTTACCAGAAATACTGTCAGATAAATTTAAATACTCTCTGCCTACCAGGGAGCAGGGATCCATTGATAGGGTCTGCTCATGGTGCTCAGATGCTGCTCATGTTGTCTGAATGTTTCACACTGGTCCAATAAGGGGGCATGTTGGACAGTGGGAGGAAACCTGCTAAATGAGAGCATAGGCATGGTTACAGCCCTGGTGATTGGCTGAGGAAAGTGCTTCAGTGCATGCTGGGTGACTGTATATATGCCAAGGGCACATGTGCTCAGGGTCTTCGGCCGGTGAGCAGGGTCCCGGAGGGAGGGAGGGAGGGAGCGGTTGCCCCTCCTCTGCATAGGCTGCATGTGGCCTCAGGAGGTTGACCTGAGGGCCTGAATCCGAGTAAAGCTGCAACCCAGGTGTCCTGCAGAGCTGCCTGAAAGGGAGACACACCAGGAAGGATCTGTTTCAGCCTACAGTGAGTACAAATCTGTGTCATGGGGCCTGTTCTGTGAGGGCAATCCCTTCAGCTAGTAGAGCCAGTGGACGGGTGTCAGCCAAAGGGTGAGTGTCCTGAAGGAAGATAAACTATTTCACCAAGTCTGCTGCCAGAGCAAGCAAAATACTTATTCTTCCCATACAAGTGTCGTATGATATAGCAGAGAGTCTGCCACCACAATTAACCTGGTGAGGCAGAGGGAGAGTTGTCCTCATCTGTAATTAGTTCCAGTTGGAGTATGCCACTATTCCCTTCTCCCATCCAAGTTCCAACCATAAATACCAAAAAAAAACAAAAACCTCTGGATTGATTATTGGATAACGAGTGGATGAGAGTACGGGTGGTTGTGTGAAAACCCCTAGTAACTGGATGCAAGATAAGAAGGGGAAAACCCAGGGAAGTCTACACACAGCAATCCCTACGGGGGCAGTGCTACAGGAATTTTACCATACTGTATTGTACTTGTGTTGATTTGTTTTAGCCTCTTTGAACTGTTGAATTGCCGTACCATTTGTTCTTATTTTGCTACCAATATAACATGGCTACTGCTTTTATCACAGTTAGTGTGTCATTTTTTTTTTTTGTGTAACTGCCGGGAGACCCGATGGTCAAGGTATTTTGGTAGTGTCAGTAGGAAGAAGGAACAGTGTAGGGTCAAGAGAAGAGTGGAGGACACACATTTAATAGTGCCTCCTTCTGAGGTAGCACTACACATGATAACCCCTAAACACTTGAGACCTCTAAAAAACTTGAAGCTGTTGAGAACTCTGATGCTGATCTAGAGGATGGCGGTGAGGTCCTTCAACCTATTAGATGCAAACGAGGACAGTTACCTACCAAGTATTTTGATTATGCAGTGTGAATTCTTGCTGTTTGTTGTTAACTCATGTTCCACCAAATTTTCCCACTTAATCATTTCCTTAACCTAGGTACCATGTCCCTGGCCCTGCCCACAGATGCCTTCATCTCAGAAGATTAATGACATACTTTGAGTTCAGAATGCCATGAGGAAGAAAAGTGATGCTGATGCCAATTAGGAATGAAATGAGCCGAACTGCCCTTGGGTTGGTTTGAGCAGATTTCAGCAAACTTAAAAGATATTTAGATGCCGAACCCAGACCTCAATGGAATCAGTGGAACACTCATTTTCTGGCATAATAGACAAAAGTTGTCAAAAAATAGCACGAGAAGTGGGCAATGCATTGGGAAACATGTTCCAGTGCAAAATAAATAAAAATATAAATTTTTGGCTGGGAGCAGTGATTTTTTAACACACTAACATTGACAAAGGAAAATTAGCAAGTGACAACATTTTCCTTTTGGCTTCTATTTAAAAAACAAAAAAAAAAGGACACCTGCTATGTAATTTGGGGAAACTTTTGGAGGGGTCTATGTGCTTTTGTTTTCTTTTTTAAATGCAGCAATGAAATATAATTTACTGGCAATTTATACTGTATCATTTTTTTCTTTGTAAATGTCACTTTTCTGTAGCACGTTCTACACCAAGAATGAAAAGGAAAATTGCATACGCTCCCCCACCCCCCTCCCCGAAAATGCACACCAGTCCCTTTGGAGTAAAAAAAAGGGTGGGGTCCACCTAAAAATACATGTCTGAACCATACCGGGCCACATGCACTCAACATGGGAAGGGTGTTGACAAGGGCCCCTTCCCCACAACCCTCAGCCAGTGGCTGCAAGGGTCTGCTGTCAGGGGGGCTTATTTAAATATTAATAAAAATAATAAATAATAATAAAATACCACCCCCCCCCCCCCCCACACATGAATGATAAGGGGTGTAAAGTAGCCATAGTCATTCACCAAAAATATAGAAATAAAGTATTTTATTAAAAGCGAAAATCCCCCAAAATTTCCCTCATTGTAAATCCATTGTCAATCACAATGTCAACTGAAATTAAAAACCCAATGGACCCCCAGCACACATGCCCGATCACAACTGCACTGCTCCCCGAATGTCATTGGCCATCAAATTTGGACAGTGAACATACATGGGCAGTGGCGTCCCTGCCATACCTGCCCCTTTGCAAATGTGGCCATGAATTCCCAGCCATGTAAGCCAATGTGCCAGTGATGGCAGCGATTGCTAGGAACACAGTGGATGCCAGAACCTGCTGCTTCCATAGGAACCCTTGACAGTGGGCAGCTGCCAGATATAGAAGCAGGATAAAATATAGTTTCTGTATATGTTGCTTGGCTAAAACTAAGGCAGTTGAATGGGTTAAAGTTTTGGCATCTGTCTGAATGCCCGAATGACCAAAGTTCAGACCAAACTGTTTGATCATCCACATAGGCGTGCGCAGGGGGTATGCCAGGTGTGCCCGGGCACACCCTAATCACTCTGTGTGGTGCCGATTCCCCCTACTGCCTGGCCTTCCCCCTGTGTTGCACCCCCCACAGCAGTGCTGCTGGCTTTCCTCCTCTCCTCAACCCCCCCCCCAGCTTCTGCGGGGGATGTTTCAGGATGGAGAGTGGAGGAAGGGACTAATCTATATATAATTTACTGGCCCTTTCCTTATCTAAATGAGCACAGTCACTGTGTTCATTCATAACTGAAGCATAGTATACTGTGTTTACTATGCTTTAGTTTGTGAATGAACAGGAAGCTGCTCAGCACAGAGCACGTCTCATTCATTCCCTGTCCAGTGCAGCTGAGGCCGCAGAGAAAGGCATGTGTGTTTGAGCTTTAGGGTGCACACCCTAATGCAATAGGCTGCGCACACCTATGATCATCCCTAATGTCATTGATGCAGAATATGTTTTTGATGTCATCCTGTCAGCAGTGCTCTCCGCATATCCAGTAACTGCCAACTGCTGGGCAGGAGGCATTGAAAACTGGTGCATCATGTAATGGGCCTAAGTACATACCTGCATGGGGAAAACTGGTGACTGGGAGCAAGAGGCTGATTTCGGAAAGCTTGGCGTTAAGATTTTTAAAGGGCCTTCTATTATAGGAATTGAGAGCTGAAAGATGGGCAGTGTACTATGATTAGCAGGGGTCACATAATGATGTTTGGATTAACCTAAAATAGCTATGAGTAAACATGGAGTTTGTGGCAACAGTATATTTAATTACTTAGATTGAATAGAAATTTTCACTCACCAGGCTGGACTCAAATCAGTTTCTACCTGTTTCATTATTGTCTTCAAAATTAATTAATGTTGTAGGTGGTGTTCTTACAGACACATTTGTATTTGGGGATATTTTTGACCAAAGAGAAGTCAATAAGCTTCAGTTTGCACCCCCTCCTCATTCTTTTCTGTCTCTCAATAAGTTTACATGTAGGAGCAGCTGGCTCTTCTATCACACTTATAGCTCTTCTGTTCAGCTCGAAGCCTCTTACAGCTTTTCATGAACAAATTCAGATCCTGTCTCCTCCACTATCTGATACTATTAAGGCCAGAGAAAGTATCCCCCCCCCCATTAAGAGTTTTAGGGACGTTTATGAAACAGCTTAGGAATTTTGGCAACCAGCTCCAGGGGTCAAGTGACATTTATCAGCGTCTCCCAGGAGAGGAGAGACTGTCTTTAAAGAGACTAGGAGAACATTGACGAGAGAGTTTGTGCCTGGACCCAAGAGGAGAAGAGGAGATTGACACAAGCATGCCTGAACCAGCAAAACCGGGTAGGACAGTCTTTTATGTGTCCATTGCTGCCTGGCTCTTAAAGACAGGAATAATTACTCAAGCTTACTCTTAATTAATTGTTGAGGTGGAACCTGGTATACAACAGCCAACATTACAAAAGAAGAGCCTGCTGGAAAAATGAATTTAACTTTAGAGCAATGATAATACAGTTACCCATAACAACTGACTCAGTTTCAATTAGTGTATATAGACTAGAAGAGTGGATAAGGATTGTTGGTCAGTTGCAATGGGGTCAATAACTAATGCATATTGCTCTTTACCTTACTAAATTAGTGAAAGAGATTTATTTTTTATTTTTATTATTGTCACTACTCAGATAATTGTTACTCATACATATAGATTATTAATAACAGGAAATTCTCTATCTATCTATCTATCACACATTTGAACAACACTTCATAAGAATGTAGGAGGGTGTTTTTTTCCATGACTATGCATGCATTGTTTTATTATTTTTGTAAACTTTACAAGGAAAAAAAAAAAAAACTTTATACTCAGAAAATATAGAGGTTTGGCTATTTATATTTCTGGTGCCTGAAATTACGACCCAGCATTTCAGTTACTACAAAATATAAATTCTGGTACTAATAAATCTGCAGCCGAATAGTTTGCCAGAGCTAGGTTGTCACAAATGTCTACCTAAGTCTACCTAGCATAAAAATTGAAATATAATTTCCTTATAATCTATATGTAGTGGTATTGTTTCACAAATCTGATGAACCCAGAAGTGATGGCTGAAACAGGATTCTGCTCCATCTTCTACTCTAATGGGACACTGGCAGAATAGGACGAGGTTTAGGGTTGCTTTAGGTAAACATATTTTATGAATACATCAATTTTCATGTGTACATATAACTAATTATCAAATATAATGTAAATAGCTACTTTGTAGCCTTTTAACCAATTACCCATATGTTTATTGTATTAATATTATGTTGTTAATGCAGCTATTACAAATTAATCAAGTGTCTTTGTGTACCAACAGTTCTTGCCAAATTTAAGACTATGCAGTATACATAGAAAAAAGACAAAAAAAACTTTACAGTTCCTTCTCTAATATACTATGTTTTAGAATGCGAAAAAAAAGGAGAGAAAATGGATTTGGGACTTTACATGGCATGTTTGTGTGGATGATGATGTATGAAATAACTAACTATAAATGAATTGAGTGTCACAAACCCCAAAGGGTAGTCCATAATAAATTGATGAATTTGATAAATTAATAAATATGATATATAATGCATACTATAAATGATATACAATGCATGATGTAAACAAGAAGAACCATAATAAATATAATAATCATAATAACATATTTAATATCAATAATAAATGGACATGATTGGTACAGACAATAGCAAGCATTTTTAGTTTTATGTTTTAGAATGTTTTATGTAAATGGCACATGCTGTAGTGTAAAGATTTAAAGCCTATTTTTTTTTAGCTATGACATCACTGCTTACGATGACGTAATCACACGTGGCACTGATGATTTAAGTGTTCTTATGCTTTAGATGCATCTGCTTTTCTGTGACTTCCATCAACAGAAGAACAGATTAGGTCACTGGAAACTCCACAAAAAAGTATCAATTAGAAGCCCATAGCCCCCCCCCCCCCCCCCGTTGTGAAATGTACACGCAGCAGTCACATCACAGCAAGAGACAGGTTTGGGGAGCTGTCGCATACCACAAGAGCCCACAGTATTTAATTTACGGTTGTATTTGAATATCCTGATACATTATGATGACATACAGCAGTGGTTCTCAACCTCATTCCTCAGGTACCCCCCAACAGGTCATGTTTGCAGGTTTTCTTGCACAGGTTCTTTAAATTAGAGTCAATGGCTTGGTATTTTGGACAGCTATTTTATCTAAGAGAAATTCCCAAAACATGGCCTGTTGGAGGTATTTGAGGACTCAGTTTGAGAACCACTTTATATAAATAGTACATTACAATATAGATCTCAATGAATAGCAGTTGGAAATACCAGTGAAGTTTACATGGTGTCATAGGAATTTGAGTCCCATTCTTTGCACTGAACTCATGTGAAAATTGTATAAAAAGGCTCTTGATCAGTGGTTAATAGTATGGCATACAGAGATAAAACAAAAAACATTGTTGTGTCAGTGGGTGATAAATTCTGGAAGTAACTGATGTTACACAGCTTATCCCCAGATCCTGGCAGCATTTTGATAAAGTTGTGCTTTGCCAATATTTTAATGACTTCTGACTGTCACTTTGCCATTGCAAATCTTTTGCTGAGATGTTTATTAGTATTCATGTTTTAAAAAATATTTCAGAGATACAGGCCATTAATTACAACATGAAATATTTAATTAATTTATATATTGGTAGAATGTTCTTCAGTACTTTATACAGAACTATCCAACTTGGTTTTAGACCTGTGAAGTTTGCAGTCCAATTTCTCTACCACACACTTTCATATAAGCACACTCAAAGGCCATTTCATTTAAAAGGTCAGTCCACATGAAAGTGATATTTTGGATACTTGTAAAGCCTTATGGGCTGAATTAGCCCCTGGCGTCTTATGTCTTGGATATCCAAAAGCAAGATCTCTGTTCTATAGTCCCCAAATCCTGTGGTGTTGTTAATGGTGGATTTTTGGGTGTCCCCACCTACCCGAACATGTTCCAGCTTCTTCTGTTACATACTCAATAATATAAAATAAACACATTCAGCTTGAAAGAGGGTCCTTTTTTACAGATATATTCATGTTACAATGTCTGAGAGATATAAGAAATTGTCAGGTGGTTTACTGCTTCTTTATCTGCCAATAGGTTACTTATCTGTTTAGGCCAATAAACCTACCTAGTTTTGGTGTTTAAGAAACAATAGAACTCATGGGTCATTTTTGCCCAAGCCTAAGGTCTAATTTATTGATCAAGTGCTGGTGTATGAGACAGCTGTGTTAAAATGGGCAGAAAAACACTCTCTTTTTTTTCTGGCCATCTTGGCATCCTTGTTTATATATCCAGAAGAACTGTATGCAGAAGAGGGACTGTGGCTTTTGAAAGAGTCATAAAACTTTCTGTAGCTCAGGCAAAATGCTACCATCTTCTTTTCTTTTGGCATGTGGCCTGTGCAGTTAAAAAAGCATTATTGCATACAACAGGCCTGCACAAAAGCTATTTGACACTTTTTATTAAGGGTAATATGACACTTTTCAAGACAACAATGCTAGTCAATTCATAACCATAAATGCAGGTACAATAATGCCGCGCACACAGGGTCGGACTTTCCGGCAGAAAAAGTCAGATGGAACCTTTTCATCGGATATTCTGATAGTGTGTGGGCCTCATCAGACTTTTTTTTTGAAAATTCTGACGGACCTAGAAATAGAACATGTTTTAAATATTTCCGACGGAATCAATCCCTATCAGGAAAACTGCTCGTCTATATGCTGTTCTGACGGACCAAAAACTACGCATGCTCTGAAGCAAGTATGAGACGGCAGCTATTGGACTTCCTTTTTCTAGTCCCGTCGTACGTGTTGTATGTCACTGCGTTCTAGATGGTCGGACTTTGGTGTGATCGTGTGTAGGCAAGACAGTTTCAGCGGAACTCGAAAACGGTCGTGTGTACGTGGCATTAGAAGAAAAGGGGACAGTCTCTGTTGTACCTGGTTATCAGGACTGGTATTACAATTTTTAAGTTTTGCTGTATATTGATTAATTTTTTTAAAGGTTTTTAGTATTTGGCGTTATTACAACTTCTAAATATGTCACAGGTCATCTAATATTGTAAAAACTGAAAAGATTAGCCCCTGCTGGTGGAAGATCATATTTCTCCCTTACTATGATGTGCCAGTATTTCTGATTTGATTTGTTGATAGAAATGTTTTCTGATGACTTCAGGTTGCTTAGAGCAGTGGTTCTCAACCTCAGTCCTCAAGTACCGCAACAAACCATGTTTTCAGGTTTTCCTTTATCTTGCACAGGTGCTTTAAATCAGAGTCAATGGCTTGGTATTTTGGACAGCTATTTTATCTAAGAGAAATTCCCCAAAAATAGCCTTTTGGGGGTACTTGAGGTCTGAGGTTGAGAACCATTGGCTTAGAGTATTACTTTAACATTATTTTAGTTATACGTTCTTTATAAAATGAGTTAAAGTGTTTCCACCAAAAAAATTAAAATAGCTTAAAATTCATTAAGGAAATAAATTAAAAAAAATTATTGGAAAAAATAATTTTTTTACTCACCTCTAAATGCCTGTTGCTAGGGGGTCCCTTGTAGTCTGCCTCCTTCAGTGCCCGGGCACTGACATCACTTCCCCTCTGCGAAGTCAGTCATCTGGGACACGTGACAGGTCCCAGATGACTGCGTGGCGTATCACGGCGCGCGGCACCGCTCGCACATGCGCAGTGGGTGCCCGGCTGTGAAGCCACAACCGGGTGCCCACAGTAAGAATGCCGATGCCGCGAGTGGAGCGGGGAACGAGGGGGGGCTTCGTTCCCCATCATCGCTGGCCCCGGGGACAGGTAAGTGTTTATTAAAAGTCAGCAGCTGCAGTATTTGTAGCAGCTGCTGACTTTTAATTTTTTTTTTTTTAGGGGGCACCCTAGTTTAAGGCTAGATAATGATCCTTTTTTCACATGCTACTATTCAATTGATGTTTTCATATGGGAGCTCTGTGGATGATCACCACAGTTTCTGTTATGGGATATGCGTGACATTATCTTGAGATGTTGGCATTCCACGCTCCACAAGAACCAGCTTTACAGTGCACAGGGTATGCTGAGAGTTTTAAGAGCAGCTTGGCAAGAGGCTTAGAAAGAAATCAAATACATTGGTGGCAGTCATAAATCAGAAAGATAGTGTTTCAGTTTGTTTTGATGTGCCTTTTTGGAAATGGTTTTGGAGTAGCTGTGACATTTTAAGAAATGCATGACATTAGCAAAACACAGAGTACTAAAGTCATTCAAATAATGGATTGTTAAAAAATTTGAAAATTATTGTTTTTCTATTTCAGTTAATGCTGTTGGATTTATTATAATCATTGTAAGACATCTGCTTTTTAAATACATTTCCCTGTACATTATTACAACTTAGAAGAGCTTTCCACTTTGTAAACTGTCCATTAGCAAAATATAAAAGCTGCTCTTGCTGACCTCTTTTTAAAAATACTAGTTCCCTGGCTGTTAAAGTTGACCATGCAACAGTAGAATTTTGTTTGCAAATTCTTGTTTTCAGTCAAATTTCCAATAGTTATTGGACAATAATTTTTTACCCTATTGGTGAACAAAATCGAAGAAGCAGGATGGAATTTTTTTTCTTTAATGAATGAAATCCCAACAGCGTATGTGTTTTTTTTGTCTGAAAAATTCCATTAATTCCAAAAGTTAAAAGCAAACTCAATTTTGAATTAATTTCGAACAAAATTTGTTAAGTCTCTGATGGCATTATTAAATGCACTGATTACATTTTTCATATGAATGCTCGTATGAAAATCTATCAGTGTATGGTGTGGTATGACTTTCTGACTACAATACTTTTAGTCACTGACCAGGAACAAGTATACTGCTGAGGAAACAGAAATACAGTATGAGAATCTGTATACCTGTTCTGAGTATTGAAGCCAGAAGGGTCAGCATGAAAGAAAGGTTATCACTTTCGGAAGGAGAGGGCGACAAAAGTAGGCTCCATGTTTCTTACATGAAAATTCCCTTTAAGGTTGATCACAAAAAATGTTTACCTTATTTTAATTCCCTTTCCAATGTTCTGTGTCACTATTTACATATTTGCCACTGAAAGAAGAAATATCTGAATTTATCTGCAGGGCTGCTGTGGGAGTAATATTCTATTGTGGCTCATCCAGTAGAAATAGTGACACTTTAGCAGGAATAAATAAGGCAAGCAACAATATTCAAGTTCAAATAACATATTGAAATAATATTGAACTCTACCACTTGCTGAGAATATACAGCCAGCACATCACTTGAATAGAAAATAGGCCCCAGTCAAAAACACATAGGTGTGTTGTCTTATGCATATGTCAGTCACCATGTCCGTGAAAGTTGGTGGCAATGACTGACTGCTTTACTGTAGCTGGATCTTCACATATCGGTGCCTGCAATGCACTGCTAGCTCCAAGGTTCCAGGTTATCTGGAAGGGATTGACGAGTTCTCTTTTTTCTACTTTAGTTATGGACCTAACTTCAGACAAGAATCAAATAAGAAATCAGGTCCAGTATGTGCTAGAGCAGTGGTCTCCAAACTGCAGCCTGGGGGTCTGCATGCTTTTATCCAGCCCTTGGAGTATGATTCCATCCTCTGATATCAACAATGGGGCATAATTCCCCCCCAATAAAACCAAAAATGGGGCCCATGACATCAACAATGAGGCCTAATTCCTCCCAATGACACCAACAATGGTGCCCAATGACATCAACGATGGGGCAAAATTCGTTCCACTTACACCAATAATGGGGCGCAATTACTCTCACTAAAACAATCAATGGGGCATTATTTCTTCCCACTGACATTGGGACCATTTCTACTCCCACTGGGCACAGTCCCGCCCTCCTAAAGTCTGAAGGACAGTAGACTGGCCCTTTGTTTTGAACATTTGGAGACCCCTGTGCTAGAGGAAATGATCCATACTTGATCTTTGCTGAGAGAGACTGCACCAATGGATAACAAAACTTTCTGCCCGATATTCTTTAGCTCAGCTATTGATGATCTAATCAATAAAGCGGTAGTAAACTGTGAACAAAAAAAAATGGTCCCCGCACACTAGCACATTATGACAGACTTGCCTAAAAAATTGATCCCTCCAGTGGTGCACTGTCACCGCTGATAGGGATTCCATCTACACCCAGTCTTCCTTTCCGGGTTTGTGGGCTTCGGCTGTTTGAACGGCTAAGCTGTGATGACGTCACCCCAGGGCATGCAAACGGGAATCACGGTCGCCGTACTGCGCTCTAAATGGACAGCATGACGTCCGTTAAGAGCGCAGTGCACATCTGCTGATGACATCACTGGCTACTACACATGTGAATATCTCCTAAATGGTGCAAGTATATGAGACATTCACTGCACCTACAGGTAAGCCTTACTATGAACTTACTTGTGGGTACAAGATAAAAAGCAGCATTTACTAACGCTTTAATGCTTGCTCTGTTTAGGAGGTGTCTGGCTGAACTTTGCAAAAGCATACAGAGTGTGAATGGGTATGTTACTATCATGCAAAGGAAAGGTCTTACAGCAACTGGATTGTGCATTGTTTCTTACTGCACTCTCTTGTCTATATCCACCTCAGTGCAATGTTACCCACTGTCATAATTTGACCATTTTTTTAACGACGTCACTTTAATTTAAAATTGCCCAGTCGTGCGACATGGCTCCCAAACAAAATTTATGTCCTTTTCTCCCCACAAATAGAGCTTTCTTTTGGTGGTATTACATCAACTCTGCGTTTTTTATTTGTTTTACAATTTTGAAAAAAATGCATTATTTTTTACTTTTTGCTATAATAAATATCTCCAAAAAACAATTTATTTTTCCTCAGTTTAGGCCGATACGTATTCTTCTACATATTTTTGGTAAAAAAAAAAATCACAATAAGCGTATATTGATTGGTTTGCGCAAAAGTTAAGGGGATAGTATTATGGCATTTTTATAATTTTTTTTTTTTTTACTAGTAATGGCGGTGATCTGCAATTTTTATCATGACTGCGACATTATGGCAGACACATCGGACAATTTTGACACATTTTTCGGACCATTGTCATTTTTACAGCGATCAGTGCTATAAAATAGCATTGATTACTGTAAAAATGACACTGGCAGTGAAGGGGTTAACTACTAGGGGGCTAGGTAGGGGTTAAATGTGTCCTGGGGAGTGATTCTAACTGTTAGGGGGCATGGCTATGAATGACACTTCACTGATCATGACTCCCGATCACAGGGAGCTATGATCAGCGACACTGTCACTAGGCAGAACGGGGAGATGCTTGTTTACACTAGCATCTCCCCGTTCTTCAGCTCCGTGAGACGATCGCGGGTATCCCCGCAGCGATCGAGTCCACGGGACCCATGATCCTACTCAAGAAGCTCCCGGCAGGGTCGCACGCATGCCGCCGGCAGCGTGCATGTGACCACAAGGCTGCAAATTCAAAGGGACGTACCTGTACGCCCATTTGCCCAGCCGTGCCATTCTGCAAACGTATATGTACATGAAGCGGTCGGCAAGTGGTTAATTGTGTTGATTTCCACAGGATTGAATAATTATGTATTTAAAGACTATCTCAGGGCAAAACAAATACTCCACTTGCAGTGGGACGTTCCCCACACTGCATTGATAAATTCTAGTTTATGCCTAGGGGAACAGGAAAAAGTATTTTTACTTACCCAATCCCTGGCTCCAACAGCAGGTGGAAGTCATCTTGTCTTTCTTACACTCTGGTCTGTGGGCAGTCCCTTGGCATCCTCACTTACAACGCAGGGCCATTCTTCCTATGTTATACTTGATGATGTGACATTGACTGTGACTGTTGGAGCATTTAGGAGGCTGTGGCACCCAGTCTTACAGTGTAGAATGATTCTGAAAGAGAGGGGGCTCAGACAAGCAAAAATCTTTTTCCATAGGCCTAAATAAGCCTTGACCCCTGAAAATGTGGGGGGAGCCCCACATTTTTGTTTTTCCAAGAGTTCAACTAATTCTGATAGACACTGTATATAGGGGCTGGTACTGCTAACCGTTCTTCTCTGGTTACATGTTGCTTGACTGTGCCTGGCTTCAACAATTTGACTCACAGATACAAAACAAGCATGTAACTTAGAAAAAAAAATTTGTTACAAATAAAGGCAAACAAGAAGAAAATTGTTATCTCCACACAGTTCATAAGAATGTAAAATATAAAAAAATTCCATTACTGAACTTAACGTATTTTAAACTCTAAAGCCCCATACACACGGTCGGATTTTCGCATGGATTCTGTTCGATCGGACAATGTTGTTGAAAAATCAGACCGTGTGTATGCACCATCGGACAGTGTACGTCGTATTGTCCGACGGACAAAGTCCTATCTCCTGCTGGATAGATTTTCCGACAACACGGTCCGATCACACCAAATCCGATCGTGTGTATGGTAGTCCGACCGGACAAAGTGCTACGCATGCTCAGATCACATTACAAGACCAAAGCTATTGGCTACTAGCCTCTACGTAGTCCCGTCGTAGGCAACAAACGTCACCACGTTCAGAATGATCGGATTTTCCGACAACTTTGTCCGACCGTGTGTATGCAACACCAACATCGGACAAAGTACGACGGACATGGTCTGACGGACCTGGTCCTCGGATAATCCGCGCGTGTGTATGGGGCTTAAGACTGGATTCACACTGGAGAACGCAGCGGCTCACAGCAGGAGTCCGGTGCGTCTCCATTCACTGTTTCAGGTCTGATTTTAGCCCGTATTTTGGGCTGATTTCGGACCCGAAACAAACCAAAAGATGCACAGGGATCCTGTCCAATTCGAACCGGAGCTGCTGCTGAGATGTGTGAACCAGCTCCATAGAGAGAAACGGTCACAATCTCCTGCTATGCAAAATTGGATGCAGCGAAACTCGCATACAATTCACAATAGTGTGAACCCAGCCTAAAAAACTTTCACACCCATTAATAGAGGGCTCACAATCATAGGGGCTCATTAACTGCATGATTATATCTTTGTAGCAATAATGTAGGTTAGTATATTGCAGATGGTAAATATTATCGTAGGTGTTTATGTGTTACATATCAGATGACACTTATAATTGGAAAGTCTTATGTTCCTAATGTTATAGATGAATGGTATTTACATGTTACAGTCCTGGGCTTCTTTTGCTATGACTGTATAGTTACATACCTAAATGTTCAAACAGTTGGAGAAGACACTTGCTAATGTCAATTAGGAACTAGGGCATGCCTTATATAAAAATACAACAGAACACATTTAAATACAAGATCACTTTCTCTTGTTAACTAACTGAATGCGACAGGCCAAACAGCACAGATCATTTTCCTTGGCACTCAGGCAAAGCATCTATACTGGGCGCAAAAAGAATACCTGTCACATTGTTGCAAGAGGTATACTGCAAAGGAGGAAGCCTAGAAAGATAGACTATTATTTTTTAGGTTGATGCTACATCCCAACCCTGAGCAATCTCTTTATTTTTGGTTTGGTTAGACCGTTTGCTCCACTATCCCAAGTCATCACTTCATGGGATAAAAATTAAACATCAATGGGGCTGTATTAAAAATAGATCAGTGGCGGCTGGTGCTAAATACGAACCTCACCCCCTCCCCATGCGGGAGATGGACAGCAAGGTGGCGATGATGAAAACTTTGGCCCCCTATTGACAGGTCACTACTGTAATAAACCCCATTAAAGTGTATGAAAGCATACTATATTTTCGGATAAGCAGTTATTTTTTTTTATACGTGCATCATCCCTGTCCCACCTCTCCGCCTTGTTCAATCAGGGAATGCTTTGCATTCATTCCGAAAGTGCAAAGAATCCTCAGAATGGCACCTTTGTTGAGCGGCCAACCTCCTGTGTTCAGAAAGCAGCAGGAAAGCCGCTCCTCATAGGACCCCGAAGCAAGTGGAGATCACTGGAGTAGTGGTGTCTACTTCAGTGATTTCACCTTCCAGGGGGATAGGCCAGGTATAGTACAGTATATATATATATATATATATATATATATATATATATATATATATATATATAGTTGCAATGCTCCAAGCTGGACCAATGCAACTATGTATAAAATATCCATACCCGGAATTCTTCTTTAATGTTGTAAGGTGCTCAGAAATTTGAAGAGACAAAATAAGACGTATATTGTGTGTCTGAACTAACCCTGTAAAATGACTGGTAGCAGCATGTGCCTTTGCAAAAATCAATGTACCATCCTGTTATCTGCTATGGAGCAGTCTTCTGGCGATTTGGTCTCTTGCAAGCCTGTAATTTGTTAGTGGTGGCAGCTTGTGTGTGCGCCCAGCACTGAGGGACCATTTCACATTGGTACACTCTCAGAACTATGCATTTAGGTTTTCACAGCCCATTCATTTCAGGAGGCTGACAAACGTATGCAAGCCTAGTCAGGATACTTGTCAATATGGCCAGACAGGCCTGAGCATGCAATCCTTGTATGTCTGTCTGCAATCATGAGCAGCAATCAGTCTTCTAGGGAGGGAGAGCTGACTAGCCAGACTGATTTCATTTTGTGGAGCAACACCCACCTGTCTCCAATGTGTCTTACATCTGCTCAGGCCATTTTCACTGCTATAACAGGTGCTCTTTGTATGTGTAGAAAGTGACACTTCCATTAGGTCATTGACTCACCAGGTAGTGAAGAAAGACTGGCCAAAATCTGAGCCCGCACCTTCAAAAACAAATCAATAATCTGTTTTTCTATTATGAAAATCTCACTTTACAGAAGAAAAGTCCAAAAGACAAAAAATGGATCATTGCATACATGGCTGTACTTTAAATATTAGCAAAATATATGGTAGCCCTCTGATCCCTCCTGTATTGATTTGTACTGTCTGACCTCATGTTGTAAAGTGCTATGAAAACTGTTGGCGCTATATAAATCCTGTATAATAATAATAATAGTTGGTGTAAATAAGTTAGGGAAATCTATGATCACAGCGTACACTTTCATTTCATAACATTGTAATAGCAATAGAAACAATACTTATATTTGACAATCCAATATAGGCTTACTTGAAAAAGCTAAATAAAGGCAACTATGAAAAGACACCTAGTAAAAGGAGGTAGTGTGACTAAAAACAATTCTTTATTAGGACATGATGCAAAATTACTAAAGCTTGTGGTTTTAGTTGTAGTGATATAGTAGTGGGTAGATAATAATTATTTAGTCATTATTATAATGTGAATTGGTTAATAAGCCACATTAAGTGAACCTCCACCGACACCTTAAAAGCAATGTGGTATCTTCACAAAGTAAGTTTAGAAACTTCAAGATAATTCAGATTATTAGAAGAAGGCTAGAAATAACTTAAATGTAGGAATGAATATATGATTTTATATTAATCACTCAACAACCAGAATATTTAGTTGTTGGCATATGAATAATGGCTTGTTTTTGGTGAAATGTATGCATACAATTCTCGCAAGCTAAATGAGAAAAATCGAATAGTTTCCTCCATCCATGCTAAACAGACATCTCCACTGCTGGTTGTTGTATTCAAGCAGCTGTGACATCCACGGAGCTAATTCCATTACCAAGTCATTTGGCAGCTGTAAGCGTTGTATCATAATCTAGTAGGATCAGCTACATACAGTATGCAGTGCTGTGTTCCTATTAGTATGGCTGTCTTCCCAGGAACAAAATTGAGTTGGGCTAAGAGTGCTTCTCAGCCATTCTTTTATTTTTTTAATCAATGAATACAAGGCTTCTTCTGTTTGGCCAAGACTGAGATTATGACATCTTCCGCCCACCTCTCCACCTCGGTCCAATCCGTGGAAGCCTTGTATTCATTGATTAAAAAAAAAAAAAAAGACTTCCTCTCAACCCGACTTGATTTTGTTCCGGTAGCATTTGGGAAAACAGTTATACTAATACGAACACAGCGGTGCATACTGTATGTAGCTGATCCTACTAGAGTATTATAAAGTGCTCACAGCCGTCAAATAACTTGGTAATGGAAATAGTTCATTTGGGCCAACTTGAAAAAAAAAACAATTTAAAGTGACAGGAAACCTGGACTTTGGCTTTAAGTGGTTAGGTGAGTGACAGCATTCTGGCATCTCTTGGATGTTGTTGCTCCTATTACTGCTCCTTATTTGCACAACACACTGGCTAAAATGGAGCTTCATATCTCTAGAGCAGACTTTTTAACTTTTTCAACCAGGGTTCCCAGGCACCCTGGGGTGCCTTCAGGTGTGTTCAGGGGGTACCTTGTCAAAATACCTAGAAATTGCCCATAAACTGTATACAAGCCAGTGGGTGGATCAAGCCTTCCTATTAGTTACACAAAGCCACGGGTTTTCATTGTGCACCATTACAACCTTCTAGCTGCCAGTTTTCTAACAACCAATGATGTCATTGGTTAATAAGGAGGACGTCGGGCACCTGCCTCTCCTCTGCCCCTCTCCTTCAGCACCAAGGTCACATTAGCTAAATGGGAGAGAGAAACTGAAGGAGAAAAGCATAGGTGTGTGCAGCCTAATTGCACCCCAAACCTCAAACACACATGCGTCTGTATAATGCATATATATATATATATATATATATATATATATATATATATATATAAACACATACAGGTGCATCTAAAAAAAATTATGTATATATATATATATATATATATATATATATATATATATATATATATATTGGAGTAGGGCAGTAGGCAGTGGCAGTAGAGCACAGCATAGGATAGAGATTTGTGTCAATAGTTTATTTGTATTTTATGTATTTATTTTTACTTTTAATTTAGTTTTTTTGTTAAATAATTTTTTTATTATTTTTTTTTTTTACTATTTTTTTCTAGGAGCCCGTTGGGGGGCTTTGGTGAAATATCAAGGGTCTATGCAGACCCCCGATGTCTCACATTTGAGACAAAGAAAGGGAATGAGGACAGAGATTACCCAGTCCCTTTCTCTTCAGCCAGGCAGCAGGGGGATCCTGCATAACACAGGGTGATTAGGGTGTGCCCAGGCACACCTGCCACCTTATGTGCACACGCCTATGGAGAAGAGAAACATTGGAATACTAATCAGTACCATTGTGCAAAGATGTATTTGCTTTGGAAGAATAAATCACCATAATGCTGGGTGTCCTATGCATGTGGACGTTGCTACATTATTTTTAGAATGGGGTGCCTCAAAATTGTCTGGAATTTTAAAGGGTGCCTTGACTGACAAAAAGGTTGATAAACACTGCTCTAGAGAAACAAGGAATGCCATGTTTTTATCTATTTTTATTATCCAGATAAGGGACTACTAGAGCTAAAGAAAAATAGGGTTTCCTACAATTACAATGCAGTTTTATTAAGGGAAAAGTTAATAAACACTACTTATTGGAGTTCTTCCTTGCTGTATATACCCTCCTTTATTTAATCCACCTGATAAAATAGTGTCATGGGTTTCTACACAAGAGTGACATTTTGCCAATCAACCTTTTTGATCTGTATGTACAGCCTTTATACACTCTGCTCACAGCCCTGACCTCTCTTACTGGTGGATAGAATGCCTTTGCAGTTCTAGTGCTGTCTGCTGTGCTCTTATATACTAGTGATGTTAATAGACAAGTTACAGGCCATTAAACAGTCTACTGTCTAACTACCTCAGGGATTTACTGATGTGTAGACATGACCTTTAACTTTAACTCTGTTATAATGTCTTCGTGATGGCTGTGACATACCCAAAGATAGACAAAGGTTAAATAGGCAATAATATTGTCAGACACAAGATCAAATGTTGAAAGGTTGCAATAACAGTTTATTATTTTTGATTTAGTAGTTTCGTCTCTATCACACTAATATTATAGTCTAAGACACATCTGTGTGCTGCATCATACAAATGATGACATTTACAGCATATATTAAACAAGCTGAACTTTGAGTTCCACAAGCACAGCAGTACTAAGGTTCATGTCTATGGGCTCTTGGGTCCTGGCTTCAATTTCTACCCAGAAGCCTATTTCCTTGACATTTGCGCACTTTTTTTTTCCTTATAAATTTGTTTACATTTTTTTTTCCATATCAGTGATGTTAATATTGTCCAGATTTTCATGTCTACTTTTTGTCCACATGCACTCACTACAGTGTTGGATAAAAATCCTTGCTTTGGACCAGAGATTAGCTCAGGTCCAGATGAGAGGTGGGCTTGGGTTCGGTCCCAAAAAGGGGCGAGGAAGCTTGTGTCATCATTGCCTTACTATGGCCATATGGCTATATTAAGTAAAGAGGCCAATCCAACTTACAAGGCCTCTTGTTCTCCTAATGAGATATGCACACAAGCAAAACTTAGAGACAGTTGTTATCCCAAAACAGAAAGTGGGGGCCTTTACGGTAAGAACACCAGGTATTGTTTTTAATTAAAGCTGCATAATTAGAAAGCTTTAAAACCACTTTTGAGATTACATTAACAACATTATAAATATGTTATTTACATATTAGATTTTATTTTCAGTATTTAAATTTTTTCCTTCAATTTGAGATTTTTTTTTACTTTTTTGTCCTTGAAATTTTTTGTGAACTTTTCACACAGTACAGATCTATGTTCATTATAAAGCCCCATACACACGGTCGGACTTTTTCATGGATTCTGTCCGATCGGACAATGTTGTTGAAAAATCAGACCGTGTGTATGCACCATCGGACAGTGTACGTCGGATTGTCCGACGGACAAAGTCTTATCTCCTGCTGGAAAGATTTGCCGTCAACACGGTCCGATCACACCAAATCCGATCGTGTGTACGGTTGTCCGACCGGACAAAGTGCTACGCATGCTAAAATCACATTACAAGACCAAAGCTATTGGCTACTAGCCTCTACGTAGTCCCGTCGTAGGCAACAAACGTCACCACGTTCAGAATGATCGGATTTTCCGACAACTTTGTCCGACCGTGTGTACGCAAAACCAACATCGGACAAAGTATGACGGACATGGTCCGACGGACCTGGTCCGCGGATTGTCCGACCGTGTGTATGGGGCTTTAGCCTGTTTAATTGTACCTACTGTTGCCTGACTCACTGTTGTTACTAGAAGTCTGTTCTAAGTATTGACTACTTTTTTCTTGGATTTTCCTCCTACTAGTTGAAGGTCATGTCCCCATTGTTTTTCATCCCACCTTCATATTGGAAATACTGCCCTCTTAAACCTTATTCACATCTGTATTTTATGTTTCAGTTATGTCCCCAGACCTGAAAACATTGTAATCAAATTAAAATAAGGCTCCATTTACACTTGTGCCACTTTGACACAACTTTGGATAGGTGTGACTTGGATACGACTTTGGATTTGACCAGTGATAATGGACACATGTTGCACAACTGTTGCAACGTATAACATTCAGTTACTGCTTTTATGCAATTTTTGAAGGTTAACATTGAAGTTTATAAAAGTCGGACCAAAGTAGTGCATAAACAACTTTGAAGTCGCTGCAACTTTAAGTTGCACATACAGTATATTTTATTTACATGGGAAATGACATGACATGCAACTTTGATGTCCAAAGTTGCATGACAAGTCGTACAAGTGTGAATGAAGCCTGAGAGTTGCATTAAAGTCGCACTCCAAAGTTGACACAACTTTGGAGTCGTACAAGTGTGGTAGACCTTCTGCTGGTAAACCTCACAGTGAAGTCTATTTGCTTTCTACACTACCTGGCCACACTCTTTGCTCATTTTGAAATCATCTGAAATGAACCACCCCAGGTTATTTTCTTCTTTCCTTTTGCCAGTAATATACCTCCTTTAATTCAGTGCCCACACTCTGGATGAATAATAAGCACAGGGCATACCTTTGGACAGCAGTATTGCAAGTCTGGGGGGAGGGGAGTGTCAAATGTACTAGCAGATTTAAATACACTAGTAAATAGAAGCCAAGTGCCAGCTAATAATTTATAATCTGCTACAGCAAACAGTCTTTTTGCCTTTTGGGATAAAGGGTTTACATAAGATAAATAAAAGCTTATCATTGTAAGTGCTCCTGATAGTGTTAAATAATATGTCATGTCTGTAACGGATACATTCTGCTGGAGAGATTGCTCTTTTGAACTAATTTACTTATCAGCAGTCCTAGCTTGAACCAGAAATAAAGACATTGTTAATTGTCTTTATAATTCTTAATTATTGTTAAAATGTATCTCTGTGCAAAACAGAGGTTTCCTTATTCTATCCAAAACTAAGAAACAAAGGTTTGACCAGACATACACGTATATATCATTATTTCAATTATTTCTCATAATGTGAATTTCATAATGTGAAATATAGTCGCAAAATCAAGTTCATGCGTACAATACATGCATAGGAATTCTGGCATGAAAAAGTACTGATGTTTTACCTAGAGCCTCATACTTATATACGTTAGAATTTTGCAATTTTCAATACGATCTGTCATGATGAAAATGGTTACCATACCAAGTAAAGAAAGTGACACAGACAGCCTTTAAAAAAAGGGGTGTATTATACTAGTGACAACTGTCAATTTTTGCATTTTCCATCGCTAGCTGTCATGGTGAAGTGGTTATCATACCAAATAAAGAAAATTACACAGGCAGCCACAAAAATTGGATAGGGTTTATCCCTTCCCTACTCTCTTTAAAACTGAAAAGAAAGTATATATACACTTTAATTAAATGAACAAGTTGTTTGTTCTGATTGGCTCTCCAGCACATCTCTATATAAAACTGAGCCTTTAATGTATTATTTGTAGGCAGCTTGCATATCTATGGGCCAGTAATGTATACATTTTTAACTCTTATATGATATGTGTGCTGATAGAAAACCTAACACCATGTCACAAGGTCTTTTTTTTTACTCCAAACATAGTCTCCTATTTCCAGATGCCATTAGCCTGATGTCTATAGAATGGAACTGAAGACTATGTGATGACTAGAGGTTAAATGTCAAAAAGATTATGATTACTTGTACTGACCTGAGATTTGATACCAAGTAATATTTATGCGCTTTCTGAATTTGAATATTTCTATATTTTATATTCATATAATTGCTTACCAATAACTGAATCGTCCAGTTTTAACCAACTATAGGAAATCATTTTTTATACCTGCAGGGTCTATTTTTTGGAATTAGAAGATATTTTATATCTTATGTCTGATAACATTGATCATTTAACACTAGCTTATAATTATCCTATATTTTGTTCTCCTAAATTGATTTCACTTTATTTTATCACAAAGAAAACTTTTCCTCTATTTCTTCTTGAAATTCTCTGATTTTGCCTAATCTATGACCTGGGGTACTTTGGATTGTCTTGACACATTGCAGTGATTCCATATGAAGAAGCCATAGCCTGGCAAAACCCTGTACAGACCCCCTGTACAGCTAGAAGGCAGTCTGTCTATACTGAATGCAGCTGAACTAATCCTTCGCAAATTTTAGTATATCTTAATGGATTTGCTAATTAGGGATGTTTTCATTAACCACAGCAAACAGCTAATTATATCATGGTCGCTTGTTTTACACGCAGACTGTTGCCCAGTTCTCTCTGTCCCAATTAGGCGAGAACTCAGAAAGGCAGCAATCTGAGAAGGGGATCATAAGGTCAGCTTGGTCTGAGAGGAGGAGCAGGGGCTCTCCTGAGGATTAGAGACTTTCAGGTGGGGGGTCTTTAATTAGCCAAGGATAGACTGTCTAAGTATTTGCCACATGAGACCCTATCTTATCACTTGATATTGCAAATTTAAACTCAAACTGCAATCCATGCATTCTCACTGCTGTAACCATTTAAGTGGATTGATTACATATTATTAAAGGAGGACAGATGGAAGGAAATTATATAGTTGAATATGAACTCAATAAACAGAACTGAAAGAGACATTTGAAATTAACATTCAGTCAATGGAGTGTCTAATTTACAGCTGAACTCCAGTCTGTTTTAAGAAAGCACAACCTACAGGCATTGGTCACTAATAGAAAAATGTGTAGAAATACATTTTTTGGAAGTGTGGTTCAGTGGCCTATTGCCTTATCAAAGCTTGGGTAACATGATGTATATTACAAGCTGGCTCACAGCTCCTACTTGTGATTAGGGATCAGGCGTGTTTGGATCCCAGTTTGAACCCACCTGAGCTTTTCCACCAGGAAGCTGCTGTTGCACACCACCAAAAAAAATGCGGCCAAGGCATTTCCCACTTAACCACTTCACCTCCAGAAATGTTTACCCCCCTCCTGAGCAGGCCCTTTTTTGCGATATGACACTGCGGTACTTTAACTGACAATTGCGCGGTCATGCAACGCTGTACCCAAATAAAATAATGTATTTTTTTCCCCACAAATAGAGCTTTCTTTTGGTGGTATTTGATCACCTCTGTGGTTTTTAACTACTGACAATTCCACTGCATTGTAGCATGCCTGTGCAGCAAGCTTTACACCTGCTCCTAATCAGCACATTTAAAGTGATATTAAGGTGGTTGTAAAGGTTTTTTACCTTCATGCCTCCACCTTAACAGACACCATACCATAATACAAGGGAGTAACAGGGCACTGTTTGAATATGTGCCAGTTCCTGTGAACAGTCAACTGCACAAGAGCCCAAGTGCCCCTTACCCAACTTATGGTCATGGTGTGGGACTTTGGAATGCTAGATTGGTCTTTTCCAGACTTACTTCTATCCAAACTAGTAGAGTCAAGCAGGGAAGCAGTCCCCATGATTGCTTAGGCCTCCTTAAACTTCAATTATTCAATCTCTGCTGCATGAGTTTGCTTGGGCTTCAGTTCTGACCCTGACAGTGGTAGCTCTGCTGAAGCCATAATCCGTGATATCCAAAAAATCCAAAATATCTCCATTGTACAATAGCCTTCCTAAGCATTTCTACATTGGCAGAAGGTGACATCACACACCTCCCAAGTTGCACCCATTTTCCAGACGAGGTACATGTCCCTTCGTTCAACATGGGCAAAAAGCAAAGCAAATAATAGGTCCTGGCAATGCCCACATATGACTGTAAAGATAACATTACTGCATTAGGCCAACTGTCTTGTGCCACCCTTACCCTAGTAGGCTAGCTAGCCTGAATATCAAAATTAGACATCTTGACACACTTAGGAGTGGAGATGTAGTTACAGTTTCCCACATTGCATTAGTAGACCTTCAAAACAAATGGCCACTGACCCCACCTATAACTGGCCTCTGCAGCAAGGTGCCATGTGCTCATGCAGGTCAAACAAAACAAAAGAAAAATCCCAGCTCAACTTACCAACCAGCCTGCAACCAACCAAAATATCCTTTGAAACCAGGAGTTTAATTTGCACACATTTGCAAGTACATGCGTAAGTTGCAGAGCCACTTCAAGGCACCTCAGTATTATCTGCAGTTCTAACTCTAAATATGCATCAGTACACCTAGCCCGACCACTGGAACGGCTAACTGTCACCCAATTCTACTAGCAGTTCAGTTTTAAGTCGAAAGGCCCAGAATGGGCAATGTGTAAGTACACAGTACACTACATCTCTAAAATATAAAGTGCAAATAATGAAGGGTTATTGGAGAATCCAGGTACAAAGCGCAGGCAGAGTTAGAGGAAGTCTGGAACCTTTTAATATACATAGGAATGTTGCTCTCCGTACTCAGCATCATGATGTGTAAGTGGCTGTGTGCCAATTCCTTTAATCCCTGAAGGTCTCGGTCACAACTTAGGCCATCATCATGGGTAAAAAGGAAAAGAGCCGTGTCCAATCAAAGATTGTAGGATGGAAAATCTACACCTGCGTGTTTATGTGGAAAGTCCTACTGCTCTTTTTATTTTCTCTACACAATTCCCACCCAATAAATTTGTCATACAGAGTATACAGCTTAGTGCATATAGCTGATTGCAGAACTTCTGAGGTCCCACAACATCAAATAAAGCTTAGTTTAGTTTAAAAGAAAATGTTAATAGAGTCCTTAGGACAGCATAATTGTGGTCACAGAATATGTACTATGTAGGTTTATGCAAGCACATAAAGCAAGTGCTATCCATTTGCACCAACTTGCATTTGTCAGTGCCCACATACACATCAATCATGTTTTGAGGGCTCAGTGGATCCTATAAACAGCTTCAGCTCAGCTGCACTGGACCTACAATATCTCACAAAAGTGAGTACACCCTCACATTTTTGTAAATATTTTATTATATATTTTTGTGACAATACTGAATAAATGATACTTTGCTACAATGTAAAGAACGGAGTGTACCGCTTGTATAACAGTGTAAATGTGCTGTTTTCTCAAAATAACTCAACACACGCCATTAATTTCTAAACCGCTGGCAACAAAAGTGAATACACCCCTAAGTGAAAATGTCCAAATTGGGCCCAAAGTTTCAATATTTTGTGTGGCCACTATTATTTTCCAGCACTGCCTTAACCCTCTTGGGCATGGAGTTCACCAGAACTTCACAGGTTGCCACTGGAGACCTCTTCCACTCCTCCATGATGACATCACAGAGCTGGTGGATGATAGAGACCTTGCGCTCCTCCAACTTCCGTTTGAGGATGCCCTACAGATGCTCAGTAGGGTTTAGGTCTGGAGACATGCTTGGCCAGTCCATCACCTTTACCCTCAGCTTCTTTAGCAAGGCAGTGGTCATATTAGAGGTGTGTTTGGGGTTGGTACGTTGGAATACTGCCTTGCCGCCCAGTTTCCAAAGGGAGGGGATCATGCTCTACTTCAGTATGTCACAGTACATGTTGGCATTCATGGTTTCCTCAATGAACTGTAGCTCCCCATTGCCAGTAGCACTCATGTAGTCCTAGACCATAACACTCCCACCACCATGCTTGACTGTAGGCAAGACACACTTGTCTTTGTACTCCTCCCCTGGTTGCCACCACACACGCTTGACACCATCTGAACCAAATACGTTTATCTTGGTCTCATCAGACCACAGAACATGGTTCCAGTAATCCATGTCCTCAGTCTGCTTGTCTTCAGCAAACTGCTTGCAGGCTTTCTTGTGCATCATCTTTAGAAGAGGCTTATTTCTGGGATGACAGCCATGCAGACCAATTTGATGCAGGGTGCTGCATATGGTCTGAGCACTGACAGGCTGACGCCCCACCCCTTAAACCCCTGCAGCAATGCTGGCAGCACTCATACGTCTATTTCCCAAAGACAACCTCTAGATATGATGCTGAGCACGTGCACTCAACTTCTTTGGTCGACCATGGTGAGGCCTGTTCTGTGTGGAACCTGTCCTGTTAAACCACTGTATGGTCTTGGCCACCGTGCTGTATCTCAGTTTCAGGGTCTTGGCAATCTTCTTATAGCCTAGGCCGTCTTTATGTAAAGCACCAATTCTTTTTTTCAGATCCTAAGAGAGTTCTTTGTCCTGAGGTGCCATATTGAACTTCCAGTGACCTGTATGAGAGAGCGAGAGTGATAACACCTGCTCCCCATTCACACCTGAGACCTTGTAACACTAACGAGTCACATGACACCGGGGAGGGAAAATGGCTAATTGGGCCCAATTTAGACATTTTCACTTAGGGATGTACTCACTTTTGTTGCCAGCGGTTTATACATTAATGGCTGTGTGTTGAGTTATTTTGAGGGGACAGCAAATTGACACTGTTATACAAGCTGTAAACTCACTACTTTGCATTGTAGCAAAGTGTAATTTTTTTAGTGTTGTCACATGAAAAGATAGAATAAAATATTTACAAAAATGTGAGGGGTGTACTCACTTTTGTGAGCTACTGTATGTTAAAAGGAGTTTGATGTTACCAGTCCTCTAGAGTTCATGGAAGATTATCTCTTCTAATCCTAATATGACAAAAAAATCCACAGTATATATTGGAACTATAAATTAGCAAGAATTGCCAATTCATGGTAATGCAATCTTCATATATAATTAATATATAGTGATAAAGTTCCAGCTAGCATCCCGCTGCGGAAATTCCAGGATCAGCATGTATTAAATCCATCCCAGTTTATTTTTGAAGTCGTGAGCTAAGATATCAAATTTATTATGTTTGGCAAGCATTATATAGTACTAGTTGTCAGCAGCTGATTAAATCAAATAAGTATTTATGGGGAAAGTTTTTTGCCCAAAATTTGACGAACCTAATGCAACAATAAATGATGTACCTTCTCCATACCATTTTGATGTAAGATATGCTGAAATCACTTACACTTATGAATTAGCTGCTCAAAAAATGCAATGTAACACACAATACAAGGCATATTTAGTTACAGTGCCATTCATTTTAGATAGTAACACACTGCACATCTCCAATGTATCACATTGAATGTGCATTTCAGCACATTTCAGAGAAAATTTAATCCTATGCCGCGTACACACATTTCTGTCCGAAAAATCTTGGATGTTTTTTCCAACGGAATTCCGCTCAAGCTTGTCTTGCATACACACGGCCACACAAAAGTTCTCTGAACTTTCAACCGTTAAGAACACGGGGAGGTACAACACAACGACGAGCTGAGAAAATGAAGTTCAATGCTTCCGAGCATGTGTTGAATTGTTTCCGAGCATGCGTGATTTTTTTGTGCGTCCAAATTGCCTACAGACAATCGCATTTTCGGATAGGAATTTTTCCTGACCGAAAAATAGAGAGCATGCTCTTAATCTTTTGCTGGCTGGAATTCCGCCAGCAAAAGACCGATGGAGCATACACATGGTCGCATTTTCCGACAAAAAGCTCTCATCGGAGTTTTGCTGGCGGCATTTCCGATCGTGTGTATGCGGCATTAGATGTCACCAAAACAGAATACAACTGGAAAATCTTTACCTTCTGTTCCAGTGCCAGCTATAATATTTTAGGCTTCACAATAACC
Organism: Lithobates sylvaticus; assembly: GCA_028564925.1. Taxonomy (NCBI): domain Eukaryota; kingdom Metazoa; phylum Chordata; class Amphibia; order Anura; family Ranidae; genus Lithobates; species Lithobates sylvaticus. Next base: position 138,010,121 of record CM053035.1, on the reverse strand, counting down.
AACAAATAGGAAGGGTGAACCTACCCAGCAGGGACACAGACAGCACTGACATTTAACCCTTCTCTATCAAAAAACATAAAAAAAAAATAGGTTAGAATTAAACTTTAACTTAACAGCATGAAGTTGTATCAAAAATAAACTATCCAATATATAAAACAAGTTATTAACATTTGACCTAACAATTTATCTCAGAACGTACAGATGTCAGACAGAACGTAGAGAAACTTGGAAAGCGCAACTGGGCAACTTTCAGTTACTTTACAGAAGGTTAACTTATGTGTTCATGCTCCCTCCTCTGGTGTCTTTATATTCCACTACAGCTGAGCTGCTGCCCAGTGCCAGAAGTTCACTGTACACAAAATTATAATGTCTTGTAAATCAACATTGTGAAAAGCATAGGGTTAGTGTGGATCAACCAGTATAAGTGGTTGAAACGTTTTCTTTCCCTCTTAACATGACACCTTTCCCCCTCTTCAATCTGTAGTGGTTAAAAATGATAAACATGTGAAACTGTCATCTACGTTCGGCTATGGACTTTGTGACAGCATGCACGGGCAGGCAAAGCAACAGCTGCATGTTAGTGTTGGGTATCTCAGAAAGAAGAAAGAGGGACACAGAAGTAGACGTGCAAGTGAATCTGTCTACTTCACTGTATGTAAAGCGTGTGGAACTAGATTTCATACCTAAAAGCATACCACAACTTATTTGGAACCTGTAATAAAGGGGGGTGAGGTAAAGAGCAGATGGTAAAGAGTATTTATTGGAAGCAAGCATTGTTAATACTTCTCTTTTTTCTGATGGTTCAGCATTATGTTAGATTAAAGATGCCATATTAGGAGACTTGCATCTGCAGAACATTTTAGCCAGACTCCTCTGCTTCTGTATATTAATATTTTAGAAATGTAATATTCATATATTAATATTTATAAGAGTTACCATACAATTCTACAATAATAAAATAATTCAAACTAAAGTTGATCATTAGTTAAACTTCTTATATATAACCAAGATGTACATGATTCTGCATTTTCTGCAGTGGTGGGGGACTGAGGTTTCAATTAACAACTTTTGTTGAAAAAATACTAACTACATAATGATAAATACAAATAATGTACAATTAGAGCCGGTTCACATAGGGGCGACTTGTCAGTCGACTTAGCCGCCTGACAAGTTGCGCTCCGTTCTGTACAATGGAACCGTTCTAATAGCAGCGACTCAAGTCGCTCCGACTTAGAAAAAGGTTCCTGTACTATTTTGAGGGCGACTTGCAGCGACTTGCATTGACTTCTATATAGAAGTATTTTTGCAAGTCGCTGCTGAAGTCGTGTGCAGGTCGCCTCACAGAGTCGGCCTGCAAGTCGTGTCGCCCTGTGTGAACCGGCACTTAGGAATATGTATATATATATATATATATATATATATATATATATATATATATATATAAATATATAAGCCAAAACATTTGAGGCCTAAACATTTTTACCTTAATGCAAGGAATGCATTAACCACTTAAACCCTGGACCATTTGGCTGGCCAAAGACCAGATCGTTTTTTTTGCGATTCGGCACTGCGTCGGTTTAACTGATAATTGTGCGGTCGTGCAACGTTGCTCCCAAACAAATTTGATGTCCTTTTTTTTCTTACAAATAGAGCTTTCTTTTGGTGGTATTTGATCACCTTTGCGGTTTTTATTTTTTGCGGTATAAAGAAAAAAATAGCGCCAATTTTGAAAAAAAAAAAACGCATTATTTTTTACTTTTTGCTATAATAAATATCCCCCAAAAATATATAAAAAATTATTTTTTCCCTCAGTTTAGGCTGATACGTATTCTTCTACATATTTTGGGTAAAAAAAAAAAAATCGCAATAAGTGTTTATTGATTGGTTTGCGCAAAGGTTATAGCATTTACAAAATAGGGGATAGTTTTATGGCATTTTTATTAATAATAATTTTTTATTAGTAATGACGGCGATCAGCGATTTTATTGTGACTGCGACATTATGGCGGACAGATCAGACACTTTTGGAGTGATTTTGGGACCATTCACATTTATACAGTGATCAGTGCAATTAAAAATGCATTGATTACTGTGTAAATGTGACTGGCAGTGAAGGGGATAACCATTGGGTGGCGCTGTAGGGGTTAAGTGTGTCCTAGGGAGTGATTCTAACTGGGGGGGGGGAGGGGCTGTGTGTGACACGACACTGATCACCGCTCCCGATTACAGGGAGCTGTGATCAGTGATAGTGTCATTAGGCAGAAGAGGGAAATGCTTGTATTCACGAAGGTCCCGGCGGGCGCCCGTGCAACCCGCTTCTTAAAGGGCAACGTACAGGTATGTGACTCTGCCTTTACGTGCCCTTCTGCCGCAGTATATCTGCGTGAGGCGATCGGTAAGCGGTTAAGGTAAAAAATGTTTAGGCTTCAGAACCACTTTAATATAAAAATCATCGGTTTAGTAGAGTGTAATACAAAGGCTTCTATGCACTATCCTTTATACATAGATGTAATCAACTTATGCCCCGTACACACGGTCGGATATCCCGATGGCAAAAGTCCGATCGGATTATGTTGTCGGAAAATCCGATCGTGTGTGGGCTCTAGCGGACTTTTTCCGTCGGAAAAAATTTGAGAGCAGGATCTAAAATTTTCCGACAACAAAATCCAATCTGACTTTTTACGATCATGTGTAGAGAATTCCGACGCAAAAAGTGCCACGCATGCTCAGAAGAAATTTGGAGACGGAAGCTATTGGCTACTGGCCTCTATGTAGTCCCGTCGTACGTTTTGTATGTCACCTCGTTCTGAACGATCGGATTTTCCGACAACTTTGTCCGACCATGTGTGTGCAACACAAGTTTCGGACAAAATCCATTGGATTTTGTGGTCGGAATGTCCGACCGTGTGTACGGGGCATTAGACGTCAACAGATACCAAACCTAATGTTACAAACTTTGCATGATGGGGGAAAGACTGTGATACTTGACTGCATCACAGGGGAATTTTTATCTAATAGTGCACTTGACAACCTGGCTAATTACAATATTTCACTTACTTTTGACTCATTAGCAAAAAAAAATAACCAGCATGAGTAATGATGTGACCTTCTTTGGTCAGCACAACAAAAAAAGTAATTTTAGTATGAAAAACTGGAGCAAAATAACAGAAAATGTCTTAAAGTTTTCCCTGACCAGTTATATCACTTGATCTCCTGGCTGCCATAGAGGTTTGATATGCTTCAGTTTGCTTTCAGCCAGTGGGTGCTGAGCCTGCATATTTGACAGCTTTGTTTAGAATTTTCTCTCCTTCTCTGCCAGTCATCAGAAGAATATCTGGGAAGTCTAAAGACTCAGTCACCTGTCTCCCACATATTAAAAACGGACTCACAGATTTGAAGCGCGTAATACAGTTTGTATCTTTATATAGACTTTGACTCAGTGGTCTACCATTAGAGGATACAACTTAATATCAGTGGTGACACAACAAGGACATTGCTAAATGCTAGTGATGTTACAATAGCTTGCTGGTAAATTTCAGAGATACTTTAGCATGATGTTGCTAAATGCTAACCATAAGTATCCCTGCTTAAAAAAGAAAAAACATGAAAACAAAACTGCCACCTCTGAAACAAGTACATCAGACTAAAACCATATTTGCCTGGACGCAAAGGGGTCTGTTTATAAAGCACTGAATGTGACTTGCACCATAAATTCTCTGGCAAATAATCTTCCAGGTTCACATATTTTTATCGCAATAATTGATTCTCTACCAGTGAATGTTTGGTGCTTTATAAAAAAAAACAAAGGTGTTGGTTTAGCATGGTGGCATCACAAGTGACTTTATTGTATGGCACATTGATCTGGATACTAACAGCAGAAACATTATTTTCTCCAATTAGTAAAAGCTGCTTATGCAATCTTTTATTGGTGCCACTGGTGACACTATAATCCAGAAGAGCAATATTTAAACATGTTTCATAAAGAACATTTTTAAAATAAAACACTAAAATAAAGTTACAAATACAAAGATAAAAACACAAATCAAAATAAGTACAGCTATTTACAGGTTTTGCATGTAAATGAAGACACACCTGCACACAAAATTCAAAGTTTCATAAATTTGTAATTACTTTTTACATAAATGTGTGAGTCCTTTCTAAATACTGCTACTTGCGAATCTCTGATTTGTAAGTTAATATAACATTTTGGTAATAAAAATAGAAGTGAAATATCTGCACCCAGGTGAATCTATGCATAAATTAGCTGCTGACACTATGCCTAGATACTCAAAACAACATATATAGGTATATAACAAGTGCAGCACTCACAAACCCAAAACTAAAATGATAAAAATGTAATAGTAATGAAAAATAATCATATGAATTACCAAGATTTTACTCCCAATGTCTCTCTTTCAGGTACTAAATAAGCTCAGCCCTGCTTAGCTTCCAAGAGCAGGCACATTCAGGGTTCTGTGGCCATAGGCCTTATCCATAATGTCTATTGTTTAACAGCAATATGTGTAATCAAAATGCTTTACATAAACCATGACATTGTGGTAATATATAAAAACATAAATCAACAAAGGGCATAAATCCAAGAATTCATATAGAGGAAAATACACTAGGACAGAATAAAAAGAGTCCTACAAGCTGTAATGAGAAAATAGGATGAGCTCTTCAGGCCGTTACCATCAAACACCTGTAAGGTCTCCCAGGTGTCATTGGTCACACAGAAGGCTTATCAAATAATGCCACCCTCTATATAAGAGTTGTCACAAGTGCATAGTGGAATTCCCCCAAGTAAAGGGTGCTCTCTCCAGCCTCAACTCATCCACAGAGACACCAGGGATTTTGCTGTCAGTTGTCACCATATATATCCACTATGTGCAGAGAACCGCTGGACCATTGGGAATTAGCTCTGCAGGAACGATTCACCTATAATAAAAGAGACACTCCACATAGCATAAAACTATCCATAAAAATTTTTTTATTAAGACTAAGCACTTACAAATGTCTAGAAGTAACGCAGCATATCACATGGTACAGCAACATGAAATTCCACCATCAAAGATGGCCACCGTTCCTTCGCACATGCTGAATAGCATGTATGCGGGTCCACCCTACTGTTTTCGTCATAAATGTGCCCTTGGTGATGTCATTTTGGTAATTGTTTTATTAAACTTAAAAACTATGAGAGAAAGTTCTGAAATTTCTGAAAATGCTTGTTGCCTAATTGTTATGCTGAACTACTAGTTTTAATTCCATGGTGTCGATGAACCAAAACAGGTGTACAGATCAGTGAGGTTAGAGAAAAGTTCTTATCTGCAAGCTTGATCTATGTCAGTGACTAAGTACTAAACAAAGGGTCAACATGACAGCCAGGCAACTAGCATTTTAAAAAGGCGAGGTCAACAGTGAACTTCTTCTTTTATAAAAGATTTTTTTTTTAACATCCTTTACCAAGGGTGGTCAGATCTTTACTGTACTTTTACAAGTACTGTAAAGTCGATGGGCAGCCTTAGGCACCTGTCTCATTAGATGTTTCCTTTAATATTGCCTAATGTTGTTCTTCTAAAGTGTAATTCCACTTTTGTCTAGAAAAAAAACGGCCTCCTCTGGGTGATAAAATGTACATTGCTGAGATTTTAACACTATTTGTTGCAGGTTTCTAATGTTTTCTGCTCTGAAGAAATAGCTATTTGTTTCAACTTTGTAGACTGATTCTGAATGTGAGGGCCTGATTCATTATAACCACCTTGTGTACTCTCTGTGTTTTGATGCAGGGACTGCATCCCTTAAGAATTATTTAACCCTTAAGAAGTACTTCACCAAAACTGAAATTCCTATAGCAAGAGATCTCAAGGTTTGACTTATACAATATATTACCAAAAGTATAACAGCTTCAACTTTTCTAGGAAGGCTGTCCACAAGGTTTAGGAGTGTGCCTATGGGAATGTTTGACTATTCTTACAGAAGCACATTTGTAAAGGTCAGGCACTGATGTTGAACAAGAAGGCCTGTCTCGCAGTCTCCGCTCTAATTCATCCCAATGGTGTTCTATCAGGTTGAGTTCAGGACTCTGTGCAGCCCAGTCAAGTTCCTCCACCCCAAACTCACTCATCCAGGTCTTTATGGAACTTGATTTGTGCATTAGTGCGTATTCATGTTGGAACAGGAAGGGGCCATCCCCAAACTGTTCCCACAAAGTTGGGAGTATGAAATTGTCCAAAATGTCTTGGTATGCTGACGCCTTAAGAGTTCCCTTCACTGGAACTAAGAGGCCAAGCCCAACCCCTGAAAAACAGCCCCACACCATAATCCCCCCCCCCTCCACCAAATGATTAGGACCACTGCACAAAGCAAGGTCCATAAAGACATGGATGAGCGAGGTTTGAGTGGAGGAACTTGACTGGCCTGCACAGAGTCCTGACCTCAACCTGATAGAACACCTTTGGGATGAATTAAAGCAGAGACTGCGAGCCAGGCCTTCTCGTCCACACCAGTGCCTGACTTCACAAATGCACTTTTAGAAGAATGATCAAACTTTCCCATAGACACACTCCTAAACCTTGTGGACAGCCTTCCCAGAAGAGTTGAAGCTTCTTTAGCTGCAAAGGGTGGGCCAACTCAATACAGAACCTTAAGGACTAAGACTGGGATGCCATTAAAGTTCATGTGCGTGTAAAGGCAGGTGTCCCAATAATTTTGGTAATATAGTGTATCTTAGTGCAGACTTCTGTGAAAATCACTGAGCCGGTCACACAGCAAGAAATAACAATTCTAGTATTCTGTTCACCAACTCTGTAAAGAATACCTCCAGGTTGCCATATTGCACTGGATTTTAGAGAAAATTACAGCACTGCGATAAAAAATCGCTGATCACCGCCATTATGCCAAAAAATGCCATAAACCTATTCCTTATTTTGTAGACGCTATAACTTTTGCGCAAACCAATCAATATATGCTTATTGCAAATATGTAGAAGAATACATATCGGCTTAAACTGATTAAAAGATTTTTTTTAAATTGGGGATATTTATTATAGCAAAAAGTAAAAAATTATAATTTAAATTGTCTGTCTTTTTTTGTTAATAGCTCAAAAAATTAAAAACGCAGAGGTGATCAAATACCATCAAAAGAAAGCTCTATTTGTGGGAAAAAAAGGCATCAATTTTATTTGGGTATAATATCGCACGACCGCGCAATTGTTCAAGCGACGCAGTGCCGTATCGCAAAAAATGGCCCGGTCAGGAAGGTGTTAAATCCTTTCGGGCTGAAGTGGTTAAATCAAAATTTATTGTTTTTTTTTTTATATTAAATTACTATATAGCTGCTGTGGCAATCGTATAGACTAATTTTTATGTGCTATTTTTTTCCACAAAAATGCAGTTATTTTTGAAAGATATTAAGTGATTTCCACTTGTTCACAAACTGTTATATTTATTTTCCAGCTGTTAAAAAGGCTCCTGGCCCTGGAAAACCAGCCACAAAACAGGCAGCCAAGGAAGCTCCTACAGGTAAGCATCCTTAGAGCAATAACTTTTGCAAAGTTGTAAGTGGTGATTTAGAGCTTCCAGAAAAAAAATGGAAGGTGGTAGAGACCAAAATAAAACTGAATGTAGATGTGATTTTTACATGTTTATCCGTTTTACAAAATGTCTAATAAAATGGAAATGTAACTGTTAATATGGTTGTGATGATTTATCTGTTTCTAATGGTAAACTGTGCAACACAGTACTATGTATTATGTTGCTTTTATTGTAGTTTATATGTCTATTTTTTGGAAATGTATACAGTGGCTCTTGTGAGTCTGCCCTGTTGATATGGTATGTTGAAGATTAGTATGTGGTCAACCATATGTGCAGTTGGTGAAATGTTCAGTGTTCAGTTTGTTTTGGTATATCAGCTTGATGCTTAGCTGAGATTGTGCTATCTTTTAGCTAAAATAAATATAGCAAAAAGGACCTTAGTTTTATAGAATAGTAGTTTACTCATAGTAAGCTGGATAAAACTCCCATGATATAGCCAACATAATAAAAGGGTCTCCTATTTTGTAGTAAACTTAGACCTCTGATTCAGACCCTTCTATGAGGATAGAAAAAGCAATCTCTACTCAGAAGACTACAAGCCTCTGCTCCTGGACCTAGTCCACAGGGAACTTCTAACTTCTGATAGAGACCTTAAAAGTAAAATTATACAGAAAGACTAAATGGTAGCAATCTAGTAAGAGCATGCCACAATATAAACATTCCAGGCTTTAAAATATTAAAGTAAATTGATTAATTAAATAAAAAAATATAATTTCCAAACATAGGCAAAACATTTTTGTTTTAAAAACAATACTGACTACCGATCATGAAATTCCAATGCCAAAGATCGAGTTTCAGTTAGACTTAGGTAATAGTGGCAGGATATTTAAGTCTGCAGATTTTTTTGCATCAAGGAATATTTTTAAAAGAGTAGTTACACTTTTACAGGAGCTGTGCATTTTAGTGGGCTGGGGTAGGCTGTTCAAGAAAATAACTGAGGCACAAAGACCAGTAGTCACTCAAAGGCCGCGTACACATGAGCGGACTTTCCCGCGGGAATGTCCGCCGGACTAGAGTCCGCCGGACATTCTGCCCATGTGTGGGCGCCGGCGGAATTGTGCTAGTGTCTGTGTGCTAGTCCACGGGACTTTTGAAATGAACAGACTTGCCTCACACACGGAGAAAAGTCCGTTCATTTAGAACATGACTCCAGGTAGACGGGACTAGTGAAAACAGTAAATGCCGCCGCGCTAGCCCCGTCACCTGGTATGGATTTAAAGGGGAATCCCTACGCCGAAAAAACGGCGTGGGGGTCCCCCCAAATCCATCTCAGACCCTTATCCGAGCACGCAGCCTGGTCGGTCGCCGCTGTCGTCGTCTGGGGGTCTCGTTCCGCCTTCGGGGGTCCTGTCCCGCTCTTCGGTTCTTCTTGTCGCTGTCGCCGCCTTCTGCGCCTTCTGCGTCATCTTCTTCTTCTTCTTCCGATGTTGACTCGTCGCTCTCTCTGGCCGGAATGGCAGAGACACGCAGTGTTGTGACTTATATAGGGACAAGGGGCGGGGCCACCATCTCATGTCACATGGTGACCCCGCCCCCATATGATGTCACAGTCCCAGAGGGTGCTATATAAGTCACAACACCGCGTGTCTCTGCTATTCCGGCCAGAGAGAGCGACGAGTCAACATTGGAAGAAGAAGAAGAAGACGACGCAGAAGGCGGCGACAGCGGCAAGAAGAACTGAAGAGCGGGACAAGACCCCCGAAGGCGGAATGAGACCCCCAGACGACGACGGCAGCAACGAAGGAGAAAGCCGGGCTCCTCCACTCGTGAAAGAGCTAGGTAAAAGAGCAGAAGATAGCGGAGGAGTCCGGTGAGAAGACCCCCCAAGACGGAAGAAGACCCCCGGAGCTGTGCAATAAAATATTTTAAAAAATTGTGTCGTTTTTTTTATTTACACTTTTTTCCTTAGGTGAATCGTACCCCATACTCATTCACATAGGGTGGGGGGCCGGTATATGGGGGCCCCCTTTTTAAAGGGCACGTGGCATGGTACGGCTCAGGAGGGGGGGCGCTCGCTCGTCCCCACCCCCTTTCCTGACCGACCGGGCTGCGTGCTCGGATGAGGGTCTGAGATGGATTTGGGGGGGGGGACCTCCACGCTGTTTTTTCGGCGTAGGGATTCCCCTTTAAATCCATACCAGGTGACAGGGCTAGCGGCGGCATTCACTGCCTTCGCTAGTACCGTCTACCTGGAGTCACGTTCTAAATGAACGGACTTTCCGATCGCGTGTCGGCAAGTCCGTTCATTTTAAAAGTCCCGCGGACTTTTTCAAAAAAGTCCGCCGGAAAAGTAGTCCTGGCGTGTGTGGGCAAGTCCACACGGTCGGAAAGTCCGGCGGAACTCCGCTGGAAAGTCCGGCGGTTTGTCTGCTGGACTAGGTCTGGCGGACAATCCCGCCGGAAAGTCTGAGCGTGTGTACGCCGCAAAATAGTATTTGGTAAAAACATACTGTTTTTGAGATTTAAAGAAAGTTGTACAAAGGTTTTGATATTATTACATTTTACATTTTATATTGCATCCATGATAAAATAGACAGATCATTCAAACTACAACATTAGTTAAATAGTGACAGTACCTTCCAATATCTCCCAGATCATCCACAATAAAAGTACAGTCATCAGATGCAGATAGATGAAACTTCTTACTCTCCTAAACTTACCCAGGGCATTATTAATATGCTGCAGTATTCTAACCTTCTTTGTAGTGCCATGATTGAGCTCAGCTCAGCTGTACAGAATATTGCCTGGTTTAATGCACTTGAGTTAAGGATGAAAAGAGTGCATCCATGGACGTTTCAGATAACCCCAAACCCTTGAATGATTTAAATATGACCCTCAGCAGCCCAAGGCAGTGCAGATTCTGACTTATCTGCATTTTATGGTGGTGAATATTATTGGGGTACAGAAATTCCTTTCATTTAAAAACAGAAAGACTTAAAAAAATATTTTTTTAATAAAAAGTTGAAGAAAAGGGTTACGGAAAAAATTATATTCCCTGATGACATAATGATAAAACATTTATGGAAGTTGGTGCATGGGAACTGTATTCAGTATCAGCCAGATTCTTGTTCACAATGTTCCCATTTTGTTGTTAAAATTAAACAGATCTTTGAATATTATTATACTTGGGCCAAAAGCAGTACATTGGGTCTGAACTGATTAGCAATTTTATGGGTTAAATACAAATTCCTGCTTCTATTATTAAAAAAATTAAAAAAACTGCTTCAACTATGTTTCTGATCTGGAAGCTCATATTGGAGTTGAGATTCTGGATTTTACAGATATATTCACAAGCATATGTGAAAAAAACTGGTAACTATTTGGTGGCCCAAACTGGTCATCAAATGGTCTTTGGCCACTTTTGTAGAGTTCTTGTTCTGTGCACCCTTTTCATAAATGTCATCTATTAAAACAGTTTGACCTTGGCACATTATTAATACACAAGGAAGTGCATAGAAAAGCATGCATTGTTACTGTGTCTATTGTATGTCCTCTGTGTTATTGTAAGCATGTTTAAAATGTTAGTCTTGAACCCAACACTGTTGAACTAGCCTATCGTCTTTACCCTCCTACCCTTTCTCACATTACAGCAGGAATTTAGCTCACAATTAAAAATGATTAATGCATATTAATAACAACATACTGCAAGTCATACTTAATTTTCCTAAATACAGTATGACATCAAAAGGCTTTTTTAATAAAGCAGTGCAAAAAAACGCAATTCTGTTTTAAGTGATAAGTACCAATCAGATTTCAGTTTTCAAGAATCTTAAGTAGAAATAAATATGATTATTGGACTCTGCACATTGCTCTTTGTTTTATTAAATAAGCTCCTATAATACATAACCACAACATTCACACAGTCTGTGTGTGCATCTGGCTGTACTACAATATAGTAATATAACTTTATATACAGTATAACTTTATATTACTTGTTGTATTCCCTTTCATGTGTTGGTTTGTCAAAGTCTTATCACATGTGCCTGTAGTATGTTGCTAGATGTGCATGGCGGCATGTAATGTTTTGAATGTCATCAGTGAATTCCGAGAAGACCCCAAAGCTTTTCCATTTGGGTATTGAGTTTGAAGAGCCATTTTGGAGTCGGGTCTGAGTAGTATATGCTGTCACCATGGAGGACAGTGAAAAAAAAGTGAAAGGTTCATCACACCTGAGAGCCGAGGTTTCTTGAAGTTCGGGTTTATGAAGTGAAGTCATTTCCAGTTGTACAACCTGATCCTTCACCTTCTATAGAACTAACAGGGTATAAAATACAGGAAATTCCATTTGATTTGGTTGTCAATTCATCATGTCAATTTTCATTCTTTAATTTACAGAAGTCGTTGATGGAGAACTGCCACCAGATGGTAAGTTTCCCAGCACCAAATTAATAACAGCTAAATAAACTGAAAACGTAGTTACAGATCATAATAAGAAGCTAAAAAAGTATAACACTATACAGTGACGCCAAAAATAACAGAATCCTGAAATACAACTAAAGAAGTCCAGGACAATCAAATATTTCCTTGAATACTCATTTGCAGAAGAAAATATGAGATGTCAGCAAAATGCTTGTCACATCAGCTTAAGAAGTCATACACCCTTGCAGAACCTTCATCTTTTTGAATGTGACTACTGGAGAAGTCTTCCTCCTGCTATAATGCTGTGTTAAGAGAAGTTTGTCATGGACCATGACTATCTACCACAAAAATGTTTTTTGGTTCAAATAAGTCTATACCTTGATAATAACTAAACTGATCTGGTAATTGATAAAACTCTCAGTGCTCATCTCACTGTTGTAATGAATCTGAAAGGTAATGTGAATTTTGCTCTCAAGTTCACCGATATGACAATTCAGCTCATGTACTTGAGGCATCTATGGATGGATACAGATTATTGATACATTGAAAGGATATTACACTGTATCTCAGTAATTCTTGATATATGTCATTTTGGTAAGAAATGCAGTATACCTGTAAGTATGCTGATGATATAATTATGGGAAAAACTACAGGCATACTCCACTTTTAAGTACACAATGGGGTTCATTTACTAAAGCTGGAAAGTGCTAAATCAGGCTCACTTCTGCATAAAAAAACAATGAGCTTCTAACTCCAGCTTGTTCAATTAAGCATTGGTAATAAAACCTGGAAACTCATTGGTTTCTATGCAGAAGTGAGCCTGATTTTGCACTTTCCACCCCATTTGCACTTGTACACCCCATTGTGTACTTAAAAGTGGGGTATGCCTGTATATTTATTTTTTAACATGAAGTACTGACAAGGCAATATATACAGTAAAGTTTTCTTAAGCACTAAATTTACTTATTAATCATGCCCACTAATTCATATTTAAACTTCAGAGTGAAACAAGAGGCTATTGCTATTAAGACTAGGGAATAAATAAAGGTGTTTATTGATCACTGTGTCCCCACAGGGTGGAGTTTGTCATATTTCCTGTCTTGAAGATATAACATAAAGTGAGAAGAGATTTCCTCAAAGATAGAGGAAGTCCCACCTTTGACAACCTTCACTGGACCAGGTGTCCTAGTTGAGGGAATTCCCCTATACTCCTGGCCTGGCAATAACTCTAACATTTTAGTTTTCCTTTTACATTCTGTGACAATAGTGAACAGGTTGGAAAGTTACAGCAAATCTTTCCAGCATGTTGTCAGCAATAATAACACCCCAGTAAGTATGTGTAGCTGCTGGCTTTTCATTTTTGCAGCGGTGAGCGGACCTCTGCTTTAAGTGCCCCTAAAGTAAAAGAAAACACATATATACTTCAGCTCTCCATTCAAATTTATTTCCCTCTGTTTCATTTGAATTCAGAGTATTAATTCAAATAATTACCTTAAGGCTTTGTTCACACTATGGCGTTCCAGATCGCGGGCGGAATTGCCACAATTCCGCTTGTGATTCCAAATCGCCGCAAAATCGCGGGACGCCTTTGTGATTCCCCTAACTTTGAATGGCACCGCCACCAAAATCATGGCATGATTTTGTTCGGATTGTCACCCGACGAATCGCAGTAAAATTGCGCAAACAGAATCGCAGGACACCTGCCACCCAAAAGAAGTTCCGGAATGTCTTTTGGGCGACAGGCATCTGTTTGTGAGATTTTAACACGATTCGTCAGGTGACAATTGCGGCAAAATCACATCACGATTTGGGTGTCAGTCAAAGCAACAGGGATCGCAAGGGCGTCCCGCGATTTGCCGCGATCCGGAATGGCATAGTGTGAACGGAGCCTAAAATAGTTCCTGAGATGCACATCTACCTTCATTTTCTGTATATCTGTCACTGCAATGTTTTCTCAATATCTTCCTATAGTCACCTATTCAGATGCACTGAGCGCAGAGGCTACAAGTGTACAAGATGATTCATGTTAGTCTTATGCCGCGTACACACTGTCGGAATTTCCAACAACAAATGTTCGATGTGAGCTTGTTGTCGGAAATTCCGACAGTGTGTAGGCTCCATCGGTCTATTTTTGTCGGAATTTTCAACAAACAAAATTTTCCGACAACAAAATCCATTGTCGTAAATTCCGATCGTGTGTACACAATTCCAACGCACAAAATTCCATGCATGCTCGGAATCAAGCAGAAGAGCCACACTGGCTATTGAACTTAATTTTTCTCGGCTCGTCGTACGTGATGTACGTCACCACGTTCTTGACGTTTGGCATTTCCGACAACATTTGTGCGACCGTGTGTATGCAAGACAAGTTTGAGCCAACATCCGTCGGAAATAAATCCAGGATTTTGTTGTCGGAATGTCCGATCGTCTGTACGCGGCATTAGAATTATTATAATCCTTGTTTTATACAACTGCTGTCCAGTATACAGTGCCTCATTAATTATAAGTACTTAAGTCCTATTGAAGGGGGAGCTGTGACCCCCTGAAACATAATGGCTATATCCTGTGACCTGTTGTCAAAATAAATAGATTAGTAGTACAAACCTGTGGCGTTCTCATCCTTTTATATACTGTTTTGACTCATGGGGATATCCAGGTTAACAAAGAGCTGCCTTTAATAATTATACATCAAGTTGTTTTTCCCCTATTAGTGGGTTCAGTGCTCCACCAACACATCTTTTGAACCTAGTGCACAAGGAACATCTGAGGTCCTGTGCTTGGCGAAGTGGAAGGGGAGCCTGGGAGAAATTACTATTCACCCCTGATCTATCACTGCCTAGAGCCTGCCCTTTTCTACGCCAAGTTGGGGGGCACTGAAAAAAATCCATGCCTTTACTCTGCTGATGAATCGCTGGGTTGTATTTACTGTGTATGTGCCACACAATGTATAGTTTTTGGAGCAGTGTCATTATGCTAGTTTCTGCAAATTTTGTGAATGGGGGTGTGCTGACAGTTCTGTGATCATACAAAAGAAAGGAACAAGAGGGGGTTTAGCCAACCTGACGGACTATCTCGGTACCTGAACAAAGTCGGATATTCAATACTGTATAATTTATGTAAATAGATTTTTATTATAACAAAATAGAAAAGTGGTGTATATAAACATTAAAAAAGGAAACATTCATTGAATGTATAACATGCATACAGACATGGTAAGTTACATTGATCTTTCAGATATGCTGGTTACACCCTGTAACCAGCATATCTGAAAGATCAATGTAACTTACCATGTCTGTATGCATGTTATACATTCAATGAATGTTTCCTTTTTTAATGTTTATATACACCACTTTTCTATTTTGTTATAATAAAAATCTATTTACATAAATTATACAGTATTGAATATCCGACTTTGTTCAGGTACCGAAATAGTCCGTCAGGTTGGCTAAACCCCCTCTTGTTCCTTTCTTTTGTAAAATCAGTAGGACAAGGTACCCCCCATAGCTTATTTCTCTAGATTATAAAAGTTCTGTGATCATGTCAGCACACCTCCATTCAGACAGCTTGCACAGTGTCACTATTGCAGCAATTAAACATTGTGGGGCACATGTACATTAAATACAATCCAGCAATTCGGCAGCACAGTGGGGTGGATTTTCAGCGCTTGAGATTTAGAGACGTCAACACACCTACAGTAAATACACGAATCTTGGGGAAATTTTAACTTTGTGACACTGCCCCAGCAAGGTCAGATAGACCTCTAAACATGCACTTCAGCAGTACAGTGCACAACACATTAGTCCTGTACTTTATGCAAGCTGTCTGAATGGAGATGTTCTGACAGGTAAAAGTGAAAAAAGTAAAAACACACCCCCCTCTTTTAAAACTATTGACATAAATTAAGATGGTCAGACTCCGATGGGAATAGGATAAGCCTAGGGGCATGCACAGCATGCCCTTTATGCAAAAAACAATTTGAAAATTGCATTTTCAGCACATGCACTAAGTTCAGTAAAAATTCCCTTGCAAAGTAAAAAATCACTTTGGAAAATGATCATGCTCAACTGCTTTAGTAAATCAACACCTTTGCACGTTGAGCAAACATGAGAAAGTGAGCTGACACAAGAAGCCGTGTCAAGATATATCTACACATTTGCTTGATTGTGCAGTGTGACCAAATTAAGTGAATCGCACTACTAGCTTATAAAAAATATATATATATATTCATAGTATTTCAACTGTGCAATTAATAGTTTTTTTGGAATTCCACTTTTAAACTTGCTTTTAAAATATTAGTAATAATCGTAATTCCAAAATTTGACAAAGATATGTGCCAAAAGCTAGATGCTTCTACAAGTGTAGCCCTGTTCTAATGAGAGAACCAAGACTGGGACTTTTATTGAAATTACATATTTCATACGTCTATCATTCATTCCACTGAATTTAACCATCATTGTTGCTATTTGATTTCTAGACACAAAACCAGAAGATCGCTCTCCTGAACTAACTGGCCTGTTTCTTCAAAAACCAGATGATGTATCTGTGGAAGCTGGTATGTATGGAGAAAGGAATTTAAATGAGCTGCATGTTAAAGTATATCTAAACACTAACTGGGTGATTTTTAATTTGGTAAGCAATGTGTTTTATTAACAAACTGTAATTTTGTAAAAAAAAAAAAAAAAAAAGCTTGGCATTGCATGCCATTGCTGAGGCTATCATCTACTAGGACCCCCAGGTGTTTTTCCATCCTTGATTCCCCAGAGATCCCCCCCCCCCCCCAGTGAGTAGATTGCATTCATATTTTTGCCACCCAAATGCATTATTTTAATTTTTTCCACAATAAACCTCATTTGCCATGTAGTTGCCCACCCCATTAATTTGTTCAGATCTTCTTGCAAGGTTTCCACATCCTGCGGAGAAGTTATTGTCCTGCTTAGCTTAGTATCTTCCACAAATACAGAGATTGAACTGTTTACCCCATTCTCCAGGTCGTTTATGAACAAATTAAATAGGATTGGTGGGGGGGCCCACTTTTCACCCCTGACCATTCAGAGTACACCCCATTTATCCCCACCCTCTGAACTCGCCCTTGTAGCCAGTTTTCAATCCATGTACTCACCCTAGGGTCCATGCCAACGGACCTTACATTGTACAGTAAATGTTTATGGGGAACCGTGTCAAATGCTTTTTCAAAATCCAGATACCCCACGCATACGGACCTTCCATTATCTAGATGGCAGCTCACCTCATCATAAAAGGTTAATAGATTGGTTTGGCAAGAACAATTCTTCATGAATCCATGCTGATTACTGCTAATGATACCGTTTTGATTACTAAAATCTTGTATATAGTCCATTATCATCCCCTCCAAGAGCATACTATTGATGTTAGGCTAACTGGTCTGTAATTCCCAGGGATGTATTTTGGCCCTTTTTTAAATATTGGTGCTACATTGGCTTTTCTCCAATAAGCTGACACCATTCCAGTCAGTAGACTGTCAGTAAAAATTAGGAAACAATGGTCTGGCAATTACTTGACTGAGTTCCCTAAGGACCCTCGGGTGCAAGCCATCTGGTCCCGGTGACTTATTAATGTTAAGTTTTCAAAGTCTATCTCTACTTCTGTCCTCTGTTAGCCATGAGGGTGCTTCCTGTGATGTGTCATGAGGATAAACACTGCAGTTTTGGTTACTGAAGCCCCCTGATTCCCTCATGAAGACTGAGTAGAAGAATAAATGCAATACCTTTGCCATCTCCCCATCCTTTGTAACCAGATTTCCTTCCTCATTCTTTATGGGGCCAATATTGTCTGTCCTCCCTTTTTTACTGGGATTTGTTTTGCTCTCGTCCGCTATGTGTCTTTCTTGTTCTATCTTAGCTGCCCTATTTGCACCCTTACATTTCTTGTTGCATTCTTTGTAAAGTCTGAATGCCGATGATGATCCCTCAGCCTTGTATTTTTTGAAGGGCTTCTCCTTTGCTTTTATATGCATTTTTACATTGGAGTTAAGCCATCCAGGACTTTTGTTCGCTCTTTTAAATTTATTTCCCAATGGGATTCACTGGCTCATGTTCTTCGTGTTCTTTGTTCCTAAGATTTTATCCAAATTTATATCATCTACAAGGTTCGTAGTTTAAGGAAGTTGGCTCTTTTGAAATTCAGTGTCTTTGTATTCCCCTTATGTTTCCTATTTGTGTGATTACCGAAGCTAATTGACTTTTGATTGCTGTTTCCTAAATTGCCCCTTATTTCCACATTCCATGATCAGGTCTGTATTGTTGGTAATTAGTAGGTCTAGTAACGCTTTGTTTCTAGTTGATGCGTCTACCATCTGACCCATGAAATTTTCCTGCAAGACATTTAGGAACTGGCGAGCTTTAGACAAATGCGTGCTTTCTTCCACCCAGTCTATGTCTGGATAATTAAAATCCCCCATTATGATGAGACTTCCCATCCTTGCTGCTAATCCAAATTGCGATAGGATGTCTGTATTCCCCTCCTCCCTCAGGTTAGGGGGCCTATAGCATACTCTCAGTATTATTTTCCCCTTAGTTTCATCCCTGTTGTATGTTTTATGTTCTGTAAAACAACGTGTAATATTCTGCCATTACTTAAATGCAGAAAATAAAAAATAATTAAATAAATCTACTTGTATAAATGCATTGATTCAGCTCATAAGTAAAAAGTTTAAGCTTAAAAATGCCAGCTAAATATGATTTTACACTAAAATATAGAATGGAATTATTTATAATAATTATTGTTCTTATAGGTAAAGATATCCTTCTAAGTGCCAGTGTTGATGCCAGCCAGCTGGCCGTGAAGCCAACAATAAAGTGGTTTAAAGGCAAATGGCTCGAACTGGGAAGCAAAAGTGGAACCCGCTTCCAATTTAAGGAAAATGTTGAGAAAGAGAAGAAGGTAATGACAACTTGCTATCTTTTTTAAAAAATGTTGTGCTAATCATGAAATCACATTACTGGACTTTCCCTAATGAAGACCACATACACTGTTATGCTGCATACACACGACCATTTTTTGTGTGTTCCGCTGAAACTGTCTTGCCTACACACGATCACACCAAAGTCCGACCATCTAGAATGCAGTGACGTACAACACGTACGACGGGACTAGAAAAAGGAAGTTCAATAGACAGTAGCCAATAGCTGTACTTTCTTCAGAGCATGCATCATTTTTGGTCCGTCGCAACAGCATACAGATGAGCAGTTTTTCAGAAATATTTAAAGCATGTTCTATTTCTAGGTCCGTCAGAATTTTTGAAAAAAAAAAAGGCTCACACACAATCGGAATATCCGATGAAAAGATTCCGTCTGACTTTTTCTGCCGGAAAGTCCGACCGTGTGTACGCAGCATTAGATATTTTAGTTCAAGAAAATGTTTCCACCCTGCTTCTTCAAATTTTCTCTTTCGCTTGAACAAACATGGATTTGACCATACTAAACATTAAAAAATAAAAAAAACTTTGTTCAAACAAAAAATGTTTTAAATTTTGTTTTAAATTTTTTTTTTATGAAATTCTACAAGTGTATGGTCAGCTTTAGGCTGGGTTCACACTGATGCGGCCACGGTTCCCAGCAGGGGGTCCAGTGCGTCCCTGTATACTGATTCAGGTGTAAATCAGGTCTGATTTTTTGCCTGAATTTGCACATGTGGACGCCCTGGAGCTGTGTGAACCGGCTCCATTGAGAGCCGGTCACAGTCTCCTGTCATGTGAATTTGATGCAGGGAAACACGCATCCATTTTGCATAAGTGTGAGTCCAGCCTGAATCTTTTATTCCTCATTTGGACCTGATATTTAGTTGCCTTTTGTCACACATGTGAAGTCCCTCAAAAAGTACTTTTTCAATCTATTTGAACAAGCAAACATTAGAGCCTTATTCCAACAGTGGATAAAGATAAAGGTGATAACAAATGGCATGGTGTATTCATTCACATAATCTAAATAAACAACAATACAGATTTGTCACATGGCAAAAGTAAGTATACCCCTATATCAACCACTTCTTATCCATGTCATTGGAATCAGGTGTTCCAGATTAGGTGGGGCTAATTTAAACCACCCTAGAAATTTTGTCGAACATTTTTAAAAACCCAGACAAAACCCAGACATTGCTATTGACAAGTGTGGTGTTTTATTATTCCAAGATCAAAAGTGCTCTTTAAAGCGGTGTTCCAAATATTTTTTTTTTAAAAGTCAGCAGCTACAAACACTGTAGCTGCTGACTTTAAATAAGGACACTTACCTGTCCAGGAAGCACGCAATGTCGCCCCCCCAAGATCGATCCATCCATCGGATCGGGTGCAGGCGCCGCCATTCCACCTAAGGGAAATCGGCAGGTTTCCTAAGGCACATGCGCGAGTCGCGCTGCGCTTTCTGAATGGCCCCGTCGTCTTCTGGGACATAGACAGGTTCCAGAACACAGCAAGGGAGAAGAGGAAATGACACCCTGGGCTGTGGCCAAGCTAGGATGGAAGTACACTCAGTACTTCATGAAAAGGTAAGTAAGAAAAAAAATAAAAAATAATTATTCAAAATCGAGTGGTGGAGGGGTGGTCTTTTCTTTAAGACAGAAGTAGTAAAAGTGGGTGGAAATCCACTTTAAGGACTTCAAAAAGAAGACTGTGGATTGGATGCCCATAAGTCTGGCAAGGGATTTAAAAAGATTGACAAATTTTATAACAATCAAACTTTCCACTGTAGGAAAAAATTAACTACAATTGGTTTTTAAATGGCTACTAATTTATCCAAGCTTGGTTGACCCATAAAATGCAGCCCAAGAGCTGAAAAAAACTAAGGAATTGTATAAAACCCCAAAATATAATTGCATAAGTATCTATGACAACAGTTGCTGTTAGGGTGCAATTATCTAAAATCAGAGATTGCACCAGTTTAACCTGATTGAGAGATGTGCCAGGAAAAAGTGTTTGCTGACCAAAAAAGAACACTACGGGAAGACTACAGTTTGTCAATGAAAATATAGGCAAAGGCCAGGCTTTATGGAACAATGTACTGTGGACTGAGAAATCAAAGATAGAATTGTTGGCCACAATAATAGTAGACATATTTGGTGCAAACCAAAAACAGCATTTCAGGACAGGTTCTTCATGCCAACTGTGAAGCATGGAAGTGGAAATGTTATGGTTCAGGGTCTGGACAGTTTACAGTAATGTTGTAATCTTTAAATTCTGCATGATATCAAAGTATGCTGGATGTATAGAGATGAGCTAAACATACACAGTACCTGGGTTCAGTTTGAGGTGGGTTCAATAAACATTACTAAAGTAATAACTAAATCACAGGTAAAAATAAGGGTGGGGAAGCTTTAAAAAAAGACAACCTACTACAGCAAAACTGACATTTCATGTCATATCATGCCATTGTATTTTGTTTTTCTAAAAATATGATTTTTCCCTGTTCCTTGGCATCCCTGGAATACCTGTTCCTTGGCATCTGCAGGGAAAGATCTTTGGGAGGGGTTTCTATTACTCTACTGATGTATGCTCTCTACAGTGTGAATCTGATTGGTTCTGTGCCAGCCATATGATTAAGAAAACAGTTTGAGAAGAGCAATTCAAATGAGATTATAAATATGAAAAAAATGTTTTACAGCTCCCTATAAATCTTTATTGAACATTAAATGTGTATTTTTTTGCATTAATATGTAGAGTCAGAGATGATTTACACTAGCTTTTACTTTGTTCAGATGGTATCTGTATCTAAGGCTCTTTTTAACCTCTACAGGTATTGTCAAACACATTTGATATATTTAATACTGATTTATATTAAAACTAAGTGTTTTTGTGAGTTTCTTAGTGAATGTAATCAGTCAGCATACTATATTCTGCCCCCTTAGTATTTAGCAATAGGAGGACATGGAGGGAAGGAGCGGAGTGTAATTTACCACTGTGTATACACCCACATGTGTGACTCAATAGTCTTGTGGGCTGCACAGATAATAAAAAAGGAGCAAATGAAGCGCTTAAGAAATTGAGCATGCTCAGTAGAGGACACCAGCTGGTCCACACAATCACAACCTGCAGTGAGGACACCTAGAATATGGAAGGGACATCTCAAGGCAGTATCAACCAGGTAAAATTCACTCTACAAAAAACAAATTCTTTAGTGGCTTTGTTAGTTTAAATACTCTGTTATATAGCATGAAAGTATTTCGTAGTCTATGTTTAATGACACTTTGTTTAATGACCCCCCCCCCCCCCAATATTCAGACCCTTTGGGTCTGTTATGAATTTTAAGGAGGAACAACACACAAAAAATGTGAAAAAAAACTGGGGTCCTCTGCATAATCCATATAAGACCCTAACCTGAACATGCAGGGAAGAGGGGGTGTGCATATGCCCCCCTCCCCCTGAACCATACAAAGCCTCATGCCCTCAACATGGGGGGTACATTGCCAGGGGGAACCACTGGCAAAGTACCTTGTTCCCATGCTAATGGAGACAAGGGCCTCTTCCCCACAACCCTGACCAGTGGTTGTGGAGGTCTGTGGGCAGAGGGCTTAATGGAATCTGGAAGCCCCTTTCAACAATACAGGGTCTCCCAAAAACCAGTGCTACCCAAAAAAAGTGAAAAGTAGATAAACACACTCACACAGTTTATGGCAAGACGTTTTTTATGAAGAAAAAAAAGTACACTACAGTAAATCTATTGTCAATCACATAGTCAAGCTGAACACCAACACTATCCTCTCCTGAGCATGTGGCCATATTTGCTCAGTGATGTCAGTGCTATTCCTGCCCCTTGGGTACATGGCTGGGGATTCCAGACCAGCAAATTAATAGGGCCTTTTAAAATCACTGGTTGTAAAGGATGTGGTAGGGGCCAGCATCTACTGCTTCCTTAAAGGGGTTGTAAAGTCTAAACATTTTTTACCTTAATGCAGTCCTTGTTTAGGTGTCAGCATCGCCCCCTCAGCCCCGCTTTACTTACCTGAGACCTCATTCAATCCAGCACCATGCACGTCTGCAGATATTTTTTCCCCCCACTTCCGGTTTTCACTGGCTTTGCTGGGGAACTGGGAGCCATTGGCTCCCAGTGCTGTCAATCAAAGGCAGTGACGAGGAAGCGGTCCCACTGTCTGTGTCAATGGCCGCTTCCCACGGGGGCACTGGCCAGAGAGGAGGGGCCAGGAGCGCTTTGTGCGATTCCATTGCACAGAGTAGGTAAGTATAGACATGTTTGTTATTTAAAAAAATAATAATTACATTTTCAACCCTTTTAACAAACATTTACAGAAAACTGTCATATATAGTAGTGGAAGAAAAAAATGCTACTATATATGATGTTAAGCACCCGCAAAACAAGCAAAAATTCTGGCGTTTGGAAGAATGACCTTAAGGGCAAAGTTCAGACCAAAATGAAAGCTCATTCCTATTGAGGAGACTGTGGAGCCATCTGTCCAAAAGTTGAAGATGAACCAGAAATTGATTTTTCAACAAAATAATGATCCAAAGCACACTAGCAAATTTGCCAAGGAATAGCTCAAAAAATAGAGATGAAGGTTTATGGGCTAGCTTAGTCCAAGCCCTGATTTGAATCCCAATAAAATGTCGTAGGATGGTTTGAAACAGGCAGTTTATGTAAAGAAACCCACAAGAATATTGCAATTGAATAATTCTGCATTGTGGAGTAACTTCTGCTAAAGGGGTAATATCAGCCTCTGATGCCAAAAATGGACTTACATTTTCCACAGTGAACCATTACATCTATTAATATTTTTGCTGAATAAATGATTGAAAAGGTAAATGTAGCCATACCCCTGGAGGAGCCACTTGGTAGTTTGGGTTTTCTATTCTTTGCCTAAACCCTGTGAACGACCTCGGCCCCTCTGGCAAGTTAAGCAAATAGAAGCTGCAACACTTGCTTAGAGAAGAATACTCTATGATTATAATCTTAATATCAGGAAGTAGACATTAGACTGGGTAGTGAAGATGATCCTCCTCTTCTGGGGTCACCCAGTGGTGCTCCTGGCTCCTCCTCTTCTTGAGTGCCCCCACGGAGAGCCGCGTTTCATGGGGGCGGCACTCATGGGAGTGTGCTCCTGAGTCCTGCTGCTGCATCCATTGACACAGACAGCAGGACTCTGCCCCGCTCCCCGGCTCCCATGTCACTGGATTTGATTGACAGCAGCGGGAGCCAATGGGTCCTGCTGATATCAAGCTATCCAATGAAGACCCGAGACAGTGGCTGGAGCTGTGGTGCTTGTCCCCGTCAATGGAACGAGCACAGAAGGTTTTTCACCTTAATGCTTATATTGTTATGGGTTAAAGTAAATGGCAGTAAGTTCATAAATGAGCAAATAAAGAGTTCAGTCTATCGCAACTCTATGGACAGTATGACCACTAGATTGTAGCAGTTTGGTGAGTTCTATATAGTTGACTTGATCTATACCTGGTAACCTACAAATCAGCATAAAACAAAAAAGTCAGGACTCGTCTGTGAGCTGTACAATCTTCTTAATTCACAGGATAAAAACACCACACAAAAATGCTAATGCGTTTCAGCCAAAGAAAATCCGATTGTTCGGAACGAGGTGACGTACAACACGTATGACGGGACTACATAGAGGCCAGTAGCCAATAGCTTTTGTCTACAAATTTATTCTGAGCATGCGTGGCACTTTGTGCATCGGAATTCTATACACACGATCGGAAAAAGTCTGATCCAATTTTGTTGTCGGAAAATTTTAGGTCCTGCTCTCAAATTTTTTCAGATGGAAAAAGCCCGCTAGAGCCCACACACGATCGGATTTTCTGACAACATAATCTGATCAAACTTTTCCCGTCGGAATTTCCGACCGTGTGTACGGGGCATTAGCCATTGTGAATCTAATATGAATTCCTACTCAAGCCAACAAACGTTTCATTGCTGCCTGTTCTGTCTGACACTTTTGCATTAGGAAGCAGTAGTAAATCTCCAGAGAGGGGACACATACAGCAATAAAAACCTATCCTTCCTACTTAATCCAAAACGATAAAAATGGCTACAGTTGGGCTATAAGAATAAGGAAGCTGAAGATTGTAGTTACACTTACATATGAAAGATCTGTATTGTTTCTTTACAGATATACCATTTTGAGCTCAAGATCCTCAAGGCAATTAAAGAAGATGTTGGTGTTTACAGATGTGAAGTAATTTCCAAGGACAAATGTGATAGCTGCTCCTTCAACATTGATGTGGAAGGTATGGAATATATTAAAGACCCTTCGGTCTTTTTAGGTGTGTGGAACAAAATCAATAGATGGTGCTGCGTTCTAAGTGATAACGCAAACAATGTGCAAAAATATAAAGTGCTAGATGCTTAAGTATATACAATATAAGTAATAGAATGGATAAACAATGTAACGTGCCACGTGTGTATAGATAGTGAAAAACTCAGTGATTAAATTCATATAAACATGAAAAAGTCCAAAAGATATAAATAAAGACGAAAAATAACAAAAAAAAATGCAAAAAAAGATTGGTACTGAAGTAGTAGTCCCAGAAGATTAAGTGTCCTTATTTGATAATAAAAGACGGTGAATGGACAAGTGTTGGAATTCCTGTGATATTCTGTGCAACTACAGCAATGTAAACTGACTTTACTTCCATGCAAGTATAGCAATCTAAATGGTGCCTTTTCTTCAATGCAAATACATCCATGTAATCAGTGACTTTTCTTCAGTGTAATATTGCCTCAATGAGAAATGGCCCTTTACCTTACCTCTGTAAGGTAACAACGTGTATATGAAGCAAATACAGATCCCAGGTCCTGCAGTGGATCCCACTACCGGCTACCTATCAATGGAGTAGCATGGGGCTCATCTAAACAGCCTTATGTCCTGGTAAACGGTTTAAGATGATGTATATACGTCTCTTGGATGTAAGTTAGATGGCGCAGAAAGTACTCCCAGATAGGTACATAAATCATATGGGGAAAGAAGAAGGGGTCCCAAATAGTGTAGTATGTGAAAATTTGGGTGTTTTATTTAATAAATCCAACTGCGCTACTCACATTTAAAAACAAGGTAAATGCTAATCACCACGAGCAGCGAGCTCGCACACTGACGTCACTTCCGGTGCCTGTCTGTTCCGACGCATAGCGTCACGATCACGTGACTTCAGGGAAGATTTTGAGGTGCCACCCAAAATGAATTGCATCCCAACGCACCACACTGTGGTTTGCACATTACCACAGCTCACAGGCATGAATCTGGCCCTTAAGGCCACCTTTTGCATTGCTAAGGGAACTCACTTATTTGACCTGGCTGCCAACATTTTAACACACAGCAACACAAATACCACTCTATCAGCACCCAGTGTACTTGTACGTTGGGTGACAAATGGAAGGAGTGGCACAGGAAAGGGCCTTACACAGTGGTGTGCACTAATGCAATGCATAGGTGTGAAAAGGGGCTACAATATTTGTATCTGTTTAGGTTATTAAAGAGGAAGTAAAGCCTCCTTCAAAAAAAAAAAAAAAACGGAACCTGCAAGGCAAAGGCATAATGAGCTAGTATGCATAGCATACTAGCTCATTATGAATAACTTACCTGAGAACGAAGCCCCCAAAGCAACCCTCGTCCACGACCTCCTCTGCCACCATCAATCCCGAAGTGACTTCCGGGTCTCGCTGCTCCAGCGCTGTCATTCGCTGGAGCGGCGATGATGCTGGAGCGGCGATGGCACAGGAGAGCGGCATATCGCCGTGATCTCGGTATGCTCAGTGCGCCTGCGCGCCGCTGTCATATTATTATAATTAATGTTTTTAGCATGGAATTTTTAATTGTGTAACCCAATAATCATTGTACTTCTTTTAAACATGTTCTAATTTGTAAGTTGGTTTACTAGCATCTCAAATGCCCAATCTATTTTCTTGTGGTTTAAAATGCTTTACATGGGGATGTGGTGCTACTAAAATGGTACCAATTACCCACACCATCTACTAAGACTTTTATTTTATAAAAGCTCTAATGTGCTTCTCACTGGTTTAGTGGAGAGCATTTTGGTTCTTAAAAACACTCACCATAACCTATCTGGTTATACTTTCTATGAAATTTGAAATGCTTGGATTTCTTAAATTCGAAAACTATGTTTCCTTCTAATCTCAAGCAGGCCAATATCAAAATAGATGTAGAAAAGAACACAATCTACTGCCAAAGCCAAGCACAGACTCACAATTGAGGCCGGTATTCTGTAATATGAAGAATTGTTCCCTGAGAATAAGTCAGTGGCTGACAGTGGTTCACTGTGAACAGGCTCCTTAAACTCAGCATTAGGAAAGAGAGCCTAGAGCAGTTAAGAGAAGGTGACTCTATTAAGTAAAGTGTATATCCAGCCAAAACTTCAGATTTTTAATAAAGTGGGGAAGGATTAGAGCCCATGTCTGTTGTCTACTGTTATCTGGGGTTACATTAGAAGGATTTCCCTTTATTTAAGCCCTTAAGCCAGTCATAGATGGATCAAAATTCCATACAGAAGTGGCCAAATTGCAATATTTTTAAGATGGAATCTAAATAAATGATTTAAATGGAGAGCACTATGTTTCTAGTTTTTGTATTTGCATGAACACGAACCATATCCCGAGGGGAAATTTCTCGTTTGTGAGTTGTTCATACAACAGGCTGGAGCAGGAGATCTGATATTGAAGTGGAGAGAAAGTAGGGAGCTTCCATTCAGAGCTTTTGTGGCTCAGTGTTGAGATGTGCACAGTTTAGAATACCTGAGAAGTGTGGTGGAAGCACAGCGGTAGAATATATGTGCACAGCAATCAAGAAATTATAGAAGTTGAGATATATATATATATATATATATATATATATATATACACACACACATGGACTTTTTTTATTTATAAATTTCTTATGGACATTTGATGTTATATATTTTCACTGTGTTTAGACTTATTTATTCAAATAGTCACATGAGAGTTGGTAGCGATGCACTATTTATATAATATGTATATTATATATATATAAATATAATTTTCCATTGCCCATGGGGAGCAGCACATATATATATATATATATCTATATATTATATGTTATATATTATATGTGAATATGTATAGTTAAAAAACTGCTGATGTTGGAGTTGGAAACCCAATGCATTTTTTTTACATTTCTTATGCAGCTGTAACAGAAGAGGTCGGGATTTTAGAATCTTTCAAGAGGACGTAAGTATTTGTTTTTTGTTAATAATATTATTAACACTGACCTATAAGGCCTCATGCTCACGGACGTTTTTACAGCTGCTTTTTCAGTGTTTTTTGCAGCTTAAAAATGCCTGTCCATGTTAGTCTATGGCTTCATGCCCACCTAGGCGTTTTTGAGCTGCAAATGGCTAAGGCGTTTTTAAGCTGTAAAAAAAAACCCAGGACCAGTGCATTCTGAGGCTCCAGTGTTAGAGCTGTAAAAACGTCAGACGCCGGTAAAGGGTGTTAAATGGGAATTAACGAGGCTTAACGCTGTGTTAAGCCTCGTCGGGCGTTTCTGTCTCTATTCAAAATCAATGGTTCCCTATGGCGGCGGCGGGGGCGGAGAAGCCCGGGCCAACGCTAGTAAAAGAGCTGGAAGAAGATAGCGAAGGAGCCCGGCAGAAGGCACCAGAGAGCGGGAGAAGAGGCCTGAGAAGTCGGAAGAGACCCCCGAAGTCGGAAGAAGACCCGTCAGTGTGCAGTGTGCACGTCAGTGTGCATGAGGCCTAAATGTTAGCCTAAAGCTATGTTAACAGTGGCTTAAAAATAACCATAGCCCCCCATGCAACTGCTCTGGGGCCTGGGGTAGGAGGGGGGACACTAGGGAAGTTGTTAATAAAAACTGCAGCAAACTGTGTCATTTTCAGTTTAGAAAGGTTGAAATCAGACTTCAGGATCATTGCTAGTCATAGACCTTGCTCTGTGCAGTATGAAACAATTTCTTAGCAGTCTTAAAGAGGAGCTACAGACTCCTACTCAAAAATACTATAAAAGATCCCCATGATCCTTATAAAATGTTTTTTTAATATGGATATTGTCAATAAAGCAGATATTGTCCTTACTTTTTAAATGACTGGGTAACTGTGCCCTGATGAAATTTTGGTGGCGGCCATCTTTGGTGTGGGCATCTGACTTCAACACCAGTGTATTCTGGGATTTAGTGCAGCTAGTTTACCCAGCATGCACATCCCAATCTTCCAAATCCTCTGACAAATCATATGCCTCCATCACAGTGTACTGCCAGAAAGCACCAACACCACCTCCGTTTACTGCTCCCACTGCTGCTGCCGTTCCATGCTCCTTTTTCTTCTGCTCCTCCTCTGCTGCCACCACTCGATACCCTGTATAATCAAAATAGCTAATCCACCCTTCAAAAATGGGACCTAACTCCACCTGGTTAACACGTCATTAATGGTTTTAAAGTAACACAATGCCAGCAGTGGAATATGTCATTAACTCCTGGGATTTATGACACTGATATCCCAGGAGTCAACAGGACACCGGAGATGATGTACCTCTCCATAGTGACAAGGCCCAGAAGTGCGGGAAATGTAAACAAAATAAAGGTACTTATACAAAAACAAATATCAAAAGATTAAAGGCAGAGGTGTTAGCTACCAGTAGGGTCATGGGTGTTAGATAGGGTGAAGCTCCGCTTTTAGCAGCACATAGATGACTATAGTCAAAACATTGAGTCCACCTTTCAAAAATGGCACCTAACTCCACCTGGCATTATGTCATTTCCAGTTTTGAATGCCAGCAGTGAAGGATACCTGTTAAACTACACACCAAACCAAATACATTTTCAGCGCTTTGGCTTAAGTTTTGTAAAATCTGATTTAATTCCAATAAACTTTGCACATCCCCCTTTGTTGTATCTTGAAAATCACATTTGCCCCAAATGATTAAATTTATATTTAAATTACATTCTCTTTGTTACTTTATCATAAAAGACTACAATAAAAGTATGGTGCTTTGTATTCTTTTATAAGAATTTTTTAGAAATGTCATAATCTTCAGCACTATAAATAGGACCTATAATCAAACATTATCATAAACATATAATAACAGTCACCTACATTTCTAGGAAAAAATTCTGCTCCAGATTTTGTTTTCATGACCAGCAATGGAGGGAGCATGGAGGGAGGGAACATTTTTTTCCACAATAGGTCCACAATAGGTCTCCCTTAAAGAGTAACTCCACTTTTGTTTAGAAGAAAACAATCCCCCCTGGGAGATCTATGCACATTACAAGGATTTTAACAAACTTTGTTGTAAATTCCTACCATTTTCTGCTCTGAAGAAAAAGCTGTTTGTTGGGTTATGTCAATGTACAAAGTGAATTTTAATAGATATAAGTTTTTCATTGTTAATCAGCTGATGAACTTGCAGTGTTCTTCTGAGAAAAGCTGCAGGGTCAGCATCCCTTTAGAAGTAATTAACCCTTTTAGCGTATCTCACCAAAAATGAATTTTTGTTGCCTAAAATCTGACTTGTATCTTCATGCAGACTTCGGAAAAAAATCAGTGAGCCAATCACACAAGCAAAAAATTACATTTCTGGAGAAATTCTGTACACAAACTGTGTACAGAAGGTCTCCGGGTTGCCACATTGCATATTGCATATTGAATTTTACAAAAAATTACAGTGCTGCAGATTGTAAAGGAAAGGTAATTTTCAAATAACATTCGATTACAATATGACTTTGTATATGCTATGTTTTTTGTTTGCTATTTAGTTCCCCAGAAAGTGGAGTTACCCATTAGGTTTTTGACTTTTGGATTGACTACTTGTATTCAGATACATGACTGAAGTAGGATAGTAGGAATCCAGAAATTAGCACAGAAGACACTTTATAGAGAGGACACATGCCACATAAGGAGAACCTATGAAAAAAAAAGTTCATATGTGCAGATGATACAATATAGTAATCTAACAAATGTAATGTTTTAATACTTGTAGAGGTGAACAAAAGGATGAAAATGCTGGTGAGCTTGACTTCAGTGCATTACTCAAGAAGAGGTATGTATAAATAAAGACAAGGTTATTCATCAATGTATTTAAGACAGACATTTCACCTTTAATTCATGTTTTATTGATAACTTTACTGACCTAATTACCAAAGATATCATTTAATTGGGAATTAGCATATCAGTTAAAATACAAATAATATTAGTACATAGTTAGTAAGATTGAATAAAGACACCAGTCCATCCTGAGTGAGTGTGGGTTTGTGTCTACAATTCTCCCTATCCCTGTACATTGTGTCTCATTAAGATGCTCATCTATTATTATTTATTTAAGATACCCATATAGCACAGTCAATTTTGACACAGCGCTCCACACATACATCGCACATTCACATCAGTCCCCACCCGCAAGGAGCCCACAATCCCAGGTTCCCAACTCACATCCATATACTAGGGCCAATTTTGGGTCGAAACCAATTAACCTACCAGCATGTCTTTGTGGAGAACATGCAAACTCCAGGCTGGTAGTGTTGTGGTTTGGATTTGAACCAGCAACCCCTTTTACTGCTAGGCGAGAGTGCTACCCACTAAACCCCTGTAATTGATGTATTATAGATTCAGACACCTATTTATCCTAATAAAGGGTACTAGAGTACATTTTTGCACTATTAAATTGAGAAATTATATAAAGAAGAGCAGCTATTAGACATGTGCGATTAGTTTCGTACCAATCCAAAATATGAATTTTTATGCATACGAATTCCGTACGAAATATAAAATTTAGTTTACGAATTTCGGATCCAAATTCATAACGAAAATTCGTAATTGTTACGAAAAGTTAACGAACCTAATAGTTGAAACCCCAGGAAGTCAGCACAGCACAGGGATGGTGGGAGCCCCTCATAATGGGCACAGCGGGTGTACACTCAGACCCGGGAACTCAGCACAGGGATGGTGGGAACCCTTCATAATGGACACACAGCAGGTGTACAGACCTGGGAACTCATCACAGGGATGGTGGGAACCCTATGGGAATTTCTATGCTT
This sequence comes from Lithobates sylvaticus, assembly GCA_028564925.1. Lineage (NCBI taxonomy): Eukaryota > Metazoa > Chordata > Amphibia > Anura > Ranidae > Lithobates > Lithobates sylvaticus. Next base: position 137,978,164 of record CM053035.1, on the reverse strand, counting down.
ACGATTTTTTTACGAAATACGAAATTTCCTAAGAATGCAGGTGTATTATACAGAATATTGTTTTGGATCTTAGGGAGGAGAAGAAAAAAAAAGAAGAGGAACCAGAGGGAATTCCTCCAGATGTCTGGGAAATTTTGAAGAATGCCAAACCAAGCGAGTATGAAAAAATTGCCTTTCAGTACGGTGTGACTGACTTAAGAGGGATGCTGAAGCGTCTGAAGAAAGCAAAAGTTCAAATAAAAAAAAGTGAAGGTAATGTAACTATTCATAAAAATTATACCATGTGAAAAAACATACGCACAACTTACACACACCTTTTTCAATTTACATCATATTTAACCATATATGGATAATGTTAAGAACATGCACATTCTTTGCTTGCTTTCTACATTATAGGTAGTGTGTAAAAACATGTAAATTGAAGCATAAATATCACTAGTATAGTCATACAGGATGAGTAAAGGGTCAGTCTGCCCACCCTAAGAAGAATCCAGTGTAAGAGTATAAGAGTGTTACTCATATTGACTTATAATCTCCTTAAATAGTTGGACAGACCATGGAACTGGGCCAGGAATCTCCCAGCTGCCTGATTGCAATAAGTAGCTGTACTGTTCTATACTCAAAGGTTAAATATTGACATCTATTGATATTTAAGTTGTTTTGACTATCAAAATGGTATTTAAACCTGATTAATATTTGGTGGGTAATGAACACAATAGATGGAAACTATCAGTTACCTATGACTATGTGTCACATGCAGGGAAGACATACGTATGTCATAATTTGGGTGACAATCCAGCTTTCATTTCTGAATACAGTCTTATAACTAGACATGTGCATTCGTTTTCGTCCGAATGCATTTTCGTCCGAATTTCAGGCATTTTCGTTATCGTTTTAACAAACGATAACGAAAGTGCAGAATCCGAAAAATGAAAGATCCGACATAAACAAATGCTTTATTTTCGTTGTGACAACAGTTCGATATAGATAGGAGATTCGACGCTGACAATAACAATCTGTGTCCATTGAACCTGTGGTCGAATGTGCCTAACCTTAACTCTATTAATCCAAGATTATTCTACATAGAAAGGAAAGATTTGACGTAGAAAGGAAAGATTCGATGTAGAAAGGAAAGATTCGACATAGAAAGGAAAGATTCGACGTAGAGAGGAAAGATTGTTGCTGGAATTGGGTGGAATTGCAGCTAAACTATACAGAGTCATACAGTTTAGCTGCTCCGTCGAATCTTCTTTGAACATTCGACATACACCATAAGTCTTCAATGACAGATTCAACCTTAATTCATTTGGATTTTCGGACGAATGAAATTTTTAACGAAAAACAAAATAAATAAAAACGAATTTCGGGAGTAACTAAGTAAATAGATTTTTCGGACGAAAACGAAATTCCGAAACGAAATATTTCAGTGTGCACATGTCTACTTATAACTGTGAGGCACTGTCACATACCTCATGGCAGAGCTTGACGTGTAGAGGGAGACCTCTTATACAGCCCCGGCTCAAGGGTCCCTGATGTTGTGACAGTGGCCGTGAGAGCTCAATGAGGTATTAGTGTCTGTAAGATCTTCTGTTTGTCCCAGGGGTGAGTGGCAGGTGTGTCACTAGTGTTGAGTCGGACAGCTAGAGCAGTGGATGGCAGCAGGAACAGCAGGCTGGGTAGACAGCAGCTGGTAGAAGATGAAGTAAGACTGGCAGCACACGGTAGGTGGAAGACCAGCATACCCAGGCAGTATGCAGAGCAGGACAGACTGATAACTGGATGCAGGGTCAGACAAGCCAGGTCAGCGACAGATGGTCAGATACAGACATAAATGGCAGGCAGAGAATGGTCAAGATACAGGCAGAGGTAGGCAACATTAGAGGTAAGAGGAGTCCAGAAACAAGCCAAGGTCAGGAAAGGTAGAGTTCAAGTGCTGTCAGGATAAGCCAGGTCAATCACAGGAATCAAACATAGGAAACAGGAACAGGACTGAATGCCTCTATTCTACCTTAGATGTCTATGCTCCATTCACTGGGTGAATTCAGATTGTAAAACATTTTAGCTATTTCAAATTTACTTATACACTGTTTGTATATGCCCATTTCAGAATCCCTAAAATTAGATCCCAACATACAAAAAAGGAGAAGTTTTATAAATATGACAAAAAACTACCAAAAATAGATAGTTATTGAAACATATTAATATGTTTTTATTCTACTTCCTGTGTTTTCAAGCATTTACAAAAAAACTGGATCCTTGCTACTCAGTGGACAAAGGCCATAAGATAAAAATGTTTGTGGAGGTTGCAAACCCTGATGTTGTTGTGAAATGGTTAAAGAACGGTCAGGAGATCAAGCCTGGTGCCAAGTAAGTAACAGTAAATCTGACTCGGACAGTATATCTTATCTTCTGGTTGAGCTTGAGAAAAGTGTCATGTGGGGACATCATGTAAATAAAGTTTATTTTCCTAAGGTCTCATGCAGACTGGGCATTTGTCCAGCTTCTTTGAATGCCTTTTTTCCTGGCAGATGAAAAGCAGCTAAAAATATAATGCACCTAAAGTGTTTAAGTATGTCAAGCATTTGGGCGTTCATTCATTCCATTGACCAGAATATTAATTGATTCTGGCCATTGAAATGAATGAACATTCAAGTGCTAAATTTGTCTCGCGTTTAGGTACATTTGGCCTAGTTTACAGGTATTTAGGCATATCAAGCATTTTTCCTGCTCAAATGCTCCTCTCCTGAACATGCAAGTCATGTTTTTTTTTTTTTTCAGCCTCTAAATGCTCCTCTTCTAATATGCCTGTAAAAACCTATACAGTGGTGTGAAAAAGTGTTTGCCCCCTTCCTCATTTCCTGTTCCTTTGCATGTTTGTCACACTTAAGTGACCATTTCCAAAGCTTTGGGAATCCAGCGAACCACAGTGAGAGCCATTATCCACAAATGGCGAAGACATGGAACAGTGGTGAACCTTCCCAGGAGTGGCCGGCCGCCCAAAATTACCCCAAGAGCGCAGCGACGACTCATCCAAGAGGTCACAAAAGACCCCACAACAACGTCCAAGGAACTGCAGGCCTCACTTGCCTCAGTTAAGGTCAGCGTTCATGCCTCCACCATCAGGAAAAGACTGGGCAAAAATGGCCTGCATGGCAGAGTTCCAAGGAGAAAACCACCACCATCATGGCCCTGTGTGAAAAAGTGATTGCCCCCTAAACCTAATAACTGGTTGGGCCACCCTTAGCAGCAACAACTGCAACCAAGCGTTTGCGATAACGTGCAATGAGGCTTTTACAGCGTCCTGGAGGAATTTTGGCCCACTCATCTTTGCAGAATTGTCCTAATTCAGTTACATTAGAGGGTTTTCGAGCATGAACGGCCTTTTTATGGTCATACCACAACATCTCAATAGGATTCAGGTCAGGACTTTGGCTAGGCCACTCCAAAGTCTTCATTTTGTTTTTCTTCAGCCATTCGGTGGTGGACTTGCTGGTGTGTTTAGGATCATTGTCCTGCTGCAGAACCCAAGTTCGTTTCAGCTTGAGTACACGAACAGATGGTCGGACATTCTCCTTCAGGATCTCTTGGTAGACAGCAGAATTCATAGTTCCTTTTATCACGGCAAGTCTTCCAGGTCCTGAAGCAGCAAAACAGCCCCAGACCATCACACTACCACCACCATATTTTACTGTTGGTATAATGTTCTTTTTCTGAAATGCAGTGTTCCTTCTACGCCAGATATACTTGGACACACACCTTCCAAAGAGTTCCACTTTTGTCTCATCGGTCCACAGAATGTTGTCCCAAAAGTCTTGGGGATCATCAAGATGTGTTGTGGAGAAATTGAGACGAGCTTTGATGAAAAAAAAAAAAAAAAAAAAAAAAAAAAAAAAAAAAAAAAAAAAAAAAAAAAAAAAAAAAAAAAAAAAAAAAAAAAAAAAAAAAAAAAAAAAAAAAAAAAAAAAAAAAAAAAAAAAAAAAAAAAAAAAAAAAAAAAAAAAAAAAAAAAAAAAAAAAAAAAAAAAAAAAAAAAAAAAAAAAAAAAAAAAAAAAAAAAAAAAAAAAAAAAAAAAAAAAAAAAAAAAAAAAAAAAAAAAAAAAAAAAAAAAAAAAAAAAAAAAAAAAAAAAAAAAAAAAAAAAAAAAAAAAAAAAAAAAAAAAAAAAAAAAAAAAAAAAAAAAAAAAAAAAAAAAAAAAAAAAAAAAAAAAAAAAAAAAAAAAAAAAAAAAAAAAAAAAAAAAAAAAAAAAAAAAAAAAAAAAAAAAAAAAAAAAAAAAAAAAAAAAAAAAAAAAAAAAAAAAAAAAAAAAAAAAAAAAAAAAAAAAAAAAAAAAAAAAAAAAAAAAAAAAAAAAAAAAAAAAAAAAAAAAAAAAAAAAAAAAAAAAAAAAAAAAAAAAAAAAAAAAAAAAAAAAAAAAAAAAAAAAAAAAAAAAAAAAAAAAAAAAAAAAAAAAAAAAAAAAAAAAAAAAAAAAAAAAAAAAAAAAAAAAAAAAAAAAAAAAAAAAAAAAAAAAAAAAAAAAAAAAAAAAAAAAAAAAAAAAAAAAAAAAAAAAAAAAAAAAAAAAAAAAAAAAAAAAAAAAAAAAAAAAAAAAAAAAAAAAATTTTTTTTGCTTAGCAGTGGTTTTCTCCTTGGAACTCTGCCATGCAGGCCATTTTTGCCCAGTCTTTTCCTGATGGTGGAGGCATGAACGCTGACCTTAACTGAGGCAAGTGAGGCCTGCAGTTCCTTGGACGTTGTTGTGGGGTCTTTTGTGACCTCTTGGATGAGTCGTCGCTGCGCTCTTGGGGTAATTTTGGGCGGCCGGCCACTCCTGGGAAGGTTCACCACTGTTCCATGTCTTCGCCATTTGTGGATAATGGCTCTCACTGTGGTTCGCTGGATTCCCAAAGCTTTGGAAATGGCTTTATAACCCTTTCCAGACTGATAGATCTCAATTACTTTCTTTCTCAATTGTTCCTGAATTTCTTTGGGTCTCGGCATGATGTGTAGCCTTTAAGGATCTTCTGGTGGACCTTACTGTGTCAAGCAGCTCCTATTTAAGTGATGCCTTGATTGTGAACAGGTGTGGCAATAATCAGGCCTGGGTGTGGCTAGAGAAATTGAACTCAGGTGTGAACAACCACAGTTATAGTATGTTTTAACAAGGGGGGCAATCACTTTTTCACACAGGGCCATGATGGTTTGGATTTTTTTTCACCTTTAATAATAAACACCTTCATTTACAAATTGCATTTTGTGTTTACTTGTGTTGTCCTTGACTATTGTTTAAATTGGTTTGATGTTCCGAAACACTTAAGTGTGACAAACATGCAAAGGAACAGGAAATGAGGAAGGGGGCAAACACTTTTTCACACCACTGTATATGTGCATGGCCACATACTCTAACATAGAGGGGTGTTTAGAGGTTGACAAACGAGTCAAACACCCTTCAAAAGGACATTTTTATATGCCCAGAGTGCATGAGGCCTAAGAAAGATCTACATGTTCTCCACAGCCCAGGCTAAGCTAACATAGAGCATAAGTCTTAGGCAACCATGCAATTACAATTTTTATTGTAGCTCAGTATAAGTTAAACATTTTTGTTTTAATTTACAAGTTTATGAACTGATGATTTGCATTTATTGTACAACATCATTTTTTACACAGTTTGCAAAACCTGGTTCTCGAATATGAAAGCCTTGATTTGGGTTCTCTGTTTTGCACTTTAACTCCAAGAACATCCTCAGCCAGGGGCATTGCTAGGTCTACAAAAGGTCTGTAGTGAAGTAAAGAAAGTCATACGCTTTTGGCAGGTATACACATGCATATAATATACATGTGTGTGTATATATATATATATATATATATATATACCCACACATACTTTTATGTATATATATATATATATATATATATATATATATATATATATATATATATATCTTTGCATATCTGAGTAAAAATCCCCCCTTACATCAGGGTCCCCAGAGAGCCCCCCCCTTACATCAGGGTCTCCAGAGAGCCCCCCCTTACATCAGGGTCCCCAGAGCATCCCCTTACATCAGGGTCCCCAGAGAGCCTCCCTCATTACATCAGGGTCCCCACAGAGCCCCCTTTACATTAGGGTCCCCAGAGAGCCCCTTCCTTACACCAGGGTCCTTAGAGAGCCCCTTCCTTACATCAGGCTCCCCAGGGATACCCTTCCTTACATAAGGCTCCCCAGAGATCCCCTTTTTTACATCAGGGTCCCCAAAGAGCCCCAGGGCTCAGGAATGTGCTACATAAAGAATGCAGGGCTCAGGAGTGTGCTACATAAAGAATGCAGTGCTCAGCTGTGCCCATCTATGCAGCCTCACCTGTGCCCATCTATGCAACCTCACCTGTGCCCAGCAATACAATCTCACCTGTGCCAGGGTTAAGAGAGGAGAGGAAGAGGAGAGCCAGTCAGATCATCAGATCATCACACAGGTCCGCATCTCCCAATGTGGCAGATTTAATTTGAATCACCCGATGCCCACCTATGATAGACCGCACATATCCTGGCACTGAACAAGTGTGCTGTCTGTCAAAGGATTTTGGATGAAACCCTTTGAGCTGCTATATAATACCTAGAAGTCACTGGAACTTCCCACACTTCCAAATATGTGATAATACAACATATTTAAAATAAGTGTAGCGCTATTACAAATATCAAAAAGTGCATAAAAAGATTTGTAATGTAAAGTGCAATCCTCTAAAATGCAATAATCAAAAAAAAATGTTAACAATAAAGTGCAATGTGCTCCTTATTCCACTTAGTGTCCTTATAAATTCCAGTAGATAGAGCAAAAAAACAAACAGTGCTTTTGTTGATTTGTGATATCACTATACGTGGAGATAAAACATGGAGATAAAATCTTCACGTTTATCCACCTCTGTGCATCTAGAAATAGCCTTGTGTCACCGCCACTGGTTGTGCCCTCACCTTATAGGCTTATTAATAGCCCCTTAGATCACAATCACTCCTCTGATTGGCCTCCTTAGATTTTCCTCCTTCATGTAGCTCATTCGTTTTTACTTAGGCATCTCACATCACAAGGGGTGTACTGCTTCCTTATTGTTAACCATTGGCCTCCACTCACATCGCCCACATGTGGAAGGAACCAGGAATTAACAGAAGAAAAATAGAGCCAGTGTAAAAGAAGGGGGAACGCTGATAACCGGGGCTGCAGATCCGGCTGTGAGGTGATACCTTGTCCCAGCACTAGTGTATACATATACCAAGGCTTGGTTTTATATTTGAAAAATCTGAGTGGAACTTATTTTATGCTTTATATAAATAAATTATTTTTAAAATGGTAAAGCACTATTGGAAGCTTTGTACCTTACATGTGGGCGATGTGAGTGAAGGCCAATGGTTAACAATAAGGAAGCAGTACACCTTGTGATGTGAGATGCCCAAGTAAAAATGGATGAGCTATATAAAGGAAGAAAATCTAAGGAGGCCAATCAGAGGAGTGATTGTGATCTAAGGCGCTATTAATAAGCCTATAAGGTGAGGGCACAGAGGTGGATAAATGTGAGGATTTTATCTCCATGTATACTGATATCACAAATCAACAAAGGTCCCTTTGTTTGTTTTTTGCACTATCTATTGGAATTTATAAGAATAAGAACACTATGTGGAATATGGAGCACATTGCACTTTATTGTTAATTTATTAAATTTTTTTAAATTATTGAATTTTATAGAGGATTGCATTTTACATTACGTATATATTTTTATGCACTTTTTGATATTTGTAATAGTGCTGCACATATTTTAAATATTCTGTCTGTCACAGGAGCCATACAAGGAGGCGATTAAAATTAGAGCTGACATAGTGAGCGACGTCGGCCTGACACCTGCCAGTGTGTGGCACCTGGGGCTGACCACCCTCCCCCCTTGCTTAGCACCCGCCCTGGTCACCCTAGAGCAAAGTTATTCAGTTCAAATTCGTGGAGGTCCGAACAGTAAAATGTTCTTCCCGCAAAGGTCTGAATCCCATATTTGTGCGATGTCTCAACCCTATCACAGTCCCCTCATTTTATATACCAATCCCATTCTCGCATCAGTGTCCTTAGTCCCCCGCACATCAGGCATCCACTTCACATTAGTATCCACTGTCACCTTCACATAAACCTCCCCACACACACACCACTGTCCCCTAATCCCCCAACAGTACTGCTTCATTTACACGACCCCCCCCCCCCCCCACACTTGAAATAAAGAAAAAATACTTTCTGTGCTATGGCTACTATATTGTTAGAAAATGGAGCTGCTAGCACAATACTTAAGTACAAAATATATCAATATATCAATATAGAGAGAAATATGCAGAGCTTCTGTAACATTAAACGTGAGATACTATACATGCAATGTGACTTGACTTGTGTGCATTAATTGCACAACCTTCACTCGCAGCAATCAAAATAAGTACAAATTATTTTTATTTTTTTTAAATGCAATGAATTCAGAGAATAATTAAACTGTGTGGTTAGTATGTAAGAGTCCATAAAACGAATTAATATGGATGTCAGTTCATAGGGAAAAGAGGTTATTATAGCTATTCAACTCAAAAGTGTCAGCAGGTAGGGTTCAAGACCATCCAAATATCCCAGATAGAAAAAGCACACCACCCTTGTGCAGAAGTTGGAGGCTTACCAGAAATATATGACCACTAAATAGTGCTCAGACCCACATTTGATCAGTATAAGATTCACAAGATTCTCTGATCAAAGAGACTCAATATGTGTATCCTGGATCCCTTATACTACCTCAGGAGCAAACTAATTTCTAAAAGTAAGTTGGAAATATGGCCTTGGATAAAGACGGATTCACTTCTTCTCTACACACTCTCTAGGAGAGAGGACACTGACATATTTATACCAAGACTTTGCTATTCATCCAGAAACGCTCCTAAGATACAAGAATATTTAGAATATGTATATTTTTCTACTTTCTTCAGACAAATAGTAAAAAATGGCTTGGTCATGAAGGGGGTAAAACATTCGGGAGTTCAAGTGGTTGTTTCAAAATGTCAACTCGGTATAGTTTGTGTACATGGAAACCTGAGTTTATCTTTGCCAAATTTAAAATGTTCACTCCTGTCTCGTAAACAAACCATTTTATCTTTATAGATTTGTGTTTGAGAATGTTGGCCTAAAGAGAGTAATGACCATTAACAAATGTACCCTGGCCGATGATTCTTCTTATGAGTGCATCATTGGAGATGAGAAATGTTATACAGAGCTTTTTGTCAAAGGTAAGCTTTTTTGAATTAAAGTTCATAAATGGGTAAAATCAAATCAATGGTAGCTGGACCATACAATGCAGCTTGAAGTATACCTAATGTGCATTGGCTCTGCAAATGTGAATTACTATTTGCACATACTGTAAATGTTGTGCATTTTTTGTCAGTGAAATGTTTATTGAGGATTGTTTCAGGACATTTAAGAGTTATACAGTAGAATACACAAGTTTATTACAATAAAGTAAAGTCAGTGAGGCTGAGTATAAGATATATAACAAGAAGTAATAACAACATGTAGTATATAGCAGTGTCATTTATCTTCACGGAGGGGAGGTGGGGGAAAAGAAGGAATGGGGTGGGGGGGGGGGGGGTGGGGGTAAGCACATCCCTACAAAAAAAGTAAAGTGGAAAACATTTTTAATAACAAATAGATGTAATAAAAGGTTATGTCTGATCATTGAGAAAAGTCAAACAGTTATATCCTCCCTATTTATTTTAAGTAATTTCACATATAACATAGGTCAAATAAGCCATTCAAAAGAAAAAAATAAAGAAAGTCAGAGCATACAAAAAAATGCAATCACAGAATAATACACAACATATGTATATCACCAGTGGAGAAACAAAAAACAAAAAGAGAAGAAATGGATAAACTAAGAAAGTATCATCACTGGGCAAATTCCTTACTCCAAGGGTTTACACATGCCCAGTAGGGCCAAGAAGGAACTCAAAACATATTAGAAATGTGGAAGAAAGTAATAAAAAATCTCACCAAAATTTAAGCAAATAAACAATAGACAGGTTCATTCACTCCCATGGGCGAATAGTACGAAGTAAATAGCTGCGTCATAGTCCATTAATAATGGGAGGGAGGAGACATATTGGCTAGGCATCAGCAGGAATCCTGAGTTCGGCAGGACGCTACGAATTGCCATTTTCCCCTCAGCTACAGTAGGCAGTGAGGATTATTTTAATTTCATCAAAATTTCCCTTCTAGCATGAAAGGCAGTATAAAAAATTAACAAATTAACATATCGTGATTCCTCTAGGTTATCAGTGATACCCAAGAGGAATATAAGGGGATTTACAGGGGTCGTCACTCTTTCTGTTGTATGTATAGTGGTTATGATTTCCTCCAATAATCCTGGATTTTAAGACAGGACCATAGCATACAGAGAAGGGAGCCTTTTTCAATAAAGCACTTTTAATGAAAAGTTTAAAGCATTTTATTTAACCTCCTAGTGATAATCCCGAGTGTGGCTCGTGGGTTAATTTTCATTAACAAAAGTAGTATCCCCAAGCCACACTCGGGATTACACCGCAGGATCCAGGTACAGGTACTTACATTGTCCCTAGGATCCTGCAATGTCCTCCTGCTGTATCCTCTGGCCAGATCCTCTACCTGATGTATCATTGTTCCAGGCTCCATTCCCTGCAAGCATTGCGGTACATGAGGGGCAGGGCCCGTGGCAAATTCAAAAAAGTACAAAAAACATAACACACACAATACCACTGTAATCTGTAGATTACATTACTGTATCAAATCATTTCACCTCAGTTTTGTCCCTAGTGCTTTGTCCAGTGCCCTGCCTACACTTTTATATTATATATATACCGTTCTTTCTGCCTGGAAACTTGAGAACGTCCATGGCATCCAAAAAGCTTTCCTCAAAAGGGGTTTTAGACCAGCTAGAAAACAGTGATAGCGAATTAGAATCACTTGCAGAATTGAGCGATAGTGATTAGTGGGGAAATTCGTCATCAGACACTGAAAGTGAAGACAGCGACAAATTTCAGTGTTTTTGATTTGATTACATTATTAAATAAATTGTATTATTATTATATTATAATTTATGATTTCGTGTTTCAAACTTTATCATACCCGGGATGTCTACTAGATTCTTGTTTGGACAGATTTAAGTGAGTTATTCCTAAGAATTACAGGCCTACAATATAAAACAACAAATTTCCATGCAAAACAATGTATCGCTTTGACATTCAAATATCAGACATAATCAGACCGCCAGGAAGGCTAAAGGAGAAGTATAGCCAAAGCTCGTTTGGCTGTACTTCTCTTGTGGATCACAAAAGTGCCGTTCATTTTGCACTCCCGTGACCCGTTTTCAGCTGAAGTCCACTTTCTGCTGACATCACAGAGCCAGTCCAGGCCCAGGAAAGATCACAACCATATTGTCGGGATCCGCCCCATGCCTGGACCGGTACCCAGCTCAACCTCTCAGCGAGCCACTGAGAGGCTGAGCCAGCCACTCCCACCCACTCCACAGCTCAGCTCTCCAGTGAGCACGGGGGGGGGGCAGAACAGAGAGCTGGTGACTGATAGGCACCAGGTCTCTGCTCTGGAAGCTGTGAGAACCAAGCGATTGGTGGCGTTTGATGGCTCGGTTCTCGGTGTTCTCAGGCGGGGGACAAATACACCATCCACCTAGGTAAGTATGATTCTTCAAAAAAGGGCATTCCCATACTTCTCTTTTAAAGCACCTTAATAAATGTTGTGCATTTAGTCCTGTAATTATTCATCATAAAAAAAATCATACATTTTAAATGACAACACTTCCAATTTTAAAGCATTAACCATTGACTCCAATGGACATTAGAGACATCCCAAAATATCAGGCATAGTTAATAGTTAGACATTTCTGATCTCCTGTATGGATCTAATAGCGTCTTTTATTAGGAATGGTCTAAAGGTGGGAATATTTTGTAAACATGATGCACGATTGTGGACACCTGACACTTCCCTACATTTCCCTTGCTCTATGGAGCAGAAAGCAGGACTCATAAATATTGTTTGTGTCATCAGTTGGTATATCGGTCCCCTTAGTTTTATTTCATAAAAAAACAGTAAAGTGATACTGCATACTGAGTTAGACCACTCAAAACACGTGAAATCAGATCTCTCCCTTCTTGGCTTTGAGAACCATTCTCTTCCTCCTCTTCTTCTCAGGTCTCTACGTCCAGTATGAGCAAGGATAAAATAACATCAAAGAGTGCAGTGTTTCTGAAACTGAAGCATTTTTTAGTATCATTAGTTTTTTTTATGCATCATCAAAGGGCATTGCCCATGGTTATCATCCACATCAAGATACGACCTAAGGCGACTCTGGGTTCAATATTTTAGGCCTCCACCATATCTGTCTTATTTAAATACCCCAAGGTTTTTTGTAAGTCTATCCATCTAAATCAAATTTTTTCAAATTTATTTGGACATTATCTAGGGTATGGGGGCCCGGGTACTGCCCTAGGTGTCATGTGTCAATGCAAACATTTTTTTTTTTAAGGAGCAGTGATTTTATAAATGCTTAAAGTGAAACAATAAAAATGAAAAATTCCTTTAAATATAGTGCATTGGGGTCCCCTTAGTCTGCTTTTAAAGTGGCGCATCTGTGCTGTGTATAGAACCTGCTTCAGCAAAACTGACATTTTTAAAGAGAAAAATAATGCATTTAAATGTACTTGCTGTTAAATGCTGTTAAAAAAATGGCGTGGGGTCCCAACAGTACATACCAGGCCCTTTAGGTCTGGTATGGATTTAATATACATACCGAACCCTTATTCGAGCATGCAGCTCGCCCCCCCCCTTTTCTGGCCTGTCAGGCTGTGTGCATGGATAGGGGTCTAGTATGGATTTTGGGGGGCACCCCACGCCATTTTCTTTTTACATTTTGTATTGCCAGCCATTTATTTTTTCTTTCAGCTGTCAGTGGGGAAGCCTGCTGACAGTTGATGACTCATTCGTTGTTAGTAACACAATGGCTGGCTTCCCGATCCCGCTCCTTAACATATTGACTGTGCACTTGGCGGGAAAACATCCCGCCGAATGTACAGAAAATTTGTCGGGTTTGACCCTAACTGTTCGCCCAACACTAGTCCTTACAGACTTCTCCTTCAATCATACTGTTCAGGTTGAATATCAGTGGCATCTCACTAAATCTTTATGTTTATCTTTACAAAAATATACAAAACCTGCTAATAAAAAAATATACAAAACCTGCTAATAAAATAGGTGACAGCACACTTTACTGAATAAATACACCTTCCCCAAGTGGGATTTATGTGCAAAGTCTATGATAACATTGGAAACATTCAAAAACTTGGTCAACTTGGCTGACTAGCAAAAATGTATATAAATGGTCATAAAACTAAGTTTCGAAAAAGGCTTTTCATTCCCTCTCATAGCCATAAATGTTTGCCATGCTGGTCAGGTTTGGAATCTTAGGTCCCTTCACAAAGGACTTACAGTATACTCTAATCTTACCAGTTACTTCAAACTTCCTGGCTTCTTTCCTCAACCAGTTTACACCCAAACAGGAACTACCCAAGGCTGTTCACTCTTCCCAGCCATATTTGTATTGGTGATCAAACCATTGTGGTGCTGCTAAGAAACAACCCCACACCTAAGTTGGGTACCCATGAATGTAAAGTAAGTTAGTTGTCAGATGATCTGCTTTTCACTATCAGAACAGAAACCCTCAAATTACACATCCAAATCTGTTTCACTTAAAGTCAATGCTTTCCAAGGGCTTGCAGGTAAACATTGATACATCTAAGATTCTGTGCTGCAATAATTTATAATCAATATGCTGGGCTGTTAAGAGTCCTTGTACACCTCAGAAATTATGTATTGCCAAAGGAGGATTGACAGTTTGTACTGCCTAGATTTAAAGTATAAAGCTGTACAAACTGCATAGGTGAATTGAAACTACTCTCTAGGTCTTTCTTTAATCCTATCTAATTTCCTCATGCAACCTAAATGTGGCGTGGAGTGCCTCCAAACATTCTAAAAAATTGGCACAGTCCTCCAATAACTTATTATGCTTTGTCCCTATGGCACTTAATTAACCTGAAATGTAACCTTAAATCAGGCCTACCCCCCCCCCCCCCCCCCTATAAAAAACAATTTACTGTAACAATCAAGAATTCCAACTTGGTCTGCAAAGACATAAGTTATAACAGTGGATCTTCATGCAAGACTTTGTAAAAAAAATATATACCCAACCTTCTAATGAGGCTTACAATTTTTACAAACATTTCCTTTTCATTTCATCCCTAATTCAGAAAAAATAAAACAGTCTGTATGTAATTTTTTCAAAACATTCGCCACCAGGCCCTTTTTGGTGAAGGCATTATATTTGGTTATTAAGGTATACTTTGCCACACCTGTTTGCTCATTTATATGGTTTTATTTAACTATAAAAATGAACAAATGTAACATGCACCTATACAATATAAAGTCTTGTACAGTTCAAATGAAAATAAAATCAAGTTATATTAAAAAAATAAAAATCATATGTAAACAAATATTGAAATAATGTATGTACACAAATACACATACATTTAGGATATCATAATATAGTCTATACAGAACTGAAAATATCGAGAGAGTTAAAATGTATGTCAGGACAAAATAAAAAAACATCTTTAATACATCTTTGCAGTACATGCATATATTTTTTTCCCTTTAAAACTGCTGGCAGTTCAAAAAATAGACGTTAATCGTCCAGAAATCCAGCATTGTAATCATTTTGTGTTTGAGCTGCCAAACAGCATTATCAGCCCTGCCTGTTGAACCTTAGAGCTCTCCCCCCTCTCTGTCCCACCCAACATGCACATTGATTTCTTTCCCTGAGAAAAAAAAGTGCTGCTTTACTCCCAATAACCTGCCCACACAATGTGCATAGGAAAAGGGTCCTTTGGGATGTGCCAACGTTGACAAAATTGACCTCCCAGCAGCTGTCACTGCTAGAATATTACATGCCTGGTGATGGTGTCAAATGTAGTAATAAAAGTAATAAAAACAGTTTCTCACTACAAGAACAAGGTAAAAAAAAGCAATGTTGTGCATGTTCCTAAAGGAAGGGATGGGGTAAATTTTAGTAATGCTTAGACATATACTTTAAACTGCCTAAAACTTTTAGAATTCTTGGAGACTATAATGGTGAGACCTCTTTGTTTTGGTTTTCAATCATGCACACTTCCTACAGACTTTGAGGGGGGTGAGGTGGCTGTGGGGGATCACTTTTTTTTTGCAAAATGTATTTATGTTCCATTATGGAAGGGGTGTATGAACACTTTACAGTGTGACAGAAAATGCATGCTTTACAACAGAATGTTTTATTCTACTACTCTGTATTGGAAGCAACAGCTTTACATTCATAACCATGCCTGTAATAACCAGATAACCAAAATCATTCTGTACAGAACCTCCTGTAACAATTGTGAAACCACTTGAAGATCAACAAGTATTTGTGGGAGACAAAGTAGAACTAGAAGTGGAAGTGTCAGAAGAGGGAGCCCAAGTTATGTGGTATGTTCATGTTGCTAATTTATTTTCCAAACATTATTCTCATGTATTGGATAATAGCCATGTGCAATCCATTTAGTTCTGAATTCGTTTTTTAACAAATTTCGACAAATTTATTTAGTTTTGTTTAATGAGTTTTTCTGAATATTCGGAAATTCAAATATTGAGAAATTCGAAAATTTTAAATTTCGGAAATTCGACATTCGAAAATCTGAAAATTCGGAAACCCAAAAATAAAAAAAATCTGAAATAACTAATAATAACTTAACTATTACTAAACTATTAAATTATAGGTATTGGAATTTCATTCAAATTTGGCTGTTAGTAAACGTAATGAATACGAATTTATCCGAAGGTACGAATTATCCAAAATAACAAATGCTGTATCTAAACTAATGGAACTAATTACTTTTTATTATTATTATTTATTAATAATTTGTTCCGTTCCAATTGTTTAGATGCGGCATTCAATATTTCTGACTATTCGTAACTTCAGATAAATTCGTATTCGTTCCATTCACTAACAGTCAAATTTGAAAGGAAATTGTGATACCTATGATTTAATAGTTATTTATTATTAGTTAGTTATTATTTCGAATTTTCAGATTTCTGATTTTTTTTAATTTTGGATTTCCAAATTTCAGATTTTTCGAATTTCTGATTCATTGCATTTTCGGATTTCCGAATTTCCAAACCTCCCAATTCCGAATTTTAGAATTTTCGCATTTTCAAATTTTCGAATTTTATGAAAAAAAACAAAAACGAATGAAATGAAAATGAAAACAAATTAATTTTTTAGCGGCGCACATGTCTATTAGATAAGTGGCATTTACTAAGATACAAATTGCCAAGTCACTGTAGCCAATCAACTTGTTAAGCAAAATGTTCAAAGCACATTTATGGGCATCTATTTAATTATTGACTAGGATGAAAGATGGAGTAGAGTTAACTCGTGAAGAGACCTTCAAATATCGATTCAAGAAGGATGGAAAAAGACACATTCTAATTATTAATGAATCTACTATAGAAGACAGTGGCCGTTACCAAGTGATGACCAATGGAGGAAAATGTGAAGCTGACCTTAATGTTGAAGGTATGGATTAAAGAAGCTTGGCTTAAATGCACATTTTAAGAATAATTAGTTCTTTCTATCAGGTTTCAACAAATAACTAGAAAAATATCACACACACATACGTACAATGGACATCACAGAATACAAGACATAAAGGGCCCGGCTGTTAAAATAACACTGACAGTTTTCTAATAAGGCTAAATAAAGAATGTTATTTACTAGTAATGCACCGATACCTATACCGGTATCGGTGCTGATACCGAGTATTATCACGAGTACTCATTTTTGTAAAAATGCACTTTGCGGTGCCATTTGCATCCATACAAAATGAATTGCCACAAATCGCACTGCAAAGAATTGCATGCAATTTGAACAGGAATGTGGTGCACATCCTGTCCAAAATGCATGCGGTTTCCCGCACTGCTCCTGTGTGAACCCAGGCTGAAATCACTATGAAAGCCTGGGTTCAAATAGGAGCGGTGGGGAAACGGCATGCGATTCAGACAGGAATAACACTGCATTCCTGTTCAAATTGCATTAAATTCTTTGCAGTGCGATTTGCGCCCATTTATTTTGTATTGACGCAAATCGCACTGCAAAGTATCGGTACTCGGTATCGACGAGTACTTGACCAAACGTATCAGTACTTGTACTCACCGATAAAAATCCAATATCAGTGCATCCCTATTATTTACCATCATGAACAGGGTCCTTAGAAATATGAGCCATGTAAGGGGAAGCATCAAGAAAATAACAGCTGAGAAAAAAACTTTGTACATCGAGCCTTTTATCTGGTGTCTATTAAGGAGAAAAACAGTGATCTACCTAAAGATTACATGTTTGCTAAGGTTTTATTGGCATATTGAACTCTCTATTACCGGTAAGTCTGGATTTTTTTTTCCTGCTACTATCTATGGCTAACATGATACACCATGTTAATGCTAACTGAATGACACTACAGAACAGTGCAGTAGCGTCTACTTGCCAGATTTGGGCTACTCAACATTCCCTTGGATCTTGCTTGAAGGATGTAATGCAACCCTTGCCTAGGCACTGTGGGTAACACTAGAGTAAGGTATATTAATTGACCTTTTTAACCCTGCAGCTATTTTTGACAGTTTAGTGCAGTAAATTAAGATTCGGGAGAGGGCCCTTAAAATACAAGCAGACCTTGCTATTTTGGGTGCAAGATCCACTTGAAGTTGTGGATGGGTTAGTTTTAATAAACAAAAAAGCTTTTTACTGCATCAGAACTTAAGTGACTTACACAACGTAACATCAGTCATATGTCAAGGTAGCATACATTGAAAGCCCAAGGGTTGGGGTAATGTCTAAAAGTTTCTTGAAAATGTTAAAAAGTAAGGGTAAGTCTTGGCTTTTCTGTATCTTTAAAGAGGTGTATACCTTATAAAAAAATTTTTTTAAGTCAGCAGCTACAAATACTGCACCTGCTGACTTTTAATAATCGGACACTTACCTGTTCCAGAGTCCAGCGATGCAGGGGGTCGAAGCTCCGCTAGCCCCCCGATAACTTTGGTGCCTTTGTAAATATCAAAAGCCTTTTAATATATTGCCTTCCAATAAACTTGTGGTATTTACTTACTACCTGCAGAGAAAAAGCTGGAAGTCTTACAAGGCATCGCTGACCTGACTGTAAAAGCAACAGACCAGGCTGTCTTCAAATGTGAGGTGTCTGATGAAAAGGTCACTGGCAAGTGGTTTAGGAATGGAGTGGAACTCAAACCTACCAAACGTATCACTATGACTCATAAGGGCAGGTAATGTTTTTTTAAAGCATTTTGCTATTCCTTAAAGAACTGTTAGGCCTGTTTCACAAAAGTGATCTAGTTATTTGTGAAAACTCACTAGTGAGAGGATCACTAACAGATAAATTATATTGTATCATTTGCATTCCTTACAGGCTTGCCCACAGTGTATGTAGTGTGCTGTAGTGAATTGGTAGATATTGCCACCATGCAAAATAAGGTTTCTTCACTAGCACACCTTGGCATTGTGATAAACTTGCCCTTTATTCATATAGAGCAACAAGCATCACAGGTTGATGTTCCGGGACCTCAACAGATCTTTTTTTCAGGCAGAATGATGCCCCAACATTGAGCTCAAATAGTACCAAAATCCAATCAGGTGTGCTGTTAAAGATCCTTATTTTTTATAGAATTACCTTTTCCTGTTGAGTACCTGCTTCAGGAGCCCAACCAGTAAGACGTTGCACAGGAATCCTCTGGTCCTCCTCCAGACCCCTACTTTCTGCTTTCAAGCAATGCATCCAGCTTCTTCCTAGCAGCAGCATAAGGAAAGGGGGTGCACTGTGATGTTAGGGAGAGTAGGGGACTCAACTTCTGATGGTGGGGTGGCTCTTGACATCTAATGTAAGGGGAGGGGATGCGCTGGACATCTAATCTTATAGATACAACCGGCCCTTTTGAGGACAATCATAATGCTGATGCAGCCCACAATGAAATTGAGTTTGACACCCCTGGCCTAAAGGTTACAGCAGCTGGCACTCAAGGTGACACCACAGACCTTGTGTACCAAATATAAGAAACATCTACCATGTGTAGTGAAAAGACACTGCTGCTATTCCACTCTCCTTATGCACTCACCAGAAATTAATGGAATATATACATACAGTATGTGACAAACACTATCTGGATATCCATCGCTTGAGAAAGAACCAATGTGATCACTCCTCCACCATTTATGCACTCACCAAAGGTACATAGTATGCATGCATATCATGACCTATTTGCATTTGAATGATTTACAGTGTCTCCATAGTTCACAATGTAAAGGTCATGGTACACTCAAGACGCTAGAAAACAGCTCACCGCATGGAGCCAGAAATACTATAGTGTAGTATTTATTGCACTTGGTTTAAAAACGAATTATTTATATATATATATATATATATATATATATACATACACACACACACACACATAAAAATATACCATCAGATAAAAACAAACAAACAATCTCGGCCGAACTTGCTAAGATGGCCGCCGCCCCAGGAAACGGAAATAGCGGCTGGTAAATTTAAAAATTTGCCCCATTATCCATCCTTGGATTAGGATAAGGACAGGACTTATTAAAAATTTTGGGCTTTTTTTACTGGTTTTCGGCAACTATGTGGATTGACAACCCTGGTCTCCAACAAAATGGCCATTTTACAATTTCCTGTTTCCTCTTTTGTCCAATTTCCATCTCATCAGTGCGCTGTTTAAGAGGTTCTGAGTGGTGACGTCAGTAAGAGGCATACCTGGATTATGTGCGCGTGCCCTAAATGCATTGAATGAATGAATGAATGAATGAATGATTTGTATAGCGCTGCAACTGCGAACTGAATCGCCTCGAGGCGCTTGACTGCTCTTGTTGGGATGCCATGTTTAGAAGAGGTGGGTCTTGAGTTTTTTCCTGAAGGCCTGATGGTTTTCTTCCATGCGGATGTTGTTTGGTAGAGCATTCCATAGCCGGGGTCCCTGTACTGCGAATCTTCGTTCTCCCTTCGATTTGTAGCGGGCTTTGGGGATGAGAAGGCGATTTTGGTTTGTTGATCGAAGTCTGCGATTCGGTATGTATTTTTCTATTTTCTCACAAAGGTATTGAGGCGCATTTCCTTGTGTACATTTGTGGGTGAGGCAGAGGGTCTTGAATGTGATCCTGTCTTTTACCTTGAGCCAATGGAGCATCCTTAGGGATGGGGAGATGGATTCCCAGGGTTTCTTTCCGGTGACTATTCTTGCTGCTGTGTTTTGGACAATTTGAAGGCGCGCAATCTGGTAATCCGGTAATCCTATGTAGAGTGAGTTTGCGTAGTCGAGCCGTGAATTGATGATCGTTCCTACTACTACCGCTTTTTCCTTTTCCGGGATGAAGGGGATGAGTCTGCGTAGCATGCGAAGGAGATGGTGGGATCCGCTGATTACGGATCCTATTTGTGCCTCCATTGTCATCTCTGAATCAAAGATTACTCCGAGGCTTTTGGCTTTGTTGCTTGGAAGGATGGTCTGTCCCAAGATGGTTGGTGGTGTCCAAGGGGTCTTCGTCTTTTTCCTTGAGTTTGCGTCGAGGAGCAGTAATTCTGTTTTTGATCCATTTAGTTTGAGGGAGCTAGTGGTCATCCAGTCATCTATCAATGTGAGACATTTTCCTAGTTCCTGGTATTGGTCTTTTTGTCCGGTGATCCGGAAGTACAGTTGAGTGTCGTCCGCGTATGAGTGGAAGCACAGATCCAATTTGCTAATAATTTTGAAGAGTGGTCGGATGTAAATGTTGAACAGTACTGGTGACAATGGTGATCCTTGAGGGACTCCATAAGTGATTGCCCGAGTTTCCGAAGTGAAGGCTCCTAGTTTCACTGTTTGTGACCGGTTTCCTAAGAAGGAAGCGAACCATGGCAGATCTCCATCTGTAACTCCTGCCACTTCCTTGAGGCGGCTGAGAAGCATGTTGTGTTCCACTGTGTCGAACGCCGCACTGAGATCCAGCAATACCAGAAGACACGATTCTCCCTCATCCGCAGCTTCTAGGGCGTCATCCCATATTTTCAGAAGTGCCGTTTCTGTGCCATGGCCTGGGCGGAAGCCCGATTGTAGTGGGTCTAGGAGCTTGTGTGTGTCCAGATGAAGTTGAAGCTGTTGTACTACTGCTTTCTCCATGATCTTGGAAATGGTGTTCAGGCTTGTTACCGGTCTGCGATTGTTCGGATCCTTGGGGTCGAGGTTGGGTTTCTTTAGTAATGGTTTGATGATGCCTTGCATTGGGAAGGGGCTTACGTGTTGATGTCACTCCGCTGTTTCCGTTTCCTGGGACAGCGGCCATCTTAGTAAGTCCAGTCGAGATTGCTTTTTCTTCTCAGTCTGGAAGATCTTCATATTTTATTGGGCTTTTGATAGACTTTTTTGAATGTTATATTTTGAGTGCTGCATTTTGTTATTTGTTTAGGAACTATAATATACAATTACATTTTGGGTGAGCAGAATTTCTCTTGTACTCTATTACCCCAAGTATATCTCTCATAAATGTTTATAATAACCTCTCTCTTACAAGATGAACAAATAAGCCACTGGATGCTCAATAATATATCAGAAAATGTATAGATATTACCTGTGATTGTTAGATATTCTCATAATGTCCTGAAAAACTTGGAGAACTGTTTATTGTCTAAAAGAGGATTAAGATATAAATAGAATATTATAATTACTTTACAGAATCCATAAATTGGTGATCGATGATGTCCGACCAGAAGATGAAGCCGACTACACATTTATCCCTGATGGATTTGCTTTGACTCTCTCTGCCAAGCTCAACTTCCTTGGTTAGTCGTGTGCTCCCTAGAATAATACATTAGACAATTGCATTATGTTTAAATCTCCAAGCTAACCTACCATCTCTCCTCACCAAAAGCATGAAATAAGAAGAGGTCACCTAATTTATTTAATCTTAGTTACATGTTTAAAAAGATTCTAAAGGTTAGTTTTTTTTTTTTTAAATAACAAATATTTCATATTTATCCAAAAACCTTTGCACAGAGCAGCCCTGATCCTCCTCTTCTTGGGTCCCCTGCTGACGCTCCTGGCTCCTTCACCCGCCAAGTGCCCATCATACCAAGCTGCTTGTTATAGGGGCACTCATGCAGGCTTGCACCCGAGCTGACTCTGTGTGTCCATAAGAGACACAAAGCATGGCTCAGACCCGCCCCCAATTCCTTCTCACTGGCTGTGATTGACAGCCGCAGGAACCAATGGCTCTTGCTACTGTCTCTAAGCCAACGAGAAGTGAGAGAGCTGAGAGAGCTTTGGTTCTTCTCATACACATCGATGGATCGAGATTGGGTTCAGGAGAGTAGGGGGGCGGGGGGGCTGGAGGGAACTGCACTCAGAAGGTTTTTTACCTTCATGCATGAAATGCATGAAGGTAAAAAACCTTCTGCCTTTACAGCCACTTTAACATTATTTTTAAGAAATCAAATTAACTGAGCTCCAAATGACTGATCTCAATCAGTCCAGTGAAGAGTACTGTTGATGTTCACTTCCATCCTTGTGGGAACAGCTTAGGGAAGGCCACCTTCTATTTCTATTGCTCACAAAGTCAAGTCCATACAAAAAGGATTTGATGAGTTTAGTGTAGAGGAACTCAACCAATCTGTGTAGAACCCCAATCTCAACCCTACAGAACACCTTTGAGATGAATTTGAATACTGATTGCAAGCCAGGTATTTTCTTCCGAAGTCAGTGCCAAAAGGATACAGGCTGTTCCAACTCCACAATAGTGCTCCTGGTTTTAGAATAGGATATCTAATAATCCTGTATAGGTATGATGTGTTGGTCCACAAATATTTGACTGTATAGTTTGGTAAGCCTG
The DNA here is from genome assembly GCA_028564925.1 of Lithobates sylvaticus. Classification (NCBI taxonomy): domain Eukaryota; kingdom Metazoa; phylum Chordata; class Amphibia; order Anura; family Ranidae; genus Lithobates; species Lithobates sylvaticus. Next base: position 137,955,134 of record CM053035.1, on the reverse strand, counting down.
TGGGTACAGAGTCTCTAATTTCTTTAACCTTAATAGTCAGCCACACCATACACTATGCCATAGCATGGCAAAGTTTAAGGATCTGTGATCGTAGCAAATCTAAAAAGAACATTTAGGTTTATAATATATGTAAAGCCGAAATTCTTTCTAGTTTTGCATAATTATTATTTGTTTTCTAAGTCTGGATTTGCCTGTGTCCTTACTGGGAAACTCACCATTTCCATTTGTCCTGGTGACCACTGTTAAATTTCACAGTTATTACAGGGACATGAATAGATAAGAAATCTTCCAATGGGGAGACCTGTTTGGTTAACACATGTCTAATGCCCTGTACACATGGTCGGAAATTCCAACGGAAAAAGTCAGATCGGATTATGTTGTCCGAAAATCCGATCGTGTATGGGCTCTAGCAGACTTTTTCTGTCGGAATTTCTGACAGAAAAAGTTTGAGAGCAGGACCTAAAATGTTCTGACAACAAAATCCGATCGGACTTTCTCCAATCGTGTGTATAGAATTCCGACGCACAAAGTGCCACACATGCTCAGAATAAATTTGGGGATGAAAGCTATTGGCTACTGGCCTCTTCGTAGTCCCGTCATACGTGTTGTACGTCACCTCGTTTGGAACGATCAGATTTTCTGACAACTTTGTGTGATCGTGTGTATGCAAGACAAGTTTCAGCCAAAATCCATCAGAAAAAATCTGACGAATTTTGTGGTCGCAATGTCCGACCGTGTGTATGGGGCATAAGAGATAAATTCCCCTTACTATGGAGAGATTTTCTTTCACTTCAAGTTGAGTATTCAAGGCCAGAAGTGAAAAGAAAAATCTCCATAATAGGACACCAACAGGGATTTAACCCTGTCCTACACTACCAAAACACTTTGTAAACGATTTAAGAACTTTTACCATGTCCTTAGTTAAATCCTTCATAGTGCACACATTGTATAATGGTCAACATTGTAAAATAATTTCTGGGGGTCTTTTGTTTATGAAGCAGTTCACCTAAACCAATTAACCGCAATATTGAAGTCAGGATCATGGTGCAATATAATCTAATTGTGGCATGTAGGTACTGTATTTACTAAATTGGAGCATTAAAATGTTTAGGACAATGAAGGGACTATACTTACAGTATGTTGCAATTTAACGTGGCACATGCGTAGACTGTTGATCACTTGATCCTTAGTCACCCCCCCCCCATTCAATGCTTCCTACCCTTACTGTGTACTTACAATTTGCCCTTCCAATTTGATATCTCACTCTCCTCCGCAGGGACAGCAATTCAATTGTTTCAGAACATCAAGCGCTATTTGTGCTCCTCACCAGATTTGGATTAGCTCAGATAACTAATCAAAAGCCAGTTGGCATATACATAATTTTCGAAAATTATGTACCAAGCGTTTGCTGCTAAAGACAGGGAGGTACCACTAGCCTGGTGTCCTAGCATAGAAATTAACATTTAATAAGGTAGGGCAGATGTTACAGATGCAATGTAGGTGGTAGACAGAATTGGTGGTAGGTATCTTGGGAGAAGACACTGATCTAGCCTTACTATTACTTACAAAAATGATTCAAGTTTTATATTACATTTTTACAGTGTAGTTTAGCAAATATATCTTTAAAAAATGGGTTCATCTCTATGGGTAATAAACATACTTTGCCTGTGCTCCAGTTTTTACAGGGTAGACCCACTCCCTTCTATATTCAAAGCTAAACTCCAGCCTCCCTTTCAGTCTAGCACAGTTGTACAGGCTCCTCCCCTGTACTGAAACTGATTACGCCGCATTCTGTGAGCTTCTCACAATGTGCACTAGAAGAAGCATAATGTGCTAATATGCGGTGCATGTTATGTGGCATATGTACATTACACCAGGTTTCAATGTGGTTCAGGAGCTGACACAAGGTGGATGCCTCTATTAGGTGTTCTTGTCATGCAGCTTGGAAAGTGAAGCACCATTGTGCAGGGACATTTTTGCCATGCATTAATAGAAGAGAAATGTCACTCTCTAAACACCATTCTGTGCAATTTCATTGTGATAACACATATTCCTACTCTCACTAAAATATGTATTTTTCTCCTTTTTTCACAGAGATCAAAATTGAATATGTTCCTCGTCAAGGTAAGACTTAAAGCATATCTGGAAAAGTGGAAATCTGCAATTTCTTTAATCCCTATATGCAATACAATGCTCTCCTGCATCTAGTGGCTTTTACTATTACTTATAATTCCAGATTTTGTCTGCAGCACCACCTGCAGCCATATAAATCTTTGGAAAACCATTGTTAGTTAATACTTTGGCTTTAGGCCACCAACAACTAATACTGACAATGGAACTAATTAAATATATTTCATATGGGAACTATGAGAAACAGGGATTGTTACTAAAATGAGTCCCAGATACTGTAATTAAAGGACTTAGACATTGCTTTTATTAATTGACTGAATAATTGTTTAGTAGAAGGAAAATTATACATTTTTAATTAGACCAATAGTATAGATGTAGATCTATATCAGAAAACAAAACAAATTATGTTTTTAAAGTTAATCTAAACATTGAAAAACTAGCAATATATTTTGAAACAATACAGACAGGAATATGCTACCTACAAATATTATCCATATTTGTTTTAGGAATACATTTAGTACAATGTTAGGCATACCCTAAAAGTTAAAACAAACCACTGACCCTAGACTTTCACTGAAGCAAATCCAATAGGCAATGCAAATATTTAAAGTGGTCATACAGCAAAACCTCACTATAATTTTAGATAAAAAGCAATCATTCCCTTCCCTTGGGAAAGATATGTCAACTGGCAAAAGGGTCATTTTCCAAGCCCCATATTTTCTTCTCTGACAATGAGGAAGCTTACTTTAATATTTGGCACAGGGAATTATGTGTCAAGATTCTACTTCCCTTTTAATTGATTATAATTATGTCATTTACCCTACAGAAGTTAGTATAAATGGAATAAGGGTACTGCTGTTAAGGGAGACTGCCTAGGTTGTCATTGAGAGCCTAAGGTATTATAAGTCTACAACATCCCTTAAAGCTGAACACCAGGAAAATAGTTAAATACAAGTACATACATTAAATACATGTATGGGTGCTGTTTTATCTGTAAAGAAAAAAAAATCCTGCCTATCCAGTCCCAAAATGTACAGTTCTTCAAGAGAGCACAGCCACATGGATGACGCCATTTTCTCTGTTACAGTAACAGGCTGGAGAAAGAAGAGAGTGGTGTTCTCTCCACCTCTAAACTGCTGACTTAATCAGTGAAAGAGCAGAATGATACTGATAAGTTCTTCTCTCTGCTCATTTTCTTCCTATCAGCATGTTCTTTATCAGCACATTTGAATGCAGCACACCACATTGACCTCCATCCCTTCTTCTTCCTGGCTAAATGCTGCTATACAGGGGATTAAAAGAGGTTAATACCAATACAAGTTTAGGTACTTACACTAGACGCAGTTGAAAAAAAAATATGTAATTTATTGTGTGTATCTACATTTGCTTAGAGTTCAGCTTTAACAGCACATGTTGCACTCAATTAAATGCTTAAACAATAGCCCAATTAATTATGCCAATGTATAACATGCATTATCTCATACTGACCAAAATGAATGTACCGAACAAATCTTTATACTATACATTTAAAATAAAATATAATTTTTTCACATCCCTAGAACCCCCCAAGATCCACCTTGATTGTTCTGGAGGTGAACATATTAACACTATCATTGTTGTGGCTGGAAACAAACTTCGCTTTGATGTTCCGATTACTGGAGAACCCGCACCAACAGTTTCATGGTTCAAAGTAGACAAGGCAAGTCAACAGCAATGCTTTCCAATGTATACTTAAAAGGTCAGCCCACCAAATAATATTTAATTTGCACTTAGAAGCTGGTGGGGTGAGTCACATTCTGACCATTCTGGCCATGTGCTCCATTCACCAAAAAATGTTCCTCTGGTGTTTAGCATTTTTTCTATATGGTGGTAAACACACAGCTTAAAGTGCAACACCAGTCAAATAGCTAAATACACAGTTGAAATACATATATGTTTACTTCTTTACTTGCAAATTTTTCTTCTACTTTCTGGTTTCGCATTACTGCTACCTGATTTACTGTCAAAAGAGGGGGCTAGAGGTGGAAAGGTAATACAAGAAGCTATCTGCTGAACCAAAGATATTAATGTACCAAAAAATTTAAAAAACATTTGTAAATCACAAGGCTGGGTGTACAGAGTTACACATTGTTTTGCAGGTAAAGGGTCAAACATATACGTGATTCAATGAAAAAATGGATGTTTGGTATATCCGCCCTCCTATGTCAAACACCTCTCTGCGCTCTAGTGGGTGATATCTTCTTGCAGTTATGTTATAAATAAATAAATAAATATATAAATATATGTATAAATAAACACATAAATATATATATATATATATATATATATATATATATATATATATATATATATATATATATATATATATGACTCAGTGTCCTGAATGTGAATCAAACACACTGTTAGCAGCTGCTTAGAGTAGGATAAAAGTATATGAGGTACAATAAAACAACGAGTATTACATGCTAAAAACTCATTAAAATATTGTAGCAGCGCTTGATAATCAGAAAATGTAGTCTGAGAATTTAGGTGAATAAAATATTAATGTATTATGGAAAATTAATTCATTCAGTAAAACAGTCCAGCAATATCCGAGAACGGGTGGGTAGGGAAAAGAACACAGTTCTATATCCGATGTGATGTAATCTGTTCAGTCCATCCACCAGCACAATACATTAATATTTTATTCACCTAAATTCTCGGACTACATTTTCTAAATATCAAGCGCTGCTACAATATTTTAATGAGTTTTTAGCATGTAATACTCGTTTTATTGTACCTCATATACGTGATTCAACTGTGCATTTAGCGGTTTGTCTGGAGTTTCATGTCCTACTCATCTTTTCTGTCTTTCTTTCCTAGAATTTGGAAGCCACGCTCTGGTCCTAATGATATTTCTTACACAATTTTTAATTCAGTACTGCGAAACCACAAATGATATTTTAGATTTAACAGAGCTTAGGTTGAACTGTGGCAAAAGTCAACCTCAAGATTGCAGATAACAATAACAACAGGTCCATATTGTGTATATTGTTTAATATCTCCTTATATGTTCCTGTCATTTCAGGAGTTTAAAGACACCGAAGGAAGGGTTCATGTAGAACTTAGAACAGAATTAAGCAGTTTAGTAATTGAAAGTGCAGAACGATCAGATGAAAGCACATACAACATTGTGGTAACTAATCCAGTTGGTGAAGATAAGGCCACCTTGATTGTCAAAGTTGTTGGTAAGAAGATCATTCTTTGTTCCATCTCCATTAAGCATTTTACATGCTGCTTAATGTTAATTGCACTTTTAACCTGTATTTTTCTCATCTTTAAGATGTCCCCGACCCACCAGAGAATGTTCGCATCACCAATGTCGGTGAGGACTGGGCAAGTGTTATTTGGGACCCACCAAAATATGATGGTGGAAAGGAAGTGACAGGTGAGCAAAACAATCAGTTTTACTGGTTTTGTGCCTAAAATATATAAAGAAAGGGAATTTAAAAAATCTAAGCAAGACACAAAATGTGGTCATATAAATTAAAAAATGAGAAGCTATTTTTGCATCTTTTTTTCTTGGGCACATAAATTGAATGAAAAATATTTGTAAAATGTTTGGACCAGTAAGAAGAAATAAAGTCTCTTTTCAGTCAACATTGTGAGTTATGTACAACAAACTTTCCAGACACAGTAAAGTGTAAAGCAGTAGGTTTGGGCTTGAAGTTCTCCAAAAATAGGCTGAGAAAAAATTGACAGAAGACACAATCAGGGGATTTCAAAACAGCCCTATTGACACTTTTCTTGTGGTAGTTAACTTAAGAACTACCTGCGCCTAATTTAAGCAAGCATTTGCGCCAGTGTTCGTAACTTTGCTGACACACACAGCAAATTCAGGTAGTCCCTACTACCTCCACACCAGTGTGGAAAGTGACGTCACTTCTCAGAGCGTGCCATGCCGGTTATGGGAAGCTGTCACGTATATGACAGCTTACTGCACAGAGCTGTATCCCCTCCCTTATTTGGCTGTCCACCAGGAGATTCTCCAGCCAAAAGCTAAATGAAACAAAAGGGCCAGGGATACAGTTGATGTTATTATCCAAATACAAGCAAATGTATTGAGGGCAGAGCCTGGTGTAGAACTGAGAGGTTAGTCCCCCATCGGGTCAAGTTCATTTTTGATTGACAGCGCACAGCAGCAGGCAGCTGCTATTGGACTGAATAGCAGCGATAGAGCCACCTGTTCCCATGCACTGTCACTCAAAAGTAAAGTGGACCTGATAGGGAATGAGACTCTTAGTTCTACATCAGGCCCACCACTATAATAAAACTTCTTGGGAAGACACCTATCAGTGTGACAGGCACAGTGGCCATGGTAAGAGGGAGGGAGTGCACTGAGAAAGGCATTTCCAATGTGAAAACTCCTTTCTCAATGCAGACACTGGCCAATTAATTTACCTGTCTGTGAAATAGTATTATCAGGTCAGTTATTTAAAACTGTAGAATAAAAAAATACCTATTTAGATAGGTTGCCTCAATGTCAGGAAACCAATCAAGCAAGTGAAGAGGATTTCTGCTTTCAAGTAGATTTATTTCTTAGTAGTAGTATCCAACTTCAAAAAGGATGGATCAAAAAATAATCTTTGAAGTCAAGGTACAGTAATCTACTGTGTTGAAATACTGTAAGAACAGAGTTGTTTGACTAGTTCCAGACAAAGGTAAACATGTCTTTTTAGTTTGGTGGGAGAAAAACTGTGTTTAAATCTACAAGATGTATTCCATTAACAAACCTGTAGTCAGGTGCCTACATGGTGGGCAGTTATTAGTTAGGGAGCATGGGCTGCCTAGGTAGAGAAGGGTTAACACTGGGTCTGCCGGTTTCCCAGGCTTTTTGGGTTCTGCCCTCCACCCTGTTTGGCATATAAATTAGAGGGAAGGCCAGGCGCAGAGACAATAGGGCTGAATGGGAAAGATGAGAAGATCCAGCCCAGGAGAAGATGTAATCCAGAGTAACCCTCATTCACCACCACCCTAAGGGAACCTATCTGAAAGACAAATAATGGACCTCTTCCTGCAAAAGGAATCTTCCTTATTCAAAGGGGTGCATAGTGGCACATGGTGTATCAGAAGAATAGGGCCTGTAAAGCACACACACGGGGTACAGGAGGAAGGCCACCACAAAGGGTTAACTCAGCAAGAAGGTCGGAGTAGGAGAACAATTGCCACGGGTAGCCGTGTACTGGTGAAAACAATAGCAGCCAGCCAGCGAGGAGTGGTACCACGCTTGGGTGAAAGGTCCTACAAAAGCAAGGGGGGTTGGTATGCTACCTCCCTCCCTAGTGGTTGGTTCCCCACAAAGTAACTGGGACTGAACCCACAGTATGGAGACCCCATGTATCCAGCCATAAGGTATGGGAGAGAGAAGTAGTTAATTATGTGCACGCATGAGGTCCACTCTAATGCATGGCAGGACCCCATTCTGTCACTGGGAGTGAGGTAGAAAAGTTATACTGTTCTAGTGGAGAGGCCATGGGTTCAGCAGTGTGTCCCTCCTAATTGAAACATTAATCAGGAGAAAGTGTATAGTGACATAGGATGGAAAGCTTCACAGAAGAACTATGTAGGTTACACAGCTGCACACAGTGTATGGCTCATCTCTAAGCTAGGGTTCTGCCCTAATGTTCACTTCCACATGGCCTGATGAGCGTGTGCACAGGAGGAGAGATGCCCGATCTCCCCGTCCACAAGCCTGTCTGGTGTGTCCTCAATGTATTTATTCTCCTGTCCAACTAGAAGGTCAGTGCCACTTCTTCAGCAGTTAAAGGGTCCCTGAGCAGCTGTGTTTTTATACAGAAATATTTCCCTTTTTCCTGGCAATTAAATGTTTGGCATAGTCAGTTCAGTTATTAAAGATGCTACTGATTTTGGAATAGCTTGGGATAATCAAATTCTTAATGACCTCTTAAAGTGGAAGTAAACCCTCCTATCGTTTTCAGCCAAGGAAGCTGCCATCTTGGCCTTGGCCTCTGTTTAATCTACAACTGCCATCATGCTGCACATGAGATCAGTTATGACACCAGCCATTGGATGGTTTGACAGTTTGGTTGAGAGCACAACCAATGGCAGTGTTACATTTCCGGCACGTGCCGGAAAGATAACTGTTTTATGGATGGGTTTACTTCTGCTTTAACAAGCTCTCCTGGCTTTCAGAGTTTGTTCTTACAAGCAGAGATTTTTGTTTTGTCTAGAAATCTAGAGTAGTAGGGAGTGGGATAAAAGGATCAAAGTACTGTATGAGGTCTCAGAGCATCAGAAATCTCTTTGGGAACAATCCAATATCTCCTCACCTGTTGTTTTAGGATAGATTTCTACCCATCTATGACCAGCCTTGCATTAGTGTTGTACTAGCTAAACCATGAACTTAGCTTTTACTGCAACTGAGATTTTTAGGAGAAAGAGGAATGGTATACTGTATGGTACTATAAAGGATTGCTTGTAACTTATCTTAAATGGGGTTTTCCTAATTTGTTTTTGTCTTTAGGCTACCTTATTGAAAGGAAAAAGAAGGGCAGCCAAAGGTGGATGAAGATGAATTTTGAAGTCTACACTGAAACTTCATATCAATCAGTAAAGATGATTGAAGGCATTATGTATGAAATTCGAGTCTTTGCAGTCAATTCCATTGGCATTAGCCAACAGGCTAACACTTCCAAGCCATTCATGCCAATCGGTGAGTTATTATTGTATTTTCTTCAATAAACTATTGACTAAAAGAATTTAAAAATTAATAATAGTGGATTTCACTTGAATGTGTGTGCTAAATTTTGCTTACATTCTGTAACTGGCAATATTGTTACAGAAAATTTTCTGGTAACAGAATGACACAATCTATTGCTAATGGTTGAATCGTGCATTAGTATACAAAATACTGCCAGTCTGTACATTATTTCTGGCTCTCAGGAGATGTCTACTAGTTACCGGTTAACTGACTGAAAAGAATCAGTTTTTGCTAAGCTAATGTATGGAACTGGAACACAGAAAAAGTTAGTTAAAGACAAACTCTTGCAAAAAATGTTAAACTTTCACTTCATCTCCCAGGGGACCAAGTGCATATGGTACTTGGTCCCATTCTCTTTAGTGGCCCCATTGTGTACTGAAAGCACCTACTTTGTTGGTCATACCTTTACCCCATTCTGAAGCCCAATAGATGGGCATTCCTGTTGGGGAGAAGCACAGCCAGCACTGAGCCCTCCCTCCCTAACCTGAATGTCCTTTTACTATTTTGAATAAACAATTAGTGCTGCACTGACAACACTGATTATTCATGCATAATAGCAAAAGATCGCCTTGTGATCTATCTGTGAATGCTTGTAAACATAGGCCCGCCATAGATGGATTTGAACCAAGTATGGGCAGGCTGAATGTACCAAGTTTACCGATCAATCAACTTGAGTACAACCAGCCTACTGGATGTTACTTGTGATTATCGCCAGCGGCTGCTTTAGCTGCTAGCAATGATTACTGTCTCCCCCCGCCTTGGCAGGAGGGATTTCCCCTGTCAGCGTTGATGGGGGAATCGTGCAAATAGCTTTTTTCTTCAACCCATGGTTGCAGGAATGAAATTTGCACTGTCTATGGCCTGCCTTAAACAGCCCCGGCAGATGGATCACACAGAGCTAAGTGATCTTTCACTATTATGAATAAACAATCGGCAATGCTGGACTAGTACTGTGTATGCCTGTTCATTCACAAAAGGGAAAGATCCCTCAGAGCTGTGGCACTTTGCAATCCATCTATCAGGGCTGTGTATTTACAAGTAGCTGCTGATAGACCCCCAGAAGGGCCCCTGCTACCAAAGACCAATGCTATCACTTACACATCCGTCCCTATGCTAGCAATATTTTCAAAACGGGGGGGGCAAACTGCTTAACAACAGCTGGAAAGATCCAAACAGGACCAAGTGCTACAGGCAGTTGGTACCCTAAAGAGTTAAATAAAATTTTAAATTGTTCTTAAGACTTCTTATTTAGCCCCCTTTCACACTGGGGTGGTGTGAGCATTAGCGGTAAAGTGCCGCCAGTTTTAGCAGCGCTTTACCGCCACTAGCGGGGCTCTTTTAACCCCCGCTCGCAGCCAAAGAAAGGGTTAATAGCGTCCGTGTTGCTTTGCAGACACTTTGGCAGCGCTGCCCATTCATTTCAATGGGCAGGGGCGGTGTATACAGTGCTCTCGCACCACCCCAAAGATACTGTTTGCAGGACTTTCTTTCCTGTCCTGCAAACGCACCGCCCCAGTGCTTGAGAGGCCCTTTTCAGGCGATATTTTTAGCGCTAAACCGCCTGAAAAGTGCCCCAGTCTTGTTACAAGTGATGTTACAAGTGGAGCAGTTGCCATGACAAATAAGTAGGTTTCCAGTTTCGAATGTGATAGAGTATTCCTGCGCTACCGTGGAGAGGGAAGGGTGGGGGATGGGAGGGAAGGGTTGACTGAGGGGGGACTGCTGCAAGCACCGAATGTAGGTCAGACCGTACCTACTGAACAATGTATAGAAAAGTGGGGGTGATGCTGCGCTGTTCCCCAGGGGAATGTATTAGATCTGCCTCAAGGTGGCAGTATTGGGGCAAAGGCGTGAACCCCTAATGTATATAATGATAATAGACAATGGTATTGTCTCGTCTACCAGTTAGATCCAAACTCTGAGTGTGAGGTGAATGATACCTAGTGGTAAGCACAATGTACTGCGATCAATAAATATACTGATAATAGTGGTGGCCGATAGATAAATATGTAAACAGTGCGAGAGTGTCAAAATGACTAATGGCACATTCATATAATAACTAGTAAAACATCATAAATATGAGACATAAAAAATATCAATAAAATATATAAAAAATATATTAGGTGAACATATGGTGTAGATCAATATAAAATATAAAGTGCATACTGCAAAGAATAAATATATATAACCGTGACGTGTCGGTATATATAGTAAAACTGTGAGGTGCTGGTATATATAATAACACTGGCTATGCGATACAGTGTAGAAAAAGTTGATATCTCAATCTGCGGAGTGTGATGATAAGATGATAGTGCAGAAAGTAAGATGCACTGACAAGAATAAAAAATTAAACAGTGAATGAAAGTGCACAATGCATTTAAGGTGCAGATAGTGAAGCATAAGTGGAGCTAGTCTGCTTGACTAGAGAGAGTTATACATATATAGATATGCACAAAAAAAAAAAAATGCAGAATGCGATTTGCAAAAAACGGAGTCGCAAAAAAACGCAGAATGCGATTTAACAGAAAAAATGCGATTTCAACAGAGAAAAATGCAAAATAGAGTAGCACAAAGTTGTTAGTATATTAGAACAAGGCTGGAAATTAATATCCGTAAAGAGGTAAATGTGACCAAAATCAAGTAGCATGCACATAGGTCCGTGATTTAGAGAAGAAGTCCTTGACAGTTTGATAACTGTGATTACAAATCTCGGTGTAAGTGATATGATCCTTATACAGAAGTGGTGTTCGTGCAGTGGGGTGTCATAAAATGGTGGGGGGCGTTCCTCTTCGTGCGGGGCACACTATGATAAGTAATGGACCCTTACCTTGCGGTAAAGGGTTAACCGCATAAAGATAGTAATATGGGTTCTGCTGTCCTCTTCTTCTGACGTGCTGCTCTGCCTAGGAGGGTGTGTGTTTCCTTCTTCCTTCCCTGGCTCCTGGTATCTTTAGCCTTATCTCTCTCGGCAATCACCGGAGTGGTAGGTGAAAAATAAAGGGGGAGCCGTATAGTGTAGTACGTTTAAATAATAGCTTAGTAAGCAGTTTATTCAAGCATTAAAATCGAAACTCACAGTAAAAAACTCACAAAATAAAAATAAAGGTTTTGCTTATCTCCAAACGAGCACCGAACTCGTTATCTTTCAGGTATGAATGCCTCTCCGTGTCCCTACGCGTGGCGTCATGTGACTTCATCAGGGGATGCTAGAGGGGCATTTGTGTGTTGTTTAAATAGTCTGTCTAATTGGCAGCCATTTTCCTGTGGTTCCAATGTAAATTCCCATTAGCGGCCATTTTCCCGACTATCGCGGGCACGGCCATTTTGTTGGTTTCCGGCTGGATAACAGTATAGTAAATGTGTCGCCGCCTCGGGCGTGGCCATTTTGTTGGTAGTCTATATTGTTAGATTGCCGGCCAGCGTAGAGAACGATAATCGGCCGGGAATGCTACATGTATGGGGACACAGACCTGGAGTGTTGGAGATAGAAAAGGCCAAGATGTGGCATATTGTTGTGTGGGTGTCCTAGGCCATGTACGGAAGGACATGGTAGGTTTACATGCCTGTAATGGTACATATGTAAATAAAATGCAGCGATAACATAATAAAATTAAAAATCGTATTGAATGACCACATCTTGGTAATAGTAAACTGATAAGACAATAAAATTCCTATACTCCTGACTAAAGAAATAGGACCTAATAATAGATCCAATAAAACATATTAAAATATATATTAAAATATAAAATTATTAAAATATATATTTAGTGGACCCAATATATTTAAAATATATAAAAAAATATATATAATACATAATACATATATAAAATATATAGAGAATATACATCTGAGATCCATAAAACTGTAAACAGTGGATGATAGTGGGAATATAAATCAGATATAAATGTCTGTGGGACTGCCAGCAGGGAGTGTATGGAATATCTGGATAAAATGCGAGGTGGAATATACACTAATAAAATCGTAAAAGATAAAAATTTAATAATAGGTGTGTTTAAAAGTCACTTAAAAAAGCAGTTGAGATCAAATTCTATGTTCATCCCTCTAGGTGAGAATGTGTCTAATGTGAATATCCATCTGGATTCGATTTGGCTAAGGGTTCTGACTTTATGCCCTCCTCGCCATTGTTTGACATACGGTTCAATACCCCAAAATTTCAGATCGGTCGGGTCTTTGTTATGATGCAATAAAAAATGTTTTGACACACTATGTTTGTCATAGCCTTTTAGTATGTTTTGGACGTGTTCTTTAATACGTATTCTTAGTAGGCGTTTGGTGCGGCCTACATACTGTAGACCGCAACCACATTCTAAAGCCCCATACACACGGTCGGACAATCCGCGGACCAGGTCGGTCGGATCCTGTCCGTCATACTTTGTCTGATGTTGGTTTTGCGTACACACGGTCGGACAAAGTTGTCGGAAAATCCGATCATTCTGAACGTGGTGACGTTTGTTGCCTACGACGGGACTACGTAGAGGCTAGTAGCCAATAGCTTTGGTCTTGTAATGTGATCTGAGCATGCGTAGCACTTTGTCCGGTCGGACAACCGTACACACGATCGGATTTGGTGTGATCGGACCGTGTTGTCGGCAAATCTTTCCAGCAGGAGATAAGACTTTGTCCGTCGGACAATCCGACGTACACTGTCCGATGGTGCATACACACGGTCTGATTTTTCAACAACATTGTCCGATCGGACAGAATCCATGAAAAAGTCCGACCGTGTGTATGGGGCTTTAGGCGTATACTGCGCCTTCTGTATTGCAACATGTAAAGTCTTTCACTTTGTATTTATCTCCTGTGCTGGTAGAAGTGAATCCGAATTTCTTCTCATTTGGGCGCTTGGTTCTGGTACATGCATAGCATCTCTTGCAAGGATAAAAACCTTTCCCAGTGAAAAAGGAAAATGGTTTCTTTGGTGGGTCCAGAATGCTTTTTACAACCTTATCTTGGATAGAATGCTTGGTCCAGAATGCTTTTTACAACCTTATCTTGAATAGAAAAACAAAGTAAGGTATTTCTTAGGTCTGTTTAGGTAATGGCTTCTATTTCTTTGACCAAGTCCTTCCTTTTTCATCCTATGTGGATGCTGTTGTTTAGCGAGTAAAATAATTATAGTGAATAGAACATACTGTACACTTTGAAGGAGCAGTTTGTAACTTTTGGACAAGAAGTGCTTATGACTACATTAACACCTTCTCCGCTCCTCAGAGAGAGCTTATAACAATGAAAACTGATAACAGTACAGCTGAGGCTTAGGAAGTTATAATCTTACAAGATGTCCGACAGGGTCAAACAGTATTTTTTGCACTTATTGAACAGATGTTACAAAATACAGTACTTTCAATGGTGTTGTATATTTAACAGACCAAAAGGGAGAAAATAAGAAATTCATTGTTGGGGTGTACATATACTTAAAGCATCAACCCTTAAAGACCTTCACTTAGCAGAGGATTCAGGGGAAATACATGTTAAAAATCAGTATTGCTCAACTGTATGGTCCTGATCTACCAATTCATTGGCAGTAAGTACTTGTGTGATCTACAGAAAACATCTGCATTTCCCTCATACATCATGTGTCTGGCTCTTATAAGTACTACTAACCCAAGATAAATGGCTAAGAATGCAATTAAAACATTAACACTATTTGTTTATCAGCTCCTACTAGTGTACCTCTACATCTGACAGTTGAAGATGTCACTGACACCACCTGCACATTGAAATGGAGACCACCAGATCGTATTGGAGCTGGAGGAATTGATGGTTACCTAATTGAGTACCGTATAGAAGGATGTAAGTTCACAGAGGTTTATAACTTGAGCAGTCAGATTGTCACATATCATTAGTAGGAGCACCTAGTATATTGTATTTGGAATCAAAGTTTTATTCTCATATTTATTCCATATTAATATTCCATTAGTCATATTATTTTTTAAATTCAGATATTCTTGTTTCTTTTAAATTAAAAACTAGTACCACTAATGTGGAATTTATTTTAAGGCTCATATACTGTATGTAAGATAAACTTAAAGTGGTTGTAAAGGCTGAAGTTTTTTTTTACCTCATTACTTTTTTTATGCATATTACATAATATACCTCCACATCCAGCCACCTTTCTATCTCTATGAGCATTTTTAGAAAAAACGTAGTACTTCCTAAATTTGGAAAATTATCAGAAAAGATTTACACAATATCTACTCCAATAAGGAGAATATGTAGCAAATGTAATGTAATAGTACATATCTGCAATACATGCACACTCCCCAAAGTTTTATTCCTTTAACCACCTCAATACAGGGCATTTTCACCCCCTTCCTGGCCAAGCCATTTTTCAGCTTTCAGCGCTGTCACACTTTGAATGACAATTGCGCGGTCATACAACACAGTACCCAAATGAAATTGTTATCATTTTGTCCCCACAAATAGAGCTTTCTTTTGGGGGTATTTGATCACCTCTGCAGTTTTTATTTTTTGTGCTATAAACAAAAGAAGAGTGACAAGTTTTTTAAAAAAAACTATATTTTTTTGCTTTTTGCTATACTAAATATCCCCCAAAAAAATATAAAAAAACGTTTTTTTCCTCAGTTTAGGCCGATACGTATTCTTCTAAATATTTTTGTTAAAAAAAGATCTGCAATAAGCGTATATTGATGGGTTTGCACAAAAGTTATAGCGCCTACAAAATAGAGGATAGATTTATAGCATTTTTTTTAACTAGTAATGGCGACGATCTGCGATTTTTATTGTGACTGCGATATTGCAGCGGACATATCGGACACTTTTGACCAATTTTTGGGACCATTCACATTTATACAGCGATCAGTGCTATAAAAATGCATTGATTACTGTGTAAATGTGACTGGCAGGGAAGGGGTTAACACTAGGGGGCACTGCAGGGGTTAACATGTTCCCTGGGAGTGATTCTAACTGTAGGGGGAGGGGATTCACAAGGGGAGGAGACTGATCTGTGTTTCTCTGTACTGAGAACTAAGGATGAGCTCAGGCGTGTTCGCATGGTCCACGCGCAGAGCCCGCCAGGAAGTCGGCGCAGCGCTGCACTAATCACAGGCAGTGAGACATTGCCCGATCTCTGCAGCAGCGCATCTGGGCAAAGTCTCACTGCGTGTAATTAGCGCAGCGCTGCGTCGACTTCCTGGTGGGCTCTGCACGTGGACCATGCGAACACGCCTG
Source organism: Lithobates sylvaticus (assembly GCA_028564925.1). Lineage (NCBI taxonomy): Eukaryota > Metazoa > Chordata > Amphibia > Anura > Ranidae > Lithobates > Lithobates sylvaticus. The sequence goes on along the minus strand of CM053035.1, from coordinate 137,939,032 downwards.
AGCGCATCCTTACTGAGAACACACCGTCGGTCTGCTCTCCTCTGACAGGACCGTGGATCTGTGTGTTCACATTCACAGATCCATGGTCCTGCTGTGTTACCGGGCAATCGCGATCGCAAAGCAGTTAGACTGCTAGTAAAGAAAAATACCTTCTTCTTTGACATGACAACACAGCCCTGAATTCCTTAGCACATGGTGTCGGCCCCGCCTACTTAATTTCTGATTGGTTACACAGATTCCTGCTCATCTATATATTTCCCCCTTGTGCACAGACAGAGAGCAAAGGAAGTTTTTAGCTTACAGAAATTCTAGCAAAATCAAGAGGTATTTTTAAAAAAAGACAAGTACAGCCAAAGCTTGATTGGCTGTATTTCTCCTGTGGATCACAGGAGTGCAGTTTGTTCTGCACTCTTGTGACCCGTGTAGAAGCCCGCTGTTGGCTGATGTCAAAGAGTCGGTCCAGGCTGGGGCAACATCTCTACAACATGGTCAGGATCCGCCCACAACCCTGGATCGGCACCTGGCTCAGCCTCTCAACGAGCCGTTGAGAGCCTAAGCCAGACGCTCCCGCTCCCTCCACAGCCCAGCGCTCCAGTGAGCATGTGGGGGGGCAGGGAGCAGTGACTGACAGCTCTCTTCTAGCAGAGCACTAAGAAACAAGCGATCAACGTTTTTTGATCACTCGGTTCTCAGTGTTAGAGTCAGTGGGGGACAGATGCTGCATCAACATAGGCAAGTATGATTCTTGAAAAAAAAAATTACTGAACTTCTCTTTTAAATTTATGGAACAGATAAAACACTTTAAAATGGTCCATTTAGCAGACCAAAAGGAATCAAATAAGATAAGTTCATTGTTAGGGCTTACATAACTCCATCTCTTATCATGTAGTGTGTTCTTAATTTATTTGATTGGTGAATAAATTCTTCATTAACAGAATGAATCTGATGCCAGTTTTTCCTGTAGATAAACAAGGACAAGTACTGAACATCTTTATTTATGGGGATTAATCAAAATGATATTAAACCCATGTGACTGTGCTTAAAGCTCTAAGTAGTGTATGCTAATCTCAAACTGATATTACATACAGTATATCACTGAATAAAAATCATTGTAAATACCTTTTTTCACTATGATTGTAGCTGAATAATCAGAGGGCGGAGTCAACATCACTACAAACTGATCAGTGCTCTAGCAGGCAGGAAAAAAATAGTTCATATGTTCACAAAAAAAAAAAAAATAATAATAATATAATATATATATATTTTTTTTATTATTATTTTGGAGTAACAATAAAAAAAATCCTTACATTGCTCCACCACCCCATGTGACACTCTCATGTCATGGGGAGGAACAATGTTCGAAGCACTACCTCTGTCATGTGGACAGGGTAAAAGAAGGACCAGAGTAATCTGCCAATCAACAACCTTCACCCACCCCCACATGATGTGAAGGAAGGTTACGTGGGACAGAAAACTGAGACACCACAGCTTCCTAATGATGATTTTGGAGCATATACAGATGGAGTGGCAACGGAGGATACTGGGGAATGCAGGGAATATTGTTGCCACTCCGCGTAGGGGTCTCTATGGAGCGGGCAGGACCACCAAGTAATTGGAAATGAACATTAGATTTTTACCAGAAGTGAAGTCATGTATTACCATTTGACAATTTATATTTTTTTCATTATTTAGACATAATCACACTTTAAAGCTGAACTATAGTATGATTTTAATTGCACATTGGTCACATTGGTTCAGCTTGTAATTATGCGCATCTCATATGCTGTGGAAGCTGCAAATCACTCTAGTAGTCAGCACTACCAAAGGGATAGCAGTGATCTTCCAGATCTTGCACTGAACAGCTTCCCTTCTGCATAATAACCACAGGGGGTTGCCAGCTTGGCACTGCTGCCATCCACAGAATGCCTTGTATTTTTTTTTCAAGGTGTTCCCTAAATGGACACAGTGGGGAAGTGGGGCAGTGATGTTACAATTTCTACCTTATCCAATAAGAGAAATTAACTGAAAAATTACCAAAAAAATACAAGAACTTTTGTGAATGGTGGTACTGCCAAGCAAGCAACCCCCTGTGGTTACTATGCAGAAGGGAAACCGCTCAAGACAGGGGCCCAGAAAATTGCTGCTTCACTGTTCTAGTGCTGAATACTAGACATGTGCACACTGAAATATTTAGATTTCGGAATTTCGTTTTCATCCGAAAAATACATTTATTTAGTTACTCCCGAAATTCGTTTTTATTTATTTTGTTTCTTTAAAAACTGCATTAGTCTGAAAATCCAAAATAATTAAGGTCGAATCTGTCATTAAAGGCTTATGGTGTCTGTCGAATGTTCTAAGAAGATTCGACAGAGCAGCTTAACTGATTCGAGATAGAGAGAAAAGATTTGACATGGAGAAAAAAGATTCGATATTATAGAGACAATAGCAAGAAAGGTTGAATGTGCCCAACCTAACTATTAGTCCAAGATTATTCGACATAGAGAGAAAAGATTTGACATGAAGATTCGACGAAGCAGTCGCCGCAATTGTACATTTCCAGTCGAATGTTCTGCCTACAAGCTATAGTAGAATTCTAATGTTGTATGACACTAGTAATAATTCTATTTATTAATTATTATTACTAGTCAACCAACATTAGAATTCTTCAATAGCCTATGGGCAGAGCATTTGACCATAAATGTCCGCTCGCGCCGACTGCTTCGTCGAATCTTCACGTCGAATCGTTTCTCTGCATGTCGAATAATCTTGGACTAATAGAGTTAGGTTAGGCACATTCGACCTTTTGCTATTGTCTCTATAATGTCGAATCTTTTCTCTCTCTGTCAAATCTTTTCTCTCTCTGTAGAATAATCTTGGACTAATAGAGTTAAGGTTAGGCACATTCGACCACAGGTTCGATGGACACAGATCGCTATTGTCAGCGTCATGTCAAATCTCCTATCTATATCGAACTGTCACAATGAAAACGAAAATAAAGCATTTGTTTATGTCGGATCTTTTGGTTTTCGGATTCTGTGCGTTCGTTATCGTTTGTTAAAATCGATAACGAAAATACCCAAAATTCGGACGAAAATGCATTCGGACGAAAAACGAATGCACATGTCTACGGAATACTACAGTAATTTGCAGCTTCCACAGTGATCACTCAGGTATGAGATGTGCAGAGGATTTAGTGCACTTTACTGATTGCACTTTATTGGATGCATTGGACACTTTTCAACAATTCTAGCACTTTAAGCAATTTATGCACTGTATTCACTAATTTATCCACTTTTATTATATGCACTTTAGTGGTTACCCAGCTAGGTATTACATTAGAACACTTTATTGTATTTATTATTAATTTCATGCACTTGATTGATCACTAAGGTATGCGCTAAGTCCCGTATATTTATATGCAATTTTTTATGAGATGTGCATACTTACTGTGGTCCAAAATGGACCAGTGTAACTATGCAAAAAAAAAAAAATCATACCTATAGTTCAGTATTAAAGTGGTAGTAAACCTAACCTGTTCATTTTCCGCCATCTAAAGCATTATTAAGCAGATAACTTAGTGCTCTGTGTAGAATCCTTCCTACCTTGTTAGTGTTCATATAATCCATCCTTTTCTTTTAATTGACATCATTAGCACATGCACATTGTGTCAGATTTTTCCGGCATGCTCTTTGCGCCGTAAGTCCTATGTTAATATGCCAGGGCTACCTAATTTATTTTTTCCAGCAGCAGCTCCGATATCCCACGAGTCTTAGTTCCCATTCACATACGTGAGCATAAGCTGGTCGACCATGGTAATCCCACAATAAAAACAAGGCTTGGCTAAATATTTACTGCACACGCATGAGTTTAAAGACCAGGAGAAGAAGAAAGGGTGAAAGTCCAGAGCGCATCTGATGCCAAAGACAATATTTATGATGGCGGCTGTACCAGGGGTCAAGTCCTGGGGAAAAAAATGTAGGAACTCCCACCCAAGATCCACTCACCCACCAAAAAAAATAATGATACGCTCATATGCACGAACGCTTCAAAAGTGGTATTTTTCATCCAATTTTCGTATTGTGTGTATGAAGCTTAACTGTTAGTACATAAAAAAAACAATCCTCAATAAACATAATTACGGTAATTCTCTGAATAATCAGCTTTCATTCAATTGTGCTTCCATGCAAATGTGAACATCATGTTCTGATCTTTACTGGGGAATTGTATTTTGTATATAGAGTGTTTCTGTGGTGAGTTTACACTTTTCATTGAACAGAGTTTGGATAACACAGGGTTAAATGGAAAGGTCATAAATTAACTGCACATTATCTGGACAGATTGCTTGGGGAGATAGTGATGTGTTCCTGCTTAGGAGATGTATGTTAGCTTGGGGGGGCTGCAAACTCTGCAGGGCTCCAACACACCCTTGCTGCTATTCCAACCCTTCACATATTTCCACATAAACTTCCCTCCTGGCATTAAACTTTGCCAGGTACTCAGCTTACCACCCCAAACTGATGTTCCTCCCTCAGCTCATCTCTCTCCCTGCATGTCCTGTGAGCAGAATAGCTGTGCTCCTCCTCTGGGTTCTCTTATCATATGGCACTGAAGATAGAGGAGGGGGGGATTCAGCGGGACACACAGAGCAAGTATGCAGGAGACTGGGGGGGGGGAGACAGAAAATCAGGAGGGGCCGGCGGGGAGGAGTGCATCATGAGAGGTCTGACTAAATACAATCTCTTAGCAGCAGGGACCTGATCTACCCGTCAACTAGCTGTGATTGGCAGGTAGATCGAAGCGGAAGCTGTCATGGGACCCCCTACTGGCAATGCCTGAATGGTCAGGTGTGCAGCACTTACTATTGTGAGCTGTGTCGGCAGCTGCTGGTGTAGCTCCTGCCACACAGCTCGCATACTTCAAAGTCTTGCAGGACACGGCTGCTAATGGGAACTGAGTTCCTGTTGTGGAAAAAGTACAGGAACTCCGTTCCCATGCGTTCCCGCAGGACTTGAGCCCTGGGCTGTACCCATAAATAAGTATAGGATTAAACACACAAAATAAAAGAAACATGCGATGGGGCTTGAATTTGCTGCACAATTGTTTACAATTATTTACTATAACTAATAAGAAGTTCAGCTGAGGAGGGTCAGAGTTTACTACCTCTTTAAGTTTACACCATTAAAGAAACTACAATTAGAAACTGCCATGCCAGGGTTTAATCATTGGCAGAGGACTCTGTACAATGTATCTCTATATGTATTTTTACAGCTACTGAATGGATAACTTCCAACCAAGATCTGGTAGAAAGATGTGGATTCACTGTGAAGGAACTTCCAACTGGGGAAAAGGTTGAATTTCGTGTGATTGCAGTGAACATTGCTGGAAAGAGTGAACCAGCATTCATGTCTCAGCCTGTCACTATTCGGGAGATTGTGCGTAAGTCTCACAAACAAATCGGACCTCATACTTCAGATGATATCAGTTTATGCACTCTATATTTACTTTTTATTATAAAATGTACCAGTACATAACAAAGGAGTGTTTGAGAATTATGTTTTCACAGACATACATTAAAAATGTATGAACACCCATTCCAGCTCATGCGCTGAGTTTGCTTTTTGAGGATCACAGGGTCAAAAAAAAGGTCTCCCATAGACCCAAAGTAAAAAGTGATCAGAATACTCCTTTTAATTTTTCCTGTTAATGAAAGATAAAACTTAATTAGATGCTATTATGTTCTCACAATGGGGGTTGTTTTCTCCAGTTATCAGGAACTATCTCAGTGTATTAAAGAGTGCCCTTCATAAAGAGAAAATGCTTCTCAAAGAAAGTCGTAACTCTCCATCCCTTCTTTGCAGCATAGACATTCCATTGAAATTCTCAGGCGAAAATTTCAGCTTCACTGAGAACAAATTTATTGCCCAGGAACACACATGCAGTCTGTGGCATTGGAGTTTGCAAGCTACACACTGCATTTGTTCTAAATTAGTTACTTGCAGTAAAGCGGCAGAATCAGCTTGACTGTTTTGGAATTTGTATCCGAAAATTGAGTTCTGAGAATGGCTACTTTTTTGGACATACATTTCTTCTCATTGCATGCTTCCTTTTATATAATTGCATAAAAAGTTTTCTTATCATCTGTACTTTATTTTGATTTAACAGAAACACCAAAGATTCGCTTACCTCGCCATCTCAGACAAACATATATCAGAAAAGTTGGGGAACAAGTGAATCTAGTTATTCCGTTCCAGGTAACTGCATGCTGGGTGAAAAGAGACACTTTTTATTTTAATTTGACAGTTTTATCAATTCTATATCAATGACATTTACAGGGAAAACCAAGGCCAAAAGTTACATGGTCAAAAGAAGGCCAGCCCTTGGACCCAAAAGTAATCAGTTCAAGAACTACTGAAGTAGACACTATTCTGTTTATCCGATCTGCTGAACGAAGTCACTCTGGAAAATATAGTCTGACTGTGCAGATTGAAAACATGCAAGATACTGCAGCAATAAACATTCGTATTGTAGGTAAGTCTGTGACAAAACGGATGATGAGGATTGCGAACTACCCTGTAAAGTGTTGTATATAAGCTAATATACCTTTAATACCTTCACATATAGACATACATGAAATTGACAGGTTTGGCTGTGACAAAATGTCTTTGAAAATTGGGACATTTGTGCAAAATTTCACTTTTGCAGCAAAATGCCTTGGAGTCAAAGGGAAAAGGTGAAGTTACAATTTTTTGGAGGCATTTAAAGGGTACTTTAACCACTTGCTTACTGGACACTTAAAGCCCTTTCCTGCCCAGGCCAATTTTCAGCTTTCAGCGCTGTCACTCTTTGAATGACAAGAATGACAACTGCACGGTCATGCAACACTGTACCCAGATGACATTTTTATCATTTTTTTCCCCACAAATAGAGCTTTCTTTTGGTGGTATTTAATCACTGCTTGTTTTTTTATTTTTTGCTAAAAAAAAGAAAAAATACAGAAAATTAAAAAAAAAAAAAAAAAAAAAACTGTTTTGTTATAAAATTTTGTAAACAGGTAATATTCCGCTTTCATTGATGTGCGCTGATGAGGCTGCACTGATGGGCAATGATAGGCTGCACTGATGGGCACTGATAAGGTGGCACTAATGGACACTGATAGATGGCATTGATGAAATGGCACTAGTGGACACTAATGAAGCAGCACTGGTGGGCACTTATAGGTGGCACTGATGGGCAGCACTGAAGGGCATTGACAGGTGGCACTGATGGGCACTGCTAGGTGACAATGATAGGAAGCACTGATAGGTGGCACTAATGAGGCACTGATTTGCAGCACTGATAGGCATTGATAGGTGGCACAGGTGGGCATTGATAGGTGGCACTGGTGGGCACTGGTTAGCAGCATTGCTATGCACTGGCAGTTGGCACTGGTGGACACAGATGCTTGGGTGATGTCTCACTCTTTTCGGGACCGCTGTCCCTCTGACACTGTCAGCACGAGCAGAAAAAAAGCTGATTACCGATCATTTGTTTACATCACGTGATCAGCTGTCATTGGTTGACAGCTGATCACGTGGTAAGGGGCTGGGATCGGCCTCTTACGCCGATATGTGATCATCAGAGTCTCGTTGACTCGTTGATCACAGAGCGCGCTGCACGCTCAGGCAGCTCATGCATGGGAGGACGTCTATTGATGGCCTCCCATCAATTAAGGTCTGCGCTGTAGCCGTCATTTGGCTATAGCATGGTCAGGAAGCAGTTAAAGTATACCTACCTAGTGGAGAGGGATTAGAACACCGTTAGTTTTTTTTTTTTTTTATGTTTGTGCCCCTGTGTTAGGGTAATACACCCTTTCTATTTGTCATGTTTACCATTATCACTGGGAGTGTAAGTAAAAGAAAATCCCAAATTTTAGGTTGTACCTAGAACAGTGATAAAGGGGAAATTTAAATTCTGGTGACCCTGGTTGCAACCAGAGATTCCCTCACGTCTGGATGGCTTTCCTCTCACTTCTCATTTTGGCTATGGAACAGGAAGTTAAGGGAAATCTCCCCAATAGGAAACAGGTGTAAAAAAAAAAAAAAAAAGAAGGGTTATACCCTCCCCAATCCTATCCAAAATGAAAAAAAGTTTTGCCTTTAGTTCTACGTTAATGGCTCGTATCTTGTTTTCATAGATACATGTTTAAATGTATCAGCGTGATATAAAAATGTTCCTGAAGTGTGTTAATGTTTCAAATTCTTGGTTTCCATATATAGTTCGCAATTGTTAGAGATATACATTGGGCAGCCATATTTGCATACATACACATGATTTGCAGTGCTACTGTATATATTGGTTATGCTTTACTTATCCTTCTCAAAATGCAAGTCTATGTGGATGATTTACTAAAGGAGTTGAAAAAGTTCCCACAATAAATTGTGTACAGATTCACTGTAATTATCCAGTCATGCCAAAAGTAAAACCCTGTTTATTTTTTCATTGGCACATGATTGTATAATTGAAGTGAATATTCTCAACTCCTTTACCCTTGCGGTTGGGAGGCAGTTAAAAACATGAGGTTGAGCTGCATTTTACATTCAACTCCCAACCTGCATTTTAACTGCCTCCTAACCACATGACCTCCGGAAGATTTACCCCCCTTCCTGAGCAAGCCATTTTTTGCTCTACGGCACTGCATTAATTTAACTGACAATTGCATGGTCATGTAACACTGTACATAACTTAAATTTGGGTAATTTTTGTCCCACAAATTGAGCTTTCTTTTGGTGGTTTGGTAAGTAAGTTTTAAATATCACAATAAGCATAAATTGATTGGTTTGAGCAAAAGTGTCTACAATCTATGGTATATATACTGGAATTTTTTTTTTTTCATATATTCGGGGCCAACAGCGTGAGCGCGCACCCCCTACCCGGAAGTGCTTGATCATGTACTAGGTACGTGATCCAGCACAGGATAGCTGCTCTGCCGCCATACTTATACATGAGGTGGTCAGCAAGCGGTTAAACTGCTATGGCTGAGGACAGGGATGTACACATGCAACATGTGAAACATACTTTGTTATCTGTCTCCCTGCTGGGAGGATTTACCATGTCTATTCATCAATGTGACCATTGTTACCAGGACTGAAATTGATGGGAAATTCTACAATTTGAGTTATCACTAAAACAGGAATATAACAAGTGTTGCAATGGGAACACTTTTTCCAGTGCCAATGGTCTTAAAAAGATTTTACGCACTTCCCCCTCTGTTTACAGTACAGACCGGGTCAGTATGGTCTTCAGAATAAGTCCATAGTTACATTTCTGCTTTGTCTGCAGCACAGAAAGTGAAGGGACATCTTCCCAATGTAACATACCTTGACAAGGATAATGTCTACCTTTTCTATTATCATAATCAGACTCAGCAACATTACTCTATTATCTATCTATTACTATAAAATGTATATATATTATGGTTCACCAGAGATATTATGGAACTGGTTGTGCTTGTTCATTCTATGGTTGTAGTTATTTGATTATTCCACTAGGTGGTTCTAATTTTGCATTGGCTAAACAGTGGGAGGGTAAAAATAGGCTCCACCAATCACATCTGACTTTGGGTAAATAAAACATAACCTGCCTAGTGATCACGATGTTTCCTGATGACGTTGTGAAGACGAAACATACGTTGAGGCGCATCCCGGTCACGTCACTTCCGGCCACTTCCGTTTTTGTCTCACCACGGCTGTGGAATGCACGCCGATCATCACATCGTGAGCGGCATGGCCATACCTTCCACTAGCCTGGTGATTTATACTGTATACCTCCAGTGCCAAGGAAAGGCACCTACCAATGTAAGCAGCCATTTGACGCATGTTTTTCAATCAATTCTTAATTAAACTGTATTACACTATGGTCCTGTTTTTTCATTTTTTAACTGTCATTGCGGTGGAATATTAACAATATTCCAGCCACATCTCCTCTGATATACCAGCAAGACCACAGACCCACACTAACAAGCCTGATCTGACCTTCTTTTTAGTTAAAGAGGTCACGGTGGTCCGGTGAGTAGGAATTTCACTCACATCCACTGGGTGATTTTCATGAAGTTTTGCCACTGGTGATGATGTAAGGATTAAGGTTGCATCACAAAAGATTTATGGACTTTGGTTTTGATGAAATATTTGAATCACTGTCATTATACCACCGAATTATTAATATCATGAAATGTTATAGCATTTAAATTATCACTATGCACTTTATTTTGTATGTGCAAGTGCACTTACTCCAGAGCTTAGTAAATGAGCAGAAGTTCTGTTGACTTCCATCATCCAATCACGTTCAAGCAAAAATGCATTTTTTTTTTTCCTTGCAAGTGATTGGGTACTCTTTGCAAAGTGAAGCCTTACCTCATTTACTCAGCTCTGGAGCAACTGCACTTGCACAGGGCATCTTTGCCTTTAGTAAACCAACCCCTATGTCCAGAAATGGCTGCATAACCCCCCTTGCCCTAGCTCTATCGCAGGCTACAGTATGTGCAAGGTTTATTTTAATCCCTCCTAATTCAGATTTGAAAGTGTGAATTTACTAGTCCTGAATTGGTCATGAAGGCGCTCCTGCTATTCCAAGAACTTGGCAACCCTTCCAAATGATTATAACTACCCTGCATGCTGGTGTCATGCCAATGCCTTGCTGCCAAAATCTTCATTATTTCATCATATGTATCTTCTATAAACACCAATTTAAAACAGAGACTGTTCATCTTAGTGAAGGGAAAGCAAAATATTTGAATGTATTGTGACAGATGCTGAATGCAGAACATTAAAGGAGACCTGTCAAAAAAAAAATATGGAGGTTGCCATTATAAGACTGCTCCTTGCGAAAATGAAGTTGCCGGACTGTTGACCATCTTGTTTCATTTAGTTTAGGCACTGGCTTAAGATAAGCATACAGACAAGGATTTCTGACTTTACATTAGCTGGTCTACATACTAGAGTTTAGTAAAGCCCAATACACATTGTCCGAATTCCGGGCGACATCGGCCGGTTCAAAAAAAACTCTGACATTTGGCCCGTGTTTATGACAGTTGGTCCGACAGAAGCCTGGCCATCCCCCTGTCAAAACGCAATAACTCAGCGCGGTAGATCGCTGTAATATCGTTGGATCCTTAGCACAGCTGGGTTAAAACAGAAAAAAACTCATAGGGGTTGATTTACTAAAGGCAAATCCACTTTGCACTACAAGTGCACTTGGTAGTGCAGTCGCTTTAGATCTGAGGGGAAGATCTGAAATGAGGGGAAGGTCTACTGATTTTATCATCCAATCATGTGGCGGCAAAAATGCTGTTTTTTTATTTGTCTTGCATGTTCCTCTCAGATCTACAGTGACTGCACTTCCAAGTGCACTTGTAGTGCAAATTGGGTTTGCCTTTAGTAAATAAACCCCATAGTGTGTACCAGGCTTTAGTTGCCAAGCAACCAACATTTTCAGAAAGAGGTCAGCAATGACAACTTCTGTATTTCTCCTGTGATGGGTTTACTTTAAACTGTGTCCTTGTTATTGAAAGCAGAAAATTTGTTTACATAGGACATACGTGGACCTTATTTGATTACATATCTGTCTTTGAGCTTTAAAAATATATTTTGATTATGTATGCAGAAAAGCCTGGTCCTCCACTAGCTGTGACTGTCAAAGAGGTCTGGGGTTTCAACGCTCTGGTGGAATGGGGGCCACCAAAGGACAATGGAAATTCAGAAATCTTAGGCTACACTATACAAAAGGCTGATAAGAAGACAAAGGTAAATGTGTGCTTATGTGTAATGGACAGATTTATTTTTATACAACTAAATAATCCTACTCTGGCTGATTTCAAACAATAAAACCTTAAAGTAGCACTAATGTAGAAAAATGACCTTAGGTCTGAACCTCCTCTTCTTACATCGCATGTGTGCTGTGACCCTAATCATTCCCTTAAAGTGGTAGCAAAGGCCTTTTGTTTCCGTTTTACCTACAGATAGCCCCTGTCTGCAAACCTAACTCTAACCATACACACTATAAGAAAATCGGGCAAACATTTTCATCCAAAGAATTTTCATACGATTTTCGTATAGTGTGTACACAATTTTCGAAAGCCGATTCCGAATTTTCTTACGAAAATTCCCGAAGGGACAAACTCCAAAATTTTTCTCGTACGGGAACAGAACAAACTATTTTTGTTTAATGTGTACTGTTTTCGGACGATTTTCGTACACGAAAAATTAGAAAAGAAAGACTGCACATGATCAGAAACAACAAACAACAAAAAAAAAAAGCCTTTGTCGTACGAGAATTTTCATACGAATTTCCGTTCATCGGTTCCGATTTGCTGTGAAACAACAGAGGAAATTGGATGAATGTTGGCCCTATTTTCTTATAGTGTGTACCCCACACACATTTTTCTTTTTTACTCTAAGAAAAAAGGGGGGACCTTTATATCAGTGACCCCTTACATTATTGCATTCACTCCCCCCTTACATCAATGACCCCCCTCTTCAGACTGCCTGACGCTGTCACTGACCTCCTCTCAGGTGCATTGGGCAGGGCTCAGTCAGACTCCAGGTTAGTGGCTCTGGATTTTTCCATAGTCTCCTTTCCACAGTCCACACACGTCTGACCTCTTCCATGACCCCCATCCTGGCGTCACTCTCGCTCTTGACACCTCTCCAGACTCCCCCATCAAAGACTGCAGACATGATAAAAAACAAGAGATGGTCAGCGGATGGTGGACATGACACAAGAGGTGGTCAGAGAAGGGCGGACAGGACACAGGAGGTGGTCAGAGGATATCGGACAGGACACAGGAGGTGGTCAGAGGATGTCGGACAGGACACAGGAGGTGGTCAAATGATATCGGACAGGACACAGGAGGTGGTCAGAGGATGGCGGACAGGACACAGGGGGTGGTCAGAGGATGGCAGACAGGACACAGGAGTTGGTCAGAGGATGGCAGACAGGACACAGGATGTGGTCAGAGGATGGCAGACAGGACACAGGAGGTGGTCAGAGGATGGCAGACAGGACACAGGGGATGGTCAGAGGATGGCATACAGGACACAGGGGATGGTCAGAGGATGGCGGACAGGACACAGGGGATGGTCAGAGGATGGCGGACAGGACACAGGGGATGGTCAGAGGATGGCAGACAGGACACAGGGGATGGTCAGAGGATGGCAGACAGGACACAGGGCATAGCAAGACAGAGTTTGCGAACATCTGTAATACTGTACAATTACACCACTACCATTCTTGTTTGATAACTGGTGCCTGTGCCTGCCTGTAGACATCACATTAATAGCATCCATCCCAAGTGATGGATGGATGTTGCAGTCATGCCAGGGGTCCGGTGGTGGGACACTCTCTAAGTTCAAGTTAGTGTGTGTGTGTGTATTTGCACTCCATTTATGACACTCACCAGGCAGGGTGCTGCAGCCAGGGCACTGTCAGGAGGCCTTGTGTGTCTGTCCGGGGCAGCTCTGTCCATCCATCTCCACAGGCTCCTCCACCATTAGCCCGCTCCGCTCGGCTCATGTCCTGGCATTTAACATTTTCCGGCCGGCGCTGTGTAGCGGGAAATGCGGCTTGCACATGACATCATCAGCAGGCGGGGCGGGTCGGGCGGCATGGATCGTCTCTGGGAACTTCAGAGCTGCGCATGCACAGTTCACACCCCCGACGATCGCAGCCATTTTTACTGACACATTTTACGCTTCTACTGGCTTTTACGGGCAGAATAAAAAGTGCCTGTTTTTACGGGCTGCCCGTAAATCTATGGGGGGGTTGGCAACACTGCTACTATGGCATCCTTAACCCTGAAGAACCCTTTTTGTGTTGAAGAAAAGCAGCACTGAAATCTTTCTACTAAATATATTGCTAGGTTTTTAATTTTATGTTAATCTAAAAAAAAATCTATTTAGGATGAAGTTCAAATGTTCACTTTTTTGTGTCATTCTCTCATACTCCTCAGGAATGGTTCAATGTATATGAGCACAATCGTCAGCCACGCTGTACAGTATCTGACCTCATCATGGGAAATGAATATTACTTCAGAGTGTTCAGTGAGAACATAGTTGGCCTTAGTGAGAACCCAGGAGTCTCCAAGAACACAGCCGTCATCCAAAAAACAGGTAGGTATAAATTACCATCCAGAAACACATGAACAACTAGACACCATAGCTTTCTGAAGTAAAATTGAACCCAAGAAGAAAAAATGTAATATAGTGCAGCTTTCCCATCATTAAATTTCATGGCTGCATGCTTGTTTTCTTTTTTTTTTTTCAGGCTTTTTTGTTATCATTTATTGTTACCTTTAACCACTTAAGGACTGGAAGATTTTCCCCCTTAATGACCAGGCCATTTTTTGCGATAGAGCACTGCGTTGCTTTAACTGACAATTGCGCGGTCATGCAATGCTGTACCCAAACAAAATTGCCAGCCTTTTTTCTCACAAATATAGCTTTCGTTTGGTGGTATTTGATCACCTCTGCGGTTTCTATTTTTTGCGCTATAAGCAAAATAAAAACACAGACAATTTTGAAAAAAATTTAAGATAACCCCCCCCAACAAAAAAACTCACTATTCAACATATTTTTGGTAAAAAAAACACAATACGCGTATATTGATTGGTTTGCGCAAAAGTTATAGTGTCTACAAAATAGGGGATAGATTTAGGGTATGTTTATTATTATTTTTTTTTTACTAGTAATGGCGGTGATCTGCAATTTTTAGCTGGGCTGCAACATTGCGGCGGACAGATCAGACACTTTTGACACTTTTTGGGACCACTGACCTTTATACAGCGATCGGTGCTATAAAGATGCGCTGACTACTGTATAAATGACACTGGCAGGGAAGGGGTTAACACTAGTGGTGATCGAGGAGTTAAATGTGTTCCCTGGGAGGTGTTTCTAACTGTGGGGGGAGGGGACAGACTGGAGGAGGAGAGAGATCGCTGTTCCTGATCACAAGGAACAGACTCTACTCCTCTGTCAGAACGATGATCTTGTTTACATTGACAGATCCCCGTTCTGGCTCTCTGTGGAGCGATTGCAGGTGGCCATCGGACATCTCCCCCGCCGGCCACGTGCATTGGCTCCCTCGCCGTGCAGCAGGCCTGCTATAGCTCTTAAAAGAGCTGACATACACCTACGGCGATTTGCGGGAATGAGCCTATCTGCCACAGTATAACAAGGTTATAACTAGTAACTAGTAACTGGTTGGCAAGTGGTTAAAACCTGCTAGTAATACAATTCCTGTCCTAGGGTGGAAAAAAGTTGTCACTGTAGGACAGAAGTTGTGTTAGGACTGAAGGACACCTCCTCTTTCCATACCATAGGAGGAATTGTTCTTTAGTTCACTGCGAGAACTGGGCAGGGAACAGGAAGTTATCAGAAGCATATACTGTAAGTTAACCCCTTCACGCTGACAGTATGCAAAAAATGCACGCTCCCGACACAGTTACCAGCGGCTAACAAAAGCCTCCCGATCGCAACTGACCACTTGAACAGCCAATCACAGTGGTCACATGAGCATAAACACTGCCTCCCAGCATCAGAAACCCCTTAAAGGGCCCGGAATCACCAGCGCAAAATGGTTAACATGATAACAATAAATTAACAAATGCCTTTTTTAGTATTAGCATCATTATTATTCATTATCTGAAAATAAGAAAGCTTGTCCTGATGTGTTAGCTTTGTGAATTAAGCTTCATGTGTGCACCATTAAGACTGCTGTTGTTCAAGGATCACAGCAGGACCCAATAACAATAAAACTTGCTCAGAAATGGGCACATATCATACATCATTCTAGGAGAAATATCTTCCTGTCTATCACCAACCTTATTTAAGTATCAAAGTGAACTGAAAGTAATTCAGTGATCAAACCCTTAGTACAAGCATTTTATCAAGTAAAACATATGTAAAGCAGCATTTAGTGATGCACATCACACCCAAGACATGAAAAAGTGAAATGGTGTATTATCGCATAAAAAAATTTGTTCAAGAATTCAAGATTAGTGGATCTATGTCCAAGATTCCAAGCTGCAAATATTTACAAACCATGCATATGTACTGTACATCACCTAATGTGCATACGCACTGAGAAGTGTCAAACATTTATTCTGTTGAAACGACAAGCAAACGTTGACAAATTGTGTGCTGTTTTCTAATTGTAATACTTCTTTAAATGGAATTCTCATCAGCCACATTTAAAATATTAAATCAAAATGGCAGCTAGAGAGTGCGCAAAGGCTTTTGAAATAAAGGAGGCAAGATTGCATGATCTTTCAGAAATCTTATTTCAAGCACATTAGCTCTGTCGTTCTCCTGTTTCAGATACTATGGATAGGCATATGTAAGGAAGCTGGTTTTTATAATCATAAATAACAGTAACCTCAGATTAAATAGTGTCACACGTTTAAAGGCAAAATACAGTCATACAGAAATCCAGAATAAAATTTGTACTCTTGTCTTGCAAAGCTGGAGTCTTGTGTTGAGTTCTATACTAAATCCATTTATTGTTTTCAGTACGTTTACGTGAATTTTCCTGAATATAGCTTTGAGTGTAGTACCAACATTCGATTTTAAAAGCTCCTTTTAGGAGACAGCTAGAGGAACTGAGGTTAATGTAATCTAAAGTAAAGTGTTACAGAAGTTTTTAGTATTTAGAAAGGAAAACATGCTAACAATACAGTGACCATTATACCCCTTTCCCTTTATATTATATTTTGTTTAAAAGGATATTATTATTATTTTTTTGCTATTATGGTGGTGTCTTGCTTTCCCCAGGCCTGATCTTAAAGCCATCAGACTATAAAGAACAGGATGTTAGCATGGCTCCGAAGTTCCTTACACCCCTTGTAGATCGAGTCGTAGTGGCTGGATACAGCACAGCATTGAACTGTGCAGTTAGAGGTTATCCAAAGGTACGTTATTGTCTCTAGTGAAAGACCATAGCGCTTAGGTGATATGCTCTGACATACCCACAGGTTTATTTTAAGGGCCAGCCCTCCCAAAACTGATACAATTGCTTTTGGTAACAAGGTTAATTTCATCAAACCACCTAATTCTTGGAACTTGAGACAACCCCCAAGTCTGCACAGCTGCCACAACCATTGCATTTTGATATGACAAGGCATACAAAAAGGAAAAGTGGGAATGCCCAGCACACAAAAGAAGAAACAGAGCCAGAAACTATAGCAGACTACACAGTCTATGGTAACTGTGCACCTCATATCGCCATATTATTGATATGCTGGTCCATATAGGCCAGTGATGGCGAACCTATGGCACGCGTGCCGCAGCTGGCACACAGAGCCCTCTCTATACTAGCTATACAGGGAAGCTACCGCCACTTCCGGCGCTCTCTAATTCCCCCCCCCCCCCCCAACCTGGCGAAACTGCGGGAGTGAGAAGTGCAGTGGCGCTCTGACAAGGGGAGAAGCGAGTGCGGGCTGTCAGTGTATTTCCTCCGCTCGCCGACTTCTTTTGTCAAGCAGGGATGAACAGGGACAGAGTAGCGCTTGCAGAGATCGCTGCCCTCTCCGATTCCTCCTGCCCCCAATTGGCTGCAGCCAGGGACCAATGAGGAGCCAGGACAAGTGCACCATGGGACATGTAGTCCCGGAAGACTGTGGGTTCATTTTAATGTCCAGCCCAGCATCACCATCCAGGGAGAGAGAGAGAGAGAGAGAGAGAGAGGAGTCATTGCTGCCACGGGCAACCGAGCGTGAGAGGACATCTGTTTGGAGGAAGCGTTGTTGCTGTGTCACTGGGATTGGTAAGAAGCCCTTGCGGCCATTATCTGTGGCTGTCACTAATTGTTGTGTTGGCACAAAAAATTTGTTGGTTTTGTGTCACAGTTTGGGCACTTGGGCTCAAAAAGGTTCGCCATCATAATATATCATATCATCATCATAATATAGGCAATCTCTTCATTTAAGTTTCTTAGGAAAGGATCAAGCAGGGGTGTAACTAGAATTCATTCCCCGAAACCCCTCTTGACCTCTCTCTATGACACCTGTCAATGTCATTTGAGACAATAGTGTAATTGATCCTATTGAAAAAGTATGCCCAAATCAAGGACAGGCAGCAGGAGAGCTATTAAAGCGGAGTTCCACCCTAAAGTGGAACTTCCGCTTATCGGATTCCTCCCCCCCTCCGGTGCCACAATTGGCACCTTTCAGGGGGGTGCAGATACCTATATAATACAGGTATCTGCCCCGCCCATATCCGAGGATGCCCGCCCATATCCGAGGGTTCCTGTTGTGTCTTGGGAAACACACAGTTCCCAGGACACAATGGGGACCAATAGCGACACGCATCGCGACTCACGCATGCGCAGTAGGGAACCGGGCAGTGAAGACGTTGCGTCTTCACTTCCTGATTCCCTGACAGAGGATGGCGGCGGGGCAGCGAGAGATGAGCGGTCTCGTCACATTCTGCCTACACCGCTGGAACCTGGAACAGGTAAGTGTCCATTTATTAAAAGTCAGCAGCTGCAGTATTTGTAGCTGCTGACTTAATATTTTTTGTGCGGGTGCAGCTCCGCTTTAACAAAATCAGTACACTACTAGGGATCAGTGCTGTGAACAAAAGTTGCCAGATGAAGAGCAGCAGTGCAGGGAAATCATTATATCCTTGAAGTGTATCTATGGACATTTTTTGTTGTTTTGGAAGAGGTGGCAAAGGATTAGAAACATTGCCTGCCACCAGATCCAGCATGTCACTTGCCACCGTTGCCTCCCATCAGATGCAGCATTTCACTTGCCACTAGATGCAGCATGTCACTTGCCACCCTCGCCTGCCGCCGGATGCAGTGTGCCACTTGCCACGCTTAGCCTGCTGCCAGAAGCAGTGTGCCACTTGCCACCCATAACCTGCCACCAGATGCAGTGTGTCACTTGCCACCCATAGCCTGCCAGCAGATACCAGATTCACAAAGAGCTGATCTCCCTGGGTAGTGGATCTCTTGGGGTCCAGATCCCTTCAAGGCTGAAGAGAAAGTTTATAATCCTTCAGACTTTAGGGGGTCTGGACTGTAGCCAGCGGGTGCAGAAATTGTCCTGACATCAGTGTGAGTAAATATTGCCACATTTGGTATCAGGGGAGGAATAGTGCCCCATTGTTGGTGTCAGTGTGAGAAAAGGTGCATCGTTGTTGGTGTCAGTAGGAAGAATAGTGTCTCATATCAGTGGGAGGTATAGTACCCCAAGGGCTAGATAAAGGCAAGCAAAGGGCCCCAGTTTGGAGGCCACTGTGTTAGACCATGAGGTATACGCTGCTACCTTCGGGTGATTGGGCACTGACAAAAACTTTTCTTGGAATGACCCCAGTGCACCCTCATATAACACCATCCACTCTGTTGGACTCCAGTTTTAAAGCAAACAATAAGGAGAAATAGAGAACAGAGGGGAGGGACCCGTGTCCTGTATTGTATTCCAAAATATGGAATTTACAGATAAGTCAAAATTCCCATTATCCTAATCATACAATATAGGACACAGGGTGTGTAGTCATAGGGCATGGGATGTCCCCAAACAATAACCCGAGGGGTTTGCAACAATGGCATACAATGGAATACAGGCCTACAAGGTCAATGGACCCAAAACTCTCAGATCACAACTTAAAGAACCTTGTGGACCAAGCTCACATCAGCAGAGGTCAAGAGATATACCTAGTGAAACTTTATAAAAGGGATGAACAGAATACCATGACCCCCAGAGCTTGGTGAATGAGGTGAAAGAAAAACGTGCAAGCAAAAATGCTAGTCTTTACTTTCCTTGCACCTTACTGGGTATTCTTTACAAAGTAAAACACCCTTTTTGCTTTTAAAGCTCATATCAACTGAATTCAAGAAGACTTTGACAAATGTTATGCATCTCCCAATGTTCACAGTTGTGTTCATTAAGTCAAGTCATGATTATAAATGTAGTTGCAGAATAAGAAAATAGAGTGCATGTTTTTTTTTTTTTTCTATCACATAGTTGTGGGTTTTATACATGTGCAAATTAAAACTACTGTACTCAATTAAAGTATCAGATGTGTTCTCTGTTTCTCATTTTACAGCCTAAAGTAATCTGGATGAAAAATAAAATGGTGATTAGAGATGACCCTAAATTCATCATGAAACATAGCCAAGGTGTCTTGACACTGAACATCCGCAAACCAAGCCCATTTGATGGGGGGACCTACACCTGCAGGGCCATTAATAATCTGGGAGAAGCTGAAGTAGTTTGCAAATTAGAAGTTAAAGGTATGCAAGTGTGTTTCAGCATGCTTCTTATTTTCCAGTGGCGGTGGACCCCCTTAAACATAGCTTTCACTTTTCGGCATGATGGATATATGGTATTATTACAGAAACAGAATTGGTGGTTGTGCTGGAATGCTGGAGAGCTAAATAATAACAAACATGTTGCTATGCTTCCATGCTCTGTACAGTGGTTTTGAAGAGAGCAGTCCTGATCATCATCTTCTCGGGTCCCCTGCCAGCACTCCTGGCTCCTTCCCCTCCAGCGAATGCCTCTATAGCAGGGGTCTCAAACTTGTGGCCCTCCAGCTGTTGCGAAACTACAAGTTCCATCATGCCTCTTCCTGTGGGAGTCATGCTTGGAACTGTCAGCCTTGCAATGCCTCATGGGACTTGTAGTTTCACAACAGCTGGAGGGCTGCCAGTTTGAGACCCCTGCTCTATAGCAAGCCACTTCCTATGGGGCACTTGTGAGTGCTTGCTCCCAAGCCCCGCTCATTGTGTCCAAAAGACAGAGAGCGGGACTCAGCCCTGCTCCTGCTCCCTAGTCACTAGCTGTGATTGTGAAGCAGCAGGAGCCAATGGCTCCCACTGCTGTATCTGAGCCAATGAGAAGGGAGAGAGTCGATCACTGGATCGACATCGGGTTCAGGTATGTTTTTAGGTGGGGCTGCGGGAGAAGATGCATGCAGAAGGTTTATTATCTTACTGCATTTTATGCAGTAAGGAAAAAAACCTTCTGCCTTTACATCCACTTGTGTTGGATGTGTAAGAAAATTAGGATGACCACCACCATCATTTTATTTTAATATACTGACTGTAACACAAACTTGATGTGAAATGTTGATACAAAATATATCACAGGCCCCCTTTATAAGAGACGGTTCACATTATGTGATACGTTTTTAGTGTTCTACATTTTAGGCAAGTTTTACATGCATTTAGGTGTGCTATTATTGAACTCTAAGCCCCCGTACACACGGTCGGAAAATCCGACCACAAAATCCGTCTGATTTTTTCAGACGGACTTTGTACGAAACTGGTGTTGCATACACACGGTCGGACGAAGTTATCGGAAAATCCCATTATTCCGAGCGTGATGATGTTCGTTCCTTACGACGGGACTACGTTCACATTAGTGGCCAATAGCTTTGGTCTCGTAATTTGATCTGAGCATGCGTGGCACTTTGTCCGTAGGAATTCTCGACACACGATCGGAAAAAGGCAGATCGAATTTTGTTGTCGGAAAATTTGAGATCCCGATAGAGCCCATACACGGTTGGATTTTCCGACAACATAATCTGATCGGACTTTTCCCATCAGATTTTCCGACCCTGTGTACGGGGCATAAAACTGTGTGCTTTGATGAAAGCGCATCAAAGATGTAGTATGCAGAACTTTTTTTAATGCACTGCACATAAAACACACAGGTGTGAATGGAGCCTAAGCCATGTTTCGCACCTGAACGTTTTGTATTTTAAAGCTCAACAACCTAAATCCTTAGCTTTCAAATCATGCCTATTGGCCATATGATCATTCAGACACCTGTAGCTTGATACCCTGCAGCTCAAAAAGCTACATGAGCTACTTTTGAAACAGAATGGGACAATTCCGCCCTCAAAATACAGTGTTTCTTTACATAACAATTTTAATAGCTGCTGAAACTTGGTGAGGCTAAACAAATAAACTGGAATGCTAACATTGGATCTGTGCATTCACTGTATTCAAGATTTTTAGGAAACTTTGCCATCTAGTGTCCATTATTGTGAACAACAAAATTAGGCACAACATTTTGTCAGATGGCTAATGAACTGACGGTTAAATAAAGTTTTTTCTGAGGTTAGATTTATTTTAGGTAAGCATATTCTGTTTAAGCTGTTTTTATTCAGTCAAGCATTTAATACACCATCATGTGTTCAACTTACTTCAAAAAGTACAAATTTGATTCATTTAACACTCAGTGATCCGTAAAAAGAGATTAAGAGACAAAAACTATTATAATCTGTATCATCAATTCTTGTGGTGGATGATGATTAAAGTAAAACCTGAACAAGGAAAAAAACTATTATTTGGAAATTATGGGCACTATGAAGTGCCTGCTGTGTTGCAATAACCAACCATAAGTTTAACTGTACTCAGTCAGTACAGCTCCCTCCGCCAGTACAGCTCTGCCCCCCTGTACAGATCTACCCCCTCAGTACAAAATTGCCTCCTCAGTACAGCTCTGCCCCCCCTGTACAGATCTACCCCCTCAGTACAAAACTGCCTCCTCAGTACAGCTCTGCCCCCTCCCCCGTACAGATCTACCCCCTCAGTACAAAACTGCCTCCTCAGTACAGCTCTGCCCCCCCTTTACAGATCTACCCCCTCAGTACAAAACTGCCTCCTCAGTACAGCTCTGCCCCCCTCAGTACAGCTCTACCCCCCATACAGATATACCCCCTCAGTACAAAACTACCTCCTCAGTACAGCTCTGCCCCCCCGTACAAATCTACCCCCTCAGTACAAAACTGCCTCTTCAGTACAGCTCTGCCCACCCTGTACAGATCTACCCCCTCAGTACAAAACTACCTCCTCAGTACAGCTCTGCCCCCCCCCCCCCTGTACAGATCTACCCCCTCAGTACAAAACTGCCTCCTCAGTACAGGTCTGCCCCCCCCCCTTTATAGATCTACCCCCTCAATACAAAAAACTGCCTCCTCAGTACAGCTCTGCCCCCCCTTTATAGATCTACCCCCTCAGTACAAAACTGTCTCCTCAGTACAGCTCTGCCCCCCCCCCGTACAGATCTACCCCCTCAGTACAGCTCTGCCCCGCCATACACATCTACCCCCTCAGTACAAAACTACCTCCTCAGTACAGCTCTGCCCCCCCTGTACAGATCTACCCCCTCAGTACAAAACTGCCTCCTCAGTACAGCTCTGCCCCCCATACAGATCTACCGCTTCAGTACAGCTCTGCCCCCATACAGATATACCCCCTCAGTACAAAACTACCTCCTCAGTACAGCTCTGCCCCCCTACCCCATACAGATCTACCCCCTCAGTACAAAACTGCCTCCTCAGTACAGCTCTGCCACCCATACAGATCTACCCCCTCAGTACAAAACGACCTCCTCAGTACAGCTCTGCCCCCCCCGTACAGATCTACCTCCTCAGTACAAAACTGCCTCCTCAGTGCAGCTCTGGCCCACATACAGATCTACCCCCTCAGTACAAAACTGCCTCCTCAGTACAGCTCTGCCCCCCCGTACAGATCTACCCCCTCAGTACAAAACTCCCTCCTCAGTACAGTTCTGCCCCCATACAGATCTACCCCCTCAGTACAAAACTACCTCCTCAGTACAGCTCTGCCCCCCCTGTACAGATCTACCCCCTCAGTACAAAACTGCCTCCTCAGTACAGCTCTGCCCCCCCCCCCTTACAGATCTACCCCCTCAGTACAAAACTGCCTCCTCAGTACAGCTCTGCCCCCCCCCCCCCGTACAGATCTACCCCCTCAGTACAGCTCTGCCCCCATACAGATATACCCCCTCAGTACAAAACTACCTCCTCAGTACAGCTCTGCCCCCCTACCCCGTACAGATCTACCCCCTCAGTACAAAACTGCCTCCTCAGTACAGCTCTGCCACCCATACAGATCTACCCCCTCAGTACAGCTCTGCCCCCCGTACAGATCTACCCCCTCAGTAGAAAACGACCTCCTCAGTACAGCTCTTCCCCCCCCCCGTACAGATCTACCTCCTCAGTGCAGCTCTGGCCCACATACAGATCTACCCCCTCAGTACAAAACTGCCTCCTCAGTACAGCTCTGCCCCCCCGTACAGATCTACCCCCTCAGTACAAAACTCCCTCCTCAGTACAGTTCTGCCCCCCATACAGATATACCCCCTCAGTACAAAACTGCCTCCTCAGTACAGCTCTGCCACTCATACAGATCTACCCCCTCAGTACAGCTCTGCCCCCCGTACAGATCTACCCCCTCAGTACAAAACTACCTCCTCAGTACAGCTCTGCCCCCCCCCCGTACAGATCTACCTTTTCAGTACAAAACTGCCTCCTCAGTGCAGCTCTGGCCCACTTACAGATCTACCCCCTCAGTACAAAACTGCCTCCTCAGTACAGTTCTGCCCCCCGTACAGATCTACCCCCTCAGTACAAAACTGCCTCCTCAGTACAGCTCTGCCCCCCCTGTACAGATCCACCCCCTCAGTACAAAACTGCCTCCTCAGTACAGCTCTGCCCCCCCCCCCCCTGTACAGATCTACCCCCTCAGTACAAAACTGCCTCCTCAGTACAGCTCTGCCCCCCCGTACAGATCTACCGCTTCAGTACAGCTCTGCCCCCATACAGATATACCCCCTCAGTACAAAACTACCTCCTCAGTACAGCTCTGCCCCCCTACCCCGTACAGATCTACCCCCTCAGTACAAAACTGCCTCCTCAGTACAGCTCTGCCACCCATACAGATCTACCCCCCTCAGTACAGCTCTGCCCCCCGTACAGATCTACCCCCTCAGTACAAAACTACCTCCTCAGTACAGCTCTGCCCCCCCCCCCCCCCGTACAGATCTACCTCCTCAGTACAAAACTGCCTCCTCAGTGCAGCTCTGGCCCACTTACAGATCTACCCCCTCAGTACAAAACTGCCTCCTCAGTACAGCTCTGCCCCCCCGTACAGATCTACCCCCTCAGTACAAAACTCCCTCCTCAGTACAGTTCTGCCCCCCCCCCCCCCCCGTACAGATCTACCTCCTCAGTACAAAACTGCCTCCTCAGTACAGTTCTGCCCCCCGTACAGATCTACCCCCTCAGTACAAAACTGCCTCCTCAGTACAGCTCTGCCCCCCCTGTACAGATCCACCCCCTCAGTACAAAACTGCCTCCTCAGTACAGCTCTGCCCCCCCTGTACAGATCTACCCCCTCAGTACAAAACTGCCTCCTCAGTACAGCTCTGCCCCCCCCCCCCGTACAGATCTACCGCTTCAGTACAGCTCTGCCCCCATACAGATATACCCCCTCAGTACAAAACTACCTCCTCAGTACAGCTCTGCCCCCCTACCCCGTACAGATCTACCCCCTCAGTACAAAACTGCCTCCTCAGTACAGCTCTGCCACCCATACAGATCTACCCCCTCAGTACAGCTCTGCCCCCCGTACAGATCTACCCCCTCAGTACAAAACTACCTCCTCAGTACAGCTCTGCTCCCCCCCCCCCCCCCCCCCCCCCTCCCCCCCCCCCCCGTACAGATCTACCTCCTCAGTACAAAACTGCCTCCTCAGTGCAGCTCTGGCCCACTTACAGATCTACCCCCTCAGTACAAAACTGCCTCCTCAGTACAGCTCTGCCCCCCCCGTACAGATCTACCCCCTCAGTACAAAACTCCCTCCTCAGTACAGTTCTGCCCCCCCGTACAGATCTACCTCCTCAGTACAAAACTGCCTCCTCAGTACAGCTCTGCCCCCCCCCCCCTACAGATCTACCCCCTCAGTACAGCTCTGCCCCCATACAGATCTACCCCATTACAAAACTACCTCCTCAGTACAGCTCTGCCCCCCCCCGTACAGATCTACCCCCTCAGTACAAAACTACCTCCTCAGTACAGCTCTGCCCCCCCCCTGTACAGATCTACCTCCTCAGTACAAAACTGCCTCCTCAGTACAGTTCTACCCCCCATACAGATCTACCCCCTCAGTACAAAACTACCTCCTCAGTACAGCTCTGCCCCCCCGTACAGATCTACCCCTCAGTAATGCTCTGCCCCCCATACAGATATACCCCCTCAGTACAAAACGACCTCCTCAGTATAGCTCTTCCCCCCCTCAGTACAAAACTACCTCCTCAGTACAGCTCTGCCCCCTGTACAGATCTACCCCCTCAGTACAAAACTACCTCCTCAGTACAGCTCTGCCCCCCGTACAGATCTACCCCCTCAGTACAAAACTACCTCCTCAGTACAGCTCTGCCCCCCCCGTACAGATCTACCTCCTCAGTACAAAACTACCTCCTCAGTACAGCTCTGCCCCCCCGTACAGATCTACCCCCTCAGTACAAAACTACCTCCTCCGTACAGCTCTGCCCCCCCGTACAGATCTACCCCCTCAGTACAAAACTACCTCCTCAGTACAGCTCTGATACAGATCTACCCCCTCAGTACAAAACTACCTCCTCAGTACAGCTCTGCCCCCCGTACAGATCTACCCTCTCAGTACAAAACTACCTCCTCAGTACAGCTCTGCCCCCCCCGTACAGATCTACCCCCTCAGTACAGCTCTGCCCCCCCCGTACAGATCTACCCCCTCAGTACAAAACTACCTCCTCAGTACAGCTCTTCCCCCCCATACAGATCTACCCCCTCAGTACAAAACTGCCTCCTCAGTACAGCTCTGCCCCCCCCCCCCCCGTGCAGATCTACCCCCTCAGTACAAAACTGCCTCAGTACAGCTCTGCTACCTCAGTACAACCCCCCCCCCCCCCCCCCCCCAGTACAGCTCTGCCTCCTCGGTACAGCCCCCCCACCTCCCAGAACCCCCTTGTCTGCACCCCTGGACACTGATGGAGAACACTACAGGATCCTCTCCTACACCATATTATGCCAGCTGTTGCTCAGCCTTGAGTTTATATATGTTTTTCAACAAAGTATAAAAATATATAAAGTTGAAAATCAGCTGAAGAAGAAACAGAGTCCATCATATCTTTGTATATCACACTGTCCCAAACAGATAGTTCAGTATAAACAAATAACATCCAGTGACATTGTTAATAAAACATTTAGAAGTATGAACAAAAGAAAACATAACGAGATGTTACTGAGAACTGTCTTCATTTAAAATCATGGCTTGTTATACAGTTCATTTGCCGGTTTTGGCTTCAACCCATAACTCAGTTGCATAAAACATGACGGTACACAGCTGCTGAATTATCTTTGTTTTCTCTTTACAGTTCCCCAGTAAAATGTGCCTTTTGTTACCATTTATAAAAGTTATGGTGAGTATATTGTGCAAATGCATTTGGAGTTTTCAAGGCAGTATTGTGGCCAACGTGAGCTAACAAGACCTGTAACTAACCTCCAAAATGACCAACTCCAAGCATGTGGCTGCTTTGTTTGTTTTTATGTTCCTTTTTAATCAAGACATTTCCTTAATAAAATTCAGATAGGAGAAAGCAAGCTGGAACTGAAAAGTACCAGTCTGGAAATGATTTACCAGCCTTTTTCATAATGGTCCTGTTTGTATTACTTGACAATGGCCCAGAAACAAGCTTCCTAGTGTCCATCTATGGGCATCTAGGAAAATAAAACAAGACACTGGAATTTGTTTGTTTGTTTGCAACAAATCTTTTATGAGGCAGTTATTGTTGCTAAATCAGTTGGCTCCTCTAGTGTAACCTGTCCTTTTTTTATTGTACATGCAGAGCCAAAAACTTCTGAAATTTGATCGTACAACCCCAATTCCACAAAAGTTGGGAGGCTGTTTAAAATATACATGTCAAATTAAAATTTTCTAAAATATTTCCCCAAAAATGTTAGAAACCTCTCCGCTTATAGTGTACTTAACAAATGGAATTATGTGATATGATTGGATTCACTAGGGAATAGGGATGAATACCAGATCAGGTAGCTCTCATAGAGAGTACCTTTGTTCCTCATGGTTTTATAGTACAAGGGGTGGGCAGGAGGGACAGTTGCCCTGGGCACAATGGTTTATTGCAGGGATGTGGCCCCCCTGGCCCGAACTCTAAGGGAGGGGGGAGGAGCATAGTTTGGCATCTTTGTCCTTGGCACTGGATGGCCTTGTCCCGGCACTGGGTAAAACCATGAAGAACAAAGGTTCTCTATAAGAGCCACACACAAAGCCTGATCCAGTATTCATTGAAAAGATACAAGGAAGAGGCACCTCTGGGTGCAGACACAGGACAAGGTTTTAGTATAGATAAAATTTACAGGCAACTCACATTTTTGTGGTTAAAAAAAAATTCGTTGGTCCAAACATAGGGGGTATCATTAGTGCAGTCAGTCCGTTCCTGCTGTGTGGGCACTTCCAGGCTTGCTGCAGACACCGCTGAATGGTCGTTGGCCAGCTGTAGTGGAGGTATACTCTTACATTACATTATTTTATTACGTTATCTCTACTGTGCATAAATTATATATACCTATACAGCACATTACTTAACATTGTGGGATATTTATTGTTCTAGTTCTCTGCACCTTTTACTTGTATATTGAGCCAGCATTCACCCCTAGTGAATCCAATCATATCACATTATAATTCCATTTGGGAAGTACACTATAAGCTTTGAGGTTTCTACATTTTTGGGGAATTTTTTTCATACTTGCAAGTGTTTTGGGATTTGTGTATCCAAATTAAAGAGGAGCTTCAGTCTTTTTTGTTTAATATAAAAGTCAGCAGCTACAAATACTATCGCTGACTTCTAACAATAAAGTACTTACCAGTGCCTAAGAGTCCAGCGCTGTCTTCCGGCAGCTGGTTCTTCTTACAGCTGCAGGTCCCTGGCACCACCATTTTGGACATAGGAGCCGACTGTGACTTCCTGAGAAAACACAGCTGGCTCCCAACTGTGTACACAGGCGATCACCTGTGGAACTGGTCCTGTAGTCTCCTGAAACACGGGACATGTCCCAGGAGACTACAGGTGGGGCAGTGGGTGTGCTTAAATGCACGTTGTTCTCGCCTAGGCGAGAATAAAGGAATTGGCAGTTGGGTACCTGTCCAAAAAAGTTACCTGCACGCCATATAAAAAATATCAAAAGTGTTAAAGATCGGAGTAGGAAGTTGAATAAGCAGCACCGTCACTTTTGAGTGAAGGTTCACTTTAAGGACATATTTCTTTTGGTCTGTTTGTAGTCCTGTTTTTAATTAATCCTGCACTAGTTAAGGATCTGTATTTGCTTCAGTGGTTTGACTGCAGTCTGCCAAGCCCCATAAACAGAAGTAGAATAAAGAGTTTTATTTATCTTACCACCGCCTTTATACAAGTCTTCCAATTCTGCATCCTAACCCCCCTTGCTGCTCCTTGTTCCATAAAGGAAATAAATAATGTTTTTTTATGTTTTCTTTTTATTGTGTTTAGGACCGAAGAGTGCAATCTTAAATCCTTTTTCATTTATTTTTTATATATTATTATTGTTACATAGGCCTAAATTGAAAGCATATATTAGCTTATACACAGTGCAGAATGGATTGAAAATGTACTCTTTCCAGCTGAACTCAAGCTTAAAATTATTTATATAAACTGTTAAAATGTTTAATTATGTCCTGTTTAGCCATTTTTTGTGTCATTCACCCCTACCACTAGACATGTGCACAACAAAAAAATTTGTTTATTTTCGTTTCGTTCTTTTCATTTCCGTTGATTCGTAACGATTCGTAAATTCCTAGTTCGTCAGTGTTCGTATTCGTAACGATTCGTATTTTCATTAGAGTTATTGTTTCGTTGATTCGTTTTTTCGTATTTATTCGTAGATTCATAACATTCGTAGATTCGTAATCGGAGCATAATTCATAATTTTATGTAATGTGTATGCTATTATTACATTTTAAGAGACATGGAAAATTACGAATTGAAAAAAAAAAGTTACGAATGTACGAATTTTTTCATTCAATCCATTCGAAGCACGTTAAGCAGCACCATTGTAAGAGATACGGAAAATTACGAATCGAAAAAAAAAAAATTACGAATGTACGAATTTTTTCGTTCAATCCATTCGAGGCACGTTAAGCAGCGCCATTGTAAGGGACACCGAAAATTACCAATTCAACAAAAAAAAAAAATTACGAATGTACGAATTTTTTCGTTAATTTTGATTTTCGTTTCGTTCGTTCCTGTTTTAGTTTTTCGGATTTTCTTTATTCGTAGATTCATTGTTTCTAATTTGTTTTTTACGGATTTTCGTTGTTTTCGGATTCGTTCGATTCGAACGATTCGTTATTCGTTAAAATTTTTACTGAATCGTTCGTTCATTCGTACGATAACGAATGAACGAAAATAACAAAAAAAAACTAAACGAATTGCACATGTCTACCTACCGCCAAGCTCAGGCAGGGCAGTGACCCCACCTTTCTCTTGTACACTTAAAAAAGAACTATACCCTCCTATCTGGTGGAGCCTGTGTTATCTTAGCCTCTATTTAGATCTGCAGTTACCATGGTACTGCACACATGATGACACCAGACATTTGAGAGCTTGAAGGTTTCAATTGAGAGCTGACATAATGACACTGCTATCTGTGGCAGATGTCACCATAGACTGTCTATGTCCAGGGCCAATCATGTGCAGGCAATTTCTGAACTACAAGCAATTGGCCTCTAATAGCTGCAAAAGCTGTCAGACTCCTATTGCTTTCAATAGAGCTACCCATCTGCAGCTAATCACAGGGAGCCCCAGCTAGGTCTCCTGCAGCTACTCACAAATGGCCCCATTCACAAGTGTGAATGGGGCCTAAGACCAGTTCATCAGGGGCAGCACAGTTGTTTAGAGGTTATCACTTTTGCCTTGTAGCATTAAGGTTCTTGGTTTGAATCTCAGCCAGGATACTACTTGCCTGGAGATTGCATGTTCTCCCTATACTTGTGTGGGGTTCCTTGAGTTCACACTCAAAAAACATGCTGGTAGGTCATATCTATATCTACATTATATTGTCAAAAGTATAGTGATGCCTGTCTTTACACGCACATGAACTTTAATAAAGATGAGCGAGTTTGGGGTGGAGGAACTTGACTGACCTGCACAGAGTCCTGACCTCAACCTCAAAGAACATCTTTGGGATGAATTAGAGCGAAGACCGAGAGCCAGGCCTTTTTGTCCAACACCAGTGTCTGACCTAACAAATACGCTTCTGGAAGAATGGTCAAATATTCCCATAGACACACTCCTAAACCTTGTGGGCAGCCTTCCCAAAAGAGTTGAAGCTGTTATAGCTGCAAAGGGTGGGCCAACTCAATATTGAACCCTACGGACTAAGACTGGGATGCCATTAAAGTTCATGTGCGTGTAAAGGCAGGTGTCCCAATACATTTGACAATGTAGTGTATATGTATGCATGTGTGATAGGGACTTAAAGCTAACCCTACATGGATCAAAATTGGATTGCATAAGTGCTGCATAAATTGTTGGCGCTATATAATTACCCTTCAAAAATAAATACACAAAGGTTACAAACCTTTGAGCAGTGCTGCATATCTTATCAGAAAAACAGAGCAGGTCTTTCAACTTTAGAAAATAATTAAATTAAAGCTGATAAAAAGACATTGTACTTTTGCTTTAATATTACTTAGTGCTCTTTATGAATAGTAAGAAAAGTAAATTCACTTAATTTTGTTTTTGGTTTGTATTCCCTATGCAGGCTTGGGATGAGTCACCGGCTGGCCTTCTACACCGAAACTGCAAAGACAACAGCGGAGCAGTGTCTACGTTATCCTGCTTGTTGTATTATGTCATTTGTGTTACTTTGTTTTGTTTGTAGACTTGAACACATCAGAAAATCCTAATGGTTTTATAAGAACAAGCGGTTCCTTCCCTTTATACGGCAGCCTGAGGCTAAACGCAGAAAGATTCACTTATACTCACAGTAAGGTCTCATGCACTTTGGACGTTTTTACAGCAGCTGTTTTTGGCTTCAGACTTTTTCTTCTACAGTCAATAAACTTCCCATCATGTTATCCTATGTGTCCATGCACACATAGGCTGTTATCAGCAGTTTTTGTCTGGGATGTTTTTTGGCTTTAAAAAAAAAAAAATAATAAATTAGTGGGTTCGGAGAGGAGTTTTTCAGCTGTTTTTAGCTGTAAAAATGTACAAAAACGCTGATAAACGCTCAAAAATGCAGATCACCAGTGTTTAATGTTTTTGATCTATTGAAATAAAAAAAAAACATGGAAAACCGCTAATAAACGCTTAAAAAAGCTGTTGCAAAAACATTAAAAGAACATTGAAAAACTGACTGCAAAGCTACTGGCGTTTTTATAACGTTATTTTAACGTCCGGTGTGCATGAGGCCTTATAATAGTAGGGGGGAGTCACCCACTGTCTCGCCTGTATATTTCTCGGGAAGATAGAGACAAGTTCCCAGCTCAGCTCCCCTTCCCAAGGTCTCCATAGTCAAATTGAAGGAAAACTTCAGTTTTGGTAAAAAAAATTAAAATAAAATTATATATATAAATGTATTTATTTATTTATTTATTCTGTTGAAACCAGCTATGATTCTCTGAAACTGAAAAAAAAAATGGTTCCTTGCAACCATTGCTCAATATATAAAGGATTAGCATTTTTCCTGTAGATCTTTCAATGCCTTGCACAGTTTATAGGCATCACCTGCGATGTGCTTAGCTTTTCTGAACTGAGGGGTGTTTGCACAGGGTGCTGCACATCTACAAGGATACACAATGTGTCACCAAGACAGGAAGTGAAGGGAAATCTTTCCAACAGGGACGCAGCCAGGTAGCAAAGCAAATTTTTTTCAGTAGAGTGGGCTAGAGGGAAAACCTCTTTTAGCTATCTACTACGGCCTGGATTTCCATTGGGGAGATTTGTGTTGCCAGGAGAGTAAGCGAAGGCAAGTAGGGGCACAGACAGCAATACAAACCTGAAAGTGTTTCTTATTCCTTCCCATTCCAACTTAGTCCTGGTTCACACCTATGTCTTTTTTTGGTGCTTTTTGCAGAAATGCACTACAGTTCATATAACATGGTTTACTAAAGGGATTAATTCTCACCTATGCTTTTTTAAGCCCCTGCATTTTTGGAAAGGGCCAGGGAATTTTTTTAATGCAAAACTGTTCTTTTTTTGCTTTTTTGGTTCAAAAGATTTTAATAGAGAAGCTGCAGAAAAGCATGTAGTGCATTTTGCCGTGATTTTGCTCCGATTTGCATTTTTTTATCTGCCCAACAACAAATTGGCCAAAAAAAAAAAAAATTGCGTGTGCAGAAATGCAAAAACGCACAGCAAAAAGCACTGCAGAAACGAATCAAAAGTAAACTGCATAAGTGTGAACCAACGTTTTTATCTGTTTTGGAATTCGACTTTGCTAAAACTGGAGTTTTCCTTTGATCGTATTGCTGCATGTTTTATAATCGAATAAATGATTAAACAAAGAATCCAACAGAGATGTTGACCCTACCATAATGGTTTTGGCAGGTGGGTGGAGCCATGAACACACAGGCACAGATCCTGCTGCCAAAGTTCTATAGAGATCTAAGCCAGTAGATGATTTATCCTGCTGGCACCCATCCAAAACTAAAGCCTCAGTTTAGCTTAGGCCTTTGTAAAAATTGTAGTTTGTTTAAATAAAGCCGATTTATGTTCCATCAGATTCAAATTATAATTGTCTAAAGGTTGTAAACAGGCTGCAGTAATTTGTTTATGCTATCATTGTGCATACTGGCTGAGAAAAGCTGTAGATGGAAAAATTGCAATAGTTCGGATCACCCAAGTTTTTACGTCCTTGGCCTAACATTTTTCTGGGAATTTACTACTGTGTTTTATTTTCAGAAAATATGGCTCATATTTCTGCATAACTTAAATGATTGTAAGATTTTTACTAACACTTCTGAATAGACAGGGAAATCACCCATCAGCCACGTATCAGCTATGTATCTGTCTAATGTCAGGTGAATTTTTCTGATTGGTTGTCCTGAATTTACTGAACATTTAAACCTGTTTACAACTTTCCTGTCCCATATATTTGCTACTGTACCATCAATAAACAGTATTGTATCATCTACTGGCCATTTTGGTGGGCTCTTTTCCGTCTGGCATAAAGCCAGTGGTAAATGAAAGTAACATTTCCATGCCTGTGTTGCTGGCGTGTCACTAACAGGAGTAAGGGCTCGTTCACACCAGAACGTGGCGAGGGAAACCCGCATTCCGAGCAAGTTTCCTGCACTGCATTCAAAACGCACTGGGGGTGTGATCTGCTGAGAGTGTCAATGTATTCCTAACAACACCCCAAATGCAGATTACAAATACAGTAAATTTTCCTGCACAAGATTGAATAGTACTGCAGTACTATGCCATCTAGTGCAATGCGTCATAAAAAATACTGCATGCGCTGTTTTTGGTGTGATCCAGTAAAATTCCAGCCCATTAAAATGAATCATCACACAGAGACATAGACCGCATTCCTGTGAGATTCAGGTGTAAACCAGCCCTTAATGCTGACATATTGATTGGAATATGGAATCGCCCACTGGCTTCCTACATATGTTGGTAACCCCAATAAAAAGATACTAGCTGGTCTCAACATCTTCCTCACTAAAAGAATTTGCTAATGACACAAAAAATCCCACTAATCCTTAAGGAGGCCATACATGGATCAAAATTCAGCAGGTTCAGCAGTAACCGGGCGAATTTCGGTTCCATAAATGGACAGGGAGGTTGTACAAAAGTTTATATAGCAATTGACTTCTGGACAACCACCCTGTTGGTTTTCCCTGCTCAATCAGCATATCAGTGCTCATCAGTGTATTCTGATGGTGTGGTCTCTTCACTGTCAGAATACAATAGTTCAGCAGGGAGGATTCCCTCTTCAACTTCAAATGTGTGGATAAGGGAATTGGGTCAGTTCTTTTTTTTCAAACCGCTGGTTGAACAAAAAACTGATGCATCTATTGGCTGCCTTAGACTATACTGCAGGAATAGATGGAAGGACCAGGTAACAATGCAAAAGGGTTAAATTAACTAAAAGCAAATAGACTGTGCACTTTGGAAGTGCAGTTGCACTCATTTTCCCCACCGCTTATTGATGTGGTGAAGCTCTGCTAATTTCCATCATCCAATCATGTGCAAGCAAAAATGCGGTTTCTTTTTTTATTTTTCTTGCACCTGATTGGGTATTTTTTACAACATGAAACTTCACCACATTCACTAAGCTCTGGGGAGAATAAGTTCCTCTGCAGTTGCAAAGTGCAGTTTATTTGCCTTTAGTAAATCAAACCCAAGATCTTTTGTAGATAAACAAATGCTATATGGGGTCAGGCACATTCACCTTGCATTTGAGATGGTTTTCAAATTCTTCTGATGTGCTTCTGACCAAAGGCTGAGCTGCTTTGAACTGATAGTTGCAATATCTATGACTTCTTTGAGTAGTAAAAAGTTCTAACACAAATATATACAAAAACAAAAGTTATAACTGTATTGGCATTTTTAGTTACTTTGGAAGTTACTGTATGTTTGTATTGCAAACTTACAGTTTTGAGCAAAATACACATGGCTGCTTTATTGTATTGCATTTTGATTTTGGGGAGACATATCTTTGTGGTACACCTAACATAGTTTACCAATTTGCCTATTTTAGATAGAGAGAGGGTTAAGGAAGTATTAAAAAATAATTTAATCTCTTCCTCTGTATTTCAGTTTGCTTTAGTATGTGAAGGGTTGCCTAGTAGTGCTCTGGACTGAACTCTTATGCCGCATACACACGAGCAGATTTTCAGTCAGAAAAATCTTGGATGTTTTTTCCGACAGAATTCTGCTCAAGCTTGGCTTGCATACACAAGGTCAGACAAAAGTTCGCTGACGAGCCGAGAAAATTAAGTTCAATGCTTCCGAGCATGCGTCAAATTGTTTCCGAGCATGCGTAGGAATTTTGCACGTCGGAATTGCTACGGACGATCGGAAATTTCCGATCTGAACTTTTTCCGACCGAAAAATCGAGAACATGCTCTCAATCTTTTGCTAGCTGGAATTCGGCCAGCAAAAGTCTGATGGAGCATACACACGGTCGCATTTTCTGCCCAAAAGCTCTCATCTGTCTTTTGCTGCCCAAATTTCTGATCGTGTGTACGCGGCATTAGGCTGGCCATACCTTATTCAATATTTTCCTTTAGATTTACCAAAACCATATAATATGAGGTCAAATCTAAACACTTTATCTAGCCATTTTACGTATGCAGCTCTGCTAAAAAAAGTTAATTTGTTATTATTATTACTATTAATTGTAAGGCTACCTCCATGACTTTTAGAATGCTCAAAATTTGTAGAATCAAATTCAAATATAATGTGACTGTTTAGATTTAAATTTAAATAAATAAGTTCTCTTACATTGTTGACAAGTCACCCATCCAGCTCACATGCAATAGATTGTGATAAATACCGTTATCATAGCACAATATTCTATTACTGCCGTGAGGTACAAATTTAGCCACCTAGAATGCAGTAAGGGTTCTTTTACCAAACTGAATTATAATTTTTTTGCCAGATAATTTTTCTTTTAAAAACTGGTGCTTTGTCAGCTGATCCAATGCACAAACCTTTTTAATTAGGCTTCATGATTTGCTGTTACAATTGGCATACAGGAGAGTTCTGTTGGCTGAATTAGTGGTCCACCTGGAACTCTTTCAAATTGTACTGTAGTTCTAGGTAATATGAATTAGAAATTTTGTGTTATTTCTTTTCTTAGAGAAAAATGTAAAGACCACTTGAAAGTGATTAAATGTAATAAGAAAAGGGAGAATAAGCTTTGGTAAATAGAACTTAGTAGGGATAGGGAACCTACAGGTGGTTCTATGAATGGCTATAGTAGTAATTCTATAGTAATAATGACATCATATTATCCAGATACAGTTATTGTTTTATGAACATGTCTGTGTAATTGTCTTGTAGTAAGTGATTATTGGTGCTAGTATACAATGTCACTGGCTGTAAAAGTTTTGCAGTCTTCAGTGCACACATTCGGGAGAATGGAGCAGCTACCGTCAATGCCAGCATTCACAGACACATGATTCATTCACATTTCTCTCCAGACCATTGCTACTCAAACGAAACAGTATGCTGAAGTGTTATCAAGTCCTTGTCTGTCAATAAAAGTTCATAGAGACACGATTTGTTGGACTGTTTATTCAAGGAAGTTGGGAACCCAAAGAGGTGAGATGACACAGGGCTGCGTCAAAGTCATTGCATGTGTAAGAAGTAATAGTGGAAGCATTGTTTCTAAGACAATGGGAGCACACAGTGCTGAAACCTCACCTGCTTACAGTGTAAATACCACACCTATAATATGTGAATTCAATATCTGAAAGCTGACAGAGTTTAAAAATCACCGGAAAGTTTATCTGAGATAAAACTAATAAATGTGTCAAATAATGTTAGTGAGAATGTTTTAAAAAAAAAAAAAAAACCCTGCAACTATGTATAGATTGGAAATATGTATACGCAGGGACAGCCATATTTGGCCATTACATATGGAAGCCTTGCTTCTCCTTTACCAGTGCTGCTGAATGACTATGCCTCATTGCTCCACTTTCCTATTCTATAATGAGCGGCTGATTAAAATGTGGACTCTGTAGGGTTGAACCTATTATAACAGTCTTTAACCACTTGAGCACAAGCCTGAAATACCCCTTCATTACCAGGCTATTTTCAGTTTCCATTACTGTAATAGTTTGACTGACAATTGTCATAAAACGCTTTGAGACAGATATAGCTTTTTTAGTGGTATTTAATAACCACATTATTTTTATTTTTTTTTCTATATAAAAGGAAAAAAAGAGCAAAAAGAGCAAAAACTTTGAAAAAAAACAGTTCCCTTTCTTTTTGGTAAAGTGGTAGTACAGCCTGTTTTTGTGATTTTTACCTACAGGTAAGTCTATAATAAGGCTTACCTGTGGGTCAAATGAATATCTCCTAAATGCACAGTTTTGGATGCAGCCAGTGACATCACTGGCGCATGTGCTCCGAAGGTCCGGCATACTGTGTCGGACCTTTAGAGCTTTGAGCCAAAACCAAGGGCACATCATCGCAGCAATGGCCAATCACAGCTAAGCAGCCTGCAAACCTAGAAAAAAAGACTGGGGGAAAATGTCAGCCCTCTCAGTGGTGAGTTGCATACTAGCACATTATGAAATTGCCTTACAGGTGGGGGTTTTTTTTTGTTTTTTTTTAACACTGCAGTGGTTTACTACTGCTTTAAAATAAAAATGCCAGAATAGTATAAACAATGACCCCTTTTGGAAAATAGACACTATAAAGTGACCACAATGTTTTTAGATTTTGGAAATTAAGAAACATGCTGGTATTATGGGTGTTCTAACATGGAGCTTGTTAATGGGGCAATAGATGCAGCACATACAAGTCATACACAGAAAGAGGAGGAGATTAATAAATGAATGTGCAGGACACATACATACATACCACAACACAACTGCTGTTACTGGCAGAATCTCCCAGTAAGACATTTTTCAATAGATTCACAAAAAAAGATCTGCTAAAATAAAACTGTATACAATGAGGCATAATGCCAAACATGAAGGACACTGATTTTGGAAACCATGTCTTTCTTCTTGCTATCCCATCAAAGAGTAACTGTGTAAAGAGGTTGTTGTTGGCTCCATTGCTCCCTCTCCTATGTCACAGCTACAGCATGTAGTGGTCCTCACAGACTAGACATCAGACTTTTAAAGGTAGAGTTTTCATTTTTGCACAGTCTGGATACAATGACAAT
This sequence comes from Lithobates sylvaticus, assembly GCA_028564925.1. NCBI lineage: Eukaryota > Metazoa > Chordata > Amphibia > Anura > Ranidae > Lithobates > Lithobates sylvaticus. The sequence goes on along the minus strand of CM053035.1, from coordinate 137,900,318 downwards.
AGCACTGGCTTTCAGATTGCCAAGAATTATTGTCTCTATTAGTTGATAAAAGGTAAAAAAACTGCGCTATTCACAAGAAAAAGAACTCTAAATATAGCTGCAATAATAATGGGATAAACACAGTAGTGATGTAGAGAAAAAAATCGCGCTGTTAGAGTCCAATTGAAGATAGGAAGTATGAAACAGTTCTAAAAACAACTTCTTTTAATGTAGATAATATCCTCCAATGGAAATATTAATCAAAGAAAATATTTCAGCAATATTGAACCTTGCTCCTATGGATAAGCATGCTTACCAGATGTAAGCCAAAAATTTGCATATGGCTTTAACCCAGCCTGGGTTGATGATCCAAGATTCTTTATAGGAAACAGCACAGATTTGTGGTATAGTGATCGTCTCCTTCCAGGTATGGTACTCACAAGGAATGGTTACACAGTGCCGAAAAAACAAAAAATATACCATAGCATAATACTGCTATATATTTTGTAGAGAATATGTCACAAAAATCATGTGCCAGACTATGAAGGTGTCTTCATAGTCTGGCACATGATTTTTGTGACATATTCTCTACAAAATATATAGCAGTATTATGCTATGGTATATTTTTTGTTTTTTCGGCACTGTGTAACCATTCCTTGTGAGTACCATACCTGGAAGGAGACGATCACTATACCACAAATCTGTGCTGTTTCCTATAAAGAATCTTGGATCATCAACCCAGGCTGGGTTAAAGCCATATGCAAATTTTTGGCTTACATCTGGTAAGCATGCTTATCCATAGGAGCAAGGTTCAATATTGCTGAAATATTTTCTTTGATTAATATTTCCATTGGAGGATATTATCTACATTAAAAGAAGTTGTTTTTAGAACTGTTTCATACTTCCTATCTTCTATTAGTTGATGTCAGTCAATAGAAAAATTATATTTCAACCTGGGGGGGGGGGGGGGGGGTTGGGTTAGGACGGACAAAGGAAGTGACAGTAAAAATTGTTTTTATGCAATATGAAAAGCAAAGAGAGAGCTGATGTGATGTGGGTAGCAGTAGTGCTCAGTCCCCAATAGTATGCATACAACAAGAAACAAAATAGCCCATGGTACTTTTTCAGAGTCGCACCTCAGACAAAAGTTATGTATGGACCAACTGGTAGATGTATGGAGGATCCAGCACCCACAAATAAGGGACTATACGTTCTTCTCCCCTGTACATGGGACGTACTCCCGACTTGATTATGTTTTTATCGACCATGGTTTATTGGACAGAGTTATTAAAACTAATATTGAGATAGTGTCACTGTCCGATCACGCCCCGGTGTCCATGAAACTAAATGTACCAGAATACAAGCAACCCTCGAGTGGGTGGAAACTAAATGATGAGCTACTACAGGACAATGAAATACGGGAGTCTGTGAGAAGAGAACTCAAATGTTTTTTTTCGAAACCAATGATAATGGGGAAGTACAGGGGTCTAATTTATGGGACGCCCATAAGGCTTTTATAAGGGGGATTCTAATAGCAAAAGCATCATGGAAGAAAAGAGAGGACGAGGAAAACACAAGAATTGATGGTTGAAATAAACAAATTAGAACAAAAACATAAGTTAGACCCAGGTCATAATCGAGTATTATACCAAGAAGTAGTAGCAAAGAGAGGGGAATTAAAAGAGCTTGCAGAGCAAGAGGCAAAACAGGCATATAATAGGATTGCTAAAGAACGTTATTTATGGGGGAATAAATCAAGCAAACACCTAACGAGAATGCTTCAAAAAAATAAATCAAAAAACTTCATAGAAAAAATTCAAACTAAAAAAGGCGAGATGAAATATGTGTCTAAAGACATAGCGTCGTCTTTCAGAGAATATTATGAAGAGCTATATTCAGTTGAATATAAAGGCAATAAAAAAGGAGACAACAGAGAGAAAATAAATGACTTTCTTAATAGGGCGGGACTGGTTACCTTGGGGCATGAGGAGAGCGAGGCGTTGGAAAGACCTATTACAGAGAATGAGATTTTGAGAGCATTAAAAAATTCTCCTTTGGGTAAGAGCCCGGGCCCGACGGATTCACGGTATCCTATTATAAAGCCTATAAAGAGATTTTGATCCCTAGACTCCAGCAGTACATGAATGGCTTGGGGACAGAATATGGTATGAGTGAGGCCTCTCTGTCTGCAACGATCACTGTGCTGCTGAAGGAAGGTAAGGATGGATCAGTGTGCTCAAGCTACAGGCCTATTTCTCTGTTAAATTTTGACACAAAGCTTTATGCCAAGATTTTGGCAGAACGTATAAAGGGCCTCTTGGGCACACTGATCCAAGTAGAATTTATACGGGGCAGGGAAGGTAGAGATAACGGCATCCGAACATTACTTGCCTTACAGAAGATGAAGGACATGCGGACCCCCAGTCTACTCTTGTCAATAGACGCAGAAAAAGCGTTTGACAGAGTGGGCTGGGGGTTCTTGTTAAAAAAACTTGAGTATATGGGGTTTGGCCCCAAAATCATCCAGCAAATCAAAGTTTTATATAGGCACCCGAAAGCAAATATTAAAATAAATGGAATTGCCTCCTCTCTCTTTGAAATGCGAAATGGGACAAGACAGGGTTGTCCCCTGTCCCCTCTCCTTTTTGTCCTGTCTCTGGAACCCCTACTAGCCACGATAAGAGGAAATTCAGATATAAAAGGCTGCTTGGCAGGAGGTGAGGAACACAAATTGGCAGCATTTGCCGATGATATTTTATTTTATGTAGGAGTCCCCCAGAAGTCAATGCCCAATCTTCTAAAAACGCTACTCCAATATGGAGAACTATCGAACTTTAGAATTAACTCATCAAAAACTTTCATATTAAATATTAATTTAAATAAGGTTGAGAAGCAGAACGTACAGAGAGACTTTAAGTTTCCGTGGAAAAAACAAATAAAATATTTGGGAATAAATCTGTCCAATACCATGGGAAAAATTTATAAAATAAACTATCTTCCCTTACTAGATGAAATAAAAAAAAATGCCAAGAATATATAGTTAAGCCACTTTCGTGGCTAGGGCGTATAAACGCTGTAAAAATGATGATGTTACCTGTAATAACATATAAGTTTCAGATGCTCCCAATCCAACTCCCATATCAGTACCTAAGGAAATTAGAAGCCCTGTTAATACATTTTGTATGGAAAATAAGAAGCATAGAACATCTTTGCAAATTTTAAAACAAGATAAGAGTCAGGGGGGTTTAGCAGTCCCGGACATTGTGAATTATTACTATTCGATAGTTTTACTAAGAATCCCAGAATGGGGAAAAAAGTATAGCAATAAGAGATGGGTCAACTTAGAAGAGGCACTGTGTGAAGCACATCTTGGGAAGATTATATGGAACCCCCCAAAGTTTAGAGCACTGGGAGAAAAAACACACATAATTACACGGAATACGTTTAAAATTTGGGATAAGGTATATAACATTTTTAATAGAAATTACAATTCACCTTTGATTGCACTTAAGGAGAATGATTTCTTCCCACCGGGGAGAAAAGAGATAGGAGGGGACTGGATAATTAATGATAATACACGTTTAGGGGATGTAATAGACAAGGGAAAAATATTGGCACTTCAGGATTTACAAAAAAAGAATGAAATGATCACAATTGACGGATGGCGGTATCTCCAGTTAGGTAATTTCGTGAAAACGTTACCCCAACCACTAAGGGACGTCGGGGATCTGACAAAGGTGGAGCGAATATGTACAGCAGAAAACACTAAAAAGACAATATCAAAAATGTATAAACTGTTATTGGAGAAAGACAGATTGGAGATCCAGTCATTCCTTAAGAAATGGGAGAGGGAGTTGGGTACACAAATAAACACAGGCACGGTTAAGAAAATATTAAAACTTACCCACAGTTCGGCGGTAGATGTAAGGACCGCCGAAATGAACTACAAATGTATGGTTGGGTGGTATGCGACCTCGGATAAACTAAGCAAATTCCAACAGGGTGCATCTGCAAATTGTTGGAGAGGTTGCAAACAAAGAGGGACTATGGGTCACTTATGGTGGGAGTGTCATAAAATAAAAAAATACTGGGATTCTATATTAAAATATATTAACCTCCCTGGCGGTATGATTCTGTCTGGAATTTAGTGCTGAAAGCGGTACAATTATTTTGCATGGAAATTGGGCGTTTTTATATTGTAGGCATGCAATTCTTATGAATAACTCACTTAAATCTGTCCGAACCAGAGTCTAGTAGACATCCCGGGTATGATAAAGTTTGAAACACAAAATCATAAATTATAATATAATAAAAATATATATAAAAATGATTCAATAATGTAATCAAATCAAAAACACTAAAATGTACTCAGTTGCAGAATAGTCGCTGTCATTAAATTTATTGTTTGATTATAAATTGTGATTCTAATTTTTTATCGGTGTTTTCTAGCTGGTCTAAAACCACTTTTGACATAAAGGGACACTTTTTGGTTGCTATGGACAATCTCCAGTTTCCAGGCAGAAAAAAATCTTTTTATTATATAAAATGACATGCAGGGCACTGGGCAGACCACTAGGGACAAAGGGGATGTGTATTTTTTGTATACAGTACTGTAATCTGTAAGATTACAGTACTGTATGTGTATTGTGTTTTTAAACTTTTTTGAATTTGGCGCTGATCTCCCCTCCCGTGCGTCGTAACGTCCCAGGGAACGGAGATCAGCGGCACTCGGGCACTGTGTGAATCGAGCGAGCAGACGGCTCGCTCACACAGCGGGGAGACATCGCAGGATCCAGGGGATAAGGTAAGTAACTTCCCCCTGTATCCTGCAACGCAAGCCCGGTTACCGCTCCTGGTAGAAAAAACTCAACCCGAGCCAGACACGGGAACACCGCCAGGGAGGTTAAGGAAATTACGCAAGTCAAGGTGAAAAATGACCCATGTGTGGTCCCGATGCATGCTACCCCAGTCGGGAATAGAGGGAATGTAGTTTAGACTATAAAAGCACATCAGTGGAAACTAAGGGTGGTGAGACAGAGTATGTTGTTTATTTTTATATTAAATATACAATTTATAGGCCTAGTGTGCATGAACACAGCCAATACCCCTGGGGGAAGCTTGGATAGATAGACATAGAAATGTATATGCAATCAAAATAAAGAATATTTTATTTAGGGTAGTATATACCCAAAAACAAGGTAGATGTACAGATTTCCTTTAAAGCGAACATACATGTAAAGTTTTGACCATAATGTACATATAATATAGCATTTGCAAAATAACTTGCGATACAACAGTAGTCTTTAGGAAGATGCCGACATGTTTCGGACGGAAGTCCTTTTTCAAAGGCAGTAAAACATCCTGTGATTTCACATATAAACTGTGTGAAATAGAGTAAATATTAGTACACAAACTATGAGTGGTTTTTGGGTATATACTACCCTAAATAAAATATTCTTTATTTTGATTGCATATACATTTCTATGTCTATCTATCCAAGCTTCCCCCAGGGGTATTGGCTGTGTTCATGCACACTAGGCCTATAAATTGTATATTTTATGTTCATTATTCAGGGAAGCGATAGACGTCTCTAAATCTATCAATACTTGCCCAACCGTTTCCTTTTTTATTTTTATATTTAGCGGTCCTCTTTCCTAATTTAGTGTGTAAACTATTGTAAGTTACTATGAAATTTATAATAAAAAAAAAAAAAAAAAAAGAAGGAGGGAGTAAATGCAAAACCCTCAATGGGTTAAAGAAAGCAAAAGGAAAAACCACAATGATGTTAAGACGATACGGGACAGAGATGATGGGCGTAACTGACTTAGTCCCACAAAAATGTTTTATCTGAAACGGTTTAAAAAAAAAAAAAGAAGAAAAAAAAAGAAGAAGACCTGGGTACCCAGAGGAAACCCATGCAAACACAGGTAGAACCTGCAAACTTCATGCAGGTTCTGTCCTGGACCTCGGTTCTGCAAGGCTAAAGTTATAACCACTAAGCCACTGTGCTGCCCAGAGTTACATAGTATAGTGACCAAATACCAATTTATTGATAAACTATGTTTAGCAATGAAAGATGTAAATCCAACAATTTCCCTTTGGGATTAATAACATATTTTGTAGTGTAGGAGTCCTACAGTTACCTACTATATTCTTGTTTTTCATAGTTCTAATGCTCCCCCTCACACCCAAAAGAAATCTTCCTCTTTTAGAGCTACTGTGCTCTTAACAAAATACACAAAGTTTTTAATGTAACTTCAGCAACTAAAAAAACTTCACTTTTTTTAATCTCATTGATCAGTCTCTGCAAGTCACAAGAAAAGCAAATGAATGACTTTTAACTCAGATGCTAAGTGATGTAAAAGATATCTGACCGCACAACATATTCATTATTTTAATTAGATTCATATGACACCCACAGCTGCTCACATTCTTGTGCATATAATAGAGGATGAAATGCATTCCTCACAGAAGAATTATTACAGAGGATACAGTTAACTTGATGCACGGCATAGTAAAATAGTAAATGGCTTCGTCTAGCACAAGTTCTGAATTTTTTCCTTTCTCATTTAGTATTTTATTGATTTTAAGAGGAAGAAAGGCATACACTTTATCAACCTCAAATATAACATATTATGCATGTCTATATGCTAATCTAATATACATATAAATTAATTTTCTTCCAAAATCAAGACCATGCACTCTAAATACAACAAAATCAACTATCTCATAATTATAATCCCCCCATTACATCAAGGCAGAAGTCATCTCTCGCCCTTAATCAAAGTATATCTCAGACTCCATCCTGGGGGATTATATCTATATATTCCTAAAGTGTATAGCTCTCTCTTACCTCTATATTTACAAGGGGGGCATAAAAAAAAAGAGAAAAAAAAAAAAACTCTCTTCTCCTCCTCCTCCTCTCCCCCCCATCCCCCCTCCCGTCCAGCCTCCTCCCCTACCGAGAATCTACTAGCCGCATCTTTTATTTTCAGTCATTGGGATTCACATCTATAAGGGTTTTTCCCTCTTTTGTATTAATGAAAAGATTCCATGGAAACCAGGTTTTCACATATGTCCCTCGTTTTTGCCGGGATGTCCAAACCAAATCCTCCATAAGGTTCAATTGTTCTACTCTTTTAAGCCACATTCCTACCGTTGGTGGTTGTATCTGCTTCCAGGTGAGTGGGATACATGCTTTGGATGCATTCAGCAGGTGACATAGAATAGATTGCTTAAATGATTTAACTGGGATTTTAGTATCTTGTAATAGAAAGAAAGATGGATCCTCTGAAACCGGGTCTGAGGAAGGGAAATTTCATGGTACTGATAGACCAAGGGATCTTCCAGGTCTCTCATTTAACAGGGGGAACATGGCCCCACGATATTTTTATTGACAACAGGACCTTTAGTATATCATTTGGATTTTTGGCGTGCGGTACAGCTGAGACACTTTTTAAATACTTTAAGCCCACCAAGTACGTATGGGCGCACTTTAACAATCTTTGAGGGATATTGTAATGGAAGCGGTGTACTTCACCAAACTCTCTCTAAAACGTATGCGCTGCTGGTTGCACACTCGGAGGACTTTAGGTTGCCCTTTTTTAGGCGGTGGGAGAGAGAGATTTGTATCGAACTTTTACGGAAGAGCAGTGTACTAATATAATACACAATACATTGGAGCCGTTAATCTGCATAAGAATGCAGGAGACACATTTTAGGATTCTATCTCAGTGGTACCTCACCCTGGCATTTCGAAATAGATGCTACCCGGAGGTATCAGATAATTGCTGGCTCTGCAGGGGGAAGGAGGAGAGGTTAATGCACATTTTCTGGTCCTGCCCCAAAATAGAGAACTTTTGGAAGGAAGTCCGGAGAATTGCTCAAAAATTTAGCGAACAAGTTCTGAATTTAATACTAGAAACTTGAACTGCAGTGTCCATCTATATATCATTCTGTCTGGGATTCTGGTGCTTAGATTTCCCTTTCTAAAATATCAGTTCTGCTGACCATGATTTTGTAAAAAGTTGTTACAACAAGCACTCTCTGAAGAGACAAAAAAGAGCTATTTTTTTATGTTGAAGGCCTCTCTACAAAACATGGACAGGATGTACTGTGTATTGTCAAGAAAAGACACTGAATATGAATGTATAGGTAGATGTTTGGGGTGCTGCTGAATCTAAGAGAGGTTCTCTTAGTTGGGTTTACCTATGTAGCACTACCCCCGCAGGAGCCGCTGGTGATTGAAATATCTCCCGCCCTGCACGGTCAAGCACACAAATTTTCCACAGCACACTGTAGTCAGGAAACAGTCCTTGCAGTTTTGTTTTTGTATTTTATTAGGGGAATTGAACTTGGATAGGGTTGAGGGTATTATGGGATGCCCACTTGATGAAACTCAGAACTTTTCAGGGACACAAACTACATACAGCCTGTATATGCACTTCTCCTACCTCCAGCACAATCTTGCTAGTAGAACTATAACTCCCAGGACCAGCTGGCGCTGTAAGGATGGTCTGACAAGTGCGCAATCAGACCATAGCAAATGCAGGCAGAGACCTCGGGCCCCTTTGAAAGTGTAGTAAAAAGAAGTTCCAGTGCTCAGTTGACCTACTTCTGTAGCTACTGATTCCAGCACCACCTCTTCAGTCACTGCAAACTTATCTAGCTGCAGCTGCCCCTTTCTCTAGCCCTCCTGGCCCTAGCCCTACTGCTTCCACCCAGTCCTCTCGTGTATGCCTCTCAGTCCTCTGACTGTACACTCACCAGCCCTCCTTCCTGGAGATTTGCCTGGCAATGGTCTCCTGCTGTCCTTAACCTTGCTCCGGTGCTTCCTGGTCAGAGTACCTCTGTGTGTCATGAAGAGGATCCCTTGCACACCCGAGCCCAGGTCCAAGGTCACCCCCCCAGACTAGGGGGCATCTACAAGGGCCACCAACAGCCTAACACTCCATCTCCATCTTACGCCCAAACTCCAATGCCGCATCTGATCTTACCCTAAGTATTTGAGGGGGGCTGCCAACCCATCTGTTGGGGATTGGTCAGGGCCCTCATGAATACTCAAGGCAGCTCCATCTTACTAGAAACTTTCAGAAGAATGGGAGGGGAAGTAAGTTTGAGAAGTAGAGGGGAATGGTCTGAGTAATGCTGCCTGTGAGTCACCCAGTTCTCCCTGGATCTCTGACCAACCTAGAAAAAAAGCACACAGGCTTTGCTGTCACCCAAGCCTGCACAAATTTACCTACAATAAACAAGAATCTATTTACACTTATAGAACACTAGTCCTGCCCCAGGGGACATATATCAATGCAAAAATAACTTTTAAAAACTAACGTTTTTTCGGGAGCAGTCATTTTAACCACTTGCCGACCGCCGGCCGTCAAATGACGGCCAGGCGGCGCTTCTCTTGTTCCGGCAGGGCGTCATATGACGTCCTCGCCTTTGAACAGGGAATGCGCGCGATCGAGCGCGCGCATCCCCGTTCCTTCGGTGGCGGCGTGTCACGGAGACTCCGCTCGCCACCGAAGAGGGTGAACAGCCATTCGTCATGGCTGTTTACCACGTGATCGGCCGTGATGAAGTCACGGCCGATCACAAATGGTTCCACCCCCAATGTGCACGGCGCATGCGCGCGATCGCGAGCGCGCTGCGCGTGCACGTCGGTGACGGCGTGTTCCCCGGGAACACGGCTCGTCACTGACGCCGGTAAACAGCCATTGGCTGGCTGTTTAGTCACGTGATCGGCTGTGATCCTTTCACAGCCGATCACTAAATGTAAACACAGCGCGGTAACGAGCTGTTACCAGCGCTTCTCTCCTCACACACCGTTTCTAGTGTGAGGAGAGAAGAGCCTGGAGCAGTGAGTTACCGATCTGTGTTCTGTAGTGTCTGCACCAACACCACACTTGTCAGATCGCCCCCCCCCCCCCCCCATTGTCATCTGTCACCCAACAGTCACCCCATAAAGTTCACCTGTCACATAGGAGACTGCCATCAGTGACCGTCAGCGGTGCGCCTGTTACCCGTCACCCATCACTGACCGCCACCAGTCACCCGTCACCCATCAGTGACCGCCAGCTGTCACCCGTCACCCATCAGTGACCGCCAGCTGTCACCCGTCACCCATCAGTGACCGCCACCAGTCACCCGTCACCCATCAGCGACCGCCACCAGTCACCCGTCACCCATCAGTGACCGCCACCAGTCACCCGTCACCCATCAGTGACCGCCAGCTGTCACCCGTCACCCATCAGTGACCGCCAGCTGTCACCCGTCACCCATCAGTGACCGCCACCAGTCACCCGTCACCCATCAGTGACCGCCACCAGTCACCCGTCACCCATCAGTGACCGCCACCAGTCACCCGTCACCCATCAGTGACCGCCACCAGTCATCCGTCACCCATCAGTGACCACCAGCCGTCACCCATCAGTGACCACCAGCCGTCACCCATCACCCATCAGTGACCGCCAGCCATCACCTGTAACCCATCAGTGACTGCCAGCCGTCACCCATCAGTGACAACCAGCCGTCACCCATCAGCCATCACCTGTCACCCATCAGTGACCGCCAGCCATCAGCCACCGCCAGTCTTCAGCCATCACCCATCAGTGACCGCCAGCCATCAGTGACCGCCAGCCATCAGTGACCATTACCTGTCACTGTCCGTGGCCTGTCACCCATCAGTGACCATCGCCTGTCACACCGTCATCACCTATCAGTGAAAGTCACCTGCTACCCATCACACAGCCCATCAGTGACCGTCACCTGCCACCTGTCACACAGCCATCAGCGCCATGTCCAAAAGGCTTTACAATAGTGAGGAGGCGTTCCAGATCCTCTCCATGACCGATGAGAGCAACGGGGAGTTCTCATCGGAATCAAATTCTGATTCCGAATCAAATCCCGATTCCGAATCAAATCTCGATTCCGAATCTGCATTTGAACCGAATAGTGAATCGGCAAATGATTCGGAAGAAGAATGGGTCCCTCCTAAAAGGGCACGGCACTCTGGAAACCAGGATTGTATCCCCAGGCCCAGTACAAGCGCTGCCGCCAGCAATAGGCCCCAAGAACAAATATCCAGGCCCAGTACCAGCGCTGCCGCCAGCGTTAGGCCCCAGGAACAAATGCCCAGTACCATCGCTGCTGCCGGCGATGGGCCCCACCAACAAATGCCCAGACCCAGAACCAGTGCTGCCACATCACGCCTGAGTACCAGCCCAGGAAATTCTAATCCAAATACTGGAGTGTCACATCCCCCAAGAGCCAGGGCCTCTACATATATGCCAGATGGTCTTGCCAACCCAACATGGCTGCCTTCCGACTCGGCTTCACCAATTATTCCCCCTTTCACAGCACAGCCAGGTGTGCAGGCCAACACCCAAAATTTTTCAGAGATGGATTTCTTTCATTTATTTTTGCCCGACACTTTTCTGCAATTTATTGTGGACCAGACAAATTTATACGCCCAGCAGCATATTGCCAATAACCCCCGATCATCACATGCCCGTCCGTTTCAGTGGAGAGATCTGAATTTGAATGAGTTCAAAGTGTTTATGGGCCTCACCCTAAACATGGGGGTTACAAAAAAAAATGAAGGACATACCTATTGGTCCACCCAACCCATGCACGCCATGCCCATTTATTCTGCCATAATGTCCAGGTCCCGATACAACATCATAATGCGCTTTCTTCACTTCAGCGACAACACCCAGTGCCCTCCCCACAATCATCCAAATTACGACAAGTTATATAAACTTCGCCCACTGATAAATTTCCTTTCCAAACAATTTGCAGAACTTTATGTCCCCGAGCAGAATATATGTGTCGATGAGTCCCTGGTACCCTTTTCTGGCCGGCTAGGAATAAAGCAATATATTCCTAGCAAAAGGGCCAGATACGGAGTCAAATTATACAAACTGTGTGAGAGAGCCACGGGATATTTGTATGCGTTCCGCATATATGAAGGAAGAGATTCCCAGCTCCAGCCCCCTGAATGCCCGGCCTACATGGGCACAACTGGAAAGATTGTATGGGACCTGGCATACTCACTTCTGAACAAAGGATATCATCTATACCTTGACAACTTTTATACCAGCCTGCCCCTTTTCAGACACTTGTACCTGGCAAAAACCCTGGCCTGCGGAACCTCCAGAAAAAATAGGAAGGGCTTCCCACAATCACTGGCGAATAAAAAGCTGCGAAGGGGGGAAAGAGCATCATTGAGATGCAATGAAGTGCTGGCCTTGAGGTGGAAGGATAAAAGGGACGTGCACATGATGTCCACCATCCATGAGGACACTACAATTGAGGTTCAAAGAAGACAAGGTCCCATTGAAAAGCCAAAATGTGTCCAAGACTATAATCTCTACATGGGGGGGGTGGATTTCAATGATCAAATGATCAAGCCCTATTTGTCAATAAGGAGGTCCCGATTCTGGTATAAGAAGGTAGCAATTTATCTCTTCCATTTGGCCATTTATAATTCCTATGTAGTCTACACCAAATCCATGGAAAGCCACGCCCCCTTTCTAAAATTCATAGAAGAAATTGTCACGTCCCTCACCTATCACCAAGGACCCCCTCCAGAAGACCTTCGCTCTGAGACTGTTTGCCGACTTTATGAGCGCCACTTCCCCTTCAAAATTCCACCATCTGAAGCAGGCCGAAGAAGGCAAAAAAAATGTCGCGTGTGCACCAAAAGAGGGTTTCGGACAGATACCAGCGTCCATTGTCCCCAGTGTCCCTCCCAACCTGGCCTTTGCATCGGTGAATGCTTCCAACTTTATCATACATCCCTAAAATATTAACCATTTCCCCATTTTCAGTGCTGACCATTTTCCATGCTTCCCCAAATTACCATGCCACTGCCTTCCACGTGAACTGACCCTGGCCTGTTTTTTTGACTATGCCTCTGCCTACTGTTTGGACTGCTTCCACGTGAACTGACCCTGGCCTGTTTTTTTGACTATGCCTCTGCCTACTGTTTGGACTGCTTCCACGTGAACTGACCCTGGCCTGTTTTTTTTACTATGCCTCTGCCTACCGTTTGGACTGCTTCCACAAAAACTGACCCTGGCCTGTTTTATTAACTACGCTACTGCCTACCGATTGGAATGCTTGCACGTGAACTGACCCTGGCCTGTTTTATGGACTATGCTTTTGCCTACCGCTTGGACTGATCTATTGCCCTGCTACTGTAGTACACAGGGGTCTCACATATGTGAGGGGCTCCAGAATTTGTTTTTCCGGATGGAGAAAACAATTTGTTTTTGTTTTCTCCGGTTTTCGGATTAGGGTCTGGAGCCCGGAGGCTTCATAGAGATTTGGGTGGGTCGAAGCCTCTACCCCTGTGCACCTGTGCACAGGTCTTACCTGATTGCGGCCCTCAGCTTGCTGCTGACTTACTGCCACCATGCCTCTGCCTGCCGCATGAACGGACCACACCGCTACCTCGACTATGCAAATAATTATCTGTAGCAAGAGGCAGTATGTTTATGAAGGGCTGGAGAGCGGTACAATGAGTGTATGCAGGTAACAGTGTACCAGGACCAATATTATGGCTGTGCTGGCTGTCTCTGCCTGGACAATTTCTATGGACTGCTGTGCTGACAATATCCTTGTGCTGACTATAGACAATATTCCTGCCTGTTGCCTGGATAATTACCATTGCTGTCGCTAAGCACATCCCTACCTGCTGCCTGGACCAGTGCTCTCCTCTGTGGATACTACTAAAAGCACAGGTAATGCTTTTTTTTTTTTTTTTACCCTTTCCGCGATAAAATTTATTTTGAATTGTAATTCTTGGTATGTACATGCTATGTGTTAGAAATATGAAGGGCCTTCAAAAATGATAGGTTGCCAGGAAATTATATATGTCATTTATGCTCCTAGAACACCTGATGGTGCTACTTGGATGTTGGGCCTTTGTATGTGGCCAGGCTGTGTAAAAGTCTCACACATGTGGTGTTGCCATACTCGGGAGGAGTAGAAGAATGTATTTTGGGGTGTCATCTTTGCTGTGTACATGCTATGTGTTGGAAATATCTGATAAATGGACAACTTTGTGTAAAAAAAATGCGTTTTCATTTTTTTTCCACATTTTCCAAAAACTTCTGGAAAAAAATGAACCGCTCAAAAGACTCATTATGCCTCATAGATTATACGTTGGGGTGTTTGCTTTCCAAAATGGGGTCATTTTGGGGGCAATTCCATTGTCCTGGTGCTCCAGGGCCTTCAAAAGTGTAATAGGTGGTTGAGAAATGAGATGTGTCATTTATGCTCGTAGAACGCCTAAAGATGCTACTTCAATGCTGGGCCTCTGTATGTGGCCAGGCTGTGTAAAAGTCTCACACATGTGGTATCGCCATACTCAGGAGGCGTAGCAGAATGTATTTTGGGGTGTCATCTTTGCTATACACATGCTATATGTTGGAAATATCTGATAAATGGACAACTTTGTGTAAAAAAAATGCGTTTTCATTTTTTTTCCACATATTCCAAAAACTTCTGGAAAAAAATGAACCGCTCAAAAGACTCATTATGCCTCATAGATTATACGTTGGGGTGTTTGCTTTCCAAAATGGGGTCATTTTGGGGGCAATTCCATTGTCCTGGTGCTCCAGGGCCTTCAAAAGTGTAATAGGTGGTTGAGAAATGAGATGTGTCATTTATGCTCGTAGAACGCCTGAAGGTGCTACTTCAATGCTGGGCCTTTGTATGTGGCCAGGCTGTGTAAAAGTCCACACATGTGGTATCGCCGTACTCAGGAGGAGTAGCAGAATGTATTTTGGGGTGTCATCTTTGCTATACACATGCTATATGTTGGAAATATCTGATAAATGGACAACTTTGTGTAAAAAAAATGCGTTTTCATTTTTTTTCCACATTTTCCAAAAACTTCTGGAAAAAAATGAACCGCTCAAAAGACTCATTATGCCTCATAGATTATACGTTGGGGTGTTTGCTTTCCAAAATGGGGTCATTTTGGGGGCAATTCCATTGTCCTGGTGCTCCAGGGCCTTCAAAAGTGTAATAGGTGGTTGAGAAATGAGATGTGTCATTTATGCTCGTAGAACGCCTGAAGATGCTACTTCAATGCTGGGCCTTTGTATGTGGCCAGGCTGTGTAAAAGTCTCACACATGTGGTATCGCCATACTCAGGAGGAGTAGCAGAATGTATTTTGGGGTGTCATCTTTGTTATGCACATGCTATATGTTGGAAATATCTGATAAATGGACAACTTTGTGTAAAAAAAATGCGTTTTCATTTTTTTTCCACATTTTCCAAAAACTTCTGGAAAAAAATGAACCGCTCAAAAGACTCATTATGCCTCATAGATTATACGTTGGGGTGTTTGCGTTCCAAAATGGGGTCATTTTGGGGGCAATTCCATTGTCCTGGTGCTCCAGGGCCTTCAAAAGTGTAATAGGTGGTTGAGAAATGAGATGTGTCATTTATGCTCGTAGAACGCCTGAAGGTGCTACTTCAATGCTGGGCCTTTGTATGTGGCCAGGCTGTGTAAAAGTCCCACACATGTGGTATCGCCGTACTCAGGAGGAGTAGTAGAATGTATTTTGGGGTGTAATCTGTTGTATGCATATGCTCTGTGAAAGAAATAACCTGTTAATATGAGAATTTTGTAAAAAAAAAAATAATAAATAAAAAAAATATTCATTTTGCAAAGAATTGTGGGAAAAAATTACAACTTAAAAATTCACCATGCTACTTACTTAATACCTTGGGATGTCTACTTTCTAAAAAGGGGTCATTTGTGGGGTATTTGTACTTTCCTGACTTGTTAGTGTCTCAAGATATGAGATACACCCGATATACTGAAGGCTTGATCAGATGTGATCAATTTTCAGTGATTGGCACCATAGTTTGTAGACTCTATAACTTTCACAAAGACCAAATAATTTACACTAATTTGGGTTATTTTTACCAAAGATATGTAGCAGTATAAATTTTGGCCAAAATTTATGAAGAAAAATTACTAATTTGCAAAATTTTATGACAGAAATAAAGAAAAATGCATTTTTTAAACAAAATTTATGGTATTTTTTATTTATAGCACAAAAAATAAAAAAAACCCACTAGTGATTAAATACCACCAAAAGAAAGCTCTATTTGTGTGAAAAAAAGGACGCAAATTTCATATGGGTACAGTGTTGCATGACTGAGTAATTGTCATTCAAAGTGAGAGAGCACTGAAAGCTGAAAATTGGTCTGGTCAGGAAGGGGGTGTAAGTGCACTGTATTGAGGTGGTTAATAAGGGGGACCCCGCACCCAAAATAAAACCCTATACCTACAACCCTATATATGAACAGCAGTATATAGGTGGTGCAAACAAGACACGGACTGTAGGTTTGTTCTTAAGTAGAATCTGAACAGGTACATTATGAAGTGTAGCTCCATCCCAAAAAAATCTATTTTTAAGCTTTTTGGAGAACATAGGGAGGGGTTATCACCCCTGTAACATTTGCTGTCTTTGCACATCTGTTCAGAACATGTCACCTCACTTTCCGTCCCAATGACAAATGTTTTTGGAAAAGTGGGGTTTTAATTGAAACAAGGATTGGTGATAAAGTATCAGTAGAGAGGAGATACCTTTTTCCCAAATTAAATCTAACAGGATAGAATTTCCCTTCCTAGGGGTAGATTTCCTCTCACTTCCTGTTTTCTCTTTCCATTTGCAAGTAGGAGTCGTTTGTAAGTTGGATGTTTGAAAGTAGGGGCCTGGCGTATATACTCTGCAGAAATTTGCCCTATTAGATGTTGGTGTAGCCACAAGACTGGTGGGCACAGGAATGGGCCCTGCTGTGAGTTAATAGATCAAGATTTGTACTTGCATGCACCTGTTGAACCGGGCAGAAAAATTGGGCCTTTGGTGGTGGTGGTGGTGGTGGTGGTGGTGGTGGTGGTGGTGGTGACGGTGTTGCCACAAGACTGTAAGCTCTCACAGTTACTCTTGGTGGGCGCAGGAATGGGCCCTGCTGTGAGTTATTAGATCAAGATTTGTAATTGCATGCACCTGTTGAACAGGGCAGAAAAATTGGGCCTTTGGTGGTGGTGGTGGTGGTGGACGGTGATGCCACAAGACTGTAAGCTCTCACAGTTACTCTTGGTGGGCGCAGGAATGGGCCCTGCTGTGAGTTATTAGATCAAGATTTGTAATTGCAAGCACCTGATGAACAGGGCAGAAAAATTGGGCCTTTGGCGGTGGTGGTGGACGGTGTTGCCACAAGACTGTAGGCCCTCATAGTTACTCTTGGTGGGCGCAGGAATGGGCCCTGCTGTGAACTATTAGATCAAGATTTGTAATTACACGCCCCTGTTAAACAGGGGCTGAAAAATTGTGCCTTAGACATTGGTGCTGGTGCCACAACACTGCAAACCCTCACAGATACTGTACTCTTAGCACAGCAATGAGACCTGTTGCAAAGCATTGCCTAAAAATTGTAATTACACGCCCCAACAGGGGCTGAAAAATTGTGCCTTAGGCACTGGTGCTGGTGCCACAACACTGCAACCCCTCACAGATACTGTACTTGGAGCACAGCAGTCACACGTGTTGCGAAGCATTTTTTAAAAAAATTGTAATTACACGCCCCTGTTAAACAGGGGCTGAAAAATTGTGCCTTAGGCACTGGTGCTGGTGCCACAACACTGCAACCCCTCACAGATACTGTACTTGGAGCACAGCAGTCACACGTGTTGCGAAGCATTTTTTAAAAAAATTGTAATTACACGCCCCTGTTAAACAGGGGCTGAAAAATTGTGCCTTAGGCACTGGTGCTGGTGCCACAACACTGCAACCCCTCACAGATACTGTACTTGGAGCACAGCAGTCACACGTGTTGCGAAGCATTTTTTTAAAAAATTGTAATTACACGCCCCTGTTAAACAGGGGCTGAAAAATTGTGCCTTAGGCACTGGTGCTGGTGCCACAACACTGCAACCCCTCACAGATACTGTACTTGGAACACAGCAGTCACACGTGTTGCGAAGCATTTTTTTAAAAAATTGTAAGTACACGCCCCTGTTATACAGGGGCTGAAAAATTGTGCCTTAGGCACTGGTGTGGTGGCATGGATCATTGAGGAGGAGGAAGAGGATAGTCAGTGAACATAACAGGACAGTCACTCAGCATCAGCATAGGCAGTCTTGAAGGGATGTGACATTATAAATTATTCCGTTATATCCGCTTCAGGTGCCTGGTAGCTGGTGGTGATCCAAGACTGATTCATTTTGATGAAGGTCAGTCGATCAACCGAGTCGGTGGACAGGCGCACCCTATGATCGGTGACAAATCCTCCAGCAGCACTGAATGTGCGTTCGGAAAGAACGCTGGAGGCAGGACAGGCCAGTAGCTCAATTGCATACTGTGCAAGCTCTGGCCAGTGATCCATCCTCAGGACCCAGTAAGCCAGAGGATTTTCGGTGGGAAAGGTGTCCAAGTCTGACCTTGCCCCAAGGTATTCCTGCACCATGTATATCAGACGCTGGCGATGGTTGCTGGAACCGATCATACCTTGGGGCTGCGGACTAAAAAATTGTCTGAACGCATCGGTCAGACGTCCACCTTCCCCACCGCTCCTTCTGCTACTGACCGAAGCCTCAGCAACTCGTCGCCCAGGACCAGGAGTTTGTAACCTCCCAGTTTCTGGGAACGCGTTGCACAGACCTTTCTGCAAGGCCTCCCTGAGATGTCTCATCCTCTGCTCCCTCTGCGACGGCAAGATAAGGTCCGCAACCTTACCCTTGTACCGTGGATCAAGGAGAGTGGCCAGCCAGTAATGGTCCCTCTCCTTGATCCGAAGAACACGAGGATCCTTCCGCAGGCTTTGCAGGATCAGGGAGGCCATGCAGCGTGGGTTAGCTGAGGCATTCGGTCCGGAGTCTTCTGGGTCACTGAGGATGACATGATCGCCAGCCACCTCCTCCCAGCCACGTACAAGTCCACTGGTTTGTTGGGACTGTACATCATCCCTAAAAGACTGCTGCTGCTGCTGATGCTGAGTGCCAGGCTCCACCTCCATGCTCACACAATCCTCCTCCTCCTCCTCCTCCTCATCCTCATCCTCTTCCTGTGTGATGGGTGGGACAGAAGGAACACTGTCCGGATAAAGGGGGCCTTGAGAGGCAAGGAAGTCCTCCTCTTCCTGCCTCTGTTCTGCCTCAAGTGCCCTGTCCATTATCCCACGCAGCGTATGCTCCAACAGGTGGACAAGAGGTACAGTGTCACTGATGCATGCACTGTCACTGCTCACCATCCTCGTGGCCTCCTCAAATGGTGAGAGGACAGTGCATGCATCCCTGATCATGCTCCACTGACGTGGGGAAAAAAACCAAGCTCCCCTGACCCTGTCCTGGTGCCGTAGTCGCAAAGGTACTCATTGATGGCCCTCTGCTACGTGTGCAGTCGCTACAGCATGGCCAACGTTGAGTTCCACCTGGTGGGTATGTCACATATTAGGCGGTTCTTGGGCAGGTTCAGCTCCTTTTGCAGCTCAGTCAGCCGAGCACTGGCATTATAAGATTGGCGGAAATGCACAAAGACTTTCCTGGCCTGCCTCAGGACATCCTGTAAGCCTGGGAACCTGCCCAAGAACCGCTGCACCACCAGGTTGAGGACGTGAGCCATACAGGGCACATGGGTAAGCTGCCCCTGTCGCAGGGCGGAGAGGAGGTTGGTGCCATTGTCAGAAACGACCATTCCTGGCTTTAGCTGACGTGGCGTCAACCACCTCTCGGCCTGCCCCTGCAGAGCTGCCAGAACCTCTGGCCCAGTGTGGCTCCTGTTCCCCAAACACACCAGCGCAAGCACGGCATGGCATCTTTTTGCCTGCGTACTTGCGTAGCCCCTTGTACGCCTACGGAGCACCGCTGGTTCCGAGGACAGAGCACTGGAGGAAGAAGAAGAGGAGGGGGTGGAGGAGAGAGGTGTGTCACAACCAGTAGCAGTAGTAGCGTTTTGGAGGCGTGGTGGCGGAACAACCTCCAACACTACTGCACCTTGTCCTGCATCCCTCCCAGCTGCCAATAGAGTGACCCAATGGGCCGTGAAAGAAAGGTAACCTCCCTGTCCATGCCTGCTGAACCATGAGTCAGCGGTAATATGCACCTTACCGCTGACCGCCCTGTCCAGCGAGGCATGGACATTGCCTTCCACATGCCGGTAGAGAGACGGAATCGCCTTCCGTGAGAAAAAGTGGCGTTTGGGAACCTGCCACTGAGGAACCGCACATTGAACAAACTCACGGAAGGGGGCCGAGTCTACCAACTGAAAAGGCAGCAGTTGAAGTGCTAGCAATTTAGCCAAGCTAGCATTCAACCGCTGGGCATGTGGATGGCTGGGAGTGTACTTCTTTCGACGGTCCAGCAGCTGGGGCAGGGAAATTTGCCTGCTACTATCGGACGTCGGTGTACTGCAAGTACTTGGTTGTGACACACCTAATTCTACACCTTCAGTCCTCTCACAGCAGCTTTCAGAGAGGACTGAAGATGTAGTGGGGATGGAGATCCCAGCTGATGAGGAGCAAGGAGAGGTCCGCTTAGTTCTTTGGTGTGGGTCTTTTATGTGTGCCTGCCAACGAGCTGCATGGCAGGTCGACATATGTCTGGTCATGCTTGTGGTGCCCAAGCGGCTGATGTTATGGCCACGCGAGATACGCTTGAGACAAATATTGCAAATAGCAGTGGTGCGATCTGATGCACTCGTCTCAAAAAAGGCCCACACCAAAGAACTTTTCTGATAACGTGCAGAGGCAGCGCCCTGCACAGGCGGAGCTCTGCGGTGTTGTACAGTTGCTGTGCTGGCCTCTAGCTGGCCTCCAGGGGGAATCCTGCCTCGTTGGACATGTGACGCCGCATCCTCCTCCTCCTCGTCCTCCTCCTCATCCTCTCTCCCTCCAGGCACCCACGTGGCGTCAGTGACCTCATCATCCCCTCCCTCTTCACCACTAGAGCAAACCTGGCAGTAAGCTGCAGCTGGTGGAACAGTACTGCCAGATTGCTGTCCTTCAGCATCCCCTCTCTCTGCGCGCACACTACTGACTTCCTCAAGCTGGGTATCATCATCCGAGCCTTCGAATCGTTGGGCATCCTCCTGGAGCATGTACCCAACACTGTGCTCAAAGAGTTCGGGGGACTCCTCAGGAGGACATGGTGGGTCTAGGGAAGGGGTGGCTGATGATGCCATTGAGTACGCGTTGGCAGCTGCTCTGCCAGTACCCTGAGCCTGGGTGAGAGAGGATGAGGAGGATGAGGAGGGCTTGGTCATCCATTCTACCAAGCCTTCAGCATAATGCGGCTCCACATGTCCAGCTGCCGAAAACAAAGACGCGCGTGTCCCATGGTCACGTGCTGATGACGATGCACGACCACGTCCACGGCCACGGCCACGTCCACTAGAAACAGAGCCTGCCTGCCCTGTGTTCTTGCCTCTGCACGCTCTGCCTCCCCTTGGCGGTCTTCCAGCCATTGTAGTCGGTAGTCCTGTGGGTGCTGCTGAGAAGAAAATATAGGATCTCTGTGTGATGCCACTAACACACTAGAAGTCCTATGGGTGCTTCTGCAAAGAAAATATAGGAGCTCTGTGTGATGCCACTAACACACTAGAAGTCCTGTGGGTGCTGCTGAGAAGAAAATATAGGAGCTCTGTGTGATGCCACTAACACACTAGAAGTCCTATGGGTGCTGAGAAGAACACACTAGAAGTCCTGTGGGTGCTGCTGAGAAGAAAATATAGAGCTCTGTGTGATGCCACTAACACACTAGAAGTCCTATGGGTGCTTCTGCAAAGAAAATATAGGAGCTCTGTGTGATGCCACTAACACACTAGAAGTCCTGTGGGTGCTGCTGAGAAGAAAATGTAGGAGCTCTGTGTGATGCCACTAACACACTAGAAGTCCTATGGGTGCTTCTGCAAAGAAAATATAGGAGCTCTGTGTGATGCCACTAACACACTAGAAGTCCTGTGGGTGCTGCTGAGAAGAAAATATAGGAGCTCTGTGTGATGCCACTAACACACTAGAAGTCCTATGGGTGCTTCTGCAAAGAAAATATAGGAGCTCTGTGTGATGCCACTAACACACTAGAAGTCCTGTGGGTTCTGCTGAGAAGAAAATATAGGAGCTCTGTGTGATGCCACTAACACACTAGAAGTCCTATGGGTGCTTCTGCAAAGAAAATATATGAGCTCTGTGTGATGCCACTAACACACTAGAAGTCCTATGGGTGCTTCTGCAAAGAAAATATAGGAGCTCTGTGTGATGCCACTAACACACTAGAAGTCCTATAGGTGCTTCTGCAAAGAAAATATAGGAGCTCTGTGTGATGCCACTAACACACTAGAAGTCCTGTGGGTGCTGCTGAGAAGAAAATATAGGAGCTCTGTGTGATGCCACTAACACACTAGAAGTCCTATGGGTGCTTCTGCAAAGAATATATAGGAGCTCTGTGTGATGCCACTAACACACTAGAAGTCCTATGGGTGCTTCTGCAAAGAAAATATAGGAGCTCTGTGTGATGCCACTAACACACTAGAAGTCCTTTGGGTGCTTCTGCAAAGAAAATATAGGAGCTCTGTGTGATGCCACTAACACACTAGAAGTCCTATGGTGCTTCTGCAAAGAAAATATAGGAGCTCTGTGTGATGCCACTAACACACTAGAAGTCCTATGGGTGCTTCTGCAAAGAAAATATAGGAGCTCTGTGTGATGCCACTAACACACTAGAAGTCCTATAGGTGCTTCTGCAAAAAAATATAGGAGCTCTGTGTGATGCCACTAACACACTAGAAGTCCTGTGGGTGCTGCTGAGAAGAAAATATAGGAGCTCTGTGTGATGCCACTAACCCACTAGAAGTCCTATGGGTGCTTCTGCAAAGAAAATATAGGATCTGTGTGTGATGCCACTAACACACTAGAAGTCCTATGGGTGCTTCTGCAAAGAAAATATAGGAGCTCTGTGTGATGCCACTAACACACTAGAAGTCCTATGGGTGCTTCTGCAAAGAAAATATAGGAGCTCTGTGTGATGCCACTAACACACTAGAAGTCCTGTGGGTGCTGCTGAGAAGAAAATATAGGAGCTCTATGTGATGCCACTAACACACTAGAAGTCCTATGGGTGCTTCTGCAAAGAAAATATAGGAGCTCTGTGTGATGCCACTAACACACTAGAAGTCCTGTGGGTGCTGCTGAGAAGAAAATATAGGAGCTCTGTGTGATGCCACTAACACACTAGAAGTCCTATGGGTGCTTCTGCAAAGAAAATATAGGAGCTCTGTGTGATGCCACTAACACACTAGAAGTCCTATGGGTGCTTCTGCAAAGATAATATAGGAGCTCTGTGTGATGCCACTAACACACTAGAAGTCCTATAGGTGCTTCTGCAAAGAAAATATAGGAGCTCTGTGTGATGCCACTAACACACTAGAAGTCCTGTGGGTGCTGCTGAGAAGAAAATATAGGAGCTCTGTGTGATGCCACTAACACACTAGAAGTCCTATGGGTGCTTCTGCAAAGAAAATATAGGAGCTCTGTGTGATGCCACTAACACACTAGAAGTCCTATGGGTGCTTCTGCAAAGAAAATATAGGAGCTCTGTGTGATGCCACTAACACACTAGAAGTCCTATGGGTGCTTCTGCAAAGAAAATATAGGAGCTCTGTGTGATGCCACTAACACACTACAAGTCCTATGGGTGCTTCTGCAAAGAAAATATAGGAACTCTGTGTGATGGGACTAACACACTACAAGTCCTATGGGTGCTTCTGGGAAGAAAATATAGGAGCTCTGTGTGATGGGACTAACACACTACAAGTCCTATAGGTGCTTCTGGGAAGAAAATATAGGAGCTCTGTGTGATGCCACTAACACACTAGAAGTCCTATGGGTGCTTCTGCAAAGAAAATATAGGAGCTCTGTGTGATGCCACTAACACACTAGAAGTCCTATGGGTGCTTCTGCAAAGAAAATATAGGAGCTCTGTGTGATGCCACTAACACACTAGAAGTCCTGTGGGTGCTGCTGAGAAGAAAATATAGGAGCTCTATGTGATGCCACTAACACACTAGAAGTCCTATGGGTGCTTCTGCAAAGAAAATATAGGAGCTCTGTGTGATGCCACTAACACACTAGAAGTCCTGTGGGTGCTGCTGAGAAGAAAATATAGGAGCTCTGTGTGATGCCACTAACACACTAGAAGTCCTATGGGTGCTTCTGCAAAGAAAATATAGGAGCTCTGTGTGATGCCACTAACACACTAGAAGTCCTATGGGTGCTTCTGCAAAGAAAATATAGGAGCTCTGTGTGATGCCACTAACACACTAGAAGTCCTATAGGTGCTTCTGCAAAGAAAATATAGGAGCTCTGTGTGATGCCACTAACACACTAGAAGTCCTGTGGGTGCTGCTGAGAAGAAAATATAGGAGCTCTGTGTGATGCCACTAACACACTAGAAGTCCTATGGGTGCTTCTGCAAAGAAAATATAGGAGCTCTGTGTGATGCCACTAACACACTAGAAGTCCTATGGGTGCTTCTGCAAAGAAAATATAGGAGCTCTGTGTGATGCCACTAACACACTAGAAGTCCTATGGGTGCTTCTGCAAAGAAAATATAGGAGCTCTGTGTGATGGGACTAACACACTACAAGTCCTATGGGTGCTTCTGCAAAGAAAATATAGGAACTCTGTGTGATAGGACTAACACACTACAAGTCCTATGGGTGCTTCTGGGAAGAAAATATAGGAGCTCTGTGTGATGGGACTAACACACTACAAGTCCTATAGGTGCTTCTGGGAAGAAAATATAGGAACTCTGTGTGATGGGACTAACACACTACAAGTCCTATGGGTGCTTCTGGGAAGGAAATATAGGAGCTCTGTGTGATGGGACTAACACACTACAAGTCCTATAGGTGCTTCTGGGAAGAAAATATAGCTCTGTGTGATGGGACTAACACACTACAAGTCCTATAGGTGCTTCTGGGAAGAAAATATAGGAGCTCTGTGTGATGGGACTAACACACTACAAGTCCTATGGGTGCTTCTGGGAAGAAAATATAGGAGCTCTGTGTGATGGGACTAACACACTACAAGTCCTATAGGTGCTTCTGGGAAGAAAATATAGGAACTCTGTGTGATGGGACTAACACACTACAAGTCCTATGGGTGCTTCTGGGAAGAAAATATAGGAGCTCTGTGTGATGGGACTAACACACTACAAGTCTTATGGGTGCTTCTGGGAAGAAAATATAGGAACTCTGTGTGATGGGACTAACACACTACAAGTCATATGGGTGCTTCTGCAAAGAAAATATAGGAACTCTGTGTGATGGGACTAACACACTACAAGTCCTATGGGTGCTTCTGGGAAGAAAATATAGGAGCTCTGTGTGATGGGACTAACAAACTACAAGTCCTATAGGTGCTTCTGGGAAGAAAATATAGCTCTGTGTGATGGGACTAACACACTACAAGTCCTATAGGTGCTTCTGGGAAGAAAATATAGGAGCTCTGTGTGATGGGACTAACACACTACAAGTCCTATGGGTGCTTCTGGGAAGAAAATATAGCTCTGTGTGATGGGACTAACACACTACAAGTCCTATAGGTGCTTCTGGGAAGAAAATATAGGAACTCTGTGTGATGGGACTAACACACTACAAGTCCTATGGGTGCTTCTGGGAAGAAAATATAGGAGCTCTGTGTGATGGGACTAACATACTACAAGTCCTATAGGTGCTTCTGGGAAGAAAATATAGGAACTCTGTGTGATGGGACTAACACACTACAAGTCCTATGGGTGCTTCTGGGAAGAAAATATAGGAGCTCTGTGTGATGGGACTAACACACTACAAGTCCTATAGGTGCTTCTGGGAAGAAAATATAGCTCTGTGTGATGGGACTAACACACTACAAGTCCTATAGGTGCTCCTGGGAAGAAAATATAGGAGCTCTGTGTGATGCCACTAACACACTAGAAGTCCTATGGGTGCTTCTGCAAAGAAAATATAGGAGCTCTGTGTGATGCCACTAACACACTAGAAGTCCTATGGGTGCTTCTGCAAAGAAAATATAGGAGCTCTGTGTGATGCCACTAACACACTAGAAGTCCTATAGGTGCTTCTGCAAAGAAAATATAGGAGCTCTGTGTGATGCCACTAACACACTAGAAGTCCTGTGGGTGCTGCTGAGAAGAAAATATAGGAGCTCTGTGTGATGCCACTAACACACTAGAAGTCCTATGGGTGCTTCTGCAAAGAAAATATAGGAGCTCTGTGTGATGCCACTAACACACTAGAAGTCCTATGGGTGCTTCTGCAAAGAAAATATAGGAGCTCTGTGTGATGCCACTAACACACTAGAAGTCCTATGGGTGCTTCTGCAAAGAAAATATAGGAGCTCTGTGTGATGCCACTAACACACTACAAGTCCTATGGGTGCTTCTGCAAAGAAAATATAGGAACTCTGTGTGATGGGACTAACACACTACAAGTCCTATAGGTGCTTCTGGGAAGAAAATATAGGAGCTCTGTGTGATGGGACTAACACACTACAAGTCCTATAGGTGCTTCTGGGAAGAAAATATAGGAGCTCTGTGTGATGCCACTAACACACTAGAAGTCCTATGGGTGCTTCTGCAAAGAAAATATAGGAGCTCTGTGTGATGCCACTAACACACTAGAAGTCCTATGGGTGCTTCTGCAAAGAAAATATAGGAGCTCTGTGTGATGCCACTAACACACTAGAAGTCCTGTGGGTGCTGCTGAGAAGAAAATATAGGAGCTCTATGTGATGCCACTAACACACTAGAAGTCCTATGGGTGCTTCTGCAAAGAAAATATAGGAGCTCTGTGTGATGCCACTAACACACTAGAAGTCCTATGGGTGCTTCTGCAAAGAAAATATAGGAGCTCTGTGTGATGCCACTAACACACTAGAAGTCCTATGGGTGCTTCTGCAAAGAAAATATAGGAGCTCTGTGTGATGGGACTAACACACTACAAGTCCTATGGGTGCTTCTGCAAAGAAAATATAGGAGCTCTGTGTGATGGGACTAACACACTACAAGTCCCATGGGTGCTTCTGGGAAGAAAATATAGGAGCTCTGTGTGATGGGACTAACACACTACAAGTCCTATAGGTGCTTCTGGGAAGAAAATATAGGAACTCTGTGTGATGGGACTAACACACTACAAGTCCTATGGGTGCTTCTGGGAAGGAAATATAGGAGCTCTGTGTGATGGGACTAACACACTACAAGTCCTATAGGTGCTTCTGGGAAGAAAATATAGCTCTGTGTGATGGGACTAACACACTACAAGTCCTATAGGTGCTTCTGGGAAGAAAATATAGGAGCTCTGTGTGATGGGACTAACACACTACAAGTCCTATGGGTGCTTCTGGGAAGAAAATATAGGAGCTCTGTGTGATGGGACTAACACACTACAAGTCCTATAGGTGCTTCTGGGAAGAAAATATAGGAACTCTGTGTGATGGGACTAACACACTACAAGTCCTATGGGTGCTTCTGGGAAGAAAATATAGGAGCTCTGTGTGATGGGACTAACACACTACAAGTCCTATGGGTGCTTCTGGGAAGAAAATATAGGAACTCTGTGTGATGGGACTAACACACTACAAGTCATATGGGTGCTTCTGCAAAGAAAATATAGGAACTCTGTGTGATGGGACTAACACACTACAAGTCCTATGGGTGCTTCTGGGAAGAAAATATAGGAGCTCTGTGTGATGGGACTAACAAACTACAAGTCCTATAGGTGCTTCTGGGAAGAAAATATAGCTCTGTGTGATGGGACTAACACACTACAAGTCCTATAGGTGCTTCTGGGAAGAAAATATAGGAGCTCTGTGTGATGGGACTAACACACTACAAGTCCTATGGGTGCTTCTGGGAAGAAAATATAGCTCTGTGTGATGGGACTAACACACTACAAGTCCTATAGGTGCTTCTGGGAAGAAAATATAGGAACTCTGTGTGATGGGACTAACACACTACAAGTCCTATGGGTGCTTCTGGGAAGAAAATATAGGAGCTCTGTGTGATGGGACTAACATACTACAAGTCCTATAGGTGCTTCTGGGAAGAAAATATAGGAACTCTGTGTGATGGGACTAACACACTACAAGTCCTATGGGTGCTTCTGGGAAGAAAATATAGGAGCTCTGTGTGATGGGACTAACACACTACAAGTCCTATAGGTGCTTCTGGGAAGAAAATATAGCTCTGTGTGATGGGACTAACACACTACAAGTCCTATAGGTGCTTCTGGGAAGAAAATATAGGAGCTCTGTGTGATGGGACTAACACACTACAAGTCCTATGGGTGCTCCTGGGAAGAAAATATAGGAGCTCTGTGTGATGCCACTAACACACTAGAAGTCCTATGGGTGCTTCTGCAAGAAAATATAGGAGCTCTGTGTGATGCCACTAACACACTAGAAGTCCTATGGGTGCTTCTGCAAGAAAATATAGGAGCTCTGTGTGATGCCACTAACACACTAGAAGTCCTATAGGTGCTTCTGCAAAGAAAATATAGGAGCTCTGTGTGATGCCACTAACACACTAGAAGTCCTGTGGGTGCTGCTGAGAAGAAAATATAGGAGCTCTGTGTGATGCCACTAACACACTAGAAGTCCTATGGGTGCTTCTGCAAAGAAAATATAGGAGCTCTGTGTGATGCCACTAACACACTAGAAGTCCTATGGGTGCTTCTGCAAAGAAAATATAGGAGCTCTGTGTGATGCCACTAACACACTAGAAGTCCTATGGGTGCTTCTGCAAAGAAAATATAGGAGCTCTGTGTGATGCCACTAACACACTACAAGTCCTATGGGTGCTTCTGCAAAGAAAATATAGGAACTCTGTGTGATGGGACTAACACACTACAAGTCCTATGGGTGCTTCTGGGAAGAAAATATAGGAGCTCTGTGTGATGGGACTAACACACTACAAGTCCTATAGGTGCTTCTGGGAAGAAAATATAGGAGCTCTGTGTGATGCCACTAACACACTAGAAGTCCTATGGGTGCTTCTGCAAAGAAAATATAGGAGCTCTGTGTGATGCCACTAACACACTAGAAGTCCTATGGGTGCTTCTGCAAAGAAAATATAGGAGCTCTGTGTGATGCCACTAACACACTAGAAGTCCTGTGGGTGCTGCTGAGAAGAAAATATAGGAGCTCTATGTGATGCCACTAACACACTAGAAGTCCTATGGGTGCTTCTGCAAAGAAAATATAGGAGCTCTGTGTGATGCCACTAACACACTAGAAGTCCTATGGGTGCTTCTGCAAAGAAAATATAGGAGCTCTGTGTGATGCCACTAACACACTAGAAGTCCTATGGGTGCTTCTCCAAAGAAAATATAGGAGCTCTGTGTGATGGGACTAACACACTACAAGTCCTATGGGTGCTTCTGCAAAGAAAATATAGGAACTCTGTGTGATGGGACTAACACACTACAAGTCCTATGGGTGCTTCTGGGAAGAAAATATAGGAGCTCTGTGTGATGGGACTAACACACTACAAGTCCTATAGGTGCTTCTGGGAAGAAAATATAGGAACTCTGTGTGATGGGACTAACACACTACAAGTCCTATGGGTGCTTCTGGGAAGGAAATATAGGAGCTCTGTGTGATGGGACTAACACACTACAAGTCCTATAGGTGCTTCTGGGAAGAAAATATAGCTCTGTGTGATGGGACTAACACACTACAAGTCCTATAGGTGCTTCTGGGAAGAAAATATAGGAGCTCTGTGTGATGGGACTAACACACTACAAGTCCTATGGGTGCTTCTGGGAAGAAAATATAGGAGCTCTGTGTGATGGGACTAACACACTACAAGTCCTATAGGTGCTTCTGGGAAGAAAATATAGGAACTCTGTGTGATGGGACTAACACACTACAAGTCCTATGGGTGCTTCTGGGAAGAAAATATAGGAGCTCTGTGTGATGGGACTAACACACTACAAGTCCTATGGGTGCTTCTGGGAAGAAAATATAGGAACTCTGTGTGATGGGACTAACACACTACAAGTCATATGGGTGCTTCTGCAAAGAAAATATAGGAACTCTGTGTGATGGGACTAACACACTACAAGTCCTATGGGTGCTTCTGGGAAGAAAATATAGGAGCTCTGTGTGATGGGACTAACAAACTACAAGTCCTATAGGTGCTTCTGGGAAGAAAATATAGCTCTGTGTGATGGGACTAACACACTACAAGTCCTATAGGTGCTTCTGGGAAGAAAATATAGGAGCTCTGTGTGATGGGACTAACACACTACAAGTCCTATGGGTGCTTCTGGGAAGAAAATATAGCTCTGTGTGATGGGACTAACACACTACAAGTCCTATAGGTGCTTCTGGGAAGAAAATATAGGAACTCTGTGTGATGGGACTAACACACTACAAGTCCTATGGGTGCTTCTGGGAAGAAAATATAGGAGCTCTGTGTGATGGGACTAACATACTACAAGTCCTATAGGTGCTTCTGGGAAGAAAATATAGGAACTCTGTGTGATGGGACTAACACACTACAAGTCCTATGGGTGCTTCTGGGAAGAAAATATAGGAGCTCTGTGTGATGGGACTAACACACTACAAGTCCTATAGGTGCTTCTGGGAAGAAAATATATAGCTCTGTGTGATGGGACTAACACACTACAAGTCCTATAGGTGCTCCTGGGAAGAAAATATAGGAGCTCTGTGTGATGGGACTAACACACTACAAGTCCTATGGGTGCTTCTGGGAAGAAAATATAGCTCTGTGTGATGGGACTAACACACTACAAGTCCTATAGGTGCTTCTGGGAAGAAAATATAGCTCTGTGTGATGGGACTAACACACTACAAGTCCTATGGGTGCTTCTGCAAAGAAAATATAGGAACTCTGTGTGATGGGACTAACACACTACAAGTCCTATGGGTGCTTCTGGGAAGAAAATATAGGAGCTCTGTGTGATGGGACTAACACACTACAAGTCATATGGGTGCTTCTGGGAAGAAAATATAGGAACTCTGTGTGATGGGACTAACACACTACAAGTCATATGGGTGCTTCTGCAAAGAAAATATAGGAACTCTGTGTGATGGGACTAACACACTACAAGTCCTATGGGTGCTTCTGGGAAGAAAATATAGGAGCTCTGTGTGATGGGACTAACAAACTACAAGTCCTATAGGTGCTTCTGGGAAGAAAATATAGCTCTGTGTGATGGGACTAACACACTACAAGTCCTATAGGTGCTTCTGGGAAGAAAATATAGGAGCTCTGTGTGATGGGACTAACACACTACAAGTCCTATGGGTGCTTCTGGGAAGAAAATATAGCTCTGTGTGATGGGACTAACACACTACAAGTCCTATAGGTGCTTCTGGGAAGAAAATATAGGAACTCTGTGTGATGGGACTAACACACTACAAGTCCTATGGGTGCTTCTGGGAAGAAAATATAGGAGCTCTGTGTGATGGGACTAACATACTACAAGTCCTATAGGTGCTTCTGGGAAGAAAATATAGGAACTCTGTGTGATGGGACTAACACACTACAAGTCCTATGGGTGCTTCTGGGAAGAAAATATAGGAGCTCTGTGTGATGGGACTAACACACTACAAGTCCTATAGGTGCTTCTGGGAAGAAAATATAGCTCTGTGTGATGGGACTAACACACTACAAGTCCTATAGGTGCTCCTGGGAAGAAAATATAGGAGCTCTGTGTGATGCCACTAACACACTAGAAGTCCTATGGGTGCTTCTGCAAAGAAAATATAGGAGCTCTGTGTGATGCCACTAACACACTAGAAGTCCTATGGGTGCTTCTGCAAAGAAAATATAGGAGCTCTGTGTGATGCCACTAACACACTAGAAGTCCTATAGGTGCTTCTGCAAAGAAAATATAGGAGCTCTGTGTGATGCCACTAACACACTAGAAGTCCTGTGGGTGCTTCTGAGAAGAAAATATAGGAGCTCTGTGTGATGCCACTAACACACTAGAAGTCCTATGGGTGCTTCTGCAAAGAAAATATAGGAGCTCTGTGTGATGCCACTAACACACTAGAAGTCCTATGGGTGCTTCTGCAAAGAAAATATAGGAGCTCTGTGTGATGCCACTAACACACTAGAAGTCCTATGGGTGCTTCTGCAAAGAAAATATAGGAGCTCTGTGTGATGCCACTAACACACTACAAGTCCTATGGGTGCTTCTGCAAAGAAAATATAGGAACTCTGTGTGATGGGACTAACACACTACAAGTCCTATGGGTGCTTCTGGGAAGAAAATATAGGAGCTCTGTGTGATGGGACTAACACACTACAAGTCCTATAGGTGCTTCTGGGAAGAAAATATAGGAGCTCTGTGTGATGCCACTAACACACTAGAAGTCCTATGGGTGCTTCTGCAAAGAAAATATAGGAGCTCTGTGTGATGCCACTAACACACTAGAAGTCCTATGGGTGCTTCTGCAAAGAAAATATAGGAGCTCTGTGTGATGCCACTAACACACTAGAAGTCCTGTGGGTGCTGCTGAAAGAAAATATAGGAGCTCTATGTGATGCCACTAACACACTAGAAGTCCTATGGGTGCTTCTGCAAAGAAAATATAGGAGCTCTGTGTGATGCCACTAACACACTAGAAGTCCTATGGGTGCTTCTGCAAAGAAAATATAGGAGCTCTGTGTGATGCCACTAACACACTAGAAGTCCTATGGGTGCTGCTGAGAAGAAAATATAGGAGCTCTATGTGATGCCACTAACACACTAGAAGTCCTATGGGTGCTTCTGCAAAGAAAATATAGGAGCTCTGTGTGATGCCACTAACACACTAGAAGTCCTATGGGTGCTTCTGCAAAGAAAATATAGGAGCTCTGTGTGATGCCACTAACACACTAGAAGTCCTATGGGTGCTTCTGCAAAGAAAATATAGGAGCTCTGTGTGATGGGACTAACACACTACAAGTCCTATGGGTGCTTCTGCAAAGAAAATATAGGAACTCTGTGTAATGGGACTAACACACTACAAGTCCTATGGGTGCTTCTGGGAAGAAAATATAGGAGCTCTGTGTGATGGGACTAACACACTACAAGTCCTATAGGTGCTTCTGGGAAGAAAATATAGGAACTCTGTGTGATGGGACTAACACACTACAAGTCCTATGGTGCTTCTGGGAAGGAAATATAGGAGCTCTGTGTGATGGGACTAACACACTACAAGTCCTATAGGTGCTTCTGGGAAGAAAATATAGCTCTGTGTGATGGGACTAACACACTACAAGTCCTATAGGTGCTTCTGGGAAGAAAATATAGGAGCTCTGTGTGATGGGACTAACACACTACAAGTCCTATGGGTGCTTCTGGGAAGAAAATATAGGAGCTCTGTGTGATGGGACTAACACACTACAAGTAATATAGGTGCTTCTGGGAAGAAAATATAGGAACTCTGTGTGATGGGACTAACACACTACAAGTCCTATGGGTGCTTCTGGGAAGAAAATATAGGAGCTCTGTGTGATGGGACTAACACACTACAAGTCCTATGGGTGCTTCTGGGAAGAAAAATATAGGAACTCTGTGTGATGGGACTAACACACTACAAGTCATATGGGTGCTTCTGCAAAGAAAATATAGGAACTCTGTGTGATGGGACTAACACACTACAAGTCCTATGGGTGCTTCTGGGAAGAAAATATAGGAGCTCTGTGTGATGGGACTAACAAACTACAAGTCCTATAGGTGCTTCTGGGAAGAAAATATATAGCTCTGTGTGATGGGACTAACACACTACAAGTCCTATAGGTGCTTCTGGGAAGAAAATATAGGAGCTCTGTGTGATGGGACTAACACACTACAAGTCCTATGGGTGCTTCTGGGAAGAAAATATAGCTCTGTGTGATGGGACTAACACACTACAAGTCCTATAGGTGCTTCTGGGAAGAAAATATAGGAACTCTGTGTGATGGGACTAACACACTACAAGTCCTATGGGTGCTTCTGGGAAGAAAATATAGGAGCTCTGTGTGATGGGACTAACATACTACAAGTCCTATAGGTGCTTCTGGGAAGAAAATATAGGAACTCTGTGTGATGGGACTAACACACTACAAGTCCTATGGGTGCTTCTGGGAAGAAAATATAGGAGCTCTGTGTGATGGGACTAACACACTACAAGTCCTATAGGTGCTTCTGGGAAGAAAATATAGCTCTGTGTGATGGGACTAACACACTACAAGTCCTATAGGTGCTCCTGGGAAGAAAATATAGGAGCTCTGTGTGATGGGACTAACACACTACAAGTCCTATGGGTGCTTCTGGGAAGAAAATATAGCTCTGTGTGATGGGACTAACACACTACAAGTCCTATAGGTGCTTCTGGGAAGAAAATATAGCTCTGTGTGATGGGACTAACACACTACAAGTCCTATGGGTGCTTCTGCAAAGAAAATATAGGAACTCTGTGTGATGGGACTAACACACTACAAGTCCTATGGGTGCTTCTGGGAAGAAAATATAGGAGCTCTGTGTGATGGGACTAACACACTACAAGTCATATGGGTGCTTCTGGGAAGAAAATATAGGAACTCTGTGTGATGGGACTAACACACTACAAGTCATATGGGTGCTTCTGCAAAGAAAATATAGGAACTCTGTGTGATGGGACTAACACACTACAAGTCCTATGGGTGCTTCTGGGAAGAAAATATAGGAGCTCTGTGTGATGGGACTAACAAACTACAAGTCCTATAGGTGCTTCTGGGAAGAAAATATAGCTCTGTGTGATGGGACTAACACACTACAAGTCCTATAGGTGCTTCTGGGAAGAAAATATAGGAGCTCTGTGTGATGGGACTAACACACTACAAGTCCTATGGGTGCTTCTGGGAAGAAAATATAGCTCTGTGTGATGGGACTAACACACTACAAGTCCTATAGGTGCTTCTGGGAAGA
Organism: Lithobates sylvaticus; assembly: GCA_028564925.1. NCBI lineage: Eukaryota > Metazoa > Chordata > Amphibia > Anura > Ranidae > Lithobates > Lithobates sylvaticus. The sequence goes on along the minus strand of CM053035.1, from coordinate 137,865,356 downwards.
AAATATAGGAACTCTGTGTGATGGGACTAACACACTACAAGTCCTATGGGTGCTTCTGGGAAGAAAATATAGGAGCTCTGTGTGATGGGACTAACATACTACAAGTCCTATAGGTGCTTCTGGGAAGAAAATATAGGAACTCTGTGTGATGGGACTAACACACTACAAGTCCTATGGGTGCTTCTGGGAAGAAAATATAGGAGCTCTGTGTGATGGGACTAACACACTACAAGTCCTATAGGTGCTTCTGGGAAGAAAATATAGCTCTGTGTGATGGGACTAACACACTACAAGTCCTATAGGTGCTCCTGGGAAGAAAATATAGGAGCTCTGTGTGATGCCACTAACACACTAGAAGTCCTATGGGTGCTTCTGCAAAGAAAATATAGGAGCTCTGTGTGATGCCACTAACACACTAGAAGTCCTATGGGTGCTTCTGCAAAGAAAATATAGGAGCTCTGTGTGATGCCACTAACACACTAGAAGTCCTATAGGTGCTTCTGCAAAGAAAATATAGGAGCTCTGTGTGATGCCACTAACACACTAGAAGTCCTGTGGGTGCTGCTGAGAAGAAAATATAGGAGCTCTGTGTGATGCCACTAACACACTAGAAGTCCTATGGGTGCTTCTGCAAAGAAAATATAGGAGCTCTGTGTGATGCCACTAACACACTAGAAGTCCTATGGGTGCTTCTGCAAAGAAAATATAGGAGCTCTGTGTGATGCCACTAACACACTAGAAGTCCTATGGGTGCTTCTGCAAAGAAAATATAGGAGCTCTGTGTGATGCCACTAACACACTACAAGTCCTATGGGTGCTTCTGCAAAGAAAATATAGGAACTCTGTGTGATGGGACTAACACACTACAAGTCCTATGGGTGCTTCTGGGAAGAAAATATAGGAGCTCTGTGTGATGGGACTAACACACTACAAGTCCTATAGGTGCTTCTGGGAAGAAAATATAGGAGCTCTGTGTGATGCCACTAACACACTAGAAGTCCTATGGGTGCTTCTGCAAAGAAAATATAGGAGCTCTGTGTGATGCCACTAACACACTAGAAGTCCTATGGGTGCTTCTGCAAAGAAAATATAGGAGCTCTGTGTGATGCCACTAACACACTAGAAGTCCTGTGTGGTGCTGCTGAGAAGAAAATATAGGAGCTCTATGTGATGCCACTAACACACTAGAAGTCCTATGGGTGCTTCTGCAAAGAAAATATAGGAGCTCTGTGTGATGCCACTAACACACTAGAAGTCCTATGGGTGCTTCTGCAAAGAAAATATAGGAGCTCTGTGTGATGCCACTAACACACTAGAAGTCCTATGGGTGCTTCTGCAAAGAAAATATAGGAGCTCTGTGTGATGGGACTAACACACTACAAGTCCTATGGGTGCTTCTGCAAAGAAAATATAGGAACTCTGTGTGATGGGACTAACACACTACAAGTCCTATGGGTGCTTCTGGGAAGAAAATATAGGAGCTCTGTGTGATGGGACTAACACACTACAAGTCCTATAGGTGCTTCTGGGAAGAAAATATAGGAACTCTGTGTGATGGGACTAACACACTACAAGTCCTATGGGTGCTTCTGGGAAGGAAATATAGGAGCTCTGTGTGATGGGACTAACACACTACAAGTCCTATAGGTGCTTCTGGGAAGAAAATATAGCTCTGTGTGATGGGACTAACACACTACAAGTCCTATAGGTGCTTCTGGGAAGAAAATATAGGAGCTCTGTGTGATGGGACTAACACACTACAAGTCCTATGGGTGCTTCTGGGAAGAAAATATAGGAGCTCTGTGTGATGGGACTAACACACTACAAGTCCTATAGGTGCTTCTGGGAAGAAAATATAGGAACTCTGTGTGATGGGACTAACACACTACAAGTCCTATGGGTGCTTCTGGGAAGAAAATATAGGAGCTCTGTGTGATGGGACTAACACACTACAAGTCCTATGGGTGCTTCTGGGAAGAAAATATAGGAACTCTGTGTGATGGGACTAACACACTACAAGTCATATGGGTGCTTCTGCAAAGAAAATATAGGAACTCTGTGTGATGGGACTAACACACTACAAGTCCTATGGGTGCTTCTGGGAAGAAAATATAGGAGCTCTGTGTGATGGGACTAACACACTACAAGTCCTATAGGTGCTTCTGGGAAGAAAATATAGCTCTGTGTGATGGGACTAACACACTACAAGTCCTATAGGTGCTCCTGGGAAGAAAATATAGGAGCTCTGTGTGATGGGACTAACACACTACAAGTCCTATGGGTGCTTCTGGGAAGAAAATATAGCTCTGTGTGATGGGACTAACACACTACAAGTCCTATAGGTGCTTCTGGGAAGAAAATATAGCTCTGTGTGATGGGACTAACACACTACAAGTCCTATGGGTGCTTCTGCAAAGAAAATATAGGAACTCTGTGTGATGGGACTAACACACTACAAGTCCTATGGGTGCTTCTGGGAAGAAAATATAGCTCTGTGTGATGGGACTAACACACTACAAGTCCTATAGGTGCTTCTGGGAAGAAAATATAGGAGCTCTGTTTGCTGCCACTAACACACTACAAGTCCTATGGGTGCTTCTGGGAAGAAAATATAGGAGCTCTGTTTGCTGCCACTAACACACTACAAGTCCTATGGGTGCTTTTGGGGTGCAGTGCTGTACTAACAGCACTGCGGTTGGTACTACTGAAATACTGTACTAACAGTAAGACACACACCAGACTAACCCCCAGCAGCAGCTAAAAACACACTAACCAGCAGCAGCAATGGACGATCAATGACAGGTAGCAATGGTTTAGCAAATAAATAGCCAATGGTTTAGAAAAGTAGAGCAAATCTTTCTAAATGAATCTAGCAAAGAGTGACACAGAATCAGCCTGCTCTCTCCTAAAGCTGGAACTCATGTGACTGGCGCCGACGGCGTGGCGGCCTTTTAAATGAGGGGGCGTGTACTAAAGCCCCTGAGCTGTAATTGGCTACAGGCGTCCTGCCTGTAGCCAATTATGGCTCTCCGAGTTTCCGGCGCTGTGATTGGCCAAGCATGCGGGGTCACAGTGCATGCTTGGCCAATCATCAGCCAGCAATGCACTGCGCCGGCCGCGCCGGCCGCAATGCATTGCGGGGCCGCTCGCATCACACGAATGTGATGCGAGCCGCCAATATAGTTCTGGGCTCGCCGAGCGAACGAACACCCGGTGCTCGATGCGAACATGGGTTCGCATCGAGCACCGGGCCCATCCTTAGTCCTGAGGTAGGCAAAGGTAACATGATTGGGGTTTGACTTGAGATCGGTTTAGATAGGGATGAGTAGCATAAAGAGTATTATGAATACGGGAGGCAAGATTAACTCCCTTATAGAACCAGACAAATATTTCAATCCTTAAAAGAATAAATCACATTGTTATATACCTTACTTAAAAATATAATATGCATTAAGGGACAAAAATTAAAACGCTTATTGTATCACAACCATGAAAAAAACAATATGCAATCAAAATTAAACATAAGGTTTGATATAAGCCACCACAAATGGCAAGACAAATTATTCTTAGCATATTCTATTCCATTGATGTCCACCAAATAGACACATAATAAAGGTTTTGCCAAGTGTAACAATGAGTATCAAAAACACTTACATGCACTGTGAGGCTACCAGGCTAATAGAAAGTCATGCACAGAAAGCTGTCTCTGGGCCGGTTCACACCTGAACATCATGCACAGAATGTGTTTTTTGTTATGTGTTAGCACCCCGTAGGATGAGATCTAACCCCACGTCCCCTGGGCAAGAGCCCACAAATGGTTTACCGAGGAGCTTAGGCTCCTCAAGAAGCGGGTTCGATTCAGGGAGAGACGCTGGCAGAAGTTCCTCCTGGAGGCTGACAAAGAGCTGCATCTGGTGGCCCTCTATCTCTATAAGAGGGCCATTAGAGATGCTAAAAATACCTACTTCTGGGAGCGAATTAGGAAGGCAGCCAACAGCACGGCCAAACTTTTCACAATCTCTTTGGAGCCAACTCATCCCGAAGCTACCAGCTCTGCTCCTAAAGAGTCACAGGACTGGTGCCAGGAGCTCGCTGACTTCTTTGTCTCTAAGGTGCAGACCATTAGAGACAACATTTCCAGGCCAGAGACTGTGCAAGAGGACACTGGCCACACAGAGATGGCCCCTGGATTGACCGGCTTCCAACCGGTGACGGCTACACAGGTGGTTGAGGTAATTGCCTCGTTGAAACCATCCTCCTCTCCTTTAGATGTATGTCCTGCCGGACTGCTTAAAAAATATGCTGCCCTCTTGGCCCCCTTCATTGGGGAGATAATCAACTGCTGCTTCAGGACAGGTATTGTCCCGGGGGTTCTGAAGCAGGCCATGGTCTTGGCCCTGCTGAAAAAACCAACCTTGGACCCGGAACATACTAGGCAACTACTGGCCAATTTCCATCTTGCCTTTTTTAGCAAAGGTGATGGAGCGCATGGTGGTTATCCAACTACAGGCTTACCTTGAGTCTTTCCATCTTTTGGACGAATTCCATTCCGGATTTTCGTCCAGGGCATGGAACAGAGACAAGTCTCGTCTGTGTTTATGATGATGTCCTTCATGGCTTGGACAGGGGTGACTGAGTAGCTCTGCTTCTCTTGGATCTGTCGGCCGCGTTTGATAATATAAATCATGGAATCCTACTGGAGCGGATAAGATCTGTTTTGGGTATGAGCGGGTCGGCTTTGGCATGGGTGGCCTCTTTTTTAGAGGGCAGAGTTCAGGGAGTCAAGACTGGCCCCTTCTATTCTAAGTATACCACCTTGGATTGTGGAGTGCCACAGGGCTCTGCCTTGTCACCCCTGCTGTTTAATATCTATACGAGGCCCCTTGCTGACCTGCTAAAGACCCACGCCGTCCAGTATTATGTTTACGCTGACGACACTCAGGTTTACCTGAAGATTCCTAGGAACCAGACGGCTGATGCCACCCTTGCCAGTTGTTTGGAGGCCATCAATACATGGATGTCTGCCAACTTCCTGAAACTTAATGAGGGCAAAACTGAGGTGATCATCTTCAGCGATCTGGCCACTCCCCCAGATATTCCACTTTGGCCTCCCTTATTTGGTCCTGCTCCGTGGCGGCCCCCCAGGTCCGTGATCTTGGATTCGTCCTAGATTCAGGTTTAACTCTGGCTCCTCAGGTAAAAAAGGTCGTCAGTGCATGTCACTGGCAGCTAAAACTCCTGAGGGGGCTGTTTAAATATCTTGATATCTCAGACAGAAAAACTGTCATCTGTGCCACGATAGGTAGCTGCCTAGACTACTGCAACTCTCTTTATTTGGGATTGCCATAGATGCTAGTGTAGAAGCTTCAACTTATTCAAAATGCTGCGGCTAGGCTGCTCATGGATGTCTCATTGAGGGATCATATCACCCCTGTCCTCTGCGCCTTGCATTGGCTGCCGGTCCACTATCGCACCTTATTTAAGGTAGGATGTATTATGTTAAGGATTATGAGAGGCCTGGCCCCAAGCGATCTCTGCTCTCGTTTTCATAAACAAGCTCTTGTCAGATCACTCAGATCTACTGGCAGAGATTTCCTCTACATCTCGGTGCCCAAGAAGATACGGTGTGGTGGTCGGGCCTTCTCCCACCAGGGTGCCGTACTATGGAATAGCCTCCCTGTCGAGCTCCAGGAGGCCCCCATGATTCTGGTCTTCTGCAGGTTACTGAAGACTTGGCTTTTCACGCAGGCGTTTCTTGCGTAGTCTTTTTCTACCCTTCTGCCGCTCTGTGCTGCTTCTGGTCCCTGGGCCCTCTCTTTCCAGGATCTTTGCTATGTGCGCCCGGACCCTTTGGGGTAAGACCACGATATATTTAGATTGAACTCAACTCAATGCAGTGCAGGAAAATACTTTTAGTACTCCATAGTACCATCGCACATGTTCCTGGAAAAGCTCTCAAGGGTTTGGGTGCTGCATTAACAACCAGCTGGGAACTGGTTCAGAAGTCACAAGGAAAATGTTTGCCAGCACACCATGGATCAACAAGGAAGCATCCAAGCAAATTGTTTAATGCATGATTACATCACAAGTGTAGTGCAACGTTTTGGAGTCGAGTAGGACCCCTTCATCAGGCATGGGATGTCCCATGCCTGATGAGGGGGTCCTATGCGACTATGAAAAGTCACACTACTCTTATGATGTGACTGTGCATTAAAAATTTGCTTGGACGCTTCCTTGTTGATCCATGGTGTGCTGGCAAACATTTTCCACAGTGCAGGAAAGGCGTGTTCCGTACATGTTTCCCGCACCACAATTGAATACAATGCCCTTAGCAATCTGCACATATGTGCCAATGTATTGTAAGTAAATGCAGATCACTTATTCAGTGTTTGTAGGCACCAAATCACATCATACCGTAGTACCATGCGATTTGATGCAGTGAGTTTTTAAAAGTAGTTTTACAGCCCATTCAAATGAAAGGGGTGCCAAAACGCACCAGACCAGAACGTGCAGGTTCAAACCCATGCACTGTAGTGTGATTCCTGTGTAAACCGGCCCTAACTCATGTGATCTCAATAGTGCAGATACCTACTGTCAATGAAAACTAGGCTTAAGACAATCATGTATTAAACACCCCCTGCATATCTCAGTTGTTAGTTAAAATAGAAATCATGCCAATATGCTACCATGTCTAGTGTACATCCATAAATGGAATAATCCACCAGAGGACAGTATAATTGGAATGTTGCCAGGGATGAAGTTTAGCCTGCAAAGTATGAGTGCAGTGCATTTAGTTGCTAACAAAAATGACATTATTAAGCAATTCAGAAGGCCAATCTTTTGTCCAATTCAGAAGGCACATCCTCAGGACATATTACATTTTTTTGTATTGTTATTATGTAGGTAGAAAGCCAACATGTCCCAGACCTTACAAGTACCCTTCCTCAAAATAATACTGAATACATCATAATAAAAATAATAACAGCCATTCTGTTCTCAATACACATTCGCCTGTGGCTTTTGTGTGCAGCTTCACATGCAGATAAAGGTGTCCTTTTATGAAGCAGTGAAATCTATTCACTGCTTCATTCTCCGGCATTCACAGAGGAGATCTTTCTCCTCTGTGTGCCTGTTCATGAAGCGGAGTAGATCGCTTCACCCTTGGAGGAGTGAAGAGATCTACAAACGCTTCAAACAGTGGAGAACGGCCCCTGATACTGGAATCTCGTGAGACTTTACGAGATTACAGTACCAGAAATTCACTGAAACACTGAGATGTCCATTTATTAAGCAGTGATAAATTATCACAGCTCAATACACGGACAGACGGTGTGATTAATGTTAATAAAATAAAGAGTCTCCCCTACATTATATATACATGTATACACACACACACACATTATATATACATGTATATACACACACACACATATATACATGTATATACACACATTATATATATATATATACATATACACATTATATATAGATATATGTATACACACACATATGACAGGGGGACATGGTTACAGTGTTGGGGGGTCTGAACGAGGCATAAGGAAGTTAATAATCTTCCTCTTTCCTCCTCAGATCCCCCGGGTTTCTCTCTTCGCTCCCCGCTTCACCTCCTCTGAGTTGGTGAATCGGGGAGTGTGAATTCTGACACAGATCGCCAGTGAAGCGCTCAGATCGCAGCTTCATACACTGGCCATTACTGTGTCATTCTATGTGGATTCTCCATGTGCAGAGATAATCAGCGGGAGAACAGGTTCAAACACTTCTCCCCCCCATTATCTCTGGTTTATAAACTGTTTATGGGCTGTGATCAGTGGTGATCCTCAGGATCCTCAGATCCTCAGGACGCACCAAAGCGTCCTATTCCTCAATAGGTCAGAATGTGTGTAAAAGTCATGAAAATGTATTGATAAACAGGGTGAGGTGAAACACTGAACAACCAGGAATGTAATGAAACAAATAAACAAATAGACAGAATCTCTGAGCTGTTGGTGTATGTAACAAGTTGGCTATGAGCGCAAGTCCAAAGCTCACCAATGATGCCGTGTGCAAATGGTAAAGATGGATGCTGTTCTACACATGTAATCTCAAGATGTTGGCTGGGCTTCCCAAAATGCACCTCTTCATCTTTTTCTGACTGAAAAGTCATGGGGTGTATGGAGGTATTGCATTTGTCGAACATTGCAAAACCATTCTATGTATGAAGATGTGCACGGTACTATTTGACCACTAGGTGGAGCTCAATTCAAAGATGAATATTAACAGCAGTATATTATTAAATTCTATGCTACAGCAGCAACTAAAACAACAATAATAGACAATAATCACAATGTTCACAATACCAATATCCGTAATGTGCACAATAAGCAACAAAGGAGATGGTATAAATTTTAAAAATAAAATAATAAAAAATGCCGTGCAAACAAAAAGGGTATGAAAAAGTGCAAAAATCAAATGCAAATGTACCTGTGATTTCATTGCAGGCCTGTTGAATAAATTACTTTGGGCCAGTACCATTCATGCTTGAGGCTTTAAAGATAGCAAGGAAAATGAATAAAGTCAGTATGGATCCATATAAGAGCCAATGAAACAAAGCAGGCTGTGAGAAACGGGTGGAGGGCTTATTCTAAGACCCCATACTCACTATTAGATTTTTGTCTTCAGATTTACCAAAACCATATAATATGAGGTCAAACCTTAAGAGTTTCAATTTGTATGCAATCAGGCAGGCCCTTGCAGTACATGTTTTTGGTAAATATGAAGACAAAAATCTGCAGAAAATCTAATGGTGTGTATGGGGTCTATGAAAACCTCATGGGGTGACAATGTTAATGTAGGTAAAATAGTAGCATGGTCAGGGTGTGGATTGAGATCAGTTTGGAGAAGCAAGAGTAGCATAAAAAATGCAATAATTTTCCATAGGGGGTGATTGATCAGAGAAAATATTGACACCTGAGAATGCATGAGGAGTGGTGGAGGTAAAAGCAAATTGGAGGGTAGAAATACCATGAGTTGTTCATGTTGTAACCCCTGGCTTATAATACCAATGAAAGCTAAATTACCATCACAAATATAACGATTACCATAGTCATTAGTTCTGATAGCAATGGCATCTGGTTTCTCAGCATGATTATTCTTCTCCTATTTTATCATCATCAGAGGGATCATTAGATTGGATGGATAAATAATGTTTAATAGGATATGACACATATGGCTAACCTGTATAGTAAGTTATTTTGGGGCGTGGCTGAGCCGCATTTGCCATAATGTGCAAATACTTGGGCGACCACTGATGAAGTAGCTCTTGTTCATGTGTGTTACTTGGTCTTGGCACTCCTCTCCATTATCATCATCTTGCAGATGTTTGGAATCATCCAGGACTGTGCATTGAACTGACATTTGCCATAGTCAGTGTAGAGAAAATTTGCTAGCAGACAGATGAAAAAAGTTTTTGTCCAGAAGAGACTCATCAACTAGAAAACTCTACCTACTAGCAATTTTTTGTTTGCAAAGATTAGTTCCACTTTACTACATGGTATTTGGGAATAAAAATATCAATTAGTATAAAATGGCTGACACTGTGGTGCTGGTGAGGCTGCTTTCATTTGTGGGCTGGAAATCCACAATCTGTAAAATAGAAAGGAAAGGGAAGAAAGCGCCAAACCGGCATCGTGTAGCACTTTTATTAATTTATTAACCACTTTAAGACCGGCCTATTTTTCAGACTTGTTGTTTACAAGGTAAAATCATTTTTTTTGCTAGAAAATTACTTAGAACTCCCAAACATTATATATTTTTTTATAACACCATAGAGAATAAAATGCAGTCTTTGTAATATTTTCTGTCACACCGTATTTGCGCAGCGGTCATACAAGAGCACTTTCTTTTGAAAAAAATACACGTTTTTGAATTAAAAAATAAGAAACAGTAACGTTTTTATATTGTGAAAGATGATGTTACGCCGAGTAAATTGATACCCAACATGTCACGTTTCAAAATTGCGCCCGCTCGTGGAATGGCGACAAATTTTTATCCGTAAAAATCTCCATATGCAAAGTTTAAAAAATTCCACAGGTTGCATGTTTTGAGTTACAGAGGAGGGGTCTAGGGCTATAATTATTTTCTTTACTCTAACGATCGCGGTGATACCTCCCATGTGTGGTTTGAACATCTTTTTCATATGCAGGCACTACTCAAGTATGCATTCGCTTCTGCGTGTGAGCTCAGTGGGACGGGACGCGTTAATTTTTTTTATTCTTAATTTTACTTTTATTTTTAAACTATTCTTTTGAAAAAAAAAATTGTCACTTTTATGCCCATTACAAGGAATGTAAACATCCCTTGTAATAGAAAAAAAGCATGACAGGACCTTTTAAATATAATATCTGGGGTCAAAAAGACCTCAGATCTCATATTTACACTAAAATGCAATAAAAAAAATAAAATAAAAAAATGTCTCTTTAAGAGCTATTGGCGAAAGTGATGTTTTGACGTCGCTTCCGCCCTGCAATTGTATGAAGCCGAGCGCCATCTTTCCCCCACTTAGCTCCATGGCAAGCAGGGGAAAGGACGCAATCGCCTCCGCCACTGCTGGCGGCTCCGGTAAGCGGCGGAGGGCACCAGATAGCGGTGGGAAGGGGGGGTCCCCTCTCCCGCCACTGATAAAAGTGATCTCGGAGCGAATCGGCCTCAGGGATCACTTTTATCTTAAAACGGACCGCTCGCTGAAGAAGAGGAGCTAGCTGCTGCCATAACAACAATATTCCTCTTCAAAGTACTGCTTATAATGATGGTGGGCGGCCCGTAAGTGGTAAGTATACCCAGGGCCATCTTAAGAGCATTATAGGCCCCCGGGCAATACAGTGCACTGGAGCCCTGTCTACACGATCACGCACGAGAATAAAAATGCTAATTATCAATAAGGCTATATTTATTGGTACTTCCAACAAAATCAGTGTTTAAACATTAACACAACGTTTGGATAATATAACACGAGTTTGATGGGCACAGTGGCTGCGTTTGATGGGCATAGTGGCTGCGTTTGATGGGTATAGTGGCTGCGTTTAATGGGCACAGTGGCAGCCTTTGATGGGCACAGTGGCTGTGTTTGATGGGCACAGTGGCTGTGTTTGATGGGCACAGTGGCTGTGTTTGGGCACAGTGGCAGCTTTGATGGGCACAGTGGCTGTTTGATGGGCACAGTGGCTGTGTTTGATGGGCACAGTGGCAGCTATTGAGGGGCAAAAACAGTGGCTGTGTTTGATGCACAACTTGAACTTACTTAAGTAGACATTGTTAGACTTACTTGTGGCTGCCGGCCTGGTGCAGTACAGTGTGTCACTCACAGCAGCAAGGCAGCGCCAGCTATCAAGGGCCGTCTTTCCGCTCCGCTCCCTCTCCATTCGGTCTGAAGAACATGACAGAGGTGGGCGGAGCCTGTTCACTAGCCACTGGGGCAGACTGACCTGGATGGGGCCCTTCAGACAAGTGGGGCCCCTGGGCAACTGCCCAGCATGCCCAGTGGAAAAAACGGCCCTGAGTATACCATATAAAACAAATAAAATTTACAAGCGGGTGAGGGGGAGAGAGAGGACGACAGTCCGACTCCGCAATGGATTTTAATGAGCTGGGAGCTGTGTAGTAGTCCTTGGTGGAGAAGAAAGCCGGCTGTGGTGGGGTGTGAGATGAGCCTGGAGTCGGTGCAGGAAGACCGATGTCAGGCTGCCCTGTATGGCCGTGATGGTATATCCAGAAATCGGATGTCCGCCCAAAGACGATGTGTCCAGCAGCAGGTCCACATTGGTCTCCAGACGAAGATCGGGAAACCGTTTCTTTATGGCAGCTCTAATAGCAGCTAATAGCAGCTCGAGGCACCAAATGAGCCATGGGTTGCTTAATTTTGTTCCTATAAAAAGCATGAGTTTAGACACCCTAATAACACCCATCATACCATATCATATCATACCTGAAGAAAAAACACAATAAAGGTTGTGGGAAAACCTTAGGCGGCAGGCCTCTTTATTGGGTTTAAATGAATTTTAATTATAAAATCAATTTTAAACTTTATTACCAAACAGAACCACTGTTAATCATTAACAGACCTAGATGCTTAGTCACCAAGATTCAAGCAGCAATATCCTACACCAACCAAATAACAGTTTTTCAACCAGTGTCCACCTACAAAGTTTGCAACATTCCTTACAAACCAGCATTGAAAATGTCCTTATCACTATTTTAAAAACTGTACCAAAAAAAAAATTGAGAAGCCACCAATACTGAGCATAGATCAGCACGTCAATTGATTCCCGTTTAATTGTAACCTTACAATGAACTGAAACTCAGGCTTAGAAAACCATAAAACTGGCACCAGTTCAGAGAAAACAATAGAAGTCGTGGCAATTGCAACTTACTTGGAGACAGAATCGTTTTCATGTTATTTAGAAGGTCTAAGGTTTTGAGTCTGCTGAAATCATTTCCTTCCAGGTGAAGAACAAAGATATAGGGCACAGCTGGCACTTGCAACACATCATAGGACATGATTAACCAGCTGTTCCCAATACATACCTCTTATATCTTGCATAAGAATTTTAATTTTAACAGGAGGAAAAACAAGATACTTTAAAATCCGGAAAACATATGAATGTCTGACTACCTCTACTAGTTTTTTTAATCATTATAAAAGGGAGGATGTGTGAAATATATGCAAAGAGCAAGACAGATATAAAGACTTATGCTTACAAACTCCAATCTACCAAAACACTGAATGCAGGCGTGATGAATAGGGATAAGACGAACACCCCCCGGTTCGGTTTGCACCAGAACATAAGAACAGGCAAAAAATGTGTGCGAACATGTGAACACCGTTAAAGTCTATGGGACATGAATGTGAAAAATCAAAAGTGTTCATTTTAAAGGCTTATATGCAAGCTATTGTCATGAACAGTGTATGGGGACCCGGGTACTGCCCCAGGGAACATATATCAATGCAAAAAAAAGTTTTTAAAAAACGGCAGTTTTTTCAGTAACAGTGATTTTAATAATACTTAAAGTGAAACAATAAAAATTAAATATTCCTTTAAATATCATGCCGAGGGGGGGTCCCCTTAGTCTGCCTGTAAAGTGGCGCATCTGTCTCAGGTGTTTTACTGTGTCGCGGCAAAATTAAATTTCTTAAGGAAAATGTTTTATTTAAAATTGCTTGCAGCTGTAATGTATTGCCGGGTCCTGGAAATATGGATAAAAGAAATTGAGGAAAAAATGGGCCCCAAAATCCATACCAAGCCCATCGGGTCAAATTTAAAAAAAAAAACAGCATGGGGTCCCTCCCAAAATCCATACCAGACCCTTACCCGAGCAAGCAGCCTGGCAGGCCAGAAAAGGGGGGGGGACGAGCGACCCCCCCTGAACCATACCAGGCTGCTTGCCCTCAACATGGGGAGGGTGCTTTGGGGTCTCCAAAATATCCTTAAGCCACAGCGCGGAAAGACGCTGTATGGTAGCTGGGATAGGCCACCTGTCCTGTCCATCGTCCCAGCTCCACCTGTGTTCGCTGGTCGGGTGATTCCGGAGAATATCGGTGAGGTTCCGGGCTTCTTTCGCTCCCCCACGAGGAGACGGCTGCCGGAGGACCGGTGGAGCGCAGAGGAGGCATATATCCTTACAGAGGATTATATCTGTCAGTGCCCTTGACTCCGCTCTTTAGGGAGTCCATCTGATGAGGTAAGGACCCACACTCACATTAGTTATTGGGATACCGCAACTTTTGGATGAAGTAGTGACCCTTTGATGCAAATAGAGACTGAACATTTTTTCATATAGCCATTGCTGTGTGATTCTTAGTGGCTTTATGGACTATTTAAACGCTTCCTTAAACTGTGGACATTTATATATTGTATCTCATTTATACTCTCACGTCAATTAGAGATATAGGTTGCACTGGATTTAATGCTCAAATTTAATTTAATGTATGCAACTGTTTTATTTTATTTCTTCATATTTTTTTCACTTGGTCTTGAATACCTATAGTGATGATTGCTTGATAGTAGTGATTGCCTAAGTATTCATAGTACTGATCGCTTCATGGCATTGGAATGATCACTGACCCCATTTAGAGCACGATTGGTGAATTGATCTACCTAGATTTGTTTAATCACACACTCACAGAAGTGTTTATAGCACTTGAATTCTAATGATCACGACATTGATATTTCGAGCGCAGCAATTTTTTATTTTTATATACGTTTTCCTTAGTGATGTTTGATGGTTACTTGCTGTTGCTTCCTTCCTTTTTTTCAATATTTTATTTTTTATAGCGCGGTATTTTTAATTTAATTTTTTTCACTTAACTACTGGGTACTAACCCTGGGAACCCCTAGACAACAAACGACGAGCTACAAGGAGGAGGTAATCGGTAAGCCCAGAAAATTCATAGCCACCCCACAGGGGTTATGGTGCTACATACATACATACATACATATACACACACACACACACACACACACACACACACACACTAAACTGCCTGCACGCCACTAACTAACCTGCCTCTAGCTAGCTTCACTCATTCATTACACTAAGCAGTAGGGTTGAGCGAACCCGAACTGTAAAGTTCGGGTCCGTACCGGACTTTTGGGTGTTCCGGACCCGGACCCGAACCCGAACTATTGGCTGTAAGTTCGGGTTCGGGTCTGGTGTTCGGCGCTGTATTGGCGCCTTTTTAACAGCTGCAGGGCAGCCAATCGACGCTAGTTTCACTAGTGTGCCCTTAGAAGCCATCACAGCCATGCCTACTAATGGCATGGCTGTGATTGGCCAGTGCAGCATGTGACCCAGCCTCTATATATAGTACACACACACAGCACACAGCATCATTCTGCTTTAGACAGGTTCCTGTGCTGCTGAGAGAGAGGATTTTTAGGAGTTAGTGTGATAAAGTCAGTCAGTCAGTCAGTCCACATTCCTTGAGTTTTCTTTTAATTAGTTAGATCAGTGAGCGATCTAGATAGCTAGAGTAGGGAGTTTCTTTATTAAGCAAAAGAAAGAGGCAGAGATAATTATTGAAGAGATTCCTAAATCAATTGTACCCTGGCTGGGGTGCAGTGCACAGTCTAACAGTGCCATGAGGCCAGTGCCAGACAAAATATAAAAGTTTTACCTGCAAGCTCAGTGCACCATTAGGACCAACACTGCATATACTAAGAGATACACCATAGTCTGTGTGTATTCTGCTATTGGAAAAACATTGCATAAAAATTTTAATTTTGCTTTTTTTTTTTTTTCCCAATAGCATTTTCTGCGTGTTCATACATACACGCTGTAGACACTAACCGTGTATTCTGATATTGCAAAAACATTGCAAAAAAATTTAATTTTGCTGTGTTTTTTTCTTCCCAATAGCATTTTCTGCGTTTTCATAAACGCTTTACATACTGTCCGTGTATTCTGATATTGCAAAAACATTGCAAAAAAATTTAATTTTGCAGTGTTTTTTTTCTTCCCAATAGCATTTTCTGCGTGTTCATAAACGCTTTAGACACTGTCCGTTTATTCTGATATTGGAAAAACATTG
This sequence comes from Lithobates sylvaticus, assembly GCA_028564925.1. Classification (NCBI taxonomy): domain Eukaryota; kingdom Metazoa; phylum Chordata; class Amphibia; order Anura; family Ranidae; genus Lithobates; species Lithobates sylvaticus. The sequence goes on along the minus strand of CM053035.1, from coordinate 137,849,773 downwards.
CAAAAAAATAAAATTTCGCAGTGTTTTTTTTCTTCCCAATAGCATTTTCTGCGTTTTCATAAACGCTTTAGACACTATCCGTTTATTCTGATATTGGAAAAACATTGCAAAAAAATTTAATTTTGCAGTGTTTTTTTTTTCCCAATAGCATTTTCTGCGTTTACATAAACGTTTTAGACACTGTACGTCTATTCTGCTATATACAAAAACACCCATTTAGGGCGAGATCATACATTTTGAAAATATGAGATCATCAAAAAGGGGACGTGGCCCGGGTCGTGGTGCTGCTGGTGGCGCTCCTGTTGCAGGGAGAGGACGTGGTCGATCTGTGCCAGCTACACGCACTAGTGAAACACCTTCCTCAGGTGCGAGTAGGCGACAGAGCCTGCAGCAGTATTTTGGCACGCCTAATGAGGCTGTACGAATGTTGAGGCCAGGACAAGTACAGGCGATAGTAGATTGGGTTGCTGCTGACAGTGCCTCCGGTTCCTTCACATTGTCTCCCACCCAGTCTCCTGATGAAAGTTCAGAGTTGGCTACTGCAGCCGATGTCCATCAGTCTTTCACCTCACCCCCTTGCAAATCAGCCAATCAGTCTGAGCCCCAAATCATGCAGCAGTCTCTTCTGCTTTTTGATGACTCTGTTATCAGGGTTTCCCAGGGCCATCCACCTAGCCCTGCCCCAGAAGTGGAAGAGATTGTGTGCACCGATGCCCAACCACTTATGTTTCATGATGAGTACATGGGAGGACCATCGCAGCACGTCTCGGATGATGACGAAACACAGGTGCCAACTGCTGCTGCTTTCGCCATTGTGCAGACCGACAAGGAGGGCAGGGGTGAATTTTGGGTGGAAGATGATGTGGAGGACGATGAGGTCCTTGACCCCACATGGAATCAACGTCATGCAGGTGACCAGTGTAGTTCGGAGGAAGAGGCGGTGGTCGCACAGAGCCACCAGCACAGCAGAAGAGGGAGTAGGGTGCAAAAGCGGAGCGTCCGTCCCATAGACAGTACGTCTGCTACTGCCCAACGCAACAAGGGACCGAGCACACTAAAGCCAGGTCCAAGGAGTTCCCTAGCGTGGCAGTTCTTCAGACAATGTGCTGATGACAAGACACGAGTGTTTTGCACGCTGTGCAATCAGAGCTTGAAGCGAGGCATAAACGTTCTCAACCTGAGCACAACCTGCATGACCAGGCATCTAAGTGCACAGCACGAGATGCAGTGGAGTAGACACCTCAAAAACCAAGAAAGGTCTCTGGCTCCTCCTGCTTCCTCTTCTGCTGCAGTCTCGGCCTCTTCATCCACCTCTGTAGTGACAGTGACACCTGCCAACCCGCAAACAGAGGATCTGCCAGCAACACTACCACCTGGGTCACCAACCATCTCCACAATGTCCCATGGAAGCGTTCAGCTCTCTATTTCCCAAACACTGGAGCGGAAGAGGAAGTACCCCCCTAGCCACCCGCGATCCCTGGCCCTGAATGCCAGCATTTCAAAATTCCTCGCCTTTGAAATGCTGTCATTGTGTCTGGTGGAGACGCAGAGTTTTCAAAGGCTGATGTCATTGGCTGTCCCACAGTACGTCGTGCCCAGCCGCCACTACTTTTCCAGACAAGCTATCCCTTCCCTGCACAACCAAGTGGGGGAAAAAATCAGGTGTGCACTGCGCAACGCCATCTGTGGCAAGGTCCACCTAACTACGGATGCGTGGACCAGTAAGCACGGTCAGGGACGTTATATCTCCCTAACAGCACACTGGGTAAATGTAGTGGCGGCTGGGCCTGAGGCGGATAGCAGTTTGGCGCATGTCCTTCCACCACCGAGGATTGCAGGGCACTTCAGTTTGCCTCCTGTTGCTAACTCCTCCTACTCCGCCTCCTCATCCTCTACCGCCTCCACATCCGGTCAGCGTAACACCTTCACCACCAACTTCAGCACAGCCAGGGCTAAACGACAGCAGGCAGTTTTAAAACTTTCCTGTTTGGGGAAAAAAACCCACACCGCGCAGGAGTTGTGGAGGGACATGGAACAACAGACCGATGAGTGGTTGGTGGCAGTGAGCCTCAAGCCCGGCCTGGTGGTGTGCGATAATGGGCGAAATCTCGTAGCAGTTCTGGGCCTTGCCGGTTTGACGCACATCCCTTGCCTGGCGCATGTGCTGAACTTGGTGGTCCAGAGGTTCCTTAAGAATATGCCAGAGCTGCTGTAGAAAGTGCGGGCCGTCTGTGCGCACTTTCGGCGTTCTCACCCTGCTGCTGCTCGCCTGTCAGCGCTGCAGCATAACTTCGGCCTTCCCGCTCACCGTCTCATATGTGACGTGCCCACAAGGTGGAACTCCACCTTGCACATGCTTGCCAGACTGTGCGAGCAGCAGCAGGCGATAGTGGAGTTTCAGCTGCAGCATGCACGCGTGAGTCGCTCTGCGGAACAGCACCACTTCACCGCCAATAACTGGGCCTCCATGCGAGACCTGTGTGCCTTGTTGCGCTGTTTCGAGTACTCCACCAACATGGCCAGTGCCGATGACGCCGTTCTCAGCGTTACTATCCCAGTTCTATGCCTCCTTGAAAAAACTCTTCAGGCGATGATGGAAGAGGATGTGGCACAGGATGAGGAGGAGGAGAAGGAAGAGGGTTAATTTCCAAGGCTTTCAGGGCAGTCATTTACAAGTGGCTACGAGGGTGGGTTCCTGCACCAACAAGCGCCAGGTACACAATTGTCTGGCAGCAAGGGCACAGTTCTGGAGGATGATGAGGTGGAGGATGAGGAGGAGATGGATGAGGAGGAACCATGTTTTCAGCAGGGTGGCACCCAGACCAGCTCATGTCCATCACTGGTGCGTGGCTGGGGGGATACAGAGGACACAGACGATACACCTCCCACAGAGGACAGCTTTTCCTTGCCTATGGGCAGCCTGGCACACATGAGAGATTACATGCTGCAGTGTCTCCACAACGACCGCCGAGTTGCCCACATTTTAACTGGTGCTGATTATTGGGTGGCCACCCTGCTGGATCCCCATTACAAGGACAACGTGCCGTCCTTAATTACCTCACTGGAGCGTGATCGTAAGATGCGCGAGTACAAGCGCACGCTGGTAGACGCGCTGCTGGTGGCATTCCCACTTGGAAGCGGGGGTACGGTGGAAGCACAAGGCGAAGGCAGAGGAGGAGGAAGAGGTCGCCAACGCAGCCGGGGCACCGCCAGCACCTCGGAAGACAGGGTTAGCATAGCCGGAATGTGGAAATGCTTTATCAGCACGCCACAACAACCAGCACCACCAGCTGAGATGGAACGTCTTAGCAGGAGGCAGCATTTCACCAACATGGTGGAGCAGTATGTGTGCACACGCGTACACGTACTGCATGACGGGTCTGCCCCCTTCAACTTCTGGGTCTCCAAATTGGGCACATGGCCTGAGCTTGCCCTTTATGCCTTGAAGGGGCTGGCCTGCCCTGCCACCAGTGTATTATCTGAACGTGTATTTAGCACGGCAGGGGGCGTTATCACAGACAAGCGCAGCCGCCTGTCCAGAGCCAATGTGGACAAGCTCACGTTCATTAAAATGAACCAGGCATGGATCCCACAGGACTTGGCCGTACCTTCTGCAGAATAGACACATATACCGGTGTTCTGACGAAAACTGTCTTGCTATCGGATAGTGTCCGGCCACTTACTGCGCAGGTGCAGTGCTTGCGCAGTACGGAGGACAAGGAGATTCACAAAATCTCCAAAGATGAACGTCGCCTGCGCAGTGAGTGCAGGTTCAAGCCCGACCATCCAAGTGGACATACGGTAGCACATAGTAACAGGGCCCCTCAGGGGCTCGCTTGGCTAGGCTTCAACCTCGGATGATGTGGCTTGAACCTGGAGTCACCGCGCATCGTCTTCGGAGAGTTTCAAAATCCCCTTGTCCTACGTACTGAGCAAGCGCAGTACAGGGCGGACACTATGCGACAGTAGACAGAATTCGACACATCATTCACCACTAGCCTTACCCAGCCATTGTTGTATTTTTAAACCAGTGTTGGCTACCTCGTCCTCCTCCACCGCCGCTTCCACCTACACCGCCACATCCACCACCACCTCAACCTCCTACTCCATTTGAATTTCGTCCTCCTAGGTCAAGATTATAATTTTTTCATTTTTTTTAATTTCCAAGTATTTTATTTTCCCACTATCTTATCCATTAAATTGAATAATTTTTTCCAGAAAGTGCGTATTCTGGGGTATTCCCACCATATGTGCGGCATCGTGCCGTTGAGTTTCTGAGGTTCTTAATGACTTCCTGTACCTCTTCTGCTGAGAAGGTGGCCTCCAGCATTTTTTTTTTAATTATTTTTTTTTTTATGTTATTTTAAGTTATTTCCCTATCCACATTTGTTTGCAGATCACTTGCCATGCTCTTAACAACATTTTGTTGCCATTTGCAGCCCTCTAGCCCTTTCCATGATCTTTTTACAGCCATTTTAGTGTTCAAAAGTCCGGGTCCCATTGACTTCAATGGGGTTCGGAGTTCGGGGTCAAGTTCGGGTCAAGTTTGGTCCCGAACCCGGACTGTTTTCCGAAGTTCGGCCGAATCCGCCGAACCCGAACATCCAGGTGTCCGCTCAATTCTACTAAGCAGCCTTATATAGTGTGGGGCGTGGACTTAGCCCCCTGAGTCATGATTGGCTAAAGGCACCCTGCCTTTGGCCAATCATGGGTCCCAAAGCAGAGCGCACTGTGATTGGCCAAAGCATGCAGGTCAGGTGCATGCTTTGGCCAATCATCAGACATCATTGCACTGTGATCTCACAGTGCATTATGGGGCGATCTAATTGCTGCGAATGTCCCATAATGTTTATTTGATGCTCTGAAGGATGCTGTAGCCTGTAGGTAACATCTTAGCACTCTGGAAATGTGCAATTCATGCAAGGACCCTGACTGTGGATCTGGAAAGGTAGGTAGTGCCCAAGATTCCAAGAGAGTGGATCAGGAAGACACCTTAGGAACAAATCCTAGAACCGTTCGTAGCTCCACCCTATCTGGGAAAAAAGATATATGTTCATCTTCCGCCCCCAACGCTTGAATTTCTGAGGCTCTTTTACCTGAAGTAACTGCAATCAAAAAAGCTGTTATGAGCGTCAGTGTCATGAAGATCCTGCCAGAAACCTAAACCCGGGCCGTCCCGGCCCTCAGATTCCACTGCGCATGCGCATGCGCGCCCGTGCACGTGTGCAGCCGTGCACAGGGAGACGGGCGCGCGCTCTAGTTAGCGCCAGCCAGCCTATTTAAACTTGACCTGAGCAGACGGTCTTTGCTGTCTGCTCTACAGCGTTGTGGTGTGTGTAATCTGATCCTGATTTATCTGTCCTATTGACCCGGCTTACCAGTGACTACCCAGCTATCTGCCTGTACCCGACCCCGGCTTGTTGTGACCATCCTTCTGCCTCATCCATTGTACCTCAATACCAGTTTGATTCCTGACCTGACTTCCTTGATGAACTCTGATTACCTGCATGGTCCCTGTCCGGTCTGCAGTCTGATCCCTGTAATGAACCTGATCACCTGCATTGCTCCAGCCCATTCAGTGGTTCTGTTTCTTGCTCCCAGTCTGATCACCTGCACGGATCCAGCCAGTGCCATAGTCCTGCTTCCTGTTCTGCTATCCAGTCTGCTAAAGCTGTTTGTCCAGATCCAGCCAGCTCCGCTATCCTGTGTACCTGTGAGCCTGCTTACCTGTTCAGTTCCGGCCTACTCTGCTGACCAGTCTGCTAAGCTGTCTATCCAGATCCATCCTGCTCTGCTGTCCAGTCTGCTAAGCTGTTTGTCCAGATCCAGCCAGCTCTGCTATCCTGTGTACCTGTGAGCCTGCTTAACTGTCCAGTTCCGGCCTACTCTGCTGACCAGTCTGCTAAGCTGTCTATCCAGATCCATCCTGCTCTGCTGTCCAGTCTGCTAAGCTGTTTGTCCAGATCCAGCCAGCTCTGCTATCCTGTGTACCTGTGAGCCTGCTTACCTGTTCAGTTCCGGCCTACTCTGCTGACCAGTCTGCTAAGCTGTCTATCCAGATCCATCCTGCTCTGCTGTCCAGTCTGCTAAGCTGTCTATCCAGATCCATCCTGCTCTGCTGTCCAGTCTGCTAAGCTGTTTGTCCAGATCCAGCCAGCTCCGCTATCCTGTGTACCTGTGAGCCTGCCTACCTGTTCAGTTCCGGCCTACTCTGCTGACCAGTCTGCTAAGCTGTCTATCCAGATCCATCCTGCTCTGCTGTCCAGTCTGCTAAGCTGTTTGTCCAGATCCAGCCAGCTCCGCTATCCTGTATACCTGTGAGCCTGCTTACCTGTTCAGTTCCGGCCTACTCTGCTGACCAGTCTGCTAAGCTGTCCGTCCAGTTCCAGCCAGCTCTGCTAACCTGTTTACCGGTGGTCCAGCTCATCAGTCTGTATCCAGTCTTCCCTGCTATCCAGGCCTCCACCGTGTCCGCTAAGTTGACTTGGTCACTCTACCGGTCTGTTGATCCTGTCAGGCACCCGTGCTCCTCCTCACTCCTGGGTCTCCTGTCCCCACACCAGGGAACCAGGAGTGGGAGACGCAAGGGAGGTCTCTCTCTGCAATTTCGGGCTCGCACCACCAGGTACGTGACAGTCAGGTTCCATAAAGAACAGGAGTCTGATGGGGCAAAAGGATGAGTTGTTAGAAAGTCCAAGACAAAGGACAGATCCCAAGCAGGATAAGTTTGCTTTACTGGTGGCCGAATCTTTTTAACTGCCTGAAGAATTGGATAATAAGCATATCTTCCGCACATCTCCTTTGTGTAGCTGCTGATATAGCTGCCACTTGAACCTTTAGAGAACTTAGTCCGAGATCGAGGTTTAGGCCTGCTTGCAGGAAATCCAAGAGGAGCGAGTAAGAAGGGGCAGAGGGGTCCGAACACCTGCCAGTTGCAAATATTTTGAACTTATTCCAGATTTTTGTGTATACACAATTTGTGTAAGGTTTTATAGTTCTTAATAGAGTCAAAATTTCAGGTGAGCAACCTAGGGATTAGAATTTTTGCCTCTCAGCAACCAAACATGAAGATTCAGCTTGCGAGGTGCTGGGTGTACAAATCTCACTTGAGAGAGAAGATGATGCAAGATCGGAATCTTGATGGGGCTACAGGTACGGAGGTACATTGCCCAGGGGAACCACTGCCTCCTCGGCCAGTATGGAAGAATTGCCACCATTCTGACTGATTATTTCAGCAATCTGAGGAGAAACCTCGAGATTAGAGGTTTGGGGGGAAACGCATACGCTGTCCTGCATTTCAAAGAACTTGAAAGGGCATCCACTGCTTCTGCCTGGGGATGAGGCAGGTGGGAGAGGAATCTCGGTAACTTGGCATTCACTGATGAGGCAAAGAGATCGATTTCTGGGGGATTCTGGAGACTCACGATTCAGTTGAATATTGAGGGATGAAGGGACCAGTCGTTGCTGTCTTGAAATTTCTGGGACAGATGATCTGCCTCCTCGTTCAGGTGGCCCGGAAGGTAGACTGCCTTCAGAACACAACCGTGTGCACACTCCCACTGCTACCAATGATGCGAGCCATACTACATTATGGCCCAGTGGTCCATCATTTTGTATGGTTATACTATGGTTCCCATAGACGCAGACCTGCTTACTTAGGCGTTTAAATTCGATCGCCATGGAGTGGCCAGTTCCCTGGTGAGGCATAAACAAACATCGTTAAAAGAGCAAACAGATCCGCCGTGTCCACGGGAAGGTTTCTGCATTTAATGGTCTTCCACCAGCGTCTGTATGTGTGAATACCCTCGCACAAGTGTATTACAACAAAACAGACACTGGGGGGCATCTGACAACATACATTAATAAAAATTTCCACAACAATCTTGACACTGCTTAACAACAAATTTATTTGAGATGAAGAATGAGGAGAATGACTGCACAATCCCCCGCAACCTTAATTTCTGGAAATGTCACATGCTGTATACTGGACAGGAGCACTAACCATTATACCACAGTACCTGCTATACCTGCAGGGCCTCGGCTTGAAGAAAAGTTTTGCTTTTGAAGGGTGATATGATCATCTTTTATAAATACATTATTTCATATTATAGGTGGAAAGTTGTGACACTTTTTGATTGAAGGAAAAAAGGTTTTACCTTCACATAGGTTAGGAGTTCTTTACTATGAAATAGTCTTCCACAAAAGCTGGCTCTAGCTGACTCAGTAGATGGCTTTATGACATGTCTGGATGGGTTTATACAAAATATACAGTAAAGAGCTACTAATATGTGTAAGAAATAATATTGTAAAATGTTAATTTAGTGAAATGTATGAATATAATCTAATTTTAACTATAGGGTCAAGCACATCTTTCTTTGGAGAAGAGATTAAGACCTGGTTCATACCTATGCAGGTTGCAGTTTGCATATTCCAGGTGGATATTGCGTTTTTCAATACACATTTTTGATCTATTATAGTCTATGCAACCAAAAAGCAGAAAAAAGTCCCTGGCCCTTTCCATAAAATGCACCGATGTGAACTAAATCCATTGGAAACCATGTTAAATGGACTGAAGTGTATTTCTGCAAAACTGAAAACGCACTAAAAAATGCATAGGTGTGAACCAGGCCTAAGCGCTAAACATGTTTCCAATATCGAGCTGGAGAAAACTGGGTGATAGCTATACAACCTGGCCATCCAACCAGGTGAGTCTTTCTGCAGTCCAAATAACACAGGTGGATATTCTAAGGCCTGGTTCTTACCTATGCATTTTTCAGTGCGTTTTCAGTTTGCAGAAATACACTACAGTCCATTTAACATGGTTTCCAATGGATTTAGTTCACATCTGTGCATTTTATGGAAAGGGCCAGGGACTTTTTTCTGGTTTTTGGTTCCATAGACTTGGATCAAAAATGTGTATTGAAAAACTCAAAATGCACCTGGAATATGCAAACTGCAACCTGCATAGGTGTGAACCAGGTTTTAGGCCTCTTACACACTGTTAGATTGTTGTACGACAGAGCGTCTAATTTTTGTCAAAAGTGTGTGTGCAAGATTTTGGCTAGCATACTAACTATCCGCAAATTGTCGTTTGACAAACACGAATGTAGTAACGTACTATGAGAGTATAAAGAGAAAAGTTAATTTCTCAGGTTTTTTTTTTCTCTTGTCAAATTTGTTTATTGAATATTAACAATTAGTATACATAAGTACATATGGTGGCAGCAAAAGAAAAGATCACATATATCAGCCTATACGCGAGTGAATTTTGAGGGCTGGTAAGAAGGGCTACCTGGGAGCAGGGGGGGGCGAGCACCGCCGATCACAGAGGGGAAGAGAGGAGAGCCGCCACTGGATGATCAGAGCAGGGAACATCACAGCTTTTGTTTCAATAGCTGTGTGTTCCCCCGCCACGCGCCGTCACACAAGCCGCTCCCTCTTTTTCTGGGACTTTGATAGAGAGATCACCAATCCTTGGACGGGTGACATGTATGAAAGTTCCCCAGACAAGGGGAGGGGCTTATGTGACGGCACACACAGAACACACAGCTATTGAAACGAAAGCTGTGATGTTCCCTGCTCTGATCATCCAGTGGCAGCTCTCCTCTCTTCCCCTCCCCTTCCCCTTTAAAACATTAAAGTGTCATTTCATGAGCTAATTTATGAGGGCGGGTTTAGGGGCAGGGCAGGGTAGGGGTTGGGCAGGGCAACTGGTGGCGAGTAACCCTTGAGGCCTGGCTAGTAGCTCAGGACTTGAAATTTTGAGCCCTGACATACAGTGGTGTGAAAAAGTGTTTGCCCCCTTCCTCATTTCCTGTTCCTTTGCATGTTTGTCACACTTAAGTGTTTCGGAACATCAAACCAATTTAAACAATAGTCAAGGACAACACAAGTAAACACAAAATGCAATTTGTAAATGTTTCATTAAAGGTGAAAAAAAATCCAAACCATCATGGCCCTGTGTGAAAAAGTGATTGCCCCCCTTGTTAAAACATACTATAACTGTGGTTGTCCACACCTGAGTTCAATTTCTCTAGCCACACCCAGGCCTGATTATTGCCACACCTGTTCACAATCAAGGCATCACTTAAATAGGAGCTGCTTGACACAGTAAGGTCCACCAGAAGATCCTTAAAAGCTACACATCATGCCGAGACCCAAAGAAATTCAGGAACAATTGAGAAAGAAAGTAATTGAGATCTATCAGTCTGGAAAGGGTTATAAAGCCATTTCCAAAGCTTTGGGAATCCAGCGAACCACAGTGAGAGCCATTATCCACAAATGGCGAAGACATGGAACAGTGGTGAACCTTCCCAGGAGTGGCCGGCCGCCCAAAATTACCCCAAGAGCGCAGCGACGACTCATCCAAGAGGTCACAAAAGACCCCAGAACAACGTCCAAGGAACTGCAGGCCTCACTTGCCTCAGTTAAGGTCAGCGTTCATGCCTCCACCATCAGGAAAAGACTGGGCAAAAATGGCCTGCATGGCAGAGTTCCAAGGAGAAAACCACTGCTGAGCAAAAAGAACATCAAAGCTCGTCTCAATTTCTCCACAACACATCTTGATGATCCCCAAGACTTTTGGGACAACATTCTGTGGACCGATGAGACAAAGGTGGAACTCTTTGGAAGGTGTGTGTCCAAGTATATCTGGCGTAGAAGGAACACTGCATTTCAGAAAAAGAACATTATACCAACAGTAAAATATGGTGGCGGTAGTGTGATGGTCTGGGGCTGTTTTGCTGCTTCAGGACCTGGAAGACTTGCCGTGATAAAAGGAACTATGAATTCTGCTGTCTACCAAGAGATCCTGAAGGAGAATGTCCGACCATCTGTTCGTGTACTCAAGCTGAAACGAACTTGGGTTCTGCAGCAGGACAATGATCCTAAACACACCAGCAAGTCCACCACCGAATGGCTGAAGAAAAACAAAATGAAGACTTTGGAGTGGCCTGGCCAAAGTCCAGACCTGAATCCTATTGAGATGTTGTGGTATGACCTTAAAAAGGCTGTTCATGCTCGAAAACCCTCTAATGTAACTGAATTAGGACAATTCTGCAAAGATGAGTGGGCCAAAATTCCTCCAGGACGCTGTAAAAGCCTCATTGCACGTTATCGCAAACGCTTGGTTGCAGTTGTTGCTGCTAAGGGTGGCCCAACCAGTTATTAGGTTTAGGGGGCAATCACTTTTTCACACAGGGCCATGATGGTTTGGATTTTTTTTCACCTTTAATAATAAACACCTTCATTTACAAATTGCATTTTGTGTTTACTTGTGTTGTCCTTGACTATTGTTTAAATTGGTTTGATGTTCCGAAACACTTAAGTGTGACAAACATGCAAAGGAACAGGAAATGAGGAAGGGGGCAAACACTTTTTCACACCACTGTATATGGTAATATTGAGTTGTAGTTCCAACATCAACTAAAAGTAGTATAACAAACAATTTTAGCATGGATCTAACTACTCAAAAGATTGCGTCATACATTGTATAAGAGAGGATAGAACCAACTTAGACCAGGTTAATATAAGAGGACCTCAGATAAAAAAAATAAAAAAAAATGTATTAAAAATAATAATAATTATTATCGAGAGTATAGTTTTTAAATAAAAATGTAAAAAAAAAAATAATTTATTATAGAATCTAAAATCTTATGCCGCGTACACACGACCGGACCTTGACAGCAAAGGTCCAACGGAACGAATCCGTTGGACAATTTGATCGTGTGTGGGCTTCATCAGACCTTTGATGTCCAAAAATCAGACGGACTTTAGAAATTTTTCCGCCGGAACTCCGTCGAACCCAGTTCCTAAAAAATCCGCTCGTCTGTATGCTGTTCCAATGGACCAAAAACGGCGCATACTCTGAAGCAAGTATGAGACAGAAGCGCTCGGTCTGGTAAAACTACAGTTCGTATTGGAGCTAGCACATTCCTCACGCTGCTAATTCTATGACCGTTTAAATGCAGCGCATCTTCTTTATAATGCTAGAAGAACGAAGTTGTTTTGCTGCTCATATTCACACAGAGTTCTCACAAACAGATTTCTGGATTATTTCTCCTGATCTCATGAATAATATTGTATTTTTTAAAAGCCCCATCTCCATAATAATGTTTTAAACTATTTTTTTGTAGTCCTTTTTTATTATTTGTGATTTCATCAAGATTTTTAATTTTTTTTCTAGTGATCTCCATATTTTTTTTTCTTTTTTGTGTCAAGTTAACACAAAAACATTATTAATGTTTTTTTTGTGTGTGTGTGTATAACAATAACCTTTTTTCAAATGTTTTTTTTGTGTGTATCGTTACCACAATAACCTTTTTTCAAATGTTTTTTTTGTGTGTCGTTACCACAATAACCTTTTTTCTTTTCAAAAGTTTTTATTGAGCATAAAACAAGTATACAGATATTAAAAACATGGAGTAACATCCAATCAGAATCAATATATGGAACTTATGTGTTACAGAACGTAATGAACTCAGGCATATACATGGCTGTACATAAATTTCTAATATTAGTGTACAGAAAGGAAACACATCATAACGTAAAATAATAAAGCATGGACATAAAACACTACTTGTAACATCTGGTGATGTATGGGATGCTCACCAAAAAGAACAAAATAGATCTGTGTCTATAAATGATAAAATGTAGACTAATATTATTATCTCTAAAGCTCAAGAGTACAAAACTGCTATTATGGGAAGGAATTCTATATCTAGACACCTAAAATGGGATTAAACTTATGACAGAGATGGAGCTTTAAGGTATGTATGTGAATTGATATGAAGTCCTAACATAAGAGAGAGAATGGAAAAGGCTGAAAAGGTGAGAGATAATGGAGACTGGTGTGGACACTCTTGGCATTTAAACAATTGCTTGTATCGCTATCGACAAGTCATAGAATGACCCAATACATAAGACAAGTCATAGAATGACCCGATACATAAGACAAGTCATAGAATGACCCAATACATAAGACAAGTTAACCTAATAGATATATCCTATCCTAAATGTTAATAATAGGAAAGGGGAACCTAAGGTGAGGGAAGATAAGGGAGGGGAGGACAGGTAACATGTAAGGCCGAGCCAAAGGACCAGGAGGGAAATGTGTAGACCAGCTACACATTAAGTATCGGGGGCGGGGAGCTGTGGGATAGAAGAGTATCATCCTGTAAAGCTTGAAATTCTTGGGTAGTGGTGAATTGTATCCAGCAAGACCAAGTTTGGTTGAATTTAAATTGCGTTTCTTTGGCTTGATGTATGATCTCTTCCATTTCAGCTGTTTTTTGAATACGAATAAACCAATCTTTGACCGTTGGTGGAAGAGTAGAGCGCCAGTTTCGGGGGACACACATATTTGCCGCCATAATCATGTGCATGGGCAAGGAACGGAAATATGTGCGCATGGAGTGAGCTGGATAGTGTAACATAAATTGAGCTGGGGAGTATTCCAGTTTATAAGATGTGATATCTTGTATGAGTCTATGCACCTTTTTCCAGAAGGGTTGTATTTTGGTGCAGGACCACCAAATATGCAATAATGTCCCTAGATCTGTACCACATCTCCAGCACATGGGTGAAAGGGACGGGTAGAATTGGTGTAGCTTAGAAGGTGTATTATACCATCTTGAGAGAATTTTAAAGGCGTTTTCCTGTACACAAACATTCAGGGAACCTTTATGGGTGATTGTGTATATGGAGTCCCAGTGGTTATCAGGAATATGTATTGAAAGATCTTTGTGCCATTTAGCGATACTCCAATGATCAGTGTATGGTTGCTGTGGAAACAATAATGTATAGGAAGAGGAGATAAGGTGGCGTTGGGGTTCCTTTTGCAGACACAAGTCTTCGAAAGGGGTTGTAGGGCGAGACCAAGTTGTATGGTGATCTTGTGCGTCCAAGAAACGTTTGATATGTAAAAATATCCAGTATGACATCCTCTTATGGTGAAGTGTGGAACATATCTCAGAGAATGATAATTGTTTGTCCTGTTTGTAAAATTGCATAGCTCTAACATTTTCCTGTGGCCATACATCTCTTAGAAAGGAAGTTGTCATACCTGGAGGAAACGTAGGGTTTAGTCTGAGCGGAGTTAAAGGGCCGTTAACTGAAGATATTTTGTATTTATCACAAGCATGTGTGTGGGCTCGTAACGTTGGGAGAATCAATGGGTGGGCCATAAATAGCTTCGAGACTTTATTAATAAGTATCCAAGGGGCCTGGGCTAACGGAATCGGGGAGAAAGAATGTTCCAGATGGACCCAATCTTTGGTAGAATAGTGAACATTCCAATCTACAATTCTATTTAAGTGACTGGCTATCTGGTATTTGCGTATGTCTGGTACACCTAAACCTCCTCTCAATTTTGGGGAAGTGAGTCTGACAAAGTTTATTCTGGGGCGAGTCGTACCCCAAATAAATTTTGTGCATATTTTACGATATGTTGTAAAGAAAATTGGAGGAATGTGTATGGGGACTGTTTGTAAAATGTATAATAACCTCGGCAGAATGTTCATTTTAATGATGGCCGTTCTACCAAACCAGGAAAAGAGCCCTACAGACCATTTTTTTAAATCCTCAGTAATAGATCGTAATATTGGTTGATAATTAGCAGAGTATAAATTTGATAACGAGGTAGGTATTTTGATGCCTAAGTAAGTAAGGGAGCTATCATCCCATTTAAACGGGAAGTTTTGTTGACATTGTGTGCGTTGTGATGTGGGTAGGGTAATATTCAAGGCTGTAGACTTCGCAAAATTTATCTTAAGATTTGATAAGAACTGAAAGTGTTCAAGGGTCTTATGAAGATTTGGGAGCGTAATAAGCGGTTCAGATAAAAATAGCAAAATATCGTCAGCAAAAGCTGCAGTTTTATAGGTGCGATCTTTTATTTTAATCCCTTTTATGTCCGGGTTTTCTCTAATGTTTCTTAATAAGGGCTCCAACGTCAGGATAAAAATCAACGGGGATAGTGGGCAGCCCTGACGGGTACCATTGGACACGGAGAAGGCATTGGACAGGTGGCCGTTAATTCGGACCTGTGCAGTTGGTTTAGAGTATAACATGAGGATATAGTTAAGCATACGTTCAGGTATACCAATGGATTGTAAGGTTGCTATCATAAAGTCCCAGGCCACTCTGTCAAATGCCTTCTCCGCATCCAACGATAAAAAAAAAACTTTCATTTTGGATGTAGTTAGCCAATGGTGAATATTTAGGGCCTTGAGGGTATTATCCCTCGCCTCCCTGCCTGGAACAAATCCCACTTGATCCAAATGAATTAGGTCAGGGAGAAGAGGTTGAAGTCTAATGGCCAAAATTTTTGCATACCACTTAAGGTCAACATTTAATAATGAAATGGGTCTATAATTAGTAATTAAAAGTGGATCCTTTCCTGGTTTGGGGATAACCGTGATGTGAGCAGTCAATAAATCACGTGGGGGCAAAGTAGGAATTGCATAAGAATCAAATGTAGAAGTAAAGTAGGGAGTCAAAATATGGGCATAAGATTTGTAATACCCTACCGTGAGGCCGTCTGGGCCTGGGCTTTTGCCTGTTTTCAACATTTTCAATGCTGCCCCCGTTTCCTCTATAGTAAAGGGTTTGTCTAAAGTTTGATATATTTCGGTTGTGATGGATGATGGGCTATATTTACGTAGAAACTCCTTCATCAGAGTGTGTTTGTCTAGGTCATGTGCTGGAGGTTTAGGGGAAGTGAGATTGTAAAGTTTTGAATAATATTGGACAAAATTCGCAGCAATGTCTGGTGTGGATGATATTTTGTGACCCTTAGCATCTATGATAGAGTGAATTGTGTTAGCCTTTTTCTTAGATTGTAGGGCTCTGGCTAGCAGTTTTCCCGCTTTGTTGCCATATTCATAAAAGGATTTTTGACGTAGCATGAATTTACGCCTAGTTTGTTTACCTAATAAGTCAAGTAGTTGCTTTCTTAGAGTTATCAGGGAAGATAAAGTGTTGAGAGCCAACGTTCTTTTATGTGTTTTTTCTAGTTGGAGGATGTCACGGGTTAAGTCGTTGAATTTTTTTTGTGTGAGTTTACGCCTCTTAGCTGCTGCGGCAATAAAGACACCTCTGACAACACACTTATGTGCCTCCCAGTGTATAGACGGAGATGTCTCGGTGACGTGGTTGGTTGCGAAATATTGTTTCAGGCAGTCTTCTATTTCTGCAGAGATAGATAGGTCTGTAAGTAGTGATGGGTCTAGTTTCCACGTATGTGAACGTGTCTTGTGCTCAGGAAAGGATAAACAAATAGAGATCGGGTGGTGGTCAGACAGATACATGGGGTCAATGGACGTGTTTTCTAGAAAGGGAAGGTCAGGTTGAGACAAAAAAAAGTAGTCGATTCTGGAATATTTACCGTGAGGAATAGAGAAAAAAGTATAGTCTTTACAGTCTGGATACATGGTGCGCCAAGAATCGTGCAAGAGCAACGATTGTAATTCGCATTTGATTGCTTTAAGGGCTGAATACGTCATAGAGGATGTGCCGGTTGAGGTGTCTAACAAAGGATTCATTGGAAGATTGAAGTCACCTCCTAAAATCAGGGTACCTTCTTGGAAGTCCGTTAAAGATTTAACGATATTACGGAAGAAGGAAACCTGACCACAATTTGGAGCATAAATGTTGGCTAATGTCATTTTATTGCCTTTAAAGGTACCCTTCAAGAATAGATATCTACCACATTTGTCTATCAATGTGTCAGTGATTTGTAAAGGGATATGTTTAGCCAAAAGAATAGATACACCTTTTGTTTTAGTTGTGGCATCCGTTGCGTGATAAACAGTAGGGTAGTTCATATTATATAATTTTGGTATAGAATCCCCACGGAAGTGGGTCTCCTGTACAAAAATGATATCAGCCCGTTTTCGTTTCATCGTCAATAATAATTGAGATCTTTTTTCAGGTAAATTCAAACCCTTAGTGTTCAGTGAAACTATTTTCAGTGGCGTTGTAGGCATGATTGGCTGTGTGGAAGACATAACGCGTACAAGGGTAAGTTATACCTGAGAAATAGGGGTAAATCACTAGAGATCGTAAAATGAAATACAGGGAAGTAAAATAAAAAATAAAGAACTAAAGTACGAACACTGTATGGATATGTTCAGTCCTATGGAACGGCCTCGGGGAGAGAAAATCAAGGGTTAATATGACTTAGGCACGTATAAAAAAACGAGTAGTAAAAGGATGTAAGGGGAACCGGCGGTAGGTGAGATCCTGCTCACCTACTGACTTGGAAGGGACAGACTGCCGGTCAAAGTCAGTGGTATTGGACAGACTAATGTTAAGTGATACAGTAAACAGTCAAGAAACCACTGTGTGAGAGGTGACCAGTATAAGAAGAAATGTGTGAAAATCTATTTGTATTATCACGTCGGACCATGAACCTTTATATAAATAACATTTAGTGTGTTAGAAGTACGGGGGGGGTATATAATAGATCTGGAACTGGGGTTATTGCCTTGAATGGAAACTAAGTAATGTTCAATGATCCATCAGGAACTATGAGTGTACTTTAATACTTATAACCAAAAATAACATTGGTAATAGTGCACTTAGAAGGAAAGTAAGGTGTTAAGAATAGAGTTCTGCATCTAGGATATTACATTCGATATTCAGACGCAGAGAGCAAACACCTAGGGTGTAATATAAGAACGGAAACCCTCTGAAAAATGTTATAATGAATAGGTAACAATCAACCTAAGAACAGTGACCTTTATATTAGCTAAATATTAGGCAGGCAATTCTTACGTTTGAAGGCTTTTGTAAAGGATCCCTCGAATAGAAACTGTGTAATAGTGTGAATATATATAAGACATTCACCTTATTGAGGTAATAACTTAATTCACCACAAGATGGCACTGTGACCAAAGAAATAAAAGAGACTCTTCTATGGAGATAAATCATCACAGAACTATTTCAGTAAAACGTCTGCAGGGTCTAAAACCCATATATAACTGAATTTTTAAATTACAAAAAGGGGGTTTTAATATCTCAAAAAAAAAAAACAACATCTTCCCTTCCAATTATAATTCAGCAGACTATATGATAGAATACCTGAAAAGAAATGAAAGGTAAAACATATGATATGTGCATCAGACATAGTTAAGCTAAACTGATCCAGTAAAACAGAAGGGGGGTAGAAGGGTGTTGGAGTATACTTCTAACGATCTCTGCGGACTCTTCTGGTCAGCGGAGCCTCCGGAGGACTAGAAGATTTTGATGATGGAGCAAGATTGGTATGCAGTCTCTCAGTTGAAGGTGATCGACGTCTTCGGAAGTGAGAGGTTTGCGTTTCCATCATATCCATGCTACGAGGCCGGGGCTGTGGGCTAGAAATCTGAAATTCCGCATACCAGTTCGGTACTGGAGTAAAGGGAATGTCGAGGATGTGGCAGAAGGAGTCCAGTTCTTCAGGTGCCCTGAGTATTGCTGTACGCCCGAGGTTAGTAGCTGAGAGGGCAAAAGGAAATTTCCATCGATAGGGGATGTTCTTAGCTTGTAGTACCTCCAGTAACGGGCGCAGATCTCTCCTATTCTTAAGGGTTATGGAGGAAAGATCCTGGTATATAGAAATGGAATGGCCTTCATAAACCAACGATCGTTTTACTCTCGCCTGCCTCAGCACATCTTCTTTTAGTTTATAGTCATTTATATAGCAGATTACATCTCTTGGGGGGATCTGTGTCCCTCCCTTTGGGTCTAAGAGCTCTGTGAATCCGCTCCATTGCAATGGTGTCATGGCTAGGTATTTCAAGTAGCTGTTTGAATATGGCTGACACTGTGGGTTGAAGCTGCACATTATCTACACTTTCAGGCAGGCCTCTCACCCTCAAGTTATGCCTTCTTCCTCTGTTGTCGAGTTCTTCCACATGTCTCTGTACTTCCCTCAGCTGCATGGAGTGTGTGCTGACTGAGGCGCCAATTTTCCTCAGAGCAGAGCTGTGAATGGCAGTTTTCTGTTCTACCTCTTGCACCCTGCCTGCCATAGCCTGCAGTTCTTGTTTTAATTCAATAATGGCTGTGGTGAAAGTGTCTTTAATATCAGTTGCTACAGCTCTCAAATCTTGTAGAGTAAGATGAGGAGAAGTACTCACAGTTTGTGCCATCATAGCAGGCGCCTGTAATGCTGGTGTCAGAAGAATGCCTTCTTGCTGCTGTGAGGTGGCTGAGGTAAATGACTCCATATTGGGCCTATGAGCTCCGGTTACCTCAGGGATACTCTGGCTGTTCAGCACCCTGTTTCTTCTTCGAGATGTCGATGAACTGCGGGAGGCTGTCCCCATACTCGGTGAGGCGAAATTATCGCTTAAAATCCCCGTTCAGGCATAGAAAAGGTCCCGGTCCGACAGAGCTAGTGGATTAAGCAGCCATCTCTCCTCACGGCTAGCCACGCCCCCCACAATAACCTTTTTTCAAATGTTTTTTTTGTGTGTGTCATTACCACAATAACCTTTTTTCAAATGTTTTTTTTTTTTGGTGTCAAGTTACCACAATAACATTATATATTTTACTTTTTTGGAACCTCAAGGAGGTTGGTGTCCCTTGTTAATTTGACATTGTCTTTTAGAAATGTATTTGAAGAAAAACACATAGGCAAGTATTTTCAGAAAATAAAATATCCATTTATTCTGGTTATCAAAATAAAGATGAAGGCAACGCTGGAGAAACTTGAGGAATTTGTGCAGCCTTTTGGCCCCAGGGCACACATCAAGTCTGTGGAAAAGAAAATTGGGATCTTGAGGAGTCCATATAATACCGAGCACAATCTGGTCCAGGAATCCCAGAGATCAAGACCAGCAGCAGATGACATATATGTCCCCAGGCTGTGGTACTACACCAGCCTGTATCTTCTGTCAGACCAGACTGAAGCCAGGTCATCACTTTCTTCTTTTCGCTGCACCCTTCACTGCACCCTTCCCTGCAGACTTCCTTGGAGGCTGTGGCTTTGGTGGTGGACTTGTGGCAGAAGAAGGAGGAGGAGGAGGAGGAGGGGCTTGATCATATATTTGGCTGTTTGCAGTAAACTCGCCCCTCATCCCCTTCTGAAGGGCCGAAAAAATAATTCTTTCACATTGGAGGCATTGGTCCTTCTCCAATTCCAGCAAACTGCTGGCTATATAGCACCCATAGGCCTCTTCAGCTTTGGGGGGACTCCTTAGTACATTGGTAGCCTCTCTAATGAGGCGCAGTGATGCCTTCTCTGTGACTGTCCCCTTCCTTTTTGTCTGAAGGTGGAGGGGAGGCACTTGCGACTGGATGAGGCGCCTACTGGGCCCAGCCACCTCCGAGCTGACAGTGGGCCCGGCCTACTCCTGCCTGCCACTTTCCAGAATTTTCTCCTGGCTGATTTCACCCTGTGTATAAAAAAGGGATATAGTTTTATTTTTTGGTTCATCAATCACACACAATTTTCAGCTTATGACTTTTAAATTCTATGTTAATACATATAAAAGAGTATCATTCTGATCCCAGCATTTTTTTAAACTGGTGACAAACATCTTTCGCCACTACTGTCAATTGATATGTATACTTCATTTTTTTTTTTAATTATTAATATTTTTTAAATTAGAACATTTAGTTAACATCATTAATATTAGGACACTAAATATGTATTTAAACAATATATCTGGCTCAAGCTGGGCGCATCCGCTTCTTCCATGATGGAAGGTCCATGTTGCTCCTCATCAGCCTTTGCTGGGGTGGAGGGAAGGCTGCAGGGAAGGGTGGTCGTCAAGAAAACGCAGTTTGTCAAAGTACCACAGCTTGGGTACATATACATCATCTGCTGATGCTCCTGATCTCATGGAATTCAGGATCTTATTGTGCTCCTTTCTGTACATATTTCTCAAGATCCCAATTTTCTTTTCCACAATCTCCAAGGTCGCCTCTGGGATCCAAATCTCCAAGTCCAAGTCTGCACAAATGCCAGAAGTCTCTCCAGCGTTGCCTTCCTTACTTGTTTGTTATAATAAGCACTGTGCTTGACCTCCCACAGATTTCTCAGCTCCCTGTACTTGTCAATAAATTGTGACATGAATTCAGGATCCTTAAACTTCTTATTATTCATTTTTTCTGTAAGACAATACACAAGACAAAAACACTAAATGTTAGCCCAAACTCTCATAATCTTATCCCAATATAGGCCTCAATCTATAAGCAGTATAGGCCATTGTTTTTCGTAAATTTGTTTAAAAATTACCTTAGTTTCGGTCGCACGCAACTTCCGTTCCTACTTCCTCCGCGCACGTACGACGCTTTATATACATTGCGCATGCGTGAAACTCCGCCTGCATCGCCCGCCCATGGCGTTCTTTTTCACTAATATTTCCCGCCCATTTTCTCTATGCACAGTACGTACATACATACATACGAAACTTGCGTGTTCGCTTTATATACACTGCGCATGCGTGAAATTCCGCCTGTGTTGCCCGCTCATGACGTTCTTTTTCACGAATATTTCCCACCCCTTCTCTCTACGGTGCACAGTAGGAGCAACATGGCGGAGACACAGCAGGTGTTCATTACTTATTCAAGTAACGAGGAAAGCCCGGAGCCCGAAACGTCCCGATCCGGGAAGAGGAGATTTAAGGCCTCCAATATGGCCTTTGAAGAGATGGTGGAGATGGTGACAATCTTGCGGAGGAAGGATTACGATGGGAAGCATGGACCGTACACCCATCCAAACTTGCGCAAGGCCAAAATCATGGCCAAAGTTGTGAAGACCCTGCAGCAGAATTTTGGGGTACGACGCTCAAAAGACCAATTGAGGAAACGCTGGTCCGACCTTAAATTGAGGGAGCCGGATCAGTACAGAAGAATAATGAAAGTTCTTCAAAAAAGTAAGTACTTCTATATTATACACAATGTATTTATTTATTTGGTATTGGTAATTTGTCTTATTAAAAGAAGTTTAGGACATTGTTGTTTAGGTGTCTTTGAAACTAGAATGAATAGCAAACTTTCTTCAGTGGAATGTAAGGAGAGGACACTTGGCAGCTGGTTACACATCTGGACTCAGGAGCACTAGTGTGGGACACTAGAGAACATTTTTTAGGGTAACACACACAGGGGCTCCAGGGGATACTTGGGGGGGGGGGGCATCTGTGAAACTTGGCCAAAAAAGGTAAGTATTGCAGTTTTTTTTAAAGTGAATTTTAATCATGTCTTCAACTTTTGGTTCTCTTCACAAACAGACAATTCTACACCACTTCTAAGCAATGTTTCATATTCCTAGTTCTGGACTCAAATATCTGTGTGCCAAGTATACCTTTTGTTTAATTCTCATAGGGGAGAAAAGACTCAGACAGCAGGATCCCAGGGACCCCCGACCTTGCCAGCCTGAATGGGAGGTTAGCCCCACCCCCCTTGAGGATGTGCAGGAAGGAGAGGTGGAGGAAGGAGAGGTGGAGGAAGTGGGGGAGATGGGCACCCCACCAGGCGAGTGTCTGACACCCCAGCTTCAGGTAATTATGTATGCCTGCATATTTCTAAATACATGTTTTTTCATCTATTTTAGGTGATGTGCTGGTTGTGGAAAGGGACCCATTTACTACTGACAGCACCCAAAGGCTGATTGGCCAGATCATGGCCTGGAATGGCGAGATAAATGCCATGCGTAATCGGCTGAGCAATATGCAGCAGGAAATGAAGAACATGATCGATATTTTGGGGAGAATCTAATCCCTTTCTCGATCATGTTCTTCATTAACTTTTTAGTTAGATGTGCACATCTGAACTCCAATGTTGAACTTTGTAAGTTCCAAAGTTGTGTCTATGTTATGTTTTAAAAAAGCCGTTTTAAATAAGGTTTTTAAAACCAAAAAAAATAAAATAAATAAATACATAAAAAAGTTTTTTTAAAAAAAAAACAAAATGTTTTTTAAAACCAAAAAAAATAATTATTTTAGAAGAAAATACATATATATTTTCCAAATTTTTTTCAAAAAGGCACATGTGAATGTGCACAGATTTAAAAGTTTACTAATCAACAATGTGTGGCTTCTTCTTTCAATGCTCAATACCAGTTTTGTAAGTTATTTGAGTGTTTACAGTGACAATGGGGCTTATTTACTAAAGGAAAATACACTTGGCACTACAAGTGCACTAGGAGAACCTAGGAGACAGCCAAAAAGAAAAGCAAGCAATAAATACATTAAGATTTTATCTGATCATTTTTTTTTATTTTTTCAAATTAAACATCGTCTGGCATTGCAATGGCCCCCCTACCGGTAAAATAATTCACATATTTTTCCCGAACCTCACGGGCGCTTTGGGGGGCCAAGCCAGTATGGCCAGTATCCAGGCCCATCAGAGCATTTTCTGGAACAAGTCCGGCCTCAGGCCCAACTGATGACATATTATTTCTGGAATTAGCTCTTAAAAAATTGTGCAGGATGCAGCATGTTAAGATGATATGATTAAGTTTGTATTCCACCATGTGGATTGGAGTGAGAAACAGGCGGAACCGGCTGGCCATTATTCCGAAGGCATTCGCCACAACTCTTCTCGCTCTGGCCAGCTGGTAGTTAAAAACCCTCCTCTCCGGGGTGAGGGTCCTTTGGGGGAATGGCCTCATCAGGTGCTCGCGCAGACCGAAGGCTTCATCTGCAATGAAGACAAAGGGGAGTCCTTCCACGTTCTCAGCAACAGGTGGCAATCCCAGGCCACCAGTCTGGAGACGCTGGTAGAACTCTGTCTGGGCGTAAACTCCTGCATCCAGCCATTCTTCCCCACGTCTACATACAGAAATTCATATTGTGCCCACACCACCGCCATTAACACAATACTATGAAACCCCTTATAGTTAAAATAGTATGACCCCGAATGGGATGGTGGTACGATGTGGACGTGCTTCCCATCTATAGCCCCTCCACAGTTGGGAAAGTCCCAACGGGTGGCAAAATGGGATGCCACAGTCTGCAAATTCCTGTGGCGTAGAAGGAAACTGGGAAGTCAAACAAGAAATAAAAATATAAGTACTTTTGCACATAACATTGCAAGCACATTGCACAAAAAACATTCTTCAACAACATCAGTCTAACATTTTTCCAAATTATTTTTAAAGCACTACAATGGAGCTGACAAAATACATTGTTAAGTGACTAGACTAGGTGGATATGGGCCCAGTATAGCATGCTGGGGAGGTTAGTGAAGGCAAATATGCATGAAGGACAAAAAAGGAGCATTAAAAGATTACAGCATGCATGAGGACAAAGGGGACATTCACAGCATATTGCAATCATGGTAATTAGGGATTGAGGAAAGAAATACAATACATTAGCAAACATTAAATACAATAAAATGTGATGTTAAAGGAAAAATCTTACCTTAATATAGTCCTTCTGCAGGACCTGAATGACGGCAGAACAGGTCTCTGGGATAATGATCCCCAGAGCCTGGGGGGAGATGCCTGTCGAGAACTTGAGGTCCTGAAGGCTTCTCCCAGTCGCCAAGTCCTGCAACGTGGAAACTAGCCTCTGCTCCGGAGGGATGGCTTGCCTCATGCAGGTATCCTGCCTGCTGATATAAGGGGTCGGTAAAGCCAAAAGACGGTGAAAAACGGGGTCCGTCATCCTGAGAAAGTTCCTGAAATAGGCGGCTTGTCAGAACAAACTTAACAGAACACACTGAAGAACAGCAAGGCCTGTGAAGAGCGAGCTAAAAATCAGCAACGAGCGGACCAGAACGCACTGAAAATACAGATACGAACTGACTACATGCACTGAAATTAGATACAAATCTCACAAGCACAAACTGAACAACAGTTAAACCATCTGAAAAACACAAGTCTGAAAAGCGCAAACGTCTCTCACCAGACTTCTAATAACACGAGGTAAACATGAAATTAGCAGAAGGAGCCCAAAGGGTGGCGCACAACCTATTGAACTTCCGTTTTATAGTCTTGTCAGACCTGGTGTACGTCACCGTGTACTAGATGGTCGGACTTTGGTGTGATCGTGTGTAGGCAAGTCCGGTCGTGTGTACGCGGCATCATACTACATATTGGAACTATGTACAATTGGTATAATGATAACCAAGGAAATAAAAGTTCTGCTACCAGATCTATATAAAGAGTAAATTGAAAGAGGAGAGAATGGGGGAAAAAGTAGAAGAGAGAAAGAAGATAAAAGAAAAAGTAATCTTAGGTAGGAGAAAAAATAGATAGGGAAGAAAGAAATTAGATGTTGTAGAAGTCCCCGGGGTAAAGGGACAGACTGTATGGTGGCTGCAGGACATCTGCAGCATTAACATGTAAAAACCCTTAGCTCTACTCACCCCCAAATTCCCCAATATGCACAGCAGGTTGCTACCTGCAAGACTTTAAGGGCCTATAGCTACTTAAAAAGACCAGCTAGTGCCTACTGTCACTTACACCTGTTCCATGATACAGTGCCTGGATCTTTCCCTCTGTGTGCAGTTGCCACTTCTAGCCAATCACAGAGGGGGTACTGTCTTAAATGGCTATCATGAGGGTTGCTCAGTGTTTGAGCAATGCATCCACACACCAATTGCCAGGCCCCCCTATGTTCTCTCCAAGAGTTTTCCTGTGCCTTTAGTGATCCCCAGCATTCCTAGTGTCTTCAGTGTGTCCCAGGTTGCTTGCTTCCAGCTGTGTGTTCCCCAGGCTCTTTTCACTCCATGCGCTCCTATCTCTCTACAACTCTTTTTTTGTGAAAGAGTAGGGGTAATATGTACCCCTACTCATTCAAGTATGGGGCTGGGGGCATATTTTGGGCCCACTTATTATTAAAGGGAGCTTCCAGATTCTGATAAGCTCCCACCCCAGACCCCCACAACCACCGGGCAAGGGTTTTAAGGACAAGGGTTGAGGACATGTGGCCTGGTATGATTCAGGAAGGGGGGGCACGTGCCCCCTCTCCCCCTACCTTACCTGGCAAGGCTGCATGCTTGGATAAAGGGTGTGGTATGGATTTTAAAACGGGACCGCATGCATGTTTTACGTTTTTTATTGTGCGTGAGGTATCCCCTTCAAATTCATACCAGGCTCAAAAGACATACATTTTATGGTGACTATATAATTTTTTTTCATTCTTGCTTCCAAATATGCACTTTTCAGAAATATATTTTTAGATATATTTCAAAAATGTTTTAGATGACATACAGAGTAAAACAATTCTGGTTTAAAATGTTTTGACTAACAGTTGGAAAACACTGATTTCTTTGGATTGGAAAATGGTGGTTGGAGCCATTCCACTTGTACCACAGATGCCAGTGGAATGCAAATTGCTATGTAAAATTGGCTAGCTTCTGGTTTGCCATTATAAATTGTTGCTCTGACAATCATAGCAAAAGTCTATAAAACCGTCATGAAAATCATCCTTTTTTCAGCATTTGCAATAACACTATAGACTAATGCAAAAAACGATTGCATTCTATAAATATAGCTACAGAAAACTTGCAAAAAAAGTTGGGGCTGCTGCTCCAAAACTTGCCTGAAAAAAAATACTTGCAGCAATGGCCCTTGAAAGTTCTTCTGAAAATGTTGGTCTCTCCTACTGTATCCAATTATCAGACCCCCCTGTAACTAGACCCAATGGTACCCCGACACATCTATAGCAGAAATCTGGGTCTTATTAACACAAGTATGTCCCCTATGGATAAATAATAGCAAATCAATGGTAAAAAAGATGATTTCACCAATACAACTCTAGCAGCAACTGGGTAATTCAACCTCAAGATAAGGTGAGCAGAATGAATATTCATTATTTTTGCCACCTGTGAGAGGTCCTGCCTCAAACACACTAGGCATGTAGAGAAGGACATTAAAACGAGAAGTACAACCAAAGCTTGTTTGACGTTACAGAGTCGGTCCAGGCTTGGAAAAGATCACGACCATATGGTCAGGATCCACCCACATGCCTGGACCGGCACCTGGCTCAGGCTCCCCCCCCCCACAGCCTACTGCTCCAGTAAGCGCTGTAGGGGCAGAGCAGAGAGAGGTGACTGACAGTCACCAGCTCTCTGCTCAGGGAGCTCTGAGAACCAAGCGATCGTGGTGTTTCACGTGGAATTTTTTATATAGAGTATTATCATTAATACTTTACACTTGTTTTTCAAAAAAAAAATTTGTATTATTTTTACTGTATATATCGTGTTATAACTATGGATGTTTGAATTTAAGATTTTAAGCACCTGCATTATGTGATACATATTATATCACTATCAAAATTATTTGGGGTTCAATCACCATCAACACATTTCTATGGTTTAATTACACATAGTATTTAGCACTGCACCTTTATATCTTAGATCTGTGGTGTTTGATCACTCGGTTTTTTGTTTTAGAATCAGCAAGGACAGATGCTGCATCAGACAGATGCTGCATCCACCTAGGTAAGTATGATTCTACAACAAAATAAAATCCCATACTTCTCTGCAGCTGTAAACAACACTTAAGACATCAGATTTTAAGTATAAATAAAACAGTGCTTCTCAATACATGAATAAGACTAACAAGTAATCCTTATTTGATTAAACTAAAATCACCAAATTACTTTGTGACTAATCCCAGCAAATAGTATTTGTGCAAATATAACCACATACAGTATTGTGTACAGTACAGCAGGTTCACTTACCAAAACAGATAGACCCCCAATCTGGGCTGCTGTTAGAAATCGCGGGGCCCCCTCTTCAACCCCACCCTCGACACCACCCCTGGCCAGGGGCGGATCCAGAGTCTTGGGAGGGGCACTGCCAGAAAATACTTTTTTTTGCAGGCAATTTATCAGGGAAATGGCTGGTGTTGGCACTGCAATCATCATGGCACAATGGTTATTATGGTGTCAGGATGATTGAAGCACATTATTTCTATTATTACATTGTAATATAAAATTAAATAGTTCAACTCACCATAATGCAGAATCAGTGGGAGCCCCGAGTGTGTCACTTTCCACGTCGCCTGCCACCAAATGCGGATTGTCACTTGCCACATCAGCTTCCCCACGCTGTGAATTGTCACTTGCCACGTCACCTGCCACACATTGCGGATTGTCAGTTGCCATGTCACCGGCCACACATTGCGGATTGTCACTTGCCACACGTTGTGGATTGTCACTTGCCACGTCACCTGCCACACGTTCCAGATTGTCACTTGCCACGTCACCTGCCACCAGATGCGGATTGTCACCTGCTGTGTCACTTTCCTGCTAAGGCTATGTCCCAGAGTCAGGCAGCAGATTACCAGTCAGGCAGCAGATTACCAGTCAGGCAGCAGAGAGATTATGTAATCTCTCTGCTGCCCACAGCTGCCTGCACAGTGAGGGCGGAACTCCCGATATCACTTATTTGATTGGTTTATGTTCACCTTTTTAGTCTAAGCATTGCGGACCTGTCTTCTTGTATATTACTATAAGAAGACCTGTCCTCACAGGTGGATCTTATCCTATCCTACCCTTATACGTAGGTCACGGCAAGGGAATTAGCAGATAATCCTACCACTGAATTTTCATTACTACCTACCCCATCTAATACATCTGCCTCACATAGCCATATAACTAGAGACCCGATTGATCATTCTTCCGAATATAGGTAGCGCCACTTTTTCTTTTTCGGTTTAAAGCTTTTTTATCTTTGTATTCATAAGATGTCCAAGTTTATTGAGCGCAAAATAGCTTATATTCAGTATAGAACAAAAGGAGGGGGAGTGGTTAGTTCAATACACACGTGTCTAGGGTTATACAGATTGTTACTTGATGTATATCTATCAACAGTTAGATAGGACATCTGGTCATTAGTCACATAACTTAGCTGATTGCCTAAAGCCCCATACACACGGTCGGACTTTTTCATGGATTCTGTCCGATCGGACAATGTTGTTGAAAAATCAGGCCGTGTGTATGCACCATCGGACAGTGTTCGTCGGTTTGTCCGACGGACAAAGTCTTATCTCCTGCTGGAAAGATTTGCCGTCAACACGGTCCGATCACACCAAATCCGATCGTGTGTACGGTTGTCCGACCGGACAAAGTGCTACGCATGCTCAGATCACATTACAAGACCAAAGCTATTGGCTACTAGCCTCTACGTAGTCCCGTCGTAGGCAACAAACGTCACCACGTTCAGAATGATCGGATTTTCCGACAACTTTGTCCGACCGTGTGTACGCAAAACCAACATCGGACAAAGTATGACGGACATGGTCCGACGGACCTGGTCCGCGGATTGTCCGACCGTGTGTATGGGGCTTAAGGCTAAGTAGGATATACATTCTGAGAACAAGCTTGACCGCAGTGAGCATTCTTGTACATTCTTACACAAGTTTGAACTTACATGATAAGGGACTTCATACAAAATGGCGGGGGTATACAAAATGGAGTCATGATGGTTCATTCATATTATTGCAAAAGGCGCAGTTCATATATTAGATTACAAAACACAAGGAGCTTGACAATCACAAACCCTGTTGTCCCCAACATTCACCTGGACTACTTTCCAACAAATTTACCATTATCCTAAGCATGTAAAAATAGAGAACAATTAAAACACATAATCTCAGCTGCATAGCAATTGTCCATGAAATACAAAAGGGGAAAGGGGTGTGACGGTCCATAAAAGCAAGTGAGAGGGGCATAACAGCCTTTAGACCAAAATAAAAATAGTCCCAAAGAAAAGCACAAAAAAAAGTCTCTTGTATGGCTTCTAAGCGTCCATTAAATTCATAAAAAGGAAGGAAAAGGAAATGTCCACATTATAATTCTCATTCTCCTAAACTTTTCCCAAAACGTTTGGTTCAATTCTGTGCTCATCCATATTTTACAGAGATTCTCCACCCCAAAAACCCTGCCTCTTTGTAAGGATAGAACTCGATATCCACAGACAGACTGGAACTGATTGGGCTAGACTTGGGTCTTCGGGCTGGCATATCTGGATCTCCCTCTTGTGATGCTTACTGGAATTTCATAGACCTTGGGCGTGCATCATTTGGCTAACCCTCAAGGTGTCATTCCCAGGAACATTTTCCAGCAGGAGTTCGCCTTTACTCATCTCAGCACCTCCCATGGCATTTGAACAACAAAGATGAACAACGAAGATTTCCATGTAAAAGCTGTAGTCATCTCTTCATCCTGATAGGGTATAGGGTAGGGTATGAATGGGGTATAAGGTATGAATGATGTTGGCATTTCTTCATGTGCATGGGGCTAGTGGGGAATGGTGGCTGGCTGGGGCATATACTCCTCATCCAACATGAATAATCACAGAATCTACCTGATCTATTCAGGCCTTAACCATTGGAGGTATTAAAAATAATATTCCTCATTAACTCAAACATAAGTAAAGCATGCAGAAATAAAAATGTTTCTTCAACAGTCTTCATTATATAGATTCAATATATTTAACTAAACATTTTTTCTTTCAAATCCAGTATTTCAGCAGGATTTCAACAAAACGTAAACACCTTTAGTTCCTTCTATCCCCGGGACCCAAGTGGACGAGAGGATCTCCGAAGAGAACATTTTACCCAAACACATATTCTGACTCAGAAGTCAGCCTCCCAACTTTGCAAATATACCTGATCATCAGCAACAAACAAAACATTGATGGATAAGCAACATTACATCATTAACACTTCACGATTGACACTCTGGGAATTCAAAAGGTAAATATATCCAGAATAGTCACTCTGACTGTTATTCAAACAAACTTTCCGCTCAATATTTTAGTATTTGATGGACTCAATACATGCAGCAAGTTATTTTGGTCCTGGGTACTTAATTTCAGTAACTCTTCAAACATTTATAGTTTCACCCTTTTTTTTAACAAAATCCCATTATGAATTTTAATTTAACCCCAAAACGGCCGTTTTTTCAGGAGCAGTGATTTTAATAATGCTTAAAGTGAAACAATAAAAGTGTAATATTCCTTTAAATTTCGTACCTGAGGGGTGTCTATAGTATGCCTGTGAAGGGGCGCACGTTTCCCGTGCTTAGAACTGTCCCTGCACAAAGTGTCATTTTTGCAGGAAAAAAATCTATTTAAAATGACTCGCGGCTAATGAATTGACGGCTCCCGTAACACAGAGAACAGTCATTCATTGAAAGTCATTGAGAAAAATAAAAAAAATAAAAAAAACGTGGGGGTCCCCCCAAATTCAGATACCAGGCCCTTCAGGTCTGGGATGGATTTTAAGGGGAACCCCAGCCAAAAGAAATGGCGTGGGGCCCCCCTCAAAATCCATACCAGACCCTTATCCGAGCACGCAACCTGGCAGGCCGCAGGAAAAGAGGTGGGGGATGAGAGCGGCCCCCCTCCCTCCTGAACCATGCCAGGCCACATGCCCTCAACATTGGGAGGGTGCTTTGGGGTCCCCCCAAAGCACCTTGTCCCCATGTTGATGAGGACAAGGGCCTCGTCCCCACAACCCTGGCCACTGGTTGTGGGGGTCCAGGGGCAGGGGGATTATCAGAATCTGGAAGTCCCCTTTAACAAGGGGACCCCCAGATCCCGCCCCCCCCCTGTGTGAAATGGTAAGGGGGTACTTGTACTCCTACCATTTTACCAAAAAAGTGTCAAAAATGGTAAAAATGACAGGAGACGGTCTTTGACAATTCCTTTATTAAAATCTTCTTTCTTCTGGTTTTCCTTCTTCCTTTCTTCATCCTTCGGTTTCTTCATCTTCTCCTTCCGGCATCTTCTTCCATCTTCTTCTTCCATCTTCTTGTTCCTCCGATCCGATTCTTCTTGCTCTGATCTTCTCGTCCGGCATCTTCTTCCATGGCGTCGGTGTCTCTTCTGGGCCGCTCCGCACAATGGGAGGCTCCTGCTGTGAGAGGCTTTGCTGCGTCTGACAGGTCTTTTAAAACGGAGGGTGGGGCCACCCTCCCAATGTTGAGGGCATGTGGCCTGGTACGGTTCAGGAGGGAGGGGGGGCCGCTCTTGTCCCCCCCTCTTTTCCTGCGGCCTGTCAGGTTGCGTGCTCGGATAAGGGTCTGGTATGGATTTTGAGGGGGACCCCACGCCATTTTTTTTTTTTGGCCGTGGTTCCCCTATAAATCCATCCCAGACCTCAAGGGTCTGGTATGGATTTTGAGGGGGACCCCACGCCATTTTTTTTTTGGCCAAGGTTCCCCTTAATATCCATAGCAGACCTGAAGGGCCTGGTAATTGAATTTGGGGGGACCCCCACGCTTTTTTTTTTTTTTATCAATGACTTTTTTTTTTATCAATGACTTTTTTTTATCAATGACTTTTTTTATCAATGACTTTCAATGAATGTCTGTTCTCTGTGTTACGGGAGCCGTCAATTCATTAGCCGCGAGTGATTTTAAATAGCTTTTTTTTCCTGCAAAAATGACCCTTTGTGCAGGGACAGTTCTAAGCACAGGTAACATGCGCCCCTTCACAGGCATACTATAGACACCCCCCAGATGGGATACTGCAATGCTGTACTAACAGCACGCACACACTAATCCCCAGAATCACAGCAGATAATGTCAGCAGTCAGCAGCACATAATAACACTGACACTGGAACACAATATACGAGGCCGCCAGCGCGGCGGCCTTTTATAATGTGGGGCGTGTACTAAACCCCCTGAGCTATAATTGGCCACAGGCATCCTGCCTGTGGCCAATTATTGCTCTCCTCGCCACTGGCTCTATGATTGGCTAAGCATGCGGGTCACAGTGCATGCTTGGCCAATCATCAGCCAGCAATGCACTGCGACTGGTGCAGTGCATTGCGGGCCGCTCGCATCACACGAATTTGATGCGAGCGGCCCAAATAGTTCTGGGCTCGCCGAGCGGGCGAACGCCTGATGTTCGATTCGAACATGGGTTTGAATCGAACACCGGGCCCATCCCTAATCATCAGGAACATGGGCCTAATAACCTCTACTCCCAAAAACAAGAAAACACAATATGAGACAACTCTTTGTGTACATTTTAAACAAACACTTAAGATACTTTACTAATCAAATAATACCCTGTTCATTCATTAAACACAATACAACCACTTTCTCATTCCACATTCATTTGGCCATTCCATTGATTCTTCATTTAGAAATGTTTTCCATATTTTCCCTTCGAACACCTTTTCCCATATCAACAAAAATTATTATTTATTTTTTTATTTTGTAGGAGCACCAAGCTACCAATGGGCATGTACACTTTTCCACAGCGTTCCCAAAACGCTTAAAGCCAACCTGGGCATAACATTATAGAAACCCCAAGCTTCTACAAAACATGCAAGTAATCTAGCAATACCAACCAGCAATCATAAGTTATGTTACCAGTGTAGCAATACTAATTTGCACAAACTTCCTATAAGGATAAAGGATTTAGACCTGGATTTGGTGGAGGGATATCTTTCCCCTGTCTTTGACCCATAATGCAAAATACTGTAGACCACTTTGACTGTCCTACCTTACAGTCCGTGCATCTACACAACAAATTATCTTATTACTTCTATGCAACAGAAAGAGAAGCAAAGATTTAGCGGGCGCTGTTGGTTATCTAAATACCCTTCCCAAAATTATACTGAACTGCAGTTTCTAATATATGGAGTCTTAAATAAAGACTCGGGTCTCCCAAAGACCCTACAATGTTACACTCCCACGAGTGTGTTTATTAAGGCTTGGTCTGTCCTTCCTTTCTCTTTAAATTTAAAAGGCTAATGCCCCGCACACATGACCGGACATTTTGACAGCAAAGGTCTGACGGAAGGAATCCGTCGGACATTCCGATCGTGTGGGGGCTCCATCGGACCTTTGCATGGCAAAAATCTGATGGACTTTAGAAATAGAACATGTTTTAAATTTTTCCGCCGGAACTCCGCCAGAGTCAGTTCCTAGCGGGAAAACCATTCGTCTGTATGCTGGTCCGACGGACCAAAATACCACAGAGGGGCAGCTACAGCACCTACCCGCGAGAATGTTTCTCGGCGACAGGGCACTGTACATCTCGCACTGGCTGCAATAGGAAAAACACAATTGCCTATCGCAGTGAGCGCGAGAGGGAAGGCCCTTTGGTCTGGTATGGATTTTAAGGGGAAGCCCCTACGCTGAAAAAAACGGTGTGGGGGTCCCCCCAAAATCGATACCAGACCCTTATCCGAGCACGCAGCCTGGCCGGTAAGGAAAGGGGGTGGGGACAAGCGAGCACCCCCCCTCCTGAACCGTACCAGGCCGTGTGCTCTCAACATGGGGGGGTGGGTGCTTTGGGGAAGGGGGGCGCTCTGAGGGCCCCCCACCCCAAAGCACCTTGTCCCCATGTTGATGAGGACAAGGGCCTCTTCAGTACAACCCTGGCCGTTGGTTGTCGGGGTCTGCGGGCGGGGGGCTTATCGGAATCCGGGAGCCCCCTTCAATAGAGGGGGCCCCAGATCCCGGCCCCCCACCCTATGTGAATGAGTATGGGGTACGATGTACCCCTACCCATTCACCTGGGGAAAAAAAGTGTAAATAAAAAAAAACACAACACAAGTTTAAAATACTTTATTAGACAGCCTGGGGGGGTCTTCTTCCGTCTTGGGGGTTCTTCTCGCCGGACTCCTCGCCAGACTCCGGACTCTCGCCGCTATCTTCTTCTAGCACTTTTACTAGCGGAGGAGCCTGGCTTTCTTCTTCGTCGTCGCCATCTGGGGGTCTTGTTCTGACTTCTGGGGTCTTGTCCCGCTCTTTGGTTCTTCTTGCCGGGCCTCCGCTATCTTCTTATAGCACTTTTACTAGCGGTGGCCCGGTGTTGTGTTGTCGTCGCCGCCTTCTTCTTCTCCTTCTCTTCTTTTTCTTCTTCCTTTCGATGTTAACGCAACGTTCTCTCTGGCCGTAATGGCAGAGACACGTTGTGCTGTGACTTATATAAGGACAAGGGGCGGGGCCAGCGACCCATGTCACATGGTGACCCTGCCCCCTTATAATGTCACAGTCTCAGCATCCTCCGTGGCCTGGTACGGTTCAGGAGGGGGGGGGCGCTCGCTCGTCCCCACCCCCTTTCCTGACCGGCCGGGCTGCATGCTCAGATAAGAGTCTGGTATCGATCTTGGGGGGACCCCAATACCGTTTTTCCGGCGTAGGGGCTTCCCCTTAAAATCCATACCATGCGACGGGGCTCGCAAGGTGTCACTCTCGCCAATAAAAGCGGCGAGATTGACTTCCTTTTCTAGTCCCGTCGTAACTCATCACGTTTAAAATGAACGGACTTTGGTCCGTGTGTGGGCAAGTCCGTTCATTTGGAAGTCCGCCGGAACTCCGCCGGAATTCTGGCGGGAACTCCGTCAGACCTAGTCTGCCGGAAAGTCCGGTCATGTGTGGGCAAGTCCGTTTATTCTGAAAGTCCAGTCGTGTGTACAGGGCATAAGACTTTATCAGAGCCAGGGTAAGAAAGAATTTGTCAAAATAGACAAAGGTCTACCCACCGAGGATGATTGTCTTATCCGGGACGACCCTCCATTTGAAAGAAAATATTAGGTATTCTGGATGACCACCCTTCTTGTAGGTACACCAACAGTGCCCTCAGATATCTGGAGACACCGAAAGAACGAGCGAGAGGCAGGTTGTGTATTTATAAGATGTCTAAGTTTATTAAGCGTGAAAGTAGCTTATATTCAGTATAGAACAAAGGAGGGGGAGTGGTTAGTTTAATGCATACGTGTCTAGTATGGATGAGCTTTCTGTTTGGGTCGAACAGGAGTTGGACTCAAACATTGTCTGTTTGCCCGTTCGTCGAAAACCAAACATTACGGACCGTTCGTTTCAAATTCGAGCAGCGCGTAACGGCACATAATGCACTGCGGGAGCTCAGTGCATTGCTGTATGATGATTGGCCAGAGCATGCACCATGACCTGCATGCTTTAGCCAATCACAGCGCCCTCAGCTAAGAGAGCCATAATTGGCCAAAGGCAGGTTGCTTTGGGCCAATCATGGCTCAGGGTGACTAAGTCCACGCCCACACTATATAAGACTGACTGCACATCGGCCTCGTGTAGTGTGTCGTTGCTGGTGTGGACGAAGAGAGAGTGTCATTTAGATTGAGCAGGCAGGCAGATTATTCAGTTAGACAGTTAGATGCAGTGTATTTATATATATATATATACATACACACACACACACAGTAAGTCTAGCGTGTATATATATATATATATATATATATCCACTGCACACTAGATCTCACTGCAGTATGTTCCTGATGTACTCACTGTACTATACTTCTGGCAGGCAGGTGATTCAGTTAGCTGCAGTGCATTTCATATTATATATATATATATATATATATATATATATATATATATATATATATATATATCTGTTACTGATTAAAATTTTCGTGTTCAATTAATCAATTTTTTTTTGGCGATTAATCGACTAATTTTGATTAATTATAACGCACATACAGATCCAACTACTTTTAGCTGATCTCCTTGCATTGCAACTCTGCATTAGTCAGTGGTAAATGTGGTATACACTACATACAATCACCCGACACTATCCACAATCCACAATCCATGACTTAACTTCACAGTTCACACAAATACGTTTTAAATGCAAACTGTAGCACTGACGTAAGTATTTTTTTTTTCCACAGTAGCGTGACAATCCCTCTACCTCCGGTCTAACTAATCACTCTCGCCTTATGGCATGGACCCCTGTGCAAACAGGTGGTCATGCAAGCGGGTATCAAAAGGGTTAACACGGACCATAAACTTCTCTCACGTCTCCTTAGATCTCAGCAAGGACGCCAGGTCATGGGTAGAAAGAAAAGATCTAAGTGCTCAACTCAAGGTATAAGATTACATTTTTGTGTTCAAACACAAACTACTCACATAAAGATGATAAAAACACAGCATGTAAAGCCGACAATCTTGTTAGTCCCGTAGGGCAGCAGCGGGTGACGTCATGCGTAGCTCCTCCCCCGTACGCGTTAAGTTCAATCAGAACTTCAACGTCACCGGACTCCTCTGTAACGCCGAGCGCTCCGGGTACCTCCTCCACCCCGGAGCGCTCACGGCGTTCTCTTCCCTGCAGCGCCTCGGTCGGCTCCCCTGACCGCAGGCGCTGCTTTGTTTCTGGGATGCGATCCACGGTCTGCCCGGGATCGCATCCCGCTCCTCTCACCTGTCCTCTGCAGCCTTCCCTCGGCGTGCGCGCGCCCCCGCTCCCCAGGTGCGCGCGCGAGTCTTCCCCCAGTTAAAGGGCCAGCGCACAATCAATTGGTGCCTGGCCCAATTACAGTTCCACCCAAAACTAATAAAAACCCACTTCCCCTTCCTGTCCTCGCCGGATCTTGTGTTGCTTTAGTGCCCAGTGAAAGCGTTAGTGTGTTTTGCTCCTTCTGTGTATCCAGACCTTTGCTGTTGCCCCCGACTACGAACCTTTGCCACCTGCCTTGACCCTTTGCTACGTTTGACCTTGCCTCTGCCTAATCCTTGTGTACCGCGCCTGTCTCAGCTGTCAGTGGGGTCGAGTTGCTATTGGAAGACACGACCTGGTTGCTACCGCCGCTACAAGTCCATCCCGCCTTGCGGCGGGCTCTGGTGAAAACCAGTAGCAACATTAGAACCGGTCCTCCAATACAACCCGTGCTATCGCCCCATTGGCATAGGGGATCCACCTCCTGTTCCCCGTCGTACCCGGAACGTGACATCCTCCCCCTTTCCTTCGTTAGCAGACGGAGGTACTTGGGAAAGGGGGAGGAGTCCGATGACGTTGATGTCCGTGAGGTCACCAGATCTCCGACAGAACTCCCCGAAGACCCGGAAAAGCCGGCGGAGAGGGGAGTACTGATCAAAAGAAGTTTTGATCGATCAAAAAAATTAACGATTAATCGAGGAATTGATCTTTAATTTTCACAGCTATATATATATATATACACACACACATACATACATATACACATATATATATATATGTGTGTGTATATATATATATGTGTGTGTTTGTGTGTGTGTGTGTATATGTGTGTGTGTGTATATGTATGTGTGTGTATATGTATGTGTGTGTGTGTGTGTGTGTGTGTGTTATATACATACATATACACACACACACTGCATATAGTTTAGCTAGATCTCACTGCGGTCCGTTCCTGGTGTACTGTTTCTAATATACTTCAGGCAGGCAGGTGATTCAGTGATCTGCAGTGCATAAAATATATATACACACATACATACATACATATACACACACACAGTCTCCTACATATATATATCCACTGCATTCTAGTCTAACCAAGCGTATATCTGACTGCAGGCCGTTCCTGGTGTACTTTTTCTAGTAAACTTCAATAAAATTTTACAGCATTTCTGGAAGGCCACCAAGGAGAGGCAGATGCTCACAGGCCACTAAAAGAGGGCAAGCAGGCTCTGTGTCTACAGCCAACAGTGCTGGTTGTGGATAAGGTGCATCCTCAGCACGTGGCCGTGGGGCACGCTTGTCCTTATTTTTGGCAGCTGGCTGTGTTGATCCACAACATGCAGAAGAGTTGGTAGAGTGGATAACTAAGCCGTCTTCATCCTCCTCATCCTCTGTCACCCAGGCTCAGAGCAGTTTGCCTGCCAATGCAGCTGCCAAAGCAGCCTATTCCATCGGCTCAATGTCATCAGTCACTCCTTCCCTAGCCCCACCATCATGCACGGAGGAGTCCCCCGAACTGTTCGACCACAGGGTACATGCTGCAGGAGGACACACAGCACTTTGAAGGCTCCGATGATGGTACCCAGGTTGAGTAAGGAAGTAACTTGAGCCCAGAGAGAGGGGGTGCCCAAGAAGGACAAGACACTGGCAGTCATGTTCCCCCAGCTGCAGCATACTGCCAGGTTTGCTCCAGTGACGAGGAGGGAGGGGATGATGAGGTCACTGACTCTACATGGGTGCCTGATAGAAGAGAGGAGGAAGAGGAGGAGGAGGTACATCTCCAACGAGTCAGGATGCCCTCCAGGGGCCAGCTTAAGGGCAGCCACCTGACTGCATCACACCGCAGAGCTCCGCATGTGAAGGGCGCTGCTGACTCCCCACGTATTTTGAAAAGTTCTTTGGTGTGGGCCTTTTTTTGATACGTGTGCAGCAGATCGCACCATTGCTGTTTGCAACATATGTCTGAAGCGTATCAAGCAGGGCCAAAACAGCAGCCGCTTGGGCACCATGCTTGACCAGACATATGACAACCTCCCATGCAGTCCGTTGGCAACCGTACTTAAAAGACCCACACCAAAGAACAAGGCGGACCTCTCCTTGCTTCTCAGCAGCTGGGATCTCCAACCCCACTATACCTTCTGTCCTCTCTGAAACCTGCACTGAAAGGAATGAAGGTGTAGAATTAAGTGTGCCAAGTACGTGCGGGCAATCTGCTATCGCTACACCAACATCCGATTGTTGCAGGCAAAGTTCCCTACCCCAGTTGCTTAACTGTCAAAATAAATTCAGTCCCAGCCATCCACATGCTAAGCGGCTGAATGCTAGCTGGGCTAAATTGCTAGCACTCCAACTGCTGCCTTTTCAGCTGGTAGACTCTGCCCCCCTTCGTGAATTTGTGGAATGTGCAGTACCTCAGTGGCAGGTTACCAAACGCCATTTCTTTTCACTGAAGGCCATTTTGGCTCTCTACCGGCATGTGGAAGGCAATGTCTTGGCCTCGTTTGACAGGGCGGTCAGCGGTAAGGTGCATATTACTGCTGACTCATAGTCCAGCAGGCACGGACAGGGACGTTACCTTTCTTTCATGGCGCACTGGGTAAGTCTGCTGGCAGCTGGGAAGGATGTAGGACCGGGTGCAGTATTGTTAGATCTTGTCTCGCCACCATGCCTCAAATGCTAGTAGTGGTGATTCTGCCACATCTCTCTCGTCCACCCCCTCCTCCTCTTCTTCCTCTATGGCCTCTTCCTCTGCAGATTTCTCCTCTGAACCAGCGGTGCTCCGTAGGCGTTCAAGGGGCTACGCTACACTGGGGCAGAGATTCTGTCAGCTCTGCAGGGGCAGACTCAGAGGTGGTTAATGCCACACCAGCTTCAGCCAGGAATGGTGGTTTGCGACAATGGCACCAACCTCCTCTCCGCCCTCCGACAGGGATACTTGATCCATGTTCCCTGTTTGGTTCATGTCCTTAATTAGGTGGTGCAGCGGTTCTTGTGCAGGATACAGGATCTCCCGAGGCAGGCCAGGAAAGTCTGAGCATTTCCTCCGGTCATATAATGCCAGTGCTGGGCTGGCTGACCTTCAAAAGGAATGCAACCTGCCCAAGAACCGCCTCATTTGTGACATGCCCACAAGGTGGAACTCAACTTTGGCAATGCTGCAGCGACTGCACATGCAGCAGAGGGCCATCAAAGAGTACCTATGCGAGTATGGCGCCAGGACAGGGTCAGGGGAGCTTGCCTTTTTTTCGCCACGCCCGTGGCTACTGATCAAGGATGCATGCACTGTCCTGTCACCATTTGAGGAGGCCACGAGGATGGTAAGCAGTGACAGTACATGCATCGTGATACTGTCCCTATTTTCTTCCTGTTGGAGCACACGCTTCGTGGAATAATGGACAGGGCACTTGAGGCAGAACAGCGGGAGGAAGAGGAGGACTTCCGTACCTCTCAAGGCCCTCTTTATCCAGATACTATATCTGCGGTCTTGCCGATTACACAGGAAGAAGAAGAGGAAGAGGAGGAGGAGGAGGGGGAGGATTGTGTCAGCATGGAGGTTAACACTCAGCATCAGCAGCAGTCTTCAAGGGATCGTTTTTAGTCCCCAGAAACCCATGGAGTTGTATGTGGCTGCGAAGAGGTGGTTTTGGATTATGTGATTCTTAGTGACCCAGAGGACTCAGAATCGAATGCCTCTGCAAACTTACGTTGCATGGGCTCCCTGATCCATGCAAAGCCTGCGAAAGGACCCTAGGATTTGTGGTATCAAGGAGAGGGATCATTGCTGGCTGGCCACCCTTCTTGATCCACGTTACAAGGGTAAGGTTGCAGAACTTATCCAGCCTTCGCAGAGGGAGCAGAGGAGGAAACATCTTCAGGAGGCCTTGCAGAAAGGTTTGTGCAATGTGTTTCCAGAGCCTGGGAGGTTACAATTTCCTGGTGCTGGACAAAGTGTTGCTGAGGCTTTGTTCAGTCACAGAAAGAGCGCTGGAGAAGGTGGCCGGCTGATCGATGCGTTCAGACAATTCTTCAGTCCTCAGCGCCAAGGTCTGATCGGTTCCAGCAACCATCGCCAGCATCTGAATTACATGGTGCAGGAATATCTAGGGGCAAGATCAGACTTGGAGACCTTTCCAACAGAACATCCACTGGGTTACTGGGTCTTGAGGATGGACCACTGGGCAAAGCTTGCTCAATATGCAATTGAGCTACTGGCCTGTCCTGCATTCAGCGTTCTTTCTGAATGCACATTCAGTGCTGCTGGAGGCTTTGTAACTGATCACAGAGTGCGCCTGTCCACAGACTGTTGATCGTCTCACATTCATCAAAATGAATCAGTCTTAGATCACCAGCTACCAAGCACCTGATGCTGATGTAACCATTTGATTTTTCTATGGATGTGGGATCCCTTGAAGACTGCTTATGCTGAGTGACTATCCTATTATGCTAAATGACTATCCTATTCCTCCTCAATCTTCATGATGATAGCTTCTAAGAATATTTTTGGTTCAGGGCACCACCACCACTGCCTGAGGCCCAATTTTTCTGCCCCTGTTTAACAGGGGCGTGTAATTACAATTTTTGATCTAATATTTCACAGCAGGGCCCTTTCTTTCGCCCACCAAGAGTAACTGTGAGGGCTTACAGTGTTGTGGCACCACCAAAGGCCCAATTTTTCTGCCCCTGTTTAACAGTGGCATGTAATTACAATTCTTAAAATAATATTTCACAGCAGGGCCCGTTCTTGCGCCCACCAAGAGTAACTGTGAGGGCTTACAGTGTTCTGGTACCACCAACACCTAAGGCTCAATTTTCCGCAGAGTATATAGGGCAGGCCATATAGTATATACAGGCGGTCCCCTATTTTCAAACATCCGACTTACAAACGGAGGAGACAACAGGAAGTGAGAGGAAATTTACCCCTAGGAAGGGAAATTCTCTCCTCTAAGAGTTAATATGGGAAAAAGGTGTCTCCACTGATGCTTTATCACTAATCCTTGTTTCTCTAATAACCCAACATTTTCAAAATCCATTCCTACCATTCCTGGAGACTTATGCATCTTCCCTCCCCTTTTTTTGAATGCTTAATTTAATTCATAAAAACACACCTAGTTGGTTGATTATATCCAATCCCCTAGGTGACAGTAATCTATGACTATCATCTGGATCTATTGATTTAAGTTCCCACTATAGTCTTATTTGTAGGGATGGAGCTGGTCTTGTCTTCATTTTTATTTTATTTCATATATTCATTTTTGTTTTGTTGAATAGTCACTGCAGTGGTCATTACTGGTATAAGTGTTTTTTCCAGTGCCTCAGATTTAGTTATGCACCACGTGAATGCTCTACTCTGCCACAAGTTGTGGATGTTTGTTTACAGACTTATGGCTTCACATTATTTTCACAGAAAAACAATTTTCCTCTCCCCTTCCCTGGACTAATTTGTATGCTTCAAGCCTCCTTTCTTTTGCAGAGAACTGTCCAAACGGCAGCTCTTTGCTTGCCTATATCCAGCCCTTGGGACTCTATTCCTCCCACTGATGACACTACTCTGCCATCTGACAACGGGGCACTATTTCTCCCACTGACACCAATATTCCTCCCTATGATAACAATGATAGGGCACTATTCCTCCTCATAATACCAAATCTGACGATATTTACTGATGCCAGTAAAATTTCAATCCCACTGGTCAAAGTCAAGCCCTCCTAGAGTCTGAAGGACAATAAACCAGCCCTTTGTTTAGAAAGTTTGGAGACCTCTGGTTTTGAGCATTGCATGTATTTGTCTCACAGGGAGAGTTAGGTCCTGGGCCTTCTCAGGAACCTTTCTAGGGATTTTAATCAAACCTGTTTAGATGAACCTATTCATCCCATTCTGCACCTCAAGGTGCTCAATGCCTTAGTACCTATCCAAAGTTCTGAATCATTTCAGTTTTTTAGGTGGTGGCTTAGTTTTAAGTTCTTGGTTTCCGCAAGCATCTAAGATGCATACCCTATATTTCTAAAACACCAACACTTTTTGGACTTAATAGACAATTAACACTCCCAATTTGTGGTGCTACCCTTAGGCCCCTTTCACACCGGGGCGTTTTTCATGCGGTACAGCGCTAAAAATAGCGCCTGTTCACCGCCTGAAAAAATCTGGCCCCTTTAACTCCAGTGTGAAAGCCGGCGGGCTTTCACACTGGAGCGGTGCGCTAGCAGGACGGCAAAAAAAGTCCTGCTAGCAGCATCTTTGGAGCGGTATAGGAGCGGTGTGTTCACCGCTCCTATACCGCTCCTTCCCATTGATTTGAATGGGAAACCGCGGTAAAACCGCGGCAATACCGCTGCAAAGCCCCGCTACGGCGGCGCTCTGCGGGGGTGTTTAACCCTTTTTCGGCCGCTCGCGGGGGGTAAAACTGCACCGCGAGTGGCCGAATACCGCGGTTAAAACGACGGTAAAGCAGCGCTAAATATAACGCTGCTTTACCGTCACCGCGGCTCCCCGCCCCAGTGTGAAAGGGGCCTTAAGGTTGGCCACAGCTCCCAGAGCGTTCACCAAGATTCTGGCCCCAATCCTGGCAGAGCAGAGAACAAGAGCATATCAGTTATTGCCTATCATCAGCTTAGGAATTTCAGACCAGTTTGCAGATCACCCTAGATTCCTACAATCTACATTTGATTTTGAAACTCCAGAAGTCCACCTTCATCCTGACACAATGCCTGGCATATCTAGGCCTCTTTCTGAATAAAAGGTCAACAGAGGTTTCCCTGTACAAAGGTTTCCCTGTGGGGCTGTGCTGTTTTCTTCCTAAACTTCTAAAAACTGTGGCTTCATCCATTAGGTCCAGAGTAAGTGCCTGTGTGCCTCATTTGACTACTGGAAAAAATACCCCAAAAAAAATTTTTTCAGGGAAACTTCACTTTTCTGGTTGTTTTTCTGTTAAGTAAATCATAGTGCTCTATATCAAATCTATGAAAGTTTAGTTCAGTATAGAGACAAAGCTTTTTATGAGATCTCATCATACTAATAACGTGTTATTATGGGTATCTTGATAGCGGCTCATTTTCAATAGTGTATTTATTGTATATAAGAAAACTTACTGCTAAATTAAAACATGTGCACACAAGACAAGTTGTCATATTATGATTACTTTATTGACGTCATATGCATCCTTGTCTCTGGCAGAGTAAACCGAGAGAGAACAGGCCCAAACCTGTGTCAATTTAATACAATATACAGCGCAAACCTTCTGTTACCTTTACACATTCCAAGATATTTTCTTTAGACTGTATCACTTTATTATATATTATGCAAAACATGCAGCAACAGCTCTGCAGCAGAGTAAAACAATGCTTATAAAATTATGATGAGACGTTAGCTTTTGGTTTTTGTCATATTTAGGCTTAAATATATGGTTTGGTTATGGTTTCGTTTTGTCATATTTAGGCTTAACCACCTACCCACTGGGCACTTAAACCCCCTTCCTAACCAGACCAATTTTCAGCTTTTGGTGCACTCACACTTTGAATGACAATTACTCAGTCATGCAACACTGTACCCAAATGAATTTTTTGTACTTTTTCCCCACAAATAGAGCTTTCTTTTGGTGGTATTTGATCACCTCTGGGTTTTTTAATTTTTGCGCTATGAATCAAAATATACTGAAAATTCGGTAAAAAAATAAAATAAAAATTCTTTGTTTCTATTAAAATTTATTGCAGAGTATTGGCAGAGTATTGGCGAGTATTGGCAGAGTATTGGCAGAGTAT
Organism: Lithobates sylvaticus; assembly: GCA_028564925.1. Taxonomy (NCBI): domain Eukaryota; kingdom Metazoa; phylum Chordata; class Amphibia; order Anura; family Ranidae; genus Lithobates; species Lithobates sylvaticus. Next base: position 137,804,911 of record CM053035.1, on the reverse strand, counting down.
TGGCGAGTATTGGCAGAGTATTGGCAGAGTATTGGCAGAGTATTGGCGAGTATTGGCAGAGTATTGGCAGAGTATTGGCGAGTATTGGCAGAGTATTGGCAGAGTATTGGCAGAGTATTGGCAGAGTATTGGCGAGTATTGGCAGAGTATTGACGACTACTGGCAGAGTATTGCAGTGTTGCACAGTGGTGGCAGAGCGTTGCACAGTGGTGGCAGAGCGTTGCACAGTGGTTGCAGAGTATTGCACAGTGGTGGCAGAGCGTTGCACAGTGGTGGCAGAGCGTTGCACAGTGGTGGCAGAGCGTTGCACAGTGGTTGCAGAGTAATGCACAGTGGGGGCAGAGCATTGCACAGTGGGGGCAGAGTATTGCACAGTCGTTGCAAAGTATTGCACAGTGGTGGCAGAGCGTTGCACAGTGGTGGCAGTGTATCTGTCACTGACCAGCGCTGTGGGCACTACACATCCAGCCCACAGCGCTGGTCCCACCCCCCCCTTTCCGCTTCTCCCCTCTCACTGTACCGATCGGTACAGAGAGGGGAGGGAGGAATGGGCGTCATGACGTGACGCCGGTTTGTGTACATGTGATCGCTCCGTCAATTGACGGAGCGATCAAATGGTAAACGGCCGCTTTCAGCGTGATCCGTGATGCGCCGGGTCCTCGGAACACGGCGGTCACGGATGTTCCCGAGTGCACGCCCCAGGGGGCGCGCGGGAGCAAGTTTCTGGGAGGACGTCCGTAGAATAAGCCGACCGCGCTGTAGCCGTCTTTTTTCGGCTATGGCCCGGTCGGCATGTGGTTAATGTACACGTGACATTTTAAAATCTCTCCTGAACGATTTAACTTGACAGATGGTAAACAACATTTAAAAACAGACGTTTTGCCGCATTTGCATGCCACGTTTGCTTTTAGAAGCGTTTTTTTTTCCTTCTTTTAAATAGTCAAAAATGTATCTCCATTAAAAACACCTGTAAATGAAATGTGGCTAAACGCGAGTTACTGCGTGTACAAGCTGTTACAGGCATTTAGCATTTCAAACAGTGGCGGCTGGTGCTCAAAATTTTTTGGGGGGGAGCAAACAAACAGCCTCACTGTGCCATCAAACGCTGCCACTGTGCCCATTAAATGCTGCCACTGTGCCCATCAAACGCTGCCACTGTGCCCATCAAACGCTGCCACTGTGCCCCAAGTGCTGCCACTGTGCCCCAAGTGCTGCCATTGTGCCCCAAGTGCTGTCACTGTGCTCCAAACGCTGCCACTGTGCCCCTTAAGTGCTGCCACTATGCCCCTTAAGAGCTGCCACTGTGCCCCTTAAGAGCTGCCACTGTGCCCCTCAAGTGCTGCCACTGTGCCCCTCAAGTGCTGCCACTGCTCCCCTCAAGTGCTGCCACTGTGCCCCCTGCCTGCCCTCTGCACTTACCTTGTCTCGGTGTGCAGCTGGTGACGGCGTCAGGCGGCGAGCAGTGTCTCCTTATCGTCCGACGTCTTCTCCCGCGCTCCTCCTGTCTTCTGCTATGATTGGACGGCTAGCGTCCAATCACAGCACCTGTGACTTCAGCCAATCAGGTGACAGGTAACAGACCCGGCAACCTGATTGGCTGAGAGGCGGGTCTGTGTTAGGGAAGCGATGTATTCGCTTCTCTAACACAATACTGTGTAATCAGCGAACGCACAGCAGTGCGCCCGCTGTTTACACTTATGGAAGCCTATTAGAGCCCACCGCTCTAATCAGGTCCCCTATTAGAGCTTACAGCTCTAATAGGGCGCTTCCAAAAACACCCCCCCCCGCTGTAATTCAGATGCCCGGCGCCCGACAAGGGGCCGGACACCTGAATAGGGGGCGGCAGCGGTGACAATAGATAGATTCATGCAGATTCACACACGTTCGGACTTTGTCCACCGGACCTAGTCCAGCGGACAATCCGTCGGACTTTCCAGCGGGGCTTCGCCGGACTTTGCCCACACACGCCTGGACTTCTCCGGCGGACAATCCGCTGGACAAAGTCCGCGGGACTTTTGAAAATGAACGGACTTGCCCACACACGGAGCAGTCCATTCATTTAGAACGTAACTTCAGGTACGTAGCTAGCGTAGGCAGTAAATGCCGGCGCGCTAGCCCTGTCACCTGGCATGGATTTAAAGGGACTCCCTACGCCGAAAAACGGCGTGGGGGTCCCCCCCAAATCCATCTCAGACCCTTATCCGAGCACGCAGCCCGGCAGGCCAGGAAAGGGGTGGGGACGAGCGAGCGCCCCCCCCTCCTGAGCCGTACCAGGCCGCGTGCCCTCAACATGGGGGGTGCCCTGGGGAAAGGGGGGCCATGTGGCCCCCCCACCCCAAAGCACCTTGTCCCCATGTTGATGAGGACAAGGGCCTCTTCCCGACAACCCTGGCCATTGGTTGTCGGGGTCTGCGGGCGGGGGGCTTATCGGAATCTGGGAGCCCCCTTTTATAAGGGGGCCCCCAGATCCCGGCCCCCCACCCTATGTGAATGAGTATGGGGTACGATGTAGCCCTACCCATTCCCCTAAGGTGTAAAATGTAAAGTAAAAAAACACACTTTTGAAAAAATATTTTATTGCACTGCTCCGGGGGTCTTCTTCCGTCTTGGGGGTCTTCTCGCCGGACTCCTCCGCCATTTACCTAGCTCTTTTACCGAGCGGAGAAGTCCGGCTACCTTCTTCGTCGTCGCCGACGTCGTCTGGGGGTCTCGATCCGCCTTCGGGGGTCTTCCGGGGTCTCTTCTGTTCTTTTCGCTGTCGTCGCTTTCTGCGCCGCCTTCTTCTTCTTCTTCCGCCTTCTTCTTCTTCTTCCGATGTTGACACGTCGCTCTCTCTGGCCGGAATGCCAGAGCCGCGCTGTGCTGGGACTTATATAGGGACAAGGGGACAGGGTCACATGCTCATGTCACATGGTGACCCCGCCCCCTTGTGATGTCACAGTCCCGGAGGAAAAAAATTGGCATGGGGATCTCCCCAGGACGATACCAGACCCTTTAGTCTGGTATGGATTTTAAGGGAAACCCCTCAAAATCCCCCCCCAAATCCATACCAGACCCTTAGCACGCAGCCTGGCAGGTCAGGATAGGGGGTACGAGCTAGCCCCCCCTCCTGGACCATACCAGGCCACATGCCCTCAACATGGGGGAGCTTTAGCTTTGGGGTAGGGGAGGCCCGGGGTCCTGCACCCCCCACCCCAAAGCACTTTTTACCATGTTAATTTTTTCAGGCTTTCCATTGTTTTGCACAGGTGATTTGATCAGATTTTGATACACACGGTCAAACCAAATTCCGACCGTCAAGAACACGGTGACGTACAACACCTACGATGGCACTATAAAAAGGAAGTTCAATAGCCACTGCGCCATCCTTTGGGCTCCTTCTGCTAATCTTAGAGATGATTCGTGCTTTTCAGACTCGTGCTTTTCAGATCGTTTTACTGCTGTTCAGCTTGTGATAATTTTTCAATAATCCAAAAAAAAGGAGATCTTGATAAAATAAAAAAAAAAAAAAAAAAACACGACTATAAAAAATTATTTTAAACATTATTATGGAGATTTTTAAAAAAAAATAAAAAAATTATTCATGAGATCACGAGAAATAATAAAGAAATAAGTTTGTCAGAACAATTTGCAGCGTGAGGAATGTGCTATCTCCATTAAGAACGCTAGTTTTACCAGACCGAGCGCTTCCGTCTCCTACTTGCTTCAGAGCATGCGTAATTTTTGGTATGTTGGAACAGCATACAGACGAGCAGTTTTTCCGATAGGAATTTTTTCAGTCGGAAAAATATAGAACATGTTCTCTATCTAAGTCCGTTTGAATTTTCAACGTAAAAAGTCGAATGGGGCATACACATTTGTGTGTACAAAGCATTAGTAAGTACCACAGCCGTTTAATCTGAGGGAAATCCTGAGAAATTTACCTGTTGGGGGTACTTGAGGACTGGAGTTGAGAAACATTGCCATCTGTGTACAATCACATCAGTTGAATATCCCCTTACTGTGTTACTGACTGTTGCTGTTAACCTAAAAGACCAAAATTTGCCCTTTGTATGTTCACAAATTACTTATACCACAGTGCTGTCATAAAATCAGACCAAATATGCTCAAAAGTTATTCAGCGCACTGAATGTCTATATTAAAAATTTAAAACAAACAGTCCCATATATTTCAAAAGTCCATCAAAAGCTTTATCCCTTCTCCAAGTGCTCCGTGCTCAGATAATGCTCTTAGGGCTCCACAAAGTGCTGTGTGCCAATACTGTGTTTCCACACACTCAATGGACCACATTCACTTTATGCTTGTTCAGCAAAAAAAGTCATGGCAGGCTTGGAGAACAACTCTCCTGGGTACTCTGGCAGCAAGTTTCAGCCTCCAATGTTAGAAAAGAGGGGGAACCCACATAGTGCTGTATTGTTTTCTATTAAATATATGTATACAGACTATAATACACTCACATGAACAACTTGTAAAAATCACGTATAAGACCCGGAAATGTAGCTGCTGCTGCATGCGTTCCACAGGACGGGAGTGACATCACCGTATGTCCCTCCCAACGTCTTTCACTAACCAATCAGGCAACTTCGGGAGCCAGTGAAACGCACGCCGCAGCAGCTGCATTTCCGGGTCTTATATGTGATTTTTGCAAGTTGTGAGTGTAGTATAGTCTGTATACATATATTTTAATAAAAAACAATACAGCACTATGTGAATTGACCCTCTTTTCTAACATTGGAGGAACACAAGTATTGTGGAGGACTGTGTGAGCATCAGGAGAGGTGAGCCAAGGTGGAGGGGCTGAACCTTGCTGCCAGAGTACCCAGGAGGGTTGTTCTCCAAGCCTGCCATGACTTTTGTGCTGAACAAGCAAATATTCAATTTGGTCCAGTGAGTGTGTGGAAGCACGGTATTGGCACAGAGCACTTCGTGGAGCCCTAAGAGCATTATCTGAGCACGGAGCACTTGGAGAAGGAATATAGTTTATCATGGACTTTTGAAATATATAGGAATGTTTGTTTCATATTTTTTATATAGAAATTCACTGCACTGATGACATTTGCGCATATTTGGCCTGATTGTATGATAGCGCTGTGGTATAAGTAATTTTTGAGTATATAATCTTAGTAGTTATCATACATATACATGTAGCAGGCATGTTGTAATGCAATTTCTCCTTTTGGCCACAAGATGGAGACAGAGATGCTGACTTGTCCTTCCAGAAAACAGAGACACAAAGCACACTGGGAAAAAGGTTTTCAATGGGAGTGCTGACAGGAGACTGAAGAGAGGGAAGTGCTGAGATGATTGAAATAGAGAGAGACAGGTTTTCCACACAGCACTACAGAGAGAGTGCTGACAGAAGATCTGAGGAGGGCTGTCTGAGGAGAGTGAGGATAGCGGTCTGAGGTACTAGCATCTGATTGAGGGGAGAGACACACGCTGACACCAGGGACTGTGTGACCCAACAGAGGCAAAGAAAGCCATGTTTTTCTTGAGACTACCAGGGAGAGTTACCGTGAGGAGAGGGAATAGAGGACAGGAGTGGTGAGGTGACGGGACTGTGTGGTGGAACTCCACCTAAGAGAGAGAGAGAGACACACATTGTCTACCAGCATCTGAGAGAGAGAGCACCACACTTTTCCCGAGACTGCTAGCCCAGCGGAGACAACGCACACACCGCTTCGGGGATCACAAGACCCATCCAGGTGTCCTGTTGGCCGTTGGCCCATCACCCTGCCAGTTCAGCTACCAGCCACCCTGATCGGCCGGAAGGAGGTGATCAAGGGCCTTACAAGATTGCCAGGAACCTTAACCACCATTTGGGACTTCCGTTGTTTCATCACCCAGAGGATTGGTGAGTGGATGTAAACCCAACCTCTTTCTTAGCATAGTACAGACACTGCATGCAGACACCTATTCCCCTTTCTGTTAGAGGATGCTTGTTTGGAGCTGACACTTTTATCCATTTTGTTCTTACAAACCACTACCTAACAGGATTTCCTAGAGAATTACTGTCTCACTTTTGATTGATTAAACCTACTCTAATGGGCCCCAACGTTTGCTAGCAGAAGACACTAGTACCCTTCAACTCAGGACCTGTAATGTAACAGAACTGTGCTTACTATACCTGTTAACCCATTTCTTCTTTTTGTATTGTTACTTTCAATGGTGTTTGTGGCCCAGAAGGAGCTGAGAAGTTGATAGATCTTCCCTCCTCCCTCTTAGCGTCTGTGTTATGGGCATATAGATTACTGCCCTTTTCTAAATTTACAGTTACTAAGTATTGAAGGTTGTCTTTTCTAATGTATTAATTCTTTGCAGAAAGTTGTTGTAAGCTTCCATATGCTTTAAACAGTGTTAATATATTCAAATTTGTTTATCACTACCAGGTGTGTGTCTGTTTTTTGGTGATAATCCACAGCCAGGATAACAGTATTTTCCACATGAGTCTTTAAATGTGTTTGCAGTAATTTAATTTAACCAGGTGTGCCAGAGGGTCCCAAGGTCATTCTTACAGTTGAGGTAGAGATCAGAGATTTCCAAATTTACCAAGCGGCACCTTAAGGGGTAGCGATCCATACACAAAAGTATACATACAGTGTATATATATATATATATATATATATATATATATATATATATATATATATATATATACATACATACATACATACACACTTGATAAAATTCTAAATATTCATAAGAAAGAAATAGTCATGAGAATTCATTGAGTAACTTTTTTTCAGCTATTAGAAAATGTTCTACATATATCTGAATGTGAAATAATAAGTAGACATCCTCATTATTGAGCAAATGTTTAAAAAATAGGGGCCATGAGATTTTAAAATGGGCTATTTAGGCATATGACCAATGAGAGTCACCTTCTTCTGTGACAGCATCCTTGAAGGAATAAGCGATTCTCATTGGTCAGCGCAGTCATTATGCAGCACTGACCATTGACTGCGCGTCATTATGACCATTATCATGCTTTCACACTATTGGATATAGTGCAGCTTCCAAGCGTACTGTGTATGGACCATTACAGCAGCTGGCATGGGAATCTCTGTAGTTAAAAAAAAAAAAAGAAAGACAAAGAGATTCAGCACAAAATTGCAGTATATTTATAAACAATTTATTGTTAAAAAGATGAACGAAACAAACTCTCCAAGAAGACTTCAAGGAGTCTGATGAAAGGGGAACTCCCCCATAAATGTGTCTCTCCATACCGGCATCTTGGTATCACGGCACCCCCAACATATCATGTCATCCCGGAGACATATCTGTCAGTGGTGGCTTTCCCCCTTGTCAACAGAGATACCAGGGCAGCAACATTCCATTCATCCAGTCCAACTGGGCTTTTTCAGCAACTCTGAGCCCTGGAGTGGACCTGTATCAGCTGCCAACACACTGTATGAAATGCCCTCTTTCACACCAATTTTTATGAGTGTATTATGTTTAATCTTTTTACCAATAAATTGTTACTAAACATATTGCACATTATTAGAGCAGAGAGTGTGATAAATTAGTTCAATGAAATGTACAAAGTTCATTTGAAAGTGCTTTGAAAAAAAACACGGTTTTCAGTCTATCACGTGAAAAGCAGCATCAGGTTATTTATTCCGATGGCACATTTTCCACCACAAGAGATCTCTCAGAATAAACTCACAAGATTAATGTGACCAATTAACTAAATCTGATCAAAAAAAAAAAAAAGTGTTTAAATTTACTCCTCCTTTCTACTTTTCTCTTATTTTATGGTATTTTCATGGCTGCTAGTGTGATAAGTAAAAAAAAAAAAAAAAAAAAAAAAAAGTGTTTACAGTACTTTACTATGTTTCTTCTGCTGCTTTGTGTGGCCACTCCAATTCAATGGGGATGATTTAAAGTAAATGAACAAGATAAAAAAAAAAAAAAAAATTGCAATAGGCTTGCATCACTGGCCCACACATGCAAGTGGATCAGGGGCGGACTGACAGGTCGGTGACTCGGGCGCCGCCCGAGGGCCCGGGGCCATTAGGGGCCCAGACTCGGCCACATGACGGGCCACTTGAAACGGCTGTATTACATGCCGCGATGCCGCTAACAATACTGCTAACGGCGTGCGGCTCCCCGCCGGCCCCTTCTTCCCTCCCGTCCGTCCCAGGTGCTTCTACTGTATGCGTCGTGACGTCACCTGGGACGGACGGGAGGGAAGAAGGGGCCGGCGGGGAGCCGCGCGCCGTTAGCAGTATTCGCGGCATGTAATACAGCCGCTTCAACCTGCCGAGTCCGGGCCCCTAATGAAAGAGAAGAGTGGAGGGGCCGGCGGGGAGCATTGGCATCGGTGAGTTAATTTACCAGGACCGCCACAAGTGATGGGGGGGTGGTACAGAGTCACGGCCCCCCCACAGTGTCACCCCCTACCCCACAGTGTCACCCCCTACCCCACAGTGTCACCCCCTACCCCACAGTGTCACCCCCAGCCCACAGTGTCCCCCCCAGCCCACAGTGTCCCCCCCAGCCCACAGTGTCCCCCCCAGCCCACAGTGTCCCCCCAGCCCACAGTGTCCCCCCCAGCCCACAGTGTCCCCTTGTGTGCATGTCCCCCCCTGTGTGTGCGCTCTCCCTCCAGTGTCCCCCCTGTGTGTGCGCTCTCCCTCCAGTGTCCCCCTGTGTGTGCGTGTCCCCCCTTTGTGTGCGCTCTCCCTCCAGTGCCCCCCTGTGTGTGCACTCTCCCTCCAGTGTCCCCCTGTGTGTGTGTGTGCCCCCCTGCGTGTGCGCTCTCCCTCCAGTGTCCCCCTGTGTGTGCTTGCCCCCCCCCTGCGTGTGAGCTCTCCCTCCAGTGTCCCCCTGTGTGTGTGTCCCCCCCTGTGTGTGCGCTCTCCCTCCAGTGTCCCCCTGTGTGCGTGTCCCCCCCTGTGTGTGTGCTCCCCCTCCAGTGTCCCCCTGTGTGTGCGCTCTCCCTCCAGTGTCCCCCTGTGTGTGCCCCCCCCTTGCGTGTGCGCTCTCCCTCCAGTGTCCCCCTGTGTGTGTCACCCCCAGCCCACAGTGTCACCCCCAGCCCACAGTGTCCCCCCCAGCCCACAGTGTCCCCCCCAGCCCACAGTGTCCCCCCCAGCCCACAGTGTCCCCCCCAGCCCACAGTGTCCCCCCCAGCCCACAGTGTCCCCTTGTGTGCATGTCCCCCCCTGTGTGTGCGCTCTCCCTCCAGTGTCCCCCCTGTGTGTGCGCTCTCCCTCCAGTGTCCCCCTGTGTGTGCGTGTCCCCCCTTTGTGTGCGCTCTCCCTCCAGTGCCCCCCTGTGTGTGCACTCTCCCTCCAGTGTCCCCCTGTGTGCGTGTGTGCCCCCCTGCGTGTGCGCTCTCCCTCCAGTGTCCCCCTGTGTGTGCTTGCCCCCCCCCCTGCGTGTGAGCTCTCCCTCCAGTGTCCCCCTGTGTGTGTGTCCCCCCCTGTGTGTGCGCTCTCCCTCCAGTGTCCCCCTGTGTGCGTGTCCCCCCCTGTGTGTGTGCTCCCCCTCCAGTGTCCCCCTGTGTGTGCGCTCTCCCTCCAGTGTCCCCCTGTGTGTGCCCCCCCCTTGCGTGTGCGCTCTCCCTCCAGTGTCCCCCTGTGTGTGCATGCCCCCCCCCCTGCGTGTGAGCTCTCCCTCCAGTGTCCCCCCTGTGTGTGTGTCCCCCCGTGTGTGCGCTCTCCCTCCAGTGTCCCCCCGTGTGTGCGCTCTCCCTCCAGTGTCCCCCTGTGTGTACGCTCTCCCTTCAGTGTCCCCCTGTGTGCGTGTCCCCCCTGTGTGTGTGCTCTCCCTCCAGTGTCCCCCTGTGTGTGCGCTCTCCCTCCAGTGTCCCCCTGTGTGTGCGCTCTCCCACCAGTGTCCCCCGGTGTGTGCGCTCTCCCTCCAGTGTCCCCCTGTGTGCGTGTCCCCCCCTGTGTGTGTGCTCTCCCTCCAGTGTCCCCCTGTGTGTGTGCTCTCCCTTCAGTGTCCCCCTGTGTGTGCGCTCTCCCTTCAGTGTCCCCCTGTGTGCGTGTCCCCCCCTGTGTGTGTGCGCTCTCCCTCCAGTGTCCCCCTGTGTGTGCGCTCTCCCTCCAGTATCCCCCTGTGTGCGTGTCCCCCTGTGTGTGCGCTCTCCCTCCAGTGTCCCCCTGTGTGTGCGTGCCCCCCCCCCCCCTGTGTGTGCGCTTGGTCCCCTTGAGTGCGGGGACCAAGGGGGCCCCATGATCTTCTATTGCCCGGGGGCCCCATGAGTTGTCAGTCCGCCCCTGAAGTGGATGTTTTTACACATAGCAATCGCAGTCTGTAAACTGATCTAGCTGATCATACAGTGATATTCAATGCAAACAATGAAACCCTAGTTTGCAGTGCATGTTGAATATCCAAATAATGCAGCTTTTATACATTCTGCTTCTAAAATGGTGCACCATTGAATTCACACATCAAATTTCACATAAAAATGAATTAGGATCCATTCACACAAGCTTAAAAAAACACCAGTGCTCTTGGCAGAAAAACATGTAATTTTCTGTACTAGCATTTAGGAGCAGTTAGAAGCATTTAGCATTTAGCAACAGCGGCTCTTTAACCATGTGATCGGCTGTGTCCAATCACAGCCGGTCACATGTAAACACGGAGATGGCGGTAATCGGCTCTCCTCGCTTCACACTGACAGAGTGCACATCTGTGCCCAGTGCCCACCAGTGCCACCCATCAGTGCGGCCTATTAGTGACACCCATCAGTGCCCATAAGTGCTGCATATTCGTGCCTCCCCATCAGTGCAGCCCATCAGCGCCCATCAGTGCAGCCTATCAGCGCCCATCAGTGCAGCCTATCAGCGCCCATCAGTGAAGGAAAATAATTACTTATTTACAGAATTTACTGACAGAAACTTTCAACATTTTTAGGAAAAAATAAAAAAAAAACAGGAGTGATTAAATACCACCAAAAGAAAGCTCTATTTGTGTGAAGAAAATGATAACAATTTCACATGGTTACAGTATAGCATGACCCCGCAATTGTCATTCAAAGTGTGACAGCACTGAAAGCTGAAAAATGGCCTGGGCAGGAAGGGGGTGAAAGTGCCCAGTATTGAGGTGGTTAAACAAATGTGCATGGAGCCTTAAAATGAAAAACAAATCTAATGTCACTAATCAGCAAAAGCAGATGCACTATGTTAAATGGCTAGTCAAAAAACTATTATGCGGCGTACATGGGAAGGGACAATCCCGCGGGATTATCCTCTGGACTCTTTTTGGCGCCAAAGTCCGGCGGACCAAAGTTTTAAGTTTTGTTTTAAAACTATCCGCTGGACTTGGCAGTCCGGCGGACAATCCCGCCGTTAGTAGGCTAGTCCACCGGACTTTTTAAATGAACGGACTTGCTGCTCGTCGGCAAGTCCGTTCATTTAGCACGTGACTTCAGGTTACGTAGCTAGCGTAGGCAGTAAATGCCGGCGCGCTAGCTCCGTGACCTGGCATGGATTTAAAGGGACTCCCCACGCCGAAAAACGGCGTGGGGGTTCCCCCCAAATCCATGTCAGACCCTCATCCGAGCACGCAGCCTGGCCGGCCAGGAAAGGGGTGGGGACGAACGAGCGCCCCCCCCTCCTGAGCCGTACCAGGCCGCGTGCCCTCAACATGGGGGGTGCCCTGGGGAAAGGGGGGCCGTGCGCCCCCCCACCCCAAAGCACCTTGTCCCCATGTTGATGAGGACAAGGGCCTCTTCCCGACAACCCTGGCCATTGGTTGTCGGGGTCTGCGGGCGGGGGCTTATCGGAATCTGGGAGCCCCCTTTAATAAGGGGGCCCCCAGATACCGGCCCCCCACCCTATGTGAATGAGTATGGGGTACGATGTACCCCTACCCATTCACCTAAGGTGTAAAATGTAAAGTACAAAAACACACACACTTTTGAAAAAATATTTTATTGCACTCCTCCGGGGGTCTTCTTCCGTCTTGGGGGTCTTCTCGCCGGACTCCTCCGCTCTCTTCTGCTCTTTTACCTAGCTCTTTCACGAGCGGAGGAGGCCGGCTACATTCTTCGTCGTCGTCGCCGCCATCGTCTGGGGTTCTCGATCCGCCTTCGGGGGTCTTCCGGGGGTCTCTTCTGTTCTTGCGGCGGTCGTCGTCTTCCGCGCCGCCGGCGCCTTCTTCTTCTTGTTCTTCTTCTTGTTCTTTTTGTTCTTCTTCCGATGTTGACCCGTCGCTGTCTCTGCCCGGAATGCCAGAACCGCGCTGCGCTGGGACTTATATAGGGACAGGGTCACATGCTCATGTCACATGGTGACGCCGCCCCCTTGCAATGTCACAGTCCCGGAGGATGCTGGGACTGTGACATCACAAGGGGGCGGGGTCACCATGTGACATGAGCATGTGACCCTGTCCCCATGTCCCTATATAAGTCCCAGCGCAGCGCGGTTCTGGCATTCCGGGCAGAGACAGCGACGGGTCAACATCGGAAGAAGAACAAGAAGAACAAGAAGAAGGACAAGAAGAAGAAGGTGGCGCCGGCGGCGCGGAAGACGATGACCGCCGCAAGAACAGAAGAGACCCCCGGAAGACCCCCGAAGGCGGATCGAGACCCCCAGACGATGGCGGCGACGACGAAGAAGGTAGTCGGACTTCTCCGCTCGGTAAAAGAGCTTGGTAAATGGCGGAGGAGTCCGGCGAGAAGACCCCCAAGACGGAAGAAGACCCCCGGAGCAGTGCAATAAAATATTTTTTCAAAAGTGTGGGTGTTTTTTTTACTTTACATTTTACACCTTAGGTGAGTCAACCGACTCGATCGACTGTCCTTCATAAAAATGAATGTCTTGGATCACCACCAGCTACCAAGCACCTGATGCTGATGTAACAGAATAATTTTCTTTGAAATGTCAGATCCCTTCAAGACTGCCTATGCTGATGCAGAGTGACTATCCTCCTCCTCAATAATCATGCTGATAGCTTGAAAGAACATTTTTGGTTCTGGGCACCGCCACCAGTGGCTAAGGTCCAATTTTTCAGTCCCTGTTTAACAGGGGTGTGTATTTACAATTTTTGATGCAAAGCTTTGCAACAGGGCTCATTGCTGTGCTCCAAGTACAGTATCTGTGAGGGGTTGCAGTGTTGTGGCACCAGCACCAGTGCCTAAGGCCCAATTTGTCTGCCCCTGTTGAACAGGGGCATGCAATTACAATTCTTGATCTAATAATTCACAGCAGGGCCCATTCCTGCGCCCTCCAAGAGTAACTGTGAGGGCTTAAAGTGTTGTGGCAACACCACCACAGGCCCAACTTTTCTGCCCCTGTTTAACAGGGGCATGCAATTACAATTATTGATCTAATAATTCACAGCAGGGCCCATTCATGCGCCCAAAAAAGAGTAAAGCCCCATACACACGGTCGGACTTTTTCATCAATTTGGTCCGATCGGACAAGGTTGTTGAAAAATCAGACCGTGTGTATGCACCATCGGACAGTGTTCGTCGGTTTGTCCGTCGGACAAAGTCTTATCTCCTGCTGGAAAGATTTCCCTTCAACCCGGTCCGATCACACCAAATCCGAGCGTGTGTACGCTTGTCCGACCAGACAAAGTGCTACGCATGCTCAGATCACATTACAAGACCAAAGCTATTGGCTACTAGCCTCTACGTAGTCCCGTCGTAGGCAACAAACGTCACCACGTTCAGAATGATCGGATTTTCCGACAACTTTGTCCGATCGTGTGTACGCAAAACCAACATCAGACAAAGTATGACGGACATGGTCCGACGGACCTGGTCCACGGATTGTCCGCGCGTGTGTATGGGGCTTAACTGTGAGGGCTTACAGTGTTGTGGCACCAGCAGCACCAAAGGCCCAATTTTTCCTACCACTGTTCAACAATGGCATTCAATTACAATTCCTGATACAATAGTTCATAGCAGGGTGTTCCAGCGCCCACCAAGAGTAACTGAGGGCTTACAGTGTTGTGGCAACACCAACATCGAAGGGGCAGATTTCTGCAGAGTATATGCGACAGGCCCCTACTTTCAAACATCCAACTTACAAACGACTCCTACTTGCAAACGGAAGGAGACAACAGGAAGTGAGGAAATCTACCCCTAGGAAGGGAAATTCTCTCCTGTAAGAGTTAATATGGGAAAAGGGTGTCTCCTCTCTACTGATGCTTTATCACCAATCCTTGTTTCAATAAAAAACCCAATTTTCCAAAAACATTTGTCATTGGGATGGAAAGTGAGGTGAAATGTTCTGAACAGGTGCACAGACAGCAAAAAAAATGTTACAGGGGTGATAACCCTTTCCTACGTTCTCCAAAAAGCTTAAAAATAGATTATTAGGCTGGAGTTACACTTAAAAATGTACCTGTTCCAAATTACAAACAGATTCTACTTAAGAACAAACCTACAGTCCCTGTCTTGTTTGCACCGTCTGTATACTGCTTTTCAGAATATATAGGGTTTTATTTTGGGTGCGGGGTTCCCCTTAATATCCATACAAAACCCAAAGGGGCTGGTAATGGGCTGGGTAGGGGGGGGGGGGGGGTGATGGGGTAGCCATGCCATTTTTCTCAAAGATTTTCATCCATATTGCTGGGACCAGACATTACATTAAAGCCGCTAGCAGTTTTAAATAGCTTTTTTTCCTTTAGAAATGTCATTTTGTGCAGGGACAGTCACCACCAATCCATCCATCCATGCTCAGCCATCCCTCCATACCCTGCAATACACAGCAATAGCCTGCAGTGTATTGAGGGATGGCTGAGCATGGATGGATGGATGGATGGATAACCAGCAGTACCCAGCCATACCCCCTGCGATACCCAGCCATACACCCTGCGATACCCAGCCATACCCAGCCATACACCCTGCGATACCCAGCCATACACCCTGCGATACCATGCAATGCCCTGCAATACTCGCTAGGATCGAAGCCAGGATCGTTTTTTAGTTTTTATTTCAGGCTTTCCAGCCTAGAGGTGAGACATGGGGTCTTATTGACCCCATATCTCTCTGTAAAGAGGACCTGTCATGCCATATTCCTATTACAAGGGATGTTTATATTCTTTGTATTAGGAATAAAAGTGATCAAAAAATTTTATGGGGAGAAAAAAAAAAGTGTCAAACTAAAATAAATAAAGTAAAATGAACAATATTTTTTTTTTTTTTTTAAAGTGCCCCTGTCCCCGTGTGCTCGCATGCAGAAGCGAACGCATACGCAAGTCCCGCCCACATATAAAAACGTGTGAGGTGTCGCTGCGAACGTTATAGCGAGAACAATAATTTTGGCCCTAGACCCCCTCTGTAACTAAAAACATGTAACCAGTAAAAAAATTGAAAGCATCGCCTATTGGGATTTTTAAGTAGCAAAGTTTGGCGCCATTCCACGAGTGTGTGCAATTTTGAAGCGTGACATGTTGGGTATCTATTTACTCGGCGTAACTTCATCTTTCACATTATGTAAAAAAACATTGGGCTGAATTTACGGTTTTGTTTTTTGTAAAGCACAAAACATTTTATTTTCCCAAAAAAACACGTTCGAAAAATTGCTGCGCAAGTACCGTGCTAGATAAAACGACCGCCATTGTATTCTCTAGGGTCTTTGCTAAAAAAAACATATATAATGTTTTGGGGTTCTATGTAATTTTCTAGCGAATAAATGATGATTTGGGGTCCCCAAACCATTTTTAGGACAATAACATGCATATTAGCCGTTATAATTAGCACTTTAGATTTCAAACGTTTGCGTCCATTGTATTTAATAGGGTTCTTTTTTTTTTTTTTTTTTTTAATTCTTTATTTATTCATATCATCCCATTATACATAACATCACATTCATTTGAGTCTATACATAAATAAAGTGGACAGAGGCTCTTAAACACATATAAATATGTAATTTTAACCGTCAGAGTCATTTATATTTAGAGATCCATGTTTGATGCTTTTGATTCTTATTCTTTACATTTGAATTTCTACATTCTAAATTGATTGACCCAATTCACCATAAATCTAGGGATAATATTATTTTCTAAGTACCCTAAAACAAAAAAGACAACAAAAAAAAAAAAAGACCCCAACCCAGTGATCTTATGCAGAAAAAAAAAAAAAAAAAAAAAAACCCTATAGTTTTACCAGCTATAAATATAAATTAAAATAAAAATAAATATAACCGACAGAAGGGGATTGTAGACTCCTCACTAGGTTGTCTTAGAGGTAGCTATGGCCTTTCCTTCGTCTGAAAGTTTAAATATATTCCACTTAGCCCATGTTTTAGAGTATATCTCGTGCCGATTTTGCGCCGAGAGTATTAAGTCCTCCATCCTGTTTACTTCTTCCACTCTTGTAAACCAGAGCAAAACACAGGGGGGTCTTGTATCTCTCCACTGCCGGGCTATACATGATCGGGCAGCATTAAAGAAATGGCGCAATATTAAATTATTATATATTTTTTCTGGTATGTTTGAGTCATGTAATAAGAATAATGCTGGGTCTTCAGGAAGAATATAATCTGTAAACTTCTGAGATATTCGCTGTATCTCCCTCCAGAAGTGGTCTAACTTTGGGCAAGACCAAAAAATATGACGTCCCTCTCTCTTCTAGACATCTCCAACATTTATCTGAGATCGAGGGATAGTATTTATGAAGGATTGAAGGTGTACGATACCATCTCGTCAGAAGTTTAAAGTTAGTTTCCTGAGCCCTGGTGGAAATTGATGATTTAAAAACCATACGTATAATCCGTCTCTGTTGTGTTGGTTGCAAAGTCCTCTCTAATTCTCCCTCCCATTTCCGTATAAACTGTGGAGTATACCTGTCAGGGGGTTTAATCAGTAATGCATACATTTGTGAGAGTACATGGGGATAGGGGCCATTATCCTCGCATATTTGCTCTAATGGCGTCAGTGGTCTTTGAAACCTGTCCGGGAATGGTAATGTATTGAGGAAATGTTTGAGTTGTGCCCCACTCCAAAAATCAAGGTCGAACCGGTTACTTGATGATGTCAACTCCGGGATTGATGGCCATATTCCCGATCGTACGAAATGTGATGCTTGGTAGCACTGCGATTCTAATAATTTCCTAAATAGGCCATCTTGTAGACCTGGAGGGAAACGGGGGTTCCCTATAATAGGATAGAGAGGGGAGTGGGAAGGTAATAGTGAGGTATTCAGGCGCAATCGGGCACATATTCGTAATGTAGGTCCCATAGTCGGGTGTTTTTTAAGGGTGGGGGTAAGATCTGCATAACACCAAACCGCACGCCGTAATGGTATCTTACTTTGTGACTGCTCAATCCTTGGCCATAACTTAAGATCTGTATGCCTACACCAATCTATTAGTCTCCCCATATGTGTTGCCTGATAATATTTCTGCATGTCAGGTACTGCCATCCCTCCATACTGTTTGGGCATATTCATAAGTCAACGTTGTATTCTAGGTCTTTTATAGGCCCAAATAAAGTTAATTAATGACGCGTTTAACTGTTTAAGGAATTCAGGGGGTATATGAATTGGTAAGGTTTGGAAGAGGTATAAAAATTTAGGTAAAATTGTCATTTTGACTATGTTACATCTACCGAACCAAGAAAAACGGCCTTGATGCCATTTGGTGAGCAGTACCCGTATTCTATTAAGTAAAGGGGGAAAATTCAGTTCGTAGGTTTGTTTTAATTTAGGTGGTATGAGTGTTCCTAAATATTTAAGGGCCGTTCCTGTCCATCTGAAATTGAAATTATCTTTTAGGGTTTTAATTTGAGTTGGCGTCATTGAAACTCCCATTGCTTCAGATTTGGACATATTTATTGTTAAGTTTGATAGTGAACCGTATTGATCCAGTTCTCTTAGGAGATTCGGTAGCGATATACCTGATTTAGTGAGTGAAAATATAAGGTCATCTGCGTAAGCAGATACCTTATAATGTGAATCCCCTTTTTGTATCCCTGTGATGTCTGGATTTTGCCTTATCTTACAGAGGAATGGTTCCAATGAGAGAGAGAAAAGAAGGGGTGACAGAGGACACCCTTGACGGGTTCCATTTGAGATGGAAAATGGTTCTGATAGGCAGCCATTGGCTTT
This sequence comes from Lithobates sylvaticus, assembly GCA_028564925.1. NCBI lineage: Eukaryota > Metazoa > Chordata > Amphibia > Anura > Ranidae > Lithobates > Lithobates sylvaticus. The sequence goes on along the minus strand of CM053035.1, from coordinate 137,786,895 downwards.
GATTTGTGCTTTGGGCTCCGAGTATACACTCGAGATCCATCCCACCATCTTCTCTCCCAATCCCACATACCTTAAGACCGAGAACATAAACGTCCAGTTAACCCGGTCGAATGCCTTTTCGGCATCCATGCTCAGGAACACTGAAGGGGTATTTGAAGTATCTGCTAGGTGGATGAGATTTAGAACCTTGATAGTATTATCTCTCGCTTCTCGATTTGGTATAAAACCCACCTGGTCCAAATGGACCAGGTCGGTTAAGTGTAGTTGATTACGTGTGGCGAGGATTTTTGTAAATAATTTAACATCTACATTTAATAGGGAGATGGGGCGGTAACTACCACATACTGATGTATCTTTATCTTCTTTAGGAATCACCGTAATGTGTGCTTTCAAAGTATCAGGTGGTAGTGCCGCCTCGTATCCCAGGGTATTAAATGTTCGTGTCATTTGCATTCCTAGTTGAGGAAAAAATAGCTGATAGTATTTTAAGGAAAACCCGTCCGGGCCCGGGGATTTCCCTGGTTTGGAAGATTTAATAGCTTCTTGTAATTCCTCTATGCTAATAGGAGCTTCCAGTTCCTCTCGAACTTGTTCTGCTAGCTGAGGGATACCTGATGAGGATATATATTCCTCTATCTTATGTTGTGCCGGTCTCTCTCTAGGTAAGTTGTATAATGATTTATAAAATTCCCGAAATGTTGACGTAATCTCGTTAGGTTTATAGACCTTCCTTCCTTCTTTATCTACCAAATATGGTATATAGGATTTTACCCGTTGTTCTTGTAGAGCTCTAGCCAGTGAGCGTCCGCATTTATCCCCTGTTTCGTAATAGTATTTCCGGCTTAACTGCATTGCCGCCTTAGCCCTATAATGAAGAAGAGTAGTTACTTGTCTCCGTAAATTGAGGAGCTCATTCTCCACCTTTGTTGTCTGTCTCTGTTTGTGTTGTATTTCTAGTTCCTGTATATTACCCATTAATTTAGTTAATTCTGTTTCCCTGGCCTTTTTAATTCTGGAACCATGTTTTATGAGGATCCCCCTTACTACTGTTTTATGTGCTTCCCATATTATTCTTTCCTCAACTTCTGGTGTAATATTATATTGGAAGTAGTATTGTAGTTCTTTAATCACCTCATCCACTACTAATTTGTTCTCCAATAGGCTCTCATTCAGTCGCCACTGTCTATTTTTAGGAGAGGAGTGTTTGGTCATGGTCCATGTTAATGTAACCGGGGCATGGTCAGTCCATGTAATATTTCCTATGTCTACTGTTTTAATCTCTGATAGCATTTGATGCGGGATGATAAACATATCAATACGAGAGTACAACTTATGTGGATTGGAATAAAAAGTGTAGTCCTTCTCATCCGGATGAAACAGTCTCCATACATCCGTGAGTTGATATTTATGAAGTTTTTGTAAGACCCTTTTTCGCCTATCCTTTGTAATCGATGTTCTACCTGCCGATGTGTCTAATTTAGGGTCTATTGAGAAGTTGAAGTCTCCCCCCAAGAGAAGCCTACCTTCAGCAAATTCCATAAGTTTATTAATGGTAGTACATATAAATTGGACTTGGTTGCAATTTGGAACATATATCGTAGCCATAGTTACTTTATTACTGCCGATCATGCCTTTGAGAAACAGAAATCTACCCTCTTTATCTGATCTTATATCATTTAATTTCCATGGGACTTTCCTGGATATCAAAATTGATACCCCTTTAGATTTGGATATTTTATTGCACGCGTGATAAACTAAGGGGAAAAGATTATTTTTCATAGATGGTACTTTACCTTCCTTAAAGTGGGTTTCCTGGACATATGCCACATCAGAGTGTGATCGTTTTAAGTCTTGAAAGAGCATCCTACGTTTCTCAGGGGTGTTAAGCCCTTTGGCGTTTATAGATAAAATCTTTAGCTCCTCCATCTCCCCCTCTGTCGGTTAAAACAAACAAAAAAAAAAAGGGAAAGAAAAGAAAAAACCTCCACCTACCAGAGCTCTATTAGTTCTGATATTGAGACAGGAGGCTTTAGTAACCTCCCGTCCTTCCCTCTTCCCAGTGAAGGGGGATACCAAAGTTACAAAATATAGGCACTCACGTTCAAATTACCACTTAACCACTTGCCGACCGCCCCATGTACATATACGTCGGCAGAATGGCACGTACAGGCAGAACCACGTACCTGTACGTGCCATTCTTCAGGCGGTTGGGGGGGTCCGATCGGACCCCCCTCCGCCGGCGGGGGCGGTCGGCATCGCTTCAGGAGCGATCCGGGACGAGGGGACGGCCAGTGGTTTCTGGCCACCCCCTCGCGATCGCTCCTGGCGAATGAAAAGCTTCCCCTTCCTGTCTATTGTATAGACAGGAAGGCGGAAGTGATGTCACGCTCGGTGCGCCGGTCTATGTGACCGGAACGCCGAGCAGAGAAGATGTAAAGGTTAGTGCACAAACAGTACACTGACACCAGTACACATAGGCACACAATCCACCCCCCTGTCACCCCCTGATCACCCCCCAGATCACCCCCTCCCCCCCCAGTCACAGTGTCACTAATTGCAGTGATCATTTATTTACTGATCACTGCATTTAGTGTCAGTGTGACTGTAATAACTGTCAGGGCAGTTAGTTTTAGGTCCTAGGTAGCCCCCTACCCCCCCCTAATAAAGGTTTAACCCCTGATTGCCCCTAGTTAACCCCTTCACCCCCTTTTGCCAGTGTCACTAAGCGATCGTTTTTCTGATCGCTGCATTGTGTCGCTAGGTAACCATTTTTTTTTTATTTTAACCGCCATGTTTTATATAGGTTCATAAATAGTTTTATAGGTCAGGTACCCCCATATTACAACCTAAATAAAGGTTTTAACCCCCTGATTGCCCCTAGAGTTAACCCTTTCACCAGTAATCACCGTATAACTGTCACTGGTGACGCTGGTTAGCCAGTTAGTTATTTCGTTATTTAGGTTCCCCGTCAGGTTTTTATATAGCGTCAGGTACCCCCATATATTACCTAATAAAGGTTTAACCCCCTGATTGCCCCTAGTTAACCCTTTCACCCCCTTTTGCCAGTGTCACTAAGCGATCGTTTTTCTGATCGCTGCATTAGTGTCGCTAGGTAACCAGTTTTTTTTTGTATTACTGTTACGGGTGACGCTGGTTAGTTAGCTTGTTTTTTATACTGTCAGGGCACCCGCCATTTATTACCCAATAACGGTTTAACCCCCTGATCGCCCGGCGGGTGATATCAATTAGGTTTTAGGGTCAAATAAGGTCTGCGTCGCCCCAGGTTAGTGCCAGTACCGCAAACACCCACGCACAAAGCATACACCTCCCTTAGTGGTATAGTATCTGAACAGATCAATATCTGATCTGATCAGATCTATACTAGCGTCCCAGCAGTTTAGGGTTCCAAAAAAACGCATTGTTAGCGGGATCAGCCCAGATACCTGCTAGCACCTGCGTTTTCCCCCTCCGCCCAGCCCAGCCCAGCCCACCCAAGTGCAGTATCGATCGATCACTGTCACTTACAAAACACTAAGCACACATAACTGCAGTGTTCGCAGAGTCAGGCCTGATCCCTGCGATCGCTAACATTTTTTTTTGTGGTAGCGTTTTGATTCAGTCGCTAACAGTCAGGAGCTTTTTTACCTGTGAATCTCAAAAAAATAAAAAAAACAAAAATAGTTGTCGTTTTATTGTTCTCTCTCTCTCTCTATTGTTGCTCTTTTTTTACTCCATTCTATTCTGCAATGTTTTATTATGTTTTATCATGCTTGCTTTTCAGGTATGTAATTTTGTTTACTGTGTTTTAGTGTTAAGCATTTTTTTGTTTTCAGGTGCGCCATTCAGTTGCAGCGCGGATTTATTTATCTTGACAGCAACAGCGTTTGCTCCCACGATACATAAAGCCGCGACTCCAACGCTGTAGGAGGTGATTTCACCACCACAGTTAAAAAAAAGAGCATATGTGCCGAAGCATGGGGGCAGCAGGGGGGGCGGAGGAGCGATTGGCTCCTAATGCCACGTACATACGGTCGAAATTCCGACCGTGTGTACACGGCATAACTTTTGCGGGAGGATGCCCCCATGCATCGGCATATATAAATGGTGCATGTATGCCCATCATTAGAAGTGGGTGGATGAAGGGAGGTATTCTAATGGTGGGCATACCCACCAATCAATCTCTTTTTTTCGTTCAGCCAAGAGGCTGCATGAAAAAAAAAAAGATTACAATATATGTCCAGTATGTTGCTGGACTTTGAATGGTTATACCAGAATGATGCCTGCAGGTTTAGGTATCATCTTGGTATCATTCTTTTCAGCCAGTGATCGGCTTTCATGTAAAAGCAATTCTAGCGGGTAATTAGCCTCTAGACTGCTTTTACAAGCAGTAGGAGGGAATGTCCCCCCTCCCGGATATAAACCGCGCCATTGGGAAATTGGGAAAGCATTTTATCACACCAATCTTGGTGTGGTCAGATGCTTTGAGGGCAGAGGAAAGATCTAGGGTCTAATAGACCCCAATTTTTTCAAAAAAAGAGTACCTGTCACTGCCTATTGCTATCATAGGGGATATTTACATTCCCTGAGATAACAATAAAAATCATAACAAAGAAAAAAAATGGAAGGAACAGTTTAAAAATAGAATAAAAAAGCTAAATAAATAAAAAAAAAAACTAAAAAAAAAAAAAAAAAAAGCACCCCTGCCCCCCCTTCTCTTGCGCAAAGGCGTACACAAGCGTTGGTCTGGCGTCATATGTAAACAGCAATTGCACCATGCATGTGAGGTATCACCGCGAAGGTCAGATCGAGGGCAGTAATTTTAGCAGTAGACCTCCTCCGTGAATCTAATGTGGTATCATGTAAAGGCTTTTAAAGGCTTTTAAAAATGTATGTAGTTTGTCGCCACTGCGTGTTTGTGCGCAATTTTAAAGCATGTCGTGTTTGGTATCCATGTACTCGGCCTAAGATCATATTTTTTATTTCATCAAAAATTTGAGCAATATAGTGTGTTTTAGTGCATTAAAATAAAAAAAAGTGTATTTTTTCCACAAAAAATGCGTTTGAAAAATCGCTGCGCAAATACTGTGTGGAAAAAAAAAATGCAACACCCACCATTTTAATCTGTAGGGCCTTTGCTTTAACAATATATATAGTGTTTGGGGGTTCAACGTAATTTTCTTGCAAAAAAAAAATATGTTTTCATGTAAACAAAAAGTGTCAGAAAGGGCTTTGTCTTCAAGTGGTTAGAAGAGTGGGTGACGTGTGACATAGGCTTCTAAATGTTGTGCATAAAATGCCAGGACAGTTCAAACCCCCCCCAAATGACCCCATTTTGGAAAGTAGACACCCCAAGCTATTTGCTGAGAGCAATGTTGAGCCCATTAAATATTTTTTTTTTTTTGTCCCAAGAGATTGAATAATGAAAAAAAAAAAATATATATATTTTTTTTACAAAAAGTTGTCACTAAATGATATATTGCTCAAACATGTCATGGGCATATGTGGAAATACACCCCAAAATACATTCTGTTGCTTCTCCTGAGTACGGGGATACCACATGTGTGGGACTTTTTGGGAGCCTAGCTGCGTACGGAACCCCAAAAACCAAGCACCGCCTTCAGGCTTTCTAAGGGAGTAATTTTTTTATTTCACTTCTCACTGCCAATCACAGTTTCGGAGGCCATGGAATGCCCAGATGGCATAAAACCCCCCAAAATGACCCCATTTTGGAAAGTAGACACCCCAAGCTATTTGCTGAGAGGTATTGTGAGTATTTTGCAGATGTCGCTTTTTGTCACAAAGTTTTGAAAATTGAAAAAAGAAAAAAAAAAATTTTTTTTTTCTTTACTTTCTTCATTTTCAAAAACAAATGAGAGCTGTAAAATACTCACCATGCCTCTCAACAAATAGCTTGGGGTGTCTACTTTCCAAAATGGGGTCATTTGGGGGGTTTTGTGCTATTTTGGCATTTTATGGCCTTCGAAACTGTGATAGGTAGTGAGGAGTGAAATCAAAAATTTGCACCCTTAGAAATCCTGAAGGCGGTGCTTGGGTTTCGGGGCCCCGTACGCGGCTAGGCTCCCAAAAAGTCCCACACATGTGGTATCCCCATACTCAGGAGAAGCAGCAAAATGTATTTTGGGGTGCAATTCCACATATAACTATGGCATGTGTGAGCAATATATCATTTAGTGACAACTTTTTGAAGAAAAAAAAAAAATTATTTTTTATTTTTGTCTTTATTCAATCACTTAGGACTAAAAAAAAAAAATATTCAATGGGCTCAACATGCCTCTCAGCAAATAGCTTGGGGTGTCTACTTTCCAAAATGGGGTCATTTGGGGGGGTTTTGTACTTCTCTGCCATTTTAGCACCTCAAGAAATGAAATAGGCAGTCATAAATTAAAAGCGGTGTAAATTCCAGAAAATGTACTCTAGTTTGTAGACGCTATAACTTTTGCGCAAACCAATAAATATACGCTTATTGGCATTTTTTTTACTAAAGACATGTGGCTGAATACATTTTGGCCCAAATGTTTGACTAAAATTGAGTTTATTAGATTTTTCTTATAACAAAAAGTAGAAAATCTCTTTTTTTTTCAAAATTTTCGCTCTTTTTCCGTTTATATCGCAAAAAATAAAAATCACAGAGGCAATCAAATACCATCAAAAGAAAGCTCTATTTGTGGGAAGAAAAGGACGCAAATTTCGTTTCGTTACAAAATTGCATGACCGCACAATTACCAGTTAAAGTAGTGCAGTGCGAAATTGAAAAAAGACCTCTGGTCCTTAAGCTGACAATTGGTCCGGGGCTGAAGTGGTTAAGTGAGTGCAGTCCTAAGGGGGGAAATAAACCAAGATAGGCGGGGGAGCGCTACCCTCCTCCCTCCGGTGTACCTAAATTCTTATTGATCCCGGATTCATGTTATACATTGCTGCCTATACATTATTGTATACATCTTAGATCTAAACTCTATGCGGCACGTAGTTAATTTAATAGGGTTCTAATGTTCGCGCAAACTTTCGGTCCGTTCGCAGGTTCTGGTGCGAACCGAACCGGGGGGTGTTCGGCTCATCCCTAGTGCCATCTCCTCCTAATACAGGGTTTGTACTTAAGAGCATGCATACAAATATAAACACGTGCAATGCAATGCTCTCTTGTTCACTGAAACATTTTACAAACTAGGGTTTTTATTGTTGTCTCATGAAAGCTATGTGCATTTTTTATTATTATTATAATAATAAGGCATGCAAATAATAAAATTACCCAAATGTAGATACACCCTGAAATATTAGAAAAAAAATCTATTTTTATTTTAGCTATTCCATTTAGCTAGACACGGAACTATACATTCCATAAAAAAAAAAAAACACCCTTGTTGGTAAACTCCATGTATATACGCTATATCTGTATGTAAGCTGAGCATGTCTGTACAGATTGCAGACACATAAATTCCGTGATGATATGATCTGCATGTCTGTGCACGATCAATGCGCTGGAGCATGCACATATCCTTCAGTACATCGGGTCCAATAATTCAAAGCTGAACTAGTACGAAGCAAGACATTTTTCACATCTCTATCAATGCACTAGTAGCTCACCCTAGTCTTCTCTGTGCATATTATCGCAGTGTGATAAAAGGTGAAGTACAAAAAAAAAAAAAAAAATGTATCAGATACCAGTTATTGGACTGCATGATAGCATTTCCTTGTTTCAAGGACAAAGGGAAAACAAAATCACCATCTCTGTTTTGTAATTTTATCAGCTCCTAATTTTAATACAACATCCTGCTTTTCAGTCGGGCTCCGTTCTTCGGTATTTTTGTAGCCGTTCTTAATTAAAAATCTCTTTAAACATAATCAACCCTACAGCCACAGTATTTTTGCTGACTTGGACTTGAGAACTTTTCTACATCAACAATGGTAGTAAGAGCTGTTCTTTTCACTGAGATTGTGTGAGTTTTCTGTAGCTCGCAAAAAACTTGGACCTGATCCAGCTTCTCGCCCCTGGCTAAGCTCCAGAATTAAAAACAGATGGCCATGAAGTTCAATTTATTCTTTTTTTTTCTGTTTCCTCTGCAACTCCACAAAAAGAAAAAAAAAAAACCCCCAAAAAAAAACATGATGATTTCCTCTGTATCATTTTACTCTGACAAATTTTTATTTTGCAATGTGCAAACAACCCACATTTATGAAAAATATGTACAAAGATGTATTACATAAGTAATTTTTTCTATTAAAATTAATCTTCGTGAACATTGATGCATGTATGCACAAGCCAAATTTATCAGCTTTAAAATGCCCTGGTTAACTTAGCAATGACACATTTTAATAATTAGAAGGGGGATTTTATATGGTAAACGGTTTTACCAAAAACACTGCTCTGTTTATTAACTATAGGCTAAAAAAATAGCAAAATGTGAAAAAAGTTTTTTTTTTTAAGAAAATTTTTTATTTTTTAATACGGCAATTACAGTATATAACAGATGAACACTGCCCCTTTGGCAACAGGGGCATCTGCGGTTGTATAATCAGATGTCATCCCCAACTGAATTTAGTGTGCTAAAGTGTTTGTATCGAACAAGTTGCCATCATTTTTTCACCTTTTTTTTTCAACTTTCTTTTTTTTTTTTTCCTTGTTACATCTCAGTGCTGCTGGTCTCTTGCAGTTACTTTCCTCTTCCTGTTGACATGTATGGACTTCAGCGATGGCTTAATTAAAGTACAGCTTTACTGATGGTGACAACAATTAACAATGCCTGTATAGTATTTCTAGTCTCCATCATCAGTGTGTTACAATGTGTCAATGCTGGAGCACAATTTGGGGACAGGAAGAGAGCATTGTCACCCTATAACAGAAAGTTCCTAAACAAGTACTTGCATGGCAGGATCAATGGGCATTTTAACATGTTAAAAAACTTTTGTGAGATTTTATTGATTGGGTTCACATCTACTTGAAGGATTAATTTGTCAGTGAAGCCTTCAGCCCGGATGTTATCATATTGTCATTGCTAACACAGTGAGCACATGATTGAGATTTACTCAGATTGGTTCTCAATCATCAGTAGGGACTGGAACTGTCAGTGGCAGCTGGGTTGAGAGCCAGAGAACAGCTGTGCAAAGAGTCAGTTGCTCTCAAAGTTGGGGTGTTACCATATCCTCATCCTTCTGCATCAAGCTGGGGAACACTCATTTAAAGATAAGTAGGTTAAACATGGTTATTCAAATTAAGATTGCAAATAAAAAAAAATCATATTAAATCTCTTAGGGTCTGACATGGATTTTCAGGGGGGGGGGGGGATGCAAAGAATAAAACAATGTCTGGGGTCCCCTCTAAGATCCAAACCAGACCCCTATTCGAGTATGCAGCCTCACTGGCCAAGAAAGGGCAGGTAGTGAGTGTGTGCCTCCACAGCCCCATATATTCAGCAAGAGACATCCCCATATATTCAGCAAAGAGACATTACCATATAGTAAAGGAGCTGCCCAATCCAGCAAAGAGACATCCCCATATATTCAGTAAAGAGACATGCCCCCTCCAGCAAAAAAATATTCCCCCTCCAGCTCAGGTCACAGGTATATGAATTGTGCAGCACCACAAAAGCTCCCCCCTTCCTCTTCACCACCACCGACCAACTACGCTCCGATCCAGGCTCTGTGATACAACATGTGGCGACAGCAACGATGGGTGCTCCTGCTCTTAAAGCCTGTGCTGTTTCGGGGACTGGGAGAGCTGCTCCACCCCGCACCCCGCTCCCCAGCAGTACAACTTGTACTGCAGGGGAGCGGAGCGGGGCAGAGCTGGGAAGCGGAGCATGATGCAAGGATGACACTGCATGCTAGAGGGAGGGAGCCTCGGGCAGTGTGCCCCTGGTGCCTCCCCCTCTTAAAGTGCTGGGCCGGCCCTAGATTAGGGAACCCCTGGCCGCTCCCTTTACAATCAGAACATAGCAGTTGGGAATCATCATTTAGCAGACAGCAATTTAACTGGTATTTTTTTTTAAGGCTTCATGTACACTGCGGCTGGTAAACAGACTTTTAAGAGCAGTTGGGCGGTTTTTTCAGCTGCCCCTGAACTCTTCTCAATTCAATGTTATCTTATCAGTACATGTACACAGGTCGTTTATAGTCGTTTCAAGGCAGTTGAGTTTAGTAGCATTTTTTGGAAAGCAAAAAAAAAATGCATTCAGGACAGATGTTCAGAGGCATTTGAAACGCCAAATGCCTGTAACAGCTAGTAAACGTGTGTAAACGCGGTAACTCGGGTTTAACAGCATTTTGTTTACAGGCGTTTTCAATGGAGATACATTTTTTGACTATTTGAGAAAAAAATGATTCTAAACGCAAACGCTGCTAAACCTGGCATGTAAATGCGGCAAAATTAACGTTTTTTAAAAGTTGGTTACTATCTGTCAAGTTAAATTGTTCAGGAGAGGTTTTAAAACGTTTGTGTACATTAAGCTTAAATGTCTCTTGTTTGTGTACATTGCACAGGTGCACCACTTTACAGGCAGGTTTAGTGCCGGTTCACACTACCGCGACTTGGGGGGGCGACTTATCAGTCGCCCCAAGCCGCTTGACATCATAAATCACAGCTATGTGAATGAGAGCCGTCTTAATGAACGCATATGAAGTCGGAGCGACTTCAGAAAAGGTTCCTGTACTACTTCAAGGTGACTTGTAGGCGACTTGTACCCATAGATTTCAATGCAAGTCGCCTACAAGTCGGATCATGTTCTACATGGAAGTGACTTCACAGGAAGAAGAGAGAATTCACACTGCCTGCAGGCAGCCCCCCTCCTTCCCACACACAGAGAACTACCAGGTTATCACTGTGTCAGTGATAATTACCCTTTGTACTTCCTGTGTTGTCTCTGTGAAGGGGGAAGTGAGAAGAAGAGGTGAGAAGTGTGAAGAATAAAGTGCTGGTTTTTCATCATGTCATCCAGACGCCACAGAGAGATACAGCACAGGGAGCCTGTGGATAATGATTCTCTCATCAGACTCGTGAGGCAGAGACCTTGCATATATAACAAGGAAGATCCAAACTACAAGGATCAAACTAAGAGGGATCAAGCATGGCTTCAGATCTGCCAGCAGACCATTGAAGATTGGGAAACAATGTTGCCCAGAGACCGTAGTGACAAATGTAAGTTTAACCCTTTTTTCATGTTTGTCTGTGTTCTTCAAATCATGTACTGACATAGTTGACTATGCTGTCGTTTTAGAACAACTGGAGGACCAGAGTATGCAGAACATTGCTGCATTGTTTCACTGATGTTAACTGCTAGTGCTTATAAATGTAGATAATGAACGATCAATATCCGCCAAAATAATGATTAATTTTATTTTCACATATTATCTAAAATGTAACCAAAATACATTTTCATAAAACATGACAGATTACAGAACATGAAAACATTTGTAACTTAGAACATGAAAACATTTGGCTTTATAAAACTGACAGAAAAATATATATTAGCAAAATTTATATATAAAGAAGTGAGCAATGCCGTTAGGAAATGGCATCTAATTGCCATTCTAATTCACCGGCTGGTGAAAGAAAGTATGACGCAAACTTTTCACGAACAGTGGCCCCGTCGCAGGATCCCCTTGTAGCACTGAGGTGTGCACTCTCCAAGTCATGCATCAGTGAGTCTTCAAAACGGTACCCATCACGTAGCCGGACAAAATTGTGAAGAACACAAGCTGCTTTAAAAGCATTAATAGCATTGTCAACGTTTAACGAAATGGGCGTATGTAACAAACGCCATTTATTGGCAAGAATGCCAAATGTGCACTCTACCACCCTTCTTGCCCTTGTTAGCCTATAATTAAAGATTTTATTTTTGGAGTAGTGAGGTTCCTATTGCAATAAGGCCTCATCAGGTGTTGCGCCAACGCAAACGCCTCATCTGCGACAAACACATATGGCATTGGGGGTTCATGCCAGGAAGAGGACTGTCTGCAGGAATATCTAGCCGATTTCCTCGTAACATTTCACCAAAGGTGTAATTTGGAAAAATTCTTGAATCGCAGCTACTACCGTAGGATCCAACATCGATATAGGTGAAGCAGTAGTTTGCATCTGCCACAGCAAGAAGAACAAATGAACAATATTTTTTATAATTGTAGAACATACTTCCGCTTCCAACTGGCTTCACTACACGCACATGCTTCCCATCTATGGCTCCAATGCAATTTGGGAAATTGCACCTATTCCAAAATAGTGTGGCTATATCACGCCAATCATCACGCCAAGGCCTCTTCATGACTATGATGTTAAGCACATCCCATATGACTTGGCAGGTTTCTTGGATGATATTGCTGATTGTTGATCTGCCCACAATGAACTCATAATGTAGGCTAACAAGGGAATGACCGGTTGCCAGGTATCTGAAAGACAAAATACAAAATACAAAAGACAAAATACATAAATCATTACGTTCCTATTTATGAAAAAAATGTAATGGCAGAAAGAATGAGGCAACTGTGGACTTTCATGGTATGGATAAGGACTCACATAGAGTTATATAGAAAAATGTAAATTTATTACAACAATATAAAGAAAATTTATACAATAGAAAAAAGACAATTTGTTTAAAAAAGAGAGCAAGAGACAAAATTTGGACAATACAAGGCAATAACCCCTCTTATAGCAGTACAGTACGGCACAAAATGATTGATCCATGGTAACGGAAACAATACAGTGACATTCAAACTGATACAAGATAACACTCGACATTAGTTGCATTACGCTTCTCATGCATGTGTATGAACGGGCTCAATTACTTTCTTCTTTAACAATTTCTCACTTTGACATGCATTCCGTTGATTCGTCATGGCCACGCTTCCCTTGATGGCAGAATCAGTGAGGCGTCTCCTGGGCTCTCTCGAATGCTCTGTTGATTTTCTTGCATCTCTATACCTTTTTGATATTAATTATTTCAATTTCCTTTGTAGAGACAACTATACACAAACCTCTTTCGTAAACATACTCCTGAAGAAGCGGCCAGTCCGCGAAACATGTCGAGTGTTATCTTGTATCAGTTTGAATGTCACTGTAATGTTTCCGTTACCATGGATCAATAATTTTGTGCCGTACTGTACTGCTATAAGAGGGGTTATTGCCTTGTATTGTCCAAATTTTGTCTCTTGCTCTCTTTTTTAAACTAATTGTCTTTTTCTATTGTATAAATTTTCTTTATATTGTTGTAATAAATTTACATTTTTCTATATAACTCTATGTGAGTCCTTATCCGTACCATGAAAGTCCACAGTTGCCTCATTCTTTCTGCCATTCCATTTTTTTCAAAATCTTAGGACGACGGTACTGCAAAAATTTCCTATTATACAGTAGCACTATTTAAATGTTCCTATTTATGTTTTGCAGTAGCCATCTTACAAATTCGGTGGAATGGGTTGCGAGATTGCTACAAGCGCTACCTGAGGAAGATTAGCGAGGTGCGGAGTGGATCAGGGAGCAAAAGGATGGTTCCCTATGTTCACGCGGATGAACTAGAGTTTCTGCGGACTTGCATGGATCTGAGAGAGTAAGATAACATCTTTCTTATTTGTAAAGTGATACTATACAATTTTATAAAGCAGGGGGTGCCTAACTGTGCCTTATATGTTTAATGCAGAACCCAATCCAGTTGGGCAGTTGGTGAGGAGGGACAGGAGGGATCCCAAGAGGCTGCATCTCAGGAAGCAGGAGGCTCCCAGTCTTTGGATCACCCGTTGGTGCCAGGAGAAGGGGCACAGGAGAGCAGCCAAGGAGAGGCTGCTACTACCAATCAGCCGGCTGAGCCCATACAATTGATAAGTCAGCGGAGGAGCAGACCACCAAGAAGTAACACTGGCAACATGGACAGATTCGCCGATCTTGTCAATCGCATGAATGACAAGTTGGACGAATTAAATTCCGAAGACCATGGCTTAGGAATCATGGTTGCCGGAATGCTTAAACGTGTTCCACAGGAGCGCAAACATGAGGTCAAAAAGGCGGTGATGGACTTGCTGGAAGCAAGTATCAGACTGGATACATCCACTCCATCCTCACCTATGTTTGGACCACCACCACCATCTGGTCCGTATTACAACCTCCCAAATCTTCCACCACCCAGAACCCACCCCTACTATCCCCCTCGCTATCGTCCATACTCTGATGAGTATGGACATGCTTTCAATCCTGAAAAAATGGATGTTTGATGTATCCGCCCTCCTATGCCAAACACCTCTCTGCGCCTATGGATAGTGTACACTTACGACCGTATACTTTAAAATATAAAATGATAAAGTAATAAAATGAGATGAAATAAAAATCAATGTTTAAATATACTAAAATATAAAACACTCTATAAAAGCAGCCGCTTAAAATAATGATCAGAATATAAAGTACAATAAAATAAAGAGAAATATATGTGTAAAGTCTCTTAAAATATTGTAGCAGCGCTGATATTCAGATTTATGTGTCTGAATACTAAGTGAATAAAAGCAATAAAAGTCCAGCAATATCCAAGATAAGTGGGGAAAAAACAGTTCTAAATTGTTGTTGTGCAGTCTGTTAGAGCCATCCACCAGCACACTTCACCACGTGCGATAGCTTTCCCCTATGGGGATGCACTCACCAGATATAAAATCAATAAAGGCATGTAATCTCCAAATTCTCCACACTACCAGTTCTCCTCCACACTACCAGTTCTCCAAATCTCAGATGTCAGTCAGAACATGTAGAGAAAATAATGTGTCCACATAGTGTGATATTGCTTAACCGGTTCCTGACCGGCGCACACAGATATACGTCGGCAGAATGGCACGTATAGGCAGGAGGGCGTATATACAAGTCCCTCCTTAATGCCTGTCGTGCCATCAGGAGCGCGCCGGTAGCGGCATGCTCCGGCGCCGGTCGGGACCCCCGTGAGTCCGGTCGCGGGTTCCGCGGACTCGATCGCCGCGGGGACACCCGCGATCGCCTCACGGGAAGGCTGAACGGGGAGATGGAAGTACACAGCATCTCCCTGTTCTGCCTAGCAACTAGTGAGGCAGATCTCTGCTCCCTGTGATTGGAGCAGAGATCAGCATTCACTAGCTGACAGCCACGCCCCCCCACAGTAAGAAACACACCCCTAGGCATACTTAACCCCTACACTGCCCCCTTGTGGTTAACCCCTTCACTGCCAGTGTCATTTATACAGGAATCAATGCATTTAAATAGCATTGATTGCTGTATAAATGACAATGGTCCCAAAAGTGTGTCAAAAATGTCCGATGTGTCCGCCATAATGTCGCAGTCACAATAAAAATCGCTGATCGCCGCCATTACTAATAAAAAAATTATTAATAAAAAAAAATGCTATAAAACTATCCCCTATCTTGTAAACGCTATAACTTCTGCGCAAACCAATCAATAATCGCTTATTGCGATTTTTTTTACCAAAAATATGTAGAAGAATACGTATCGGCCTAAACTGAGGAAAAAAAATGTTTTTTTATATATTTTTGGGGGATATTTATTATAGCAAAAAATAAAAAATGCGTTTTTTTTTCAAAATTGTCGCTCTTTTTTGTTTATAGCGCAAAAAATAAAAAACGCAGGGGCGATCAAATACCACCAAAAGAAAGCTCTATTTGTGGGAAAAAAAGGACGTCAATTTTGTTTGGAAGCCACGTCGCACGACCGCGCAATTGTCAGTTAAAGCGACGCAGTGCCGAATCGCAAAAAGGGGCCTGGTCCTTTGGCTGCAAATTGGTCCGGTCTGAAAGTGGTTAAACATTTTATTGAAAAACCTCCCCAATGACAAGTATAACAATAACACCTTTGTTATTGTATTACCAGAATCAAATAAAATAGGGCAAATGTAAATTTCACTCTGCCTGTATCGTCTGTGTCCCCTTCCGGATCCTTTAGCTGAGCCGAGTTCCGCTTTGTATAGCAGCGGTGCTCTTCCTGTGATCGGTCCGTGGAGCGCATACGTCACTTCCAGTTGTTTGGTTTACGTCACTGACGCGTTTCGTCACTTCCGACTTTTCGTTACTAAAGCCCTGTGCACGTATAAGAACTAGTTGAAATTTTAAAAATATTATAGTTACAACACATGTATCAACAAAGCTAGAAAACACAGTTTTTTATTGTCAGTACTCCTGCAGCGTAGACATGGCTGGACCGTGCCAGTGACTTCACCATGTAAAAAGGCCGTAGTGGCGGAGGAAGACCAGGGCATATGAGGTATGCCCAAAGTTTTAAGGGTGTGCCTAACATGTCCAAGGTACACGAGTGGTTCATTTTTTTTTTTTTTTTATTCCAAACTAATTTTATTGAAAATACATTTTTTGTTTACAAACATTTCAAAAATAAAACAGTTGTTTGATAGGTATGGTGTAAAGAATCAGTATATAGGAGATATTACATGGATAACGAAACATGAATCATTAATACTGCGGCCAAATAGACATGGTCTAATTGTAGTGATCTGTGATCTTTCAAATGTCCTTTAGGGCTCTTTCACACATGCGGACCGTATGTTCGTATTTCATCCATCAGTTTTCGGATGAAATACGGACATACATGCATGCCTATGGGATAGCGGGTGTCAGCGGATGAGCATCCGCTGACACCCGATATCGTCCGTCTCCGCTATGGTCCGATTCTGCAGACGAAGAAAAACCCTATTTTTCTATCCCTCTGCAGAGCGGATCAGATGAACGCGGACAGACGGTCCGTGTTCATCTGATCCTCCATAGAGGAGAGTGGAGATTTGACAGGTGCAGGGACCGCCCCTGTCATCCGCCGGCTCAGCGGGAATCAACGGAGCGATCCCCGCTGAGCAAGCGGATGTTCACGGGGCAGGTCATTACGGATCCGTCCCGTGTAAAAGAGCCCTTAGAAAAATAAAATAAAAAAGGGGGAGAGCGGGGAAGGAATAAAGAAAGGGTTGAAGGAGAAGAGCGCAGCTGTCTGGAAGAAGAACGGTGTAGTGAGAGAGCTGAGAGTGTGTTAAAAAACACATTTTAAGACTATTGCCAATGAAGGGCAGCATAGTGGGTATATCCAGGGTTAAATAAAAAAAGGAGGAGGGTGGGGTGGGGGTTAGGTGGGAGGGGGGAGCTATAGCACGAGACCACTCCGACGGGGTCCCCCCATTCTCTTCAGAAGAATAAAAGCCTTTTGTCATTCAAAAGTCACAATAACCGCTTGGCGACCTCCCTCAATAGATTTACTGCGGCATGGCACAGCGGGAGCCAATCAGCGGGTCCGGCTGACGCGACAAAGGTGCTGATCGTTTGTGAGAAAGGGGAATGTGCCGTTCTGTGAGACAGGAATGTGCTGATCTTGTGTTCCTGCTAAGCAGGAACACAGATCTTTACATTCCCCCAGCTAAAGCATCCCCCACAGTTAGCAATCACTTCTTAGGAACACATTTACCCTTTGATCACCCCTGATGTTAACCTCTTCCTTGCCAGTGTCATTAGTACAGTAACAGTGCATATTTTTTGTCAGTTAGGTGTCCGATTTATCCGCCCCAATATCGCAGTGCAGCTATAAGTCGCTGATCGCCGCCATTACTATTAAAATATAAAATAAAAAATATCCCATAGTTTTTAGACGCTGTAACTTTTGCGCAAACCAATCAATATACACGTATTGGGATTTATTTTACCAAAAATATGTAGCATAAATTGATAACAAAATTAGATTTTTTTTTTCTTTTGATTGGGAATGTTTTATAGCAGAAAGCAAAAAATATTGTATTATTTTTCAAAATTTTCAGATTTTTTTGTATGTAGCGCAAAAAATAAAAAACCGTATAGGTGATTAAACAGAGAAAGCTCTAATTGTGGGGGGAAAAAAAATGACTTTTTTTTTTTTTAGGCTTGCGAAATTGTCAGTTAAAATAAGACAGTGCCGTATCGCAAAAAAATGGCCTGGTCATGAAGGGGAGGGTAAACCTTCCAGAGCTGAAGTGGTTACAAAAGTTCTCATAGCAAGTATTGATTAGTGTAAGAAGAGATCTTACCTAGTGATGGTTCAAGGGGTAAAGCCTATCAATTCTTTGTGGTTCATTTTGAACTTATTGGGTATTGGTTTATAAATAGAGCGTCCAATTATAAGGAAGCCATTGAAATCAAAAGAAAACGTCATTATCATCCAATGTCACTTCTTTTGCCCCATTGCTGGTATTTAGGTTTTTCGTTATGTTTATGCATGCGATCACCTGGTAAAATTATGACTGAGTACAATGAATTAGGGGACCATAACCTAAACATAAAGCAACAGGGAAAATAAACAAACAGCATATATATGATTTCCTGTGCTTAGGAGTTTTTTGAGGCCTGGGGATTAAAGGTCATGGGGGTCTGATGGAAGAGGCATTGCAACACGTTCCCTTGAACTGGAACAGCCATTGCAGCAGCATATGTAGCACTTCTCCACACACAGTCCCAGACCAGATGTCTCCTGGAATCTGAAGTATAAACAGCTGCCTTTCCAATTCCTGTCTCCCAGCCAATAACAATCCAGAGCGCTAACAGTCTAGATGTATGTGTCTCTAGCTGTGTGTATATGTCCGCTGAGGGTTAATGAATACCAGATTCACAGATTAAGCCTCTTCTTCTACAAAATAAGCAAAAACAGAAGGAAACCGGTTGATACAGAAAAGAAAAGCTGACCCTGTGTAGGAGTAATTATTCATCATAACATACAAAAAAAAAAAAAAAAAGATAGTATTCACTTCAAAAAGCTTTTTTTGAAAATTATCAAAACTAAAATACATACATTTAAATCAAAAGGGGAAACATTTTAATAATTTAAGAAAAGTTTGCATTATTGTAAAATTTACCTGGATATAATTCTCTTACAGAGTTCCCACGTTTTATTTGCTTCCTGTGTGTGGATTTTCTTTTTTTTAATTCCCTGGTGAAGCTTGGTAGGCTAAGTCAAGCCACGGCTTCCTATTTTTTTGGATACTCCCAATAGATCTCACTACCATCATTTCTGACTCTGTTCCTGTCTACCAGGGAGTTTGGTGTTGTGTTCCCACACATCAGGATAGAAAAGGAAATATTTCTAATGAGGAAAAAACTGTTTTAGGACATCGGGAACTAGGTTATTTCACTATTTATTGATGTCTGTGCTTTCCTGTCCCAGTGAAAACTGTTCCAGAAGAAGTCAAGCAAAATCTCTTCAATGGAAGTCTTCTTGTCTCCTTCCTGACTTTTCGGTCCCCCTTTACTCAGAATTGCTACCCAGAAACAATATGCTCTCTACGATTTACACAGTACTGACTTCATCTCGATTTCACTTGTATGTGGGTTAATCTATTCTCTCCCCTTTTTCTTTTTTCTTTTCCTGCTTTCTTTTCTTACTTTTCATTTGCATCTTAACATTTTGATGATCCACTGATAGACCATTTTTATCTGGACCTCATTGTCATTGTAGTTGTGAATTTTTTTTTTGTAGTAAGATGGAAACCTTTACCCCCCCCCCCCCCTCCTTTTTATTTTCTGTACCCCAAATTGTTCTGATTTATTCTTGTTATTTTTTTCGATGAAAATTCAATAAATACATACAGTGCCTTGAAAAAGTATCCATACCCTTGAAATTTTCCACATTTTGTCATGTTACAACCAGAAACGTAAATGTATTTTATTGGGCTTTTATGTGATAGATCAACACAAAGTGGCACATAATTACAATTGTACAGTGGAAGGAAAATGATAAATGGTTTTCAAATTTTTTTACAAATAAATATCTGAAAAGTGTGGCGTGCATTTGTATTCAGCCCCCTTTACTCTGATACCCCTAAGGCCCCTTTCACACTGGGGCGGTGCGGGGCGGCGACGGTAAAGCAGCGCTATATTTAGCGCTGCTTTACCTTCGTTTTACCCGCGGTATGCGGCCGCTAGCGGGGTGGTTTTAACCCCCGCTAGCGGCCGCAAAAGGGTTAAAAACCTCCGCAAAGCGCCGCTGCAGCGGCGGTTTGCGGGCGGTATCCCCGCGGTTTCCCATTGATTTCAATGGGAACGAGCGGTATAGGAGCGGTAAATACACCGCTCCTACACCGCTCCAAAGATGCTGCTAGCAGGACTTTTTTTACCGTCCTGCTAGCGCACCGCTCCAGTGTGAAAGCCCGCCGGCTTTCACACTGGAGTGAATGGGGCCGGTTTTTTTCAGGCGGTGTACAGGCGCTATTTTTAGCGCTGTACCGCCTGAAAACCGCCCCAGTGTGAAAGGGGCCTAACTAAAATCTAGTGCAACCAATTGCCTTCAGAAGTCACTAAATTAGCAAATAGAGTCCACCTGTGTGCAATTTAATCTCAGTATAAATGCAGCTGTTCTGTGAAGCCCTCAGAGGTTGTTTAGAGAACCTTAGTGAACAAACAGCATAATGAAGGCCAAGAAACACACCAGACAGGTCAGGGATAAAGCTGTGGAGAAGTTTAAAGCAGGGTTAGGTTATAAAAAAACATCCCAAGCTTTGAACATCTCACGGAGCACTGTTTAATCCATCATCCAAAAATGGAAAGAGTGTGGCACACCTGCAAACCTACCAAGACATGGCCGACCACCTAAACTTATAGGCCGGGCAAGGAGAGCATTAATCAGAGAAGCAGCCAAGAGGCCCATGATAACTCTGGAGGAGCTGCAGAGATCCACAGCTCAAGTGGAAGAATCTGTCCACAGGACAACTATTAGTTGTGCACTCCACAAATCTGGCCTTTATGGAAGAGTGGGAAGAAGAAAGCCATTGTTGAAATAAAGTTGTAAGAAGTACCCTTTGCAGTTAGTGAGAAGCCATGTAGGGGACACAGCAAAACATGTGGAAGAAGGTGCTCTGGTCAGATGAAACCAAAATTTAACTTTTTGGCCTAAAAGCAAAATGCTATGTGTGGCAGAAAATGAAAACTGCACATCACCCTGAACACACCATCCCCACCATAAAACATGGTGGGAAGATGGATGGAGTCAAATAAAGGGCAATCATAGAAAAAAACCTGTTCGAGTCTGCAAAAGACTTAAGACTGGGGTGGAGGTTCAACTTCCAGCAGGAAAACGACCCTAAACATACAGCCAGAGCTTCAATGGAATGGTTTAGATTGAAGCATATTTATGTGTTAGAATGGCCCAAAGTCCAGACCTAAATCCAATTGAGAATCTGTGACAAGACTTGAAAATCACTGTTCACAGAAGCTCTCCATCCAATCTGACAGAGCTTGAGCCATTTTGCAAAGAATGGGAAAAAATGTCACTCTCTAGATGTGCAAAGCTGGTAGAGACACCCCAAAAAGACTTGCAGCTGTAACTGCAGCTAAAGGTAGTTCTACAAAGTATTGACTCAGGGGGGCTGAATACAAATGTACGCCACACTTTTCAGATATTTATTTGTAAAAGATTTTGAAAACCATTTATCATTTTCAGTCTATTTAAACCCAAATAATGAATTTCTCTCATTTGCTTCCTATTGGTGTGATGAATATACAAATTGAAAGCCTTTGTTTTATATGTTTAATAAGTGGAAAAATACCAGTTGAACATTTCATAAATACAGAGCTTTCCTGTGTCCAGTGCCAATTTCTCAGGAAGAGAACTTAGCCCTCCAATCCTATGCTTGGGACTACGGAAAAAATAGCCTTTGCCCCCTTTCACACTGGGGCATTTTTTCAAGCGCTTTTGGGCTAAAAATAGCGCCTGTAAAGCACCTGAAAAACGCCTCCCCTGCAGTCCCAGTGTGAAAGCCCGAGTGCTTTCACACTGGGATGCTGCGCTGGCAGGACGTTAAAAAAAGTCCTACAAGCATAATCTTTGGAGCGATGAAGCTCCTGAAATAAATGGGCACCGCTGCCGAAGCGCCTGCAAAGTGCTTCGGCAGCGGCGCTGCACAGGCGTATTTAACCCTTTATTCAGCTGCTAACGGGAGTTAAATGCATCCTGCTAGTGGCCGAATAGCACTGCAAAAATTATGGGAAAGCGCCATTAGAACTTGCAGCTTTTACTGTCAACGCCCAACCCAGTGTGAAAGGGGTGTAAATGTTGTGGAGAAGGGAGTGTGGGATGGGCAAGAGAAAACTTGTCAGGGCTGATAGCACTTAGTCCTCAAAATGCTGTGCGTTGTCGGCTCACAACAAGCTGCATACATTTCTGTATGATCAACAGGTATTTTTCTGTATTTGCAGTCTTTAACCCCTTTACCACAGTGGTAGACAGCCCTTTAAGTGTGCTCCTGATTATAAGGTACTGTGATTGGTTGCACTGTGATGACATCATTAGGAGCCCTTCCTATTGGCTGTAGATCATCAGCAGTTGACTATGCGCAGTTAATGACAGCTTGGTCACACTGTTGGGGGTGCTAATAGAACATGCCCCCAGAACAACACAGTGATGCACATATGCCACATGTGAGCATTAAGGCCCACCTTCTGCGCTGCCACATGAATGCATTAGGTTGTCACAAAGAGTTTAATAGGGATAAAATATATGAGGAAATGTGCATGCATTGCAACTGGCATGACATACACTTTCCGTTAACCACAAACTTAAAGAGGTAATAAAAGGAAAAATAAACCCATTCAACTGGTTCAGTAATAAACGCCTTCATTGTGCATTGATTGACACCAAGACAGGAGTGCGCTGTGTCAGGTCTATGTGGCAGTAGGAGAGGTCCCACCCTTCATCTCACCCATATCCAATATAAGTGGGCCCTTTGTATAATCTGCACAAATGATATGTCTGCCCCTGCTGGCAGCAATTGTTTTAATTGCTGCAAGACTATAGTCTCTTTATAAACTAGAGGTACTTTTAACAATCAAATATCAGGATATGACATATAGAAAGTCCATCTCAAGCTAAAATGTATTTATTATCTAATATTTTTACTTTCAAATTAATATAAGCCAAAAAGACTTGAAAGTGAACACACAGCTGAAAATGATTGTTGTAGAAAAAAAACTGATGTGTTATATCTTAGTGAATTGGGCCATTAGTCACCAAAATACAGTTTATCTGTACATAAACTGTTTCCCCTATTCTCAAGAATTCACCTTCTTCCGTTACATTTTGTTTCCAATTATATATCTCCAAGGAGGCTTTGTAGCAGTGGAAATTATGGCTTTATATTGTCTGTGATATATTTTCTTTTAAAAGTCTTGCTTACTTCTGCATTGATAATAGCTTTAAACTTGGCCTTGTTATTTCACAGTACAGATGGACTATAAAAGAGGCTCAAGTTGTGCTTTCACAGCTGTGTAATCATTTTAAGCACAGAAGACAAAAAACTTTCCTGCTCTGTATATTGCTATCATCTATAAAGATATTAGGCCCAGATTCGGACAGAAATTTGATGGTTTTGGATATTTGAAAGAACACCCAACCTTTTGCCCTGTTTGGCCCTGTTTAGTGGAAGTCAAACATCGTATAGGGAAGCAATATCTGTACTTCTTATGCAACGTGCACACGATCGGACTATCCGGCGGACTTAGTCCCGTGGACTTAGTCTGGCGGACAATCCACCGGACTTTCCAGCGGAGGTTCACCAGACTTTTCGAATGAGCTGACTTGCCCACACACGACCGGACTTTTCCGGTGGACTAGGTCCGGCCCTGAAGTCGGAAGAAGACCCCGGAGCTGTCTAATAAAGTACTTTAAAAACCTGTGTTGTGTTTTATTTTTTTAACACTTTTTTCCTTAGGTGAATGGGTAGGGGTAGTCCTCATCAACATGGAGTGCTCCCCCTTCCCCAAAGCACTCCCCCATGTTGAGGGCACGCGGCCTGGTGCGGTTCAGGGGCGGGGTGCTCGTTCGCTCGTGCTCGAGCTGCATGCTCGGATAAGGGTCTGATATGGATCTTGGGGGGACCCTCACGCAGTTTTTTCAGCGTAGGGATTCCCCTTTAAATCCATACCAGGTGACGGGACTAGCAAGGTATCAATCTCGCCGATCGAGGTGGCGACATTGACTTCCTTCATTAGTCCCGTCCTGGAGTCATGTTCAAAATGAACGGACTTTACTCCGTGTGTGGGCAAGTCCGTTCATTTCAAAAGTCCGGCGGACTAGCACACAGACGGCTGGATTGTCCGGCGGATAGTTGAGTCAAAACTTCCTTCTAAGTCCGCCAGACTTTTGGGAAGAAAAAAAGTCAGCCGGAGCCCACACACGGGCTGATTGTCCAGCGGATTATGGTCCGCCAGATAGTCCGAGCGAGCGTACTAGTTTCGGCATTAGTTTCCTGATGTTAATGGTTGCTGTCCCTAGCAACTGGTGATGTTAGAGACACCATTGACTTACATGGGTAATTTTAAAGGAGGCTTCCAGATTCTCATAAGCTTCCCCACTCACAGACCCCCACAACTTCTGGGTCAGGGTTGTGGGCGAAGAGGTCCTTGTCCTTATCAACATGGGGACAAGGTGCTTTGCCAATACCCCCATGTAGAGGGTATGTGGCCTGGAAAGATGTGGGGGGGGAGGGGCAACGTCCCCCCCTTTTATGGGGAGTCCGGCTGCATGCTTAAATTAAGTTCTAGTATGGACTCCCATTTCATTTTTTTTGTTTTATTGCATGAGGAACACCCTTAAAGTCCATACCAGACTCAAAGGGCCTTGTATGCACTTTGAAGGGGGAAATCTACACAATTTTTGCCATTCTTGCTGTAAGGTGTGATACAGTAAATGGGACATTTCCAAATAAATGGCACACTTTAAATTGCCAGGAAATGTGCCTTTTTTTTTTTTTTAATTAAAACACAGTCTACAGACACCTACAAAAGGTCTATCAAAATATATAGCAGGGAGGGGCCGGGAGCACCAAAGAGGGACCCAAGAAGAGGAGGAACTGGGCTGTTCTGTGAAAAAAAAACATTTCACAGGACAGGAAAATATAATGTTTGTTATTTTTAACCACTTCAGCCCCGGAAGGATTTACCCCCTTCCTGACCAGAGCACTTTTTGCGATACGGCACTGCGTCACTTTAACTGACAATTGCGCGTGTGACATTGCACCCAAACAAAATTGACATCCTTTTTTTTTAATTTTGGTGGCATTTGACCGCGCTTTTTATTTTTTTGTGCTATAAACAAAAAAAAAGAGCAACAATTTTGAAAAAAAAAAAAACAATATTTTTTACTTTTTGCTATAAATAAAAATATCCCCCCAAAAAAAACATAAAAAAAAACGAATTTCTTTCTCAGTTTAGGTCGATAGGTATTCTTCTACATATTTTTGGTAAAAAAATAAAAACAAAAATCGCAATAAGCATATATTGATTGGTTTGCGCAAAAGTTATTGCATCTACAAAATAGGCGGATAGATTTATGCCATTTTTATTATTATTTTTTATTAGTAATGGCGGTGATCTGTGATTTTTATCGTGGCTGCGAAATTATGGTGGACATATCAGACACTTTTGACACTATTTTGGGAACATTGTCATTTATACAGCGATCAGTGCTATAAAAATGCACTGATTACTGTGTAAATGACACTGGCAGGGAAGGGGTTAAACACTAGGGGGTGATCAAGGGGTTAAGTGTGTCCTAGAGAGTGATTCTAACTGTGGGGGGGATGGGCTACCACTGACATGACAGCGATCACTGCTCCCAATGACAGGGAGCAGTAGATCCCTGTCATGTCACTGGGCAGAACAGGGAAATGCCTTGTTTACATAGGATCTCCCCATTCTGCCACTCCGTGACACGATCGTGGGCCCCCGGCGGACATAGAGTCCGCTGGATCCATGGTCACGGATATAATGCCAAATGGACATTCCTGTATGTCCATTTGCCCAGGCGTGCCATTGTGCCGACGTACGTCGTCGTGCGCTGGTCGGCATGTGGTTAAAGAAGAAAAACGTAGGACTTTAGTATCACTTTAAAAAAGGTAGATTTTTTTATTTTTTTTAGGCAATGAGTAGCACAACACGTTAAAGGCTAATTTCCATGAAAGAGGGAGTCACGTCACATTCGGCTACCCATCACATTTTGTTACCCGCTGGAGTGCGCATGTGGAACGCCGCAATATGCGTTCCAACTGTTGTAAGACACCACTTTGTCACAGGGCCCCTCGCGGGCTTGCTTCGCTCGCCACGCATCAGGCACGGCCTCGCGTCACTCGGCATAATTATTATCTAACTCTAGGTCAACTTGGATGATGGGGCTTGGACCAAAATGTAGTGGGTCTCCATATGTGACGAAACAAGGGCAAAAGCAAAATCAATCATTTTGTGGCCAAACCATTACATCAGTTATAACTCTGTCAATTCATCTATGACAGTGATTCCCAACCTCATTCCTTGAGTACCCCAAGCAGTTTTCTGAACTTCCTTCACCGTCCACTAGTATTTAAAGTCATTGTCGATGGTTTAGTATTTATGACAGCTATTTTATCTAAGGAAAATTTTGAAAACATGGCCTGTTGGTACTTGATGACTGAGGGTGGAAACCACTGACCTAGGACATGATGCCATAGCCCTGTGCATATATTAATTCATTGTGTACAAGTACTAATAAGTTTAATATCCATGATAAAAAAATGTCTAATAAAAGTTTCAAGTCAGTCTACACTCTCTGAGTGCCCCAAAAATGCGTAAAAATTAATTGGAGCTGCTGGATATCATTAAACACATTAAAAAGTAACTAGAAAGCTTAATTCACAGTCACCGCAGATTATCCAAAGATAATACGGCAATACAACCTTCTATAAAGATGGTGGATAAAACATTTAACAGCATAGGCTCACACTTTTCATTGTGTACAATTGTGTTGCTAGTTGTAATTGGTCACATGGTACAGACAGCTAATCACAACAATACTCACGGAATGAATCAATTTAATTCAGTAAAAATGGTTACTTATAGTATAACAGTGAAATTCACTGGTATAAGCAAATAAAAAAAAAAAAAGACCGAAAATTTTGAAAAAAATAAGTTTTGCTTTTGTTTCTGTTATAAAATGTTGTAAATAAGTAAGTTTCCTCCTTCACTGATGGGCACTGATAAAGTGGCACCGATGAGGTGGCACCAATGAGTGGACACCGACGATGAGCACTTATATGCGGCACTGATATGCAGCACTGATGGGCATTGATAGGCAGGACTGATGGGCACTCATGGGTGGCACTGAAAGGCTGAAAAGATGGGTACTTATGGGTGGCACTGATGGGCATTGATACGTAGCACTGCTGGGCACTGATACACGCATTTATATGGTTTTGACAATATACTCAGTACTTTACACATTGTACATGTATATCAGTCCCTGCCCTCAAAGAGCTTACAATCTAAGGTCCCTATCTCACATGCAAATATACACATACTAGGCCAATTTAGACAGGAGCTATTTAAACCTTAACCTACCATCATGTCTTTGGAATGTGAGAGGACACCGGAGTACCTGGAGAAAACCTATGCAAGCACAGGGAGAACATACAAACTCCGTCCTGGTTTGGATTTGAACCAAGGACCTTAAATTATTATTATTATTATACAGGATTTATATGGTGCAAACAGTTTGCGCAGCGCTTTACAAAATGAAGGCAGACATTACAGTTACAATACAATTTGGTACAACAAAAATCTGTTGTCGGAAAATTTGAGAACCAGCTCTCAAATTTTGTGTGATGGAAATTCCGATGGAAAATGTCCGATGGAGCCTACACACGGTTGGAATTTCCAACAAAAAGCTCCCATCGAACATTTTCCATCTGAAAATCCGACCGTGTGTAGGGGGCATTAGAGGGAGGAAAGATTTATTATAAATATGCATACAGTGCATATTATATTTCTGTTCTAATCTGGAGAACAGAGTCTCTTTGAAGGAACTGCAGAGAACACAGTAGGTGTTCAAACACTGTCAACAAGTTGCAAAATGAATACGAAGGACAAACCACTTTGAAAGTGACCAGAGGTTGAGTTTATCGGTTTTCATTCTTTGAAGACTCGGGAGTACTTTTAAAAACTTGATATAGAATAATGATGCCATGAAGTGGCAGAATGGGTAAACCTGCTGAGCGTCTTGATAAACGATACCTTTAACTACTACATCAAAGGTCAGCAGTCTGTCTCTTACTAGCTCCTGGCTCCAACCTTTCTCTTCAGGTCTGGAAATAGTTACATTATTACATAAGGCAGGAACACTGGGCAACATCCATATTACATCCGTTTCAAGCATGGGAAATACTGTACAGTGTAACTTTTTGAACTGTTACCTTAATTATGGTGAAAATATATTTACAGGAAGCTCTGTAGTTTTCTATAGAGCCCCAGGGTATGTAAAATACAGGTGGAAAACCACTACTCTTTCTCTGTAGAAACCCAACAAAATACTTACAATAAACACATCATATAATATTATTTGTATGAAAAAAATATTGTGTTTGTGTTTCCAGACTGCTTTGGCTTTTCAAATAATTTTTATAGCTATTTTTCATTAATCTGGAAATCATAATATCTAATTTTTTTACAATAGAATTTCTGTTCAACTCATACAGTACTTCTTTCTATTACGAAACCATTGTTTTCATTGTTGGCTATATTAAGTTATATTGTATGATAAGGTTGCCTAGTGGCTGTGTTTGTGCCATGGATCCTGTAAAAAAAACTGTAGGCCGCGCCCCCAGCCACTGATTGGAGGAGGGAACATGCTGAAATAGCGCATGGCACAGTTCCCTTATCACCCAGAAGGTGGAGCACTGTAGCACGCAAGTAGTGTGAATGGGCCCTAAGGGCTGGTTTACATCACAAAAACGCACTCCAGATCTGTTCCGGATGCGTTTTTAACGCGTTCCGGTGCATTTTTCATGCTTTTCTGGATGCATTCCAGGTGTTTTTTTTCTTCTTTTTACCCGTTTCCACTATACTAGTGTCCAGTGCATTTTTGATGCGTTCCAGTGCGCTTCGATGCGTTTTACTAGTTCCAGTACAGTCCAGTGCAGGAAAAATGCAGCATGTTCTACTTTTTTTCTGGAACTGAAAAGCCCTGGAACTTACCGCACCGGTGTGAACCATACCATTGGAAATCATATAACCTACTTTCCATGCATTTTTGATGAACAACAAAACGCACTGGACTGCATGTGGTGTGAATTGGTCCTAAATCTTAATCTGACCTTTAAAGGGTAAATATCAATAAATAAAAGAAAAATAATAATATAGTATTTACAATTGCGACTGATATTAAAAAAAATTATCTTTCCTTTTCACGCTGTAGCTCTGTAAATTTCTGTAAAGTGCAATGCAATATGGCTACCTGTAGGTGTTCTGTACACAGAATGTGAACAGAACGCCCCCCAGGAACAACAGAAAAACAGCGTGGGGTCCCCCTAAAATCAATACCAGGCCCTCTGGGTCTTGCATAGATTTTAAGGGGGAACTCCACACCAAAAAAAATTTTTCTAAATGGCATGCGATCCCCCCACAAAATCAATACCAGACCCTTATCTGAGCATGCGGCCTGGCAGGAAAGGGAGGGGACAAGAGAGCCCCCCCTCCTGAACCATACCAGGCCACTTGCCCTCAACATGGAGAGGGTGCCACGGGGACAAGGGCCTCTTCCCGACAACCCTGACCAGTGGTTGCTGGCAATACATTACAACCGCAAGCAAGTTTAAATTACATTTTTTCCTTTAGTAATGTCATTATTGCTGCGGCACTGTTCTACACATCACACAGATGCGCCACTTTACAGGCAGACTAAGGGGACCCCCAGGCACGATAATTAAAGGAATATTTAATTTCCATTGTTTCACTTTAGGCATTATTAAAATCACTGCTCCTGAAAAAACAATTGTTTTAAAAACGTTTTTGTCCCCTAGGGCAGTACCTGGGTCCCCATACACTTTTTATGGCAATAACTTGCATATAAGCCTTTAAATTAGAAATTTCGATTTTTCCCATAGACTTTAATAGGGTTTGCATGTTCACTAGAACTTTTTTGCCTGTTCGAGGTGTTCTGGTGTGAACAGAACTGGGAGGTGTTCGGCTCATCCCTACTCGAGATACCAAAACGCCAAATATGAATGGAGCATTAGTCTTTAAATACATTCCAACCCTGGTGAAGGTGGAAGACTTTTGTACAATCCCTAAAATAGGTTTATTGTTACAAATAAAAAATGATATCTGCATTCATTCCTACAGCATGGCACTCTCATCCTTTCAACTGTCCATGATGGAGGAAGCATTTTGGGTTGGGGCACACTGTCAGGAGTGTGGCCATGGAAAATATGCTGTACTGTTGTAGAGGAATGCTAGTGGAGGGTATTCTAAGATACTTGGTAAAGCATCTTGCTCTGCCACTACTAAAGAATGCATCTCCCAGTAAGCAAACCCCACAATCTCCTCTACATATTTAGTGATTATAAATGTGATTGTTGAATATCTTATATGGTGCTTTCATCACATATGTTATTCTTCTATTTCTGTTTGGATTACACATGTCATAAACAATTTTAATAGTCTGACCTCAAAACATTTGTACTTTTATAGCACCAACTATAGAAACTTTGTATCTCACAGCATGTGTAAAGCTGGGGGATATTTAGAATAAAGTCTACATATTTTACAGATTTCTCTAGCTAACTGATTTGCATTAGTCTGTCCATCTTATTCCTTGACAATGCCTGTGTAGTTATTCTCAGTCAGCTTTATTCAAAAAAAGATGCCTTGCATGTAAAGTGTTTACTATAATATATTTTTTACATAATAGGTAAGGACTTAACAAAAAAGTTGCTCATCTCCAAATTGCTGTCATGAATGGCACCATAGCAAATGGTTGGTGACTGTGGACCCACCATGCAGCCTGCACACTGAATGGTGGTGAACTTGAAGAGCATTCCCTTGCTACAGCCAACTTGGTATAGGAATTCACAAGAGACGAGAATCTATGAAAGCACAGAATACTGAATTCACAAGAATGGCAGAGTTATAGTGCAACACAGGGGTGTTGGTCTTACAGGCAGACAGAGCATGGAATACTGATAAGACACATTTACATGAAGAATGTACAGGGGTGCCTGGGAATGCAGGTATACAGAATACAGTTGGGATGCATGGGCATCCCATCGAAATGAATGGGCTGCCCTACATGCAGGACATGGCCCACAGTCTATTTTTCATACCTGAATCTGTAACATGACAAGAACTGAGTCTCCTTTCTTTTCTGAACTGCAGAGAGGCAGGATCCTTCTTTAGGTGTCCACATCAATGCCTGGCGACTTGGATACTTCCCAATGGCTGCACATCTGCAGGGTCCTCACATGGTAATGAAAACTCCAGCAGCATGATGCTGTCAAAAAAAGGGTTAGTAAAAAAAATAGCTGTGCATCTTTAAAGGAGGACATATTTGATGCTGACTTAGCTGGCACTAAAGAGCAGCAATTAAACAAACAAAAAGTTGCGCTAGTCAAAGTGAAAAAAATGACCCAAAAAAAAAGGTATTGAAATAAAACCCAATAACCTTGAACTTGCACAAAAAACAAAACACAATCAAGTTAAATGACAGTATATGTGAAAAAGAAAAAGAAAAAAAGGCATTTAAAAGAAATGTGTGAAAAATATATAAAGTAAGTCTGCGTGATGAACACAGAGCGTTCCAAGCAATACATTCCTTCAGGAGGGTTCCACCACCAAAGAACATGCAGATCCTCCTACAACACCAATCACCCTAATAAAGGGGATGCTTACTGGATAGCGTGGACCTTCTATTTCCAGAAAGGTCAAATGGGCATACAGGTAAACCCCTGCAGAGTGGAGTAAGCAACCAAGCTTATGGAACCCCCTGATGGTCAAGAAGTTCCTCCAATGTATCCAACTCACATCAGGAAGCCTC
The DNA here is from genome assembly GCA_028564925.1 of Lithobates sylvaticus. Taxonomy (NCBI): domain Eukaryota; kingdom Metazoa; phylum Chordata; class Amphibia; order Anura; family Ranidae; genus Lithobates; species Lithobates sylvaticus. Next base: position 137,755,085 of record CM053035.1, on the reverse strand, counting down.
AATCAGCCAGAAGAATCACAAGTGTTTAAAAAGCATTTGCCGGCAAATAGAGAACAGAATCACCCGCACTTCCGTCATGTTCTGCCCTAGCCAGGTTCAGGAAGGCTTGTGTTCATTAGATCAGTAATTCTCAACCTTTTTTCAGTCAAGACACCCTTTAAAATTCTGCACTCTACACTACACTGCATCTCAAGGCACCCCATTCTAAAATGTAAAAAAAAAACTAAAATTAATAGTTTTTACATAATGCAACAACATCCACACATTGAGGACACCCAATGTTAGAGGTAATTTATACCTCTAAAGCAAACACACCTTTGCACACTGGTACTGACTAGTGTTCCACTGTTTCTCTTCTCCCACAGTTTCTCTCCCTTACTCAGCTAATGTGACCCCAGTGCTGTCGGAGTGGGGCAGGGGAGGTGGAAACAAGGATGCTGTGCAGATGCTCAAAGTTCCCCTTATCCACTGATGACATCAGTGGTTGTTAGGACGCCAGAAACTAGAAGGTTGTAATGGTGCACAGTGAAAATCCATGGCTTTGCTCTGTGACAGCTAAAAGGCAGGCTTGTATACAATTTTGGGGCAATTTTTAGGCATTTTGCCAAGGCACCCCTGAAGAAATCTGGTTGAAAAAAAGCTGTATTAGAGAACAGTTAATCCAGTTGTTTATGGTCAGAGTTCGGAACATACTTATATTTGTGGGCCAATCCACGACCTTGGCTGAAGCCCTCTGGCTAAGACCCATCAAACTAGTGAATGGGGCTAACTGCAAGTTTCCCGGGGGAAGACTCAGCTCAGTCCCCCACAAATAGCCATGGTTCTGCTCAGTGGAAAGTTAATCAGATGGATCTAATTGTATCAATTAATCATCACGGTACAGTATTCCCCAAGATAGTCTTGCACTTGCATATTTTGCTAGAATACATGCATAGCTCCCAGCTGTCCCTGATTTTGAGGGACTGTCCCTGATTTGGAACAAAGTCCCTTTGTCCCTCTTTCCTCCTCATTTGTCTTTCATTTTGGTCTGATCTACATAGTTGTAAACAGGGCTTTTTTTCCTCAAAGAATAGGTGCAGGAACTCCCCCTTTTGGGAGTTACCCATTGTCTTTGCCTCTACCTACCTCTGAGCACCAGTCCTTGGTTCCACCCCTACCCACCTCCCAGCACTGCCCCTTTTAGAGGATACAGAACCACTAACATTTGTGGTACTAAGCAATTTGTATAGAATTAGTTATTGATAACAAGAAAAGCAGTAAAATAGACCCCCCACAGCCAACAATAGACCCACCAGCAACAATAGACCCCCCCTGCAACAATGGACCACCTAAAACAAAATACCACCCAGCAACAATAGACCATCTAGCAGCCAGCTATAATAGACTGCTCCCTCAACAGTAGATTCCTCCCAGCGACAACTGACCCCCCAGCAACATAAGACCCACCCCAGCAACAATAGATCCCCTACCAGCAACAATATATCTCCCCAGCAGCAATAAACCCTTCTGGAGAAATAGATCCCCTCCAGCAACAATAGATCCATCAGCAGCCAGCATCAATAGACACTGTAGCACAACCCAGCACTCCTTGCCATTACATTCATTCAGTGGTGGAGGTGCCGGAACTGCATTCCCCTGCATTCCCACTGAAAAAAAGCTCTGGTTGTAAATGAATTGCACTATTTATCTATCAAAAAGTGTTTCCCAGTGCTAAACCTTTCATCCAGTTTCGAAATTTCCGCATTGGTAAATTTCAAAAGCCAATATTAAGGAATAGTAGTGGTTAAAAAAAGCACTTGTGGGTTTAACCAATCATTTTTTCTGTATAATTCTTCTTTAACTACTTGCCACTTGCCCACCGTCATATGACGGCAGGGCGGTGCAGCTCTAGTTCTGAGCAGACGTCATATGACGTGATCGCCTTCCCAGCCCACCAGGGGGTGCACATGTCGGCGCGTCACTGGGGACCCGATGCGTGTCCCCGGCGGCCACGATGTCTTCCGGGCACCAGCGATTGCCCAGTAACAGAGCAGGACTGTTCAGGTGAGAGGAGACTGATGGTGTGCTCCTTGTACAGAGGAACACTGATAGGTCTCCTCCCCTTGCGAGTCCCCTCCCCCTACAGTTAGAATCACTCCCTAGGTAACATAATTAACCCCTCGATCGCCCCAGTGTTAACCCCTTCATTGCCAGTCACATTTCTACAGTAAGCAATGCATTTGTATAGCATGGATCGCTGTATAAATATGAATGGTCCCAAAAATGTGTCAAAAGTGTCCGATTTGTGCGCCGCAATATCGCAGTCACGATAAAAAAAAAAAAAAAATAAATAAAATCGCAGATCGCCGCCATTGATACAAATTTATCCCCTATTTTGTAGACCATATAGGTTTGTGCAAACCTATCAATATACGCTTATTGCGATTTTTTTTTACCAAAAGTATGTAGAAGAATACGTATCGCCTAAACTGAGGAAAAAATAAAAAAAAATTAAATTTGGATATTTATTATAGCAAAACGTTTTTTCAAACTTGTCACTCTTCTTTTGTTTATAGCGCAAGAAATAAAAAACACAGAGGTGATCAAATACCACTAAAAGAAAGCTCTATTTGTGGGGAATTTTTTTTTTTATAAAAATGGGTTCATTTGGGTACAGTGTTGCGTGACCGCGCAATTGTCATTCAAAGTGCGACAGCGCTGAAAATTGGCATGGGCAGGAAGGGGGTATAAGTGCCCTGTATTGAAATGGTTAAGGGGGCGTGGCAGGGGGTGTGTCCTATGCCTACATACTTTTGCTAATAGGTGTCCCTCGTTCCTATCGCAAAAAGTTGGGAGGGGTGTACATGCAAGACTGACCACCATTTAATTTAAGTAGGTAACTATAATAGTGACAACAGCTATAGTCTGGTAACACTGCATTAAACGTGTTTTGTTCCTTGTGTTCTGCTGCCAGAATAAACAAATATATGTATGCAAATAATAGTCCCAGTGTGCTGACAATGTCACGGGTGCAATATGTATGGGCAGCTTAACATGCATGTATCATTTTGGTTCAGTCTGGTACTAGATCTGTAATGTCCCCTAGACGTGTGAATTGGCCCTCTCTACAGTCCTGCATTTGGCTCCTTGTTGTCTGCCCTGTAGACAGATATGCATTGTTTAATTAGGATTTCACAGAAAAGGAGTCTGGGTCTCTCCTAAAAGTCAGCCTAATTTAATTAAGGGCAAGGCAGCACCAAATGGCTTTCTGTATTACATTAACAAGCTCGTTATGAGGAGTCTGTTTCTGAGTCATTTATGGGAAAATATAGGCTTGGGAAAAAGTGTACACAAGGCTAGTCAGAATGAACAGGATGTACATTTTCTAGTTGTATATCACAGCAAACTGTTATACATATCAGCGTTGGATTTATGAATTCTGTCACCGTGTAACAAAACATTGCAGTCTTATTTGATTGGTGGGAATCTGGAATTTACATTAGATAACTAGAAACCATCAGTCTTTCCAGAAAGGTGATGATAACAAATCAAGGGAGAACATAAAGTGCAGTAGAGTACAGGAAAGTATAGAATATTTTCACAGAGCACAAATTTGAAGGTATTATAAAAAAATATATATATTTTGTACGGTTTACAAGATTGCTTTTCCATATTTAAAAAAAAAAAAAAAAAAAAATAGATTAGCCACTAAAAGGATATCTCACCAGCTAAATGCAATCAATCTACTCTCCTAACAACCATTGAAATAAGATATTAATAAACCCCAAGGTTTTGTGCTGATCCCTTTATATATTTTAGTCTTACAGCTCCTACATCTACAACATAAAACACTCATAAACCTTTTATAGTGACCCTATTAACCATTTCAGTACTGAAACATTTCACCCCCTTCATTACCTGGCCATTTTAAAATTTTAAGTGCCATGATACTTAGACCAGTGGTTCTCAACCTCGGTCCTCAAGTACCTGGCCAGGTTTTGGGAATTTCTCTTAGATAAAATAACTGTCCAAAATACCAAGCCATTGACTCTGATTTAACCAAATGCCGACCGGGCCATAGCTGAATGATGGCTACAGTGCGGTCAGATAACTCTGGGAGGGCGTACTATGATATCATGCCAGAATCACGTTCCCGCGTGCCCCCTGGGGCGTGCACCCGGGAATGTCCGTGACCATCGGGTCTCCCAGATCCGGCCTGTCATGGGTAGGGGTAAAAGGCCAATGACATCGGCCCTTTACCAAGTGATCACGCCGTCCAATGATGGCATGATCACTTGTAAACAAACCAGAGCATGTCCAGTTCGGCTCCGCCCCTCTCCTGATGCCGATCGGTACAGCGTGTGTGGAGAGGAGGGGAACCGGGTGCAGCAGCACTGTGGGCTGGATCTAAAGTTCCCACAGCGCTGATCTGTGCTCATACATGTCTCATCCATGCTCCATCCATGGCTCATCCATGCTCCATGACTAATTCATCCCCATCCATTGCTCACCATCCATCCATGCTCCATCCATGGCTCATCTATGCTCCATCCATGATTCATCCATGCTCCATGGCCAATTCATCAACGCCAATATTTTTAAGCTCTTGCACCTTTCCAGTGCCTCCCGTGTTCGCCGTGGGGGGGGGGGGGCTACCCAATATATTGGGTACCTCATATACTGCCGCCCGTGACCCTGATTGGGTTTTCATCTGTAATCCAGACTCACCTGTATTAAATATACTTCAAGTATTTATGTATTCAGTGTATAAGAATGTATACCATTTTTCTCCCTTCCCCTCTTAAATCTTTATATTTTGTAATCAAATCAATTAAAGGATTGTATTTCTCTTTAGATGCATAAGGCTTATTCCTCCTGAAGAAGCAAATTTGCGAAACATGTAGAGGAATTTAAAAATTGGACCTACATCTTCGGAGGCTCCACTAAATTGTGGAGTTCTCACTCTGTTAAGTTTGTATTTCTCTGCTCTTGTATTAAATTATGTTTTTAAAATACTATTTGTATCTATGTGTAATAATTGTTTTTGTACAATAAAATTTTATTTTTATATTCAACTGCCTTATCCCTGGGTACCGAGATAGTTCATTTAAAACTCTTTTGTCATGGGACATCTATTGGAGTAACTCCTGACAACCCCTACAACCCATCCATGGCTCATTCATGCTCACCCATCTCCATCCATGGCTCATTCATGGCCCTTCAGTGCCACATCAGTGAACATCCGTGCCACATCAGTGAACATCCGTGCCACATCAGTGAACATCCGTGCCACATCAGTGAACATCCGTGCCACATCAGTGAACATCCGTGCCACATCCGTGCCACATCCGTGCCCCTACAATGTCACTACAGTGCCCATCAGTGCCTCACAAAAGCGTAATAGGTAGTCAAATTAGATTTGAAATTTATGTCCCTAGAACACCTGATGGTGCTCTCTGCATGTTGCGCCTCTATGTGGCCAGGCTGTGTAAAATCCTCACACATGTGGTTTTGCCATTCTCATGAGGCGTAGCAGAATGTATTTTGGGGTGTCATTTTTTCTATGTACATGCTATGTGTTGGAACTATCTCATTATGCCTCATAGAATATAAATTGGGTGAGTTTACTTCACAAAATGGGGTCATTTTTTGGGCGTTTCCATTGTCCAGGACCTTTAAAAGTGTAGGAGAAGGTCAAGAAATGATATGTGTAATTTATGCTCCTAGAAAGCCTGATGGTGCTCCTTGTTGGGCCTCTGTATGTGGCCAGGCTGTGTAAAAGTCTCACACATGTGGCATTGCCATACTTGGGAGGAGTAGCAGAATGTATTTTAGGGTATAATTTGTGGTATGCATATGCTGTGTGAGAGAAATAACTTGTTACTATGACAATTTTGTGAAAAAGAAAAATCTTAATTTTGCAAAGAATTGTGTGGAAAAAAAAAAAAAAAAATCACAGTCATTGCACTGTCCTGGCTTGTTAGGGTCTCAAGAAATTAGGCCTTCAGTAAATCAGTTGTGATCAATTTTTAATGATTGACACCATAGCGTGTAGACTCTATAACTTTCACAAAGACCAAATAATCTACATTGATTTGGGTTCTGTTTACCAAAGATATGTGGCAGTATAAATTTTGGGCAAAATTTATACTGTTTACAATGTTTTTGGTCTTTTTTCATTTATAGTGCAAAAAAGTAAAAAACCCAGAGGTGATCAAATACCACCAAAAGAAAAAAAATTCATATGGGTACAGTGTACAGTGTTGCATGACTAAGTAAGTGTCATTCAAAATGTGAGAGCACCGAAAGCTGAAAATTGGTCTGGTCAGGAAGGGGGTTTAAGTGCCCAATGGGCAAGTGGTTAAATCACCTGTGCAAGATAAAGGAAAACCTGCAAACATGGCCTGTTGGGGGTACTTGAGGACTGAGGTTGAGAACCACTGACTTAGACAATTACTCGCTGCAAGCAAGTAATTGTGTAAAATTAATTTTATATATTTTTTTTGCAACAAACAGAGCTTTCTTTTAATGGTCTGTAGTAAAAACACAGTGGGTGTTTTACTAAATAAAAGAAAAAAGGTCAAAAACTTAAAAAAAAAAAAATGGTTTCCCTTCCTTCCTGTTTTTAAACATAGAAACAAAAATGGCAGGACTGTAAGAACATCCTAAAAATTACCCTATTTTGGACAATAGACAACCCAAAGTTTTGGAAATAAACATGCACGCTGGTATTAAGAGGGTTAAAACATGGCGCTTGGTAATGGTGAACTAGGTGAAAGGATCAGGAGGTGAAGGGGTTCATGTGCAGGTCACATACAATGGGAGGATGGAGATGAATGGGGTTAATGTAAAGTTGTGCAGGATAAGAGAGATGAGGAGTTAATAAAACAAGTCAGATTAAGGACAGGATAGGGGCTGACATATACTGTAGAGAGGGCTGAATGACATTATTGGGTGGATTTACCAAAACTAGAGAGTGCAAAATCTATTTCAGCTGTGCATGGTAGCCAATCAGCTTCTAACTTTAGCTTCAATTAAGCTTTGACAAAAAAAAAACAAAAAAAACTGGTTTCTATGCACAGCTGCACCAGATTTTTCACTTTCCAGTTTTAGTAAATTAACCCCTATGTGTCCAAAGTGTAATCTCAGGACTGTGTGTTTGCAGATGAGCTCAGTTCTCAGGTTACGTACTAGTCTGTAATCCTGAAACAATAGAGGAGTGGACCAGCCATATTGTGGCCGGGTTGCAAGACATTAAAGTAAATGTAATGTATTGCCTTTTTTTCCCCATCTCATTTTGCATCCCAAGGCATTGTACCCCTAAACATGGCCCTTCATGGCAGGATGGTCAGGTATTATTTTAATGAAAATCTGTAGATTTCAAAAGATTGAAAATGATATTAGCATATCAAATATATTAGATTTTAGTGGATTATCAATTCCTTAAGCATTTCTTTTCACCAACAGATTTTTTTTTACTAATGGCTGGTTTACACTAGCTTTTCCCTCTGAAGAGCAATGCACAGCCAATTTCAGGGGGCATTTGACAGATGGAAAGGAGGAACCATAATGCCTCATCACTGACTGTTTTAACCCCTGAAATTTTGCAGGATGTTGGCCAACATGCTCCATGAACCAGATTCCCTTCTACACTATAAGCTTGACCAAAAGGTGATCCAGAAATCATATAGTTTTGGCTTGAATTAAAAATGTGGCTTGGTATACCAGTCTACATACATCTCAAAGAAATGTGAAAAACTTCATTCTTCCATGTATGGAAATCCCATGTATTATGTGATTATTATTCCCGAAGGTAGGGGGAACATAATAACGCCCCCTACATATAGGAATAGGGACAATAAAGTTTTTCAGTAAATTCAAAATTATTCCTGCAAATTAATTGGTTACTTACCTGTCAGCTGATATCAAAATTCTAGAATATTCTTCAGTTAGATCAGGTGATCCAACGAACCTATAAGAACAAAACAGAAGGATATAAAAGGAATTTTACCAACAAATTTTATCAGAAGAACGGTTTCAGCAGAAGAAAAAGGCACCCTGCCCCCCCCATTTGTTGCAGTCCTTTTCCCTCCTTTCTATTCATTACATATCCCCAATTTGTCATGGGGGAATAGTGTTTGTCATTGTTTGGTTGGTTCGAGCGTTCAAAGCTGGACGATTGGTATTCATAATCCATGTATGATTATAAATGTAACATCGTCAATATAATTGTATTGGTTATATATCGTCATATCAATAATAAAGGGCCGCAGCCATTCATACCACATATTATAGTCTAATAGTTTTTATTATATCTAAAGTTATGAAATTTGAATTTGTCCTCTAGACCCCTTGAGCTGTGGAATTATTCTTCCATGTATTGTGAACAGAAAACAAGGGATTATATAGTTCTGCCACACTGCAAAGCTCTCCCTTGCTTCACTGGTTTCTTCTCACAATTACTCCATCCAGGCGGTTGAGCCGCAGTTTTGCCACCACCACTCCATGTTGCATAGGCCAACATCCTGCATACACTTGTAAGGCATTGCGGTTGTAGCGCAGTGGTCCGGCATTTACAGGGTTAAAACAGGCCTTGAGTATGTGACATAACATGTGACAGTACAATTGCCCAAAGCATCCATAACTACACTCTATTCCCCAAGCATTAGATCTTGCCAATGTGCATGACTGCATCAATTATCTCACATATGCCAGGAATGGAGGACTTCACACACTGGATAGCTGGAATAGTTTAGCATATAACCAGAAAATATTCAATTCAATAAGCAAAAGGCTGTATAGCTGTAGAAACAAGGAAGACATTTGTAATTCAAAAGGACTGACAAGGGGTCAAAATGTCAGTTCCCCGGGAATAAAATATGATGGGGTTTAAAGGCTAAGTTCACCTCTTTTTTTTTTTTTTTCTAAATTCCAGTTCCCCTATGTACCAATATAGCATTCATGTACTTTTTTTGCAATAATATCAAAGCTTTATATAAAATCTACAGACACGTACCTTACTGCCCTACATTCATGATCCCAAACGTATCTATTGCTTCTCTCTTACGTCCTTACAGACTTTAGGTCATGACATAGGAAGGAGTTGACCAGCTGACCTCATTAGTACACACCCTGCGTCATCCACCCTCTCAGCTGCATGTTTTTTAAATGAAATGCAATCAATCAGTGATCACCCTTCTCACTAAATACACAATATACAATCAGATTGCATAGTGTATGGCTATCTTAATACAAGTACATAGAAGGGAGTGGACAGAAACACTCAGCTGTCAAGCCCCGTTCACATCTCTGCATATCGGGAATTCGCATTCCCACATGGGTTTTTTTTTTTTTTTTTTTTTTTTAGCGAGGTGGGGAAGTGTTTTGGAGCATTTTCACTCATTACACATAGGACAACCCATCCACCTGAATGAGCCGCCCTACACGCAGCAATTGCGCCAAAGCTTTAGAACTTTTTTTTAGAGTGGAGCTTGGTGCGTTTTTTACTGCAAATTTTTTTGTGCTGCGCATTTCTGAAATACAAGGAAACACACAGATGTGAATGGAGCCTCAGTGTCCGTTTGGTTTTGCATCAATTTCACTTTCAGGCTTCATTCACATCTAGATTAGTGGGAGCGTACATTTGAGTCTCGTTTTTCCTGTGACACACATAGGGCAGCCTGCCGATTTAAATGGGCTGTGCTATATGTGGCTTATGGGACATGTTGGCATGTTTTTTACTGTGCGTTTGGCAGCATTTGCCATTCGTTTTTTTCACATGGCAAAATGTGTGTTTGCTTCTGTGTTTGGAGTTTTGTAAATAATTAATGACAATGAAAGCGCAACTAGTAATTTTAGGTGTATAAAGGTGGCCATACACTATACGATCTGATTATACAATCTCCTTTAGATCTGCCATCAATTATGTAGTGCAAGGGCCTGCCTGATTGGATATAGAGTAATTGGCTAGATAGGTGTTTCCTCCTATTATATAAATTGGGTAAATCTAAAGGAGATTGTACAATCAGATTGTATAGTGTATGGCCACCTTTATACACCTAAAATTACTAGTTGCGCTTTCAGTGCCATTAATTGGTAATGGCACACCAAAGACAGAAGCAAACACACATTTTGCCATGTGAAAAAAACGAGTGGAAAATGCTGCAAAATGCACATTAAAAAACACGCAACCCACAAAAGCCAACATTTCCCATAAGCCACATATAGCAAAACCGATTGAAATCAACAGGCTGCCCTATGTGTGTCACAGGAAAAACAAGACACAAAATGTGCGCTCCCACTATGCTAGATGTGAATGGGGCCTGAAAGTGAAATTGGTGCTGTAACACAAGAACAATGATTCTCCATTCACATCTGTGTGTTCCTTGCACTTCAGAAATGCAATCAACAAGTGAAAAGGTTGGCACGCTTACCAGAAACTGTGAACACATGTACTGTACAGCACGTGGGTCAAACAGGCATTCGTGAGGATATGCCGCAACGGGATCTGCCACAAGGAGATTGATCTTTAGAGAATTGGCCCCATCAGATATTAAGTAAGAGGTTCCAGCATCAAGACACATACTCCAGAGTGTGCGATGGACCACATCAGATATCACAGTAATCCATGGTGGTGTGCATAAAAGAAATATAACCACAAATAGTGTGACTCTGTATGGTATGTTTAATAAGTAACAGGGACGGTTTACACTTATAATAATTCCAATAAAAACAGGCTTGTATCTTTAAAATGTATAGGTAGTTTGCAATGATTCCACAAGCGTCACCCAATGCGTTTCGTCCTATTGGACATCATCTGGGGTGTGTCCACCGTTTCTGGTAAGCACCTTTAACCGCTTGCTGACCGCCGCATGTACATTTACGTTGACACAATGGCACAGACAGGCTAATGGGCGTACAGGTACATCCCTTTTTTGCAGCCGTGCCATTGCGTGCGCGCCGCCGGAGGCGCTCGCACCCGCTGTGAGCTCTGTGAGTGTGATCGCAGGTCCCACAGACTTAATGTCTGCGGGGATACCCGCGATCGTCTCACGGAGAGGTAGAACTGGGAAATGCTGATGTAAACAAGCATTTCCCCGTTCTGCCTAGTGACACTGTCACTGATCACAGCTCCCTGTAATCAGGAGCAGTGATCAGTGTTGTGTCACACATAGCCCCTCCCCCCACAGTTAGAATCACTCCCTAAGACACACTTAACCCCTACAGCACCACCTAGTGGTTAACCCCTTCACTGCCAGTCACATTTACATAGTAATCAGTATGAATGGCACAAAGAAAAACCTCACTGTAACTTTTGGCAATAGCTATTTTAAACAAAAAGGAAATTTCCAGAGTGCACTCTACACATAAACCCCTAAGAATGGGTGGGGGGTACACATTCCTATTGGGGCCCATTTGTAAGGCGGTGCACGCAAAGCTGCCCCTTTAAGACTTACAGGGATAGCTGATGGGCTGTTAAGTAAGGGACAGTCTCTATGGGTTTTAGCTGTGGGCAGTATGGGATCAGGCTGGGTTGTTCCACTCATCACTCCTGGTATGCAATGGGTCCAGACCCATACACTTGGTGGTCAGTTATCTCGGAAGGCTCAGTCCTCATGATAAGGTCCTCATGATGCAGTCCTCACTGGCAGTAGACACACACAGAAACAGGACTCCCAGCTCTGGTTCCAGGGCATAGCGACTCTCTGAGATTCAGTCTCTCATGTACACTGCTGGCTCACATGGCTCCAAAGTCTGCACAGCTCTCAGGAATCCAGTCCTCATGCAGGTCCTCAGTAGCTCTGGCCCAGCTCTTACAAGTCCGTTCTCTATGCGGGACCACAGACTCAGACAGCAACAGCTCTGCACTTTTTCATTCCCCGAGCTGCACTGCCCTGATTTTTGGTGTGCAGTATATCTGGGTATAGAAGTCCATGGATCCATTCAGTTGTATTGTGCTGCACCACTTGAGGACTACATGTCACAGAGTCCTCAGAGACTGCATTATCATTTTTCACAAACAAAAGATTTTCCAGCACACTTACCAGCCAGCCTGCAAAACAACCAACTTGACCCTGTCTAACAGTTAAGAACAGAGTGTTTTGTTTGCACACATTTTCAAATATATGTGTTAGCTGTAGTGCTCATGTCAGGGGAACTCTGTATATACTGTGGTCTTAACTAAAATTTCCAGAGTCTTCATAGTAGGAGCACATATAAGAATGGATATATTAAGGGCAGGTGTGCCTGGAGGGATCCCACCCCTCGAAGGCACAGGGACACACGTGAGGACCAGCAAAAGCACAATGGCAGCGAAGGGATCCAGTGCATCCCTGCATCATCACTTGTCCTGATTGGATCTGAACTGCCATTGCCAGAAGGGAGGGGGGAGCACAATCAAAGGGGATTTTACATAGCCACGATCCCTAGCACAGCACGGTAAAGGGAGAGAGCCAACAGGCAACCTGCAGCTGCACTGCTCCTCTAGTCTGCTACACAGTAGCAAGGGAGTGAAGAAGTAGAGTGGGCACAGAAAGCACAGCCTGCTCTTCCACAGTTTTCAGCGGCAGATTGGGGGGGAAGCTTCACAGCCGGGTGCCCAGGTAATGAAAATGGTAAAGAAGACTAAAATAGTGTAAAGTAAGTGTATAAATTCTATTAAGGTCAATAATTCAACCATTAATCCCTCCCCTCACGCCAGGGTACTAGGTGTAACCCTAGACTCTGACCTGTCCTTTCAGCTCCAAATCCAATCGTTATAAAAATCTTGTAGACTTCACCTCCGTAACATCTCTGAAATCCACCCCTTTTTAACTTATAAAAACTACCAAGCTCCTCATTTACTCCTTCGTTATCTCTCGCCTTGACTATTGCAACTCCCTTCTCATTGGCCTACCTCCCCATAGGCTATCCCCTCTTCAGTCTATCATGAATGCTGCTGCCAGACTCATCCACCTTACCAACCGCTCAGTGTCTGCCACCCCTCTCCGCCAACCCCTAAACTGGCTTCCGATCGCCCAACAAATTAAATTCAAAATGCTAACAATAACATACAAAGCCATTCACTCTGATCCGAGCTACATCACCAATTTTGTCTCCAAAGATCCCCCAAACCGTCCTCTTCACCATCTCTCAAGACTTCCTGCTCTCAAGCTCTCTTGTCTCCTCCTCAAATGCTCGCCTCCAGGACTTCTCCAAAGCCTCTCCATCCTCTGGAACTCTTTACCTCAATCTGTCCGGCTATCTCATACTCTGGCTGCCTTTAGGCGATCCCTGAAAACCCATCTCATCATGGAAGCCTATCACGCCTCCAACTAATCTTTTATCACTTCCATCAGTCCATCCCCCACAGTTACAACCTTCTGTACCACTTGCCCCACCCTATTAGATTGTAAGCTCTTATGAGCAGGGCCCTCTTAACCACCTTGCATTATATTGTATTGTATTTGTATTGTCTCCCTTTTATATTGTAAAGTGCTGCGTAACCTGTTGGCGCTATATATATCCTGTATAATAATAATAATTATAATTATAAGTGAGTAATTAATAAAATGGCTTGTAATAAAGTGCAAACACAAACATTAGTTTATCACAATGACACTGCACCTCATCACTGGTCCTATATATAGGGCAGCAAGTGTCTTGTGTCCAATATACTCAAATATCATATAAACAGGGTGAATAATAAAGTCAATAAATCAATATATGACTGTGCAATAATAATTTCTACAGTGGATACATGAACACATGCACAAAATTTAAATGCCTTCAGTGACGGCTGGTGCTCCAAATTTTTGGGGGGGCGCAAACAAACTGAAAAATTCTGAAAAAAAGTCCCATCAGTTGCAGCCTCACTGTGCCATCAAACGCAGCCACTGTGCCCATCAATTGCACCACTGTGCCCATCAAACACTGCCACTGTGCCCATCAATGCTGCCACTGCGCCTTCAAATGCTGCCACTGTGCCTTCAAATGCTGCCACTGTGCCCATCAAATGCTCCCACTGTGCCATCAAATGCTGCCTCTGTGCCCCCCTCACCTGCTTGCCGTCTGCGGGCAGCGGGTGACGGTGGCGAGCGGTGTCCTCCATGCTTATCCATGTCCTCAATGTCTTCTCCCGTCCTCTCCTCCTGTCCTCTCTTATGATTGGACGCCTGATAGGCGTCCAATCACAGCACCTGTCGTTTCAGCCAATCAGGTGATGGGTAACAGACCAGAGCACCTGATTGGCGGAGAGGCGGTTCAGTGTTAGGAAAGTGAATATTAATTCGCTTTTCTAACACACCTGGGTGAACTGCAAGCACCAAGCATGGCACTCGCAGGTCACATTTTTGATGCCTATTAGAACTATGGCTCTAATCAGGTGCTTCAAAAACGACCCCCCCTGCTGTAATTCAGGCGCCCGACGCCCGAAAAGGGGCCGGGCTCCTGAATAGGGGGTGGCAGCGGCGGCCATGGATAGATTCATGCAATGCATGAATCTATCCATTGGTCATATGGGGGTGGCTGGAGAGAGGGGGCGGCACCCGAGCGCCCTTATGGACATACCGCCACTGAATGTCATATTAAAAAAGGTCACCACAGAACCATAAGGCGAGTAAGGGCTCTTTCACACGGACGGTCCGTATGTCCGTTTTTCATCCATCCGTTTTCGGATGAAAAACGGACATACATGTATCCCTATGGGATAGCGGGTGTCAGCGGATGAGCATCCGCTGACACCCGATCTCGTCCGTGCCCGCTATGGTCCGTTTCTGCAGATGGAGGAAAACCCTATTTTTCCATCTGTCTGCAGAGCGGATCGGATGACGACGGACTCTACGGTCCGTCGTCACCCGATCTCCCATAGGGGAGAGCGGCGCTGTGACAGGTCCGTCCCTGCACAGAGTGCAGAGACGGCCCTGTCATCTTCCTGCTCAGCGGAGATCGCTCCGGTGATCCCCGCTGAGCAAGCGGATATCCACGGGGCGGATCTGCACTGATCCGCCCCGTGTGAAAGAGCCCTAATAAGAAAAAGTAAGTTAGGTCCATTATCACCTTGTTTTTTATGGTATTTTAGTATCTATACAAAACACCTGCTGCCCTCTACAGGACCAGTGACAAGGTGAAGTCTGATTAGGGTTTATTTACTAAGGTTGGCGAGTGCAAAATCAGGCTCACTTCTAAACCAATCAGCTTCCAGGTTTTATTGCCAAAGCCTAATTGAACAAGCTGAGTTTAGAAGCTGATTTGTATTCAGATGTGAGTTTAATTTTGCACTCTCCAGCTTTAGTAAATAGTCTAAATTGTGATGAACTACTATATATGTTTTGGATCAAAATATTTTCCATGTAACAGCATTTTTTTAAATTGTTCTAATGTATGTACAAATTAGAAGAGACACTGTGAACTTGTTGTTGTATGTGTCTGTACTAACATTGTAGGTGAACTGAAGGATTTAGCTAATCTTTTAACTGCTAAAAAATAGCATATGTGTTTACATAAGCCCGTGTACTGGCATGCTTTCTGCTGGGAAACAGACTTTTCTGAATAGAAGTATGAGGATTGTGGATTTCTCTCAATATTGAATTTTTTAGTGGTGGAGGCCTGTGTGTATTTTATCATTTCTAGATTGGGCTCATGTTCTCATGTTATTGCCAGCATGGTAATACATTTTTCCGTCATCTCCCTCGAGCCACAACATTCCATTTTTTTTAACAGGCAACAACCAAGTTAGTTGTTTAGGATTGTGAAAACTAAATTCAGAATGTGCTATTTGAAACGACATACTTTATATACAAAAAGGGGAGATTTCTCCATGTTACTTGATCTACAGAGAGCCTTCCTCTAAGTAGACTCTAGTGTTTGTTACCCCTGCATTTCATATTCCTAAAATATGCCTGCTGTGCCATGTACTTGTATGAAAAAAGGATACAAAAAGTATTTGTATTGTTTCCTTTGTGTGAAATCCCTGGTGTTCCAGACAGTCCCTTTGCTTTCCTATTAAAAACTGACCACACTAAGCAGGAGAGCATACTTTGGTCAGCTGTGCTGGACCCCCCCCCCCCCTTGCACAGCCTTTAACTGGGAAGCTCAGTGTGCTTCTGCTTCCCCTCCCCCCAGCTCCTATGCAGCTAAGAAGAGAGGGAATGTGAACACTTATAAAAAAAAGGTGGGGGGGCATTGAGAGCACAGAGAACCCTATTATCTGTCACTTTGTTTTATGCATTGGAAAGCAAAAACAGCTGCCCCATCACTAGACTTTTGGAAAGCCTTAATTTATAAGGCATTGCCATTTTACAAAGCTACTGAACAGAGGCTGTCCAAAAAAGTTTGGAAATGTATGGCAAAGTTGGATATCTGACTCTTCCACCTTGACATGAGGCGGGTCTGGCTTTGACCCCAGGTGATGAAATCTGTCGCACAGATGTGCTTTGGGGGCTGGTTGCCTTATGGTACATGGCTTTAGGTTATGAACAGCGTACTTGTAGGCTTTCGCTGTTAGTAGACATAGGGGGGGATTTACTAAACCTAGTGCACACAGAATCTGGTGCAGCTCTGCATAGCAACCAATCAGCTTCTAGGTTGTATTGTCAAAGCTTAACCACTTCAGCCCCGGAAGGATTTACCCCCTTCCTGACCAGAGCACTTTTTGCGATTCGGCACTGCGTTGATTTAACTGACAATTGCGCGGTCGTGCGATGTGGCTCCCAAACAAAATTGACGTCCCTTTTTTCCCACAAATACAGCTTTCTTTTGGTGGTATTTGATCACCTCTGCGGTTTTTATTTTTTGCGCTATAAACAAAAAAAGAGCGACAATTTTGAAAAAAACACATTATTTTTTACTTTTTGCTATAATAAATATCCCCCAAAAATATATAAAAAAAATGTTTTTTCTTCAGTTTAGGCCGCTACATATTCTTCTACATATTTTTGGTAAAAAAAAAATCACAATAAGCGTTTATTGATTGGTTTGCGCAAAAGTTATAGCGTCTACAAAATAGGGGATAGTTTTATGGCATTTTTATTAATAGTTTTTTTTTTTTACTAGTAATGGCGGCGATCTGTGATTTTTATCGTGACTGCGACATTATTGCGGACACATCAGACAATTTTGACACATTTTTGGGACCATTGGCATTAACACAGCAATCAATGCTATAAAATTGCATTGATTACTGTAAAAATGTCACTGGCAGTGAAGGAGTTAACCACTAGGGGCGGGGAGGGGTTAAGTGTGTACTAGAGGAGTGTTTCTAACTGTGGGCTGATGGGCTAGCAGTGACACGACACTGATCGCTGCTCCCGATGAAGATGATCAGTGTCCTGTCACTAGGCAGAACGGGGAGATGCTGTTTACATTGGCATTCTCCCCGTTCTTCAGTTCCGTGACACGATTGCGGGTATCCCCGCGGCGATCGAGTACGCGGGGCCCGTGGGCTCGGTCACGGAATTCAAAGTAACGTACCTGTACGTTACTTTGCCCAGCCGTGCCATTCTGCCGACGTATATCTACAGGGGCCAGTCGGGAAGCGGTTAATTGAACAAAGTGAAGTTAGAAGCTGATTGGTTACTATGCACAGCTGCACCAGATTCTGTGTACACCAGTTTTAGTAAATCCCCCCCACAGGTTATGTGGATATTAAAGTATTTGTTATGTCATACTATTTTTTTCCAAGGTTTAAATCTATGGTCTGGTCATCACTCCTGGGTGGTATTGCACTAGGGGGGAAGGGGACTGGATTTTGGATTTTGTGCTGATTTTTTTTACTGTTTTTGTACTGTTTGTACTTTTATTACTGGTTGCACTAGTAATTGTGTTTTGTGTGATGTTTGTTGGGTACTTGATAACTTGTTTTGTATTTTTGATTGCAAAACTAATAAAAACAATTTTAAAAAAAAAAGGGAAAAAAAGTATTTATAATTCTTTTTATATCTATACACAAATGTTTTGCCTTTCATTTCAATTTTAAATTGAATGGGTTGTTTTACAAGGTGGTGGTTTACAATCACATTAAAGTTTGTTCTTGGATTTACCCACAAACATTCAGAGGTTAACATGCAGTTCCATCTCCCGAATAAAACTGAGAATACAAAATATCAATTTAATTATGTATTTTTATGCCCTCAATATAATAACAAGGAAAGAAAATTTGTACAAAACCACTATATTTCTTTAATATTGAGGCTCAATACAGAACAGGAATAAACTTTTTATAGTAGATGTACCTCATCCATCTACTAGTCTGCTGCTACCCTAACCTAATAAAAAAAATAAAAAAAAATGGAAGAATGATAATAAAAACACGCAAATAAAAACAGCCTGAGACATGTGTAAGACACATTCTTAGGAGCGATGTTATTTTTCCACTGGGATTATTTAATAAATTGTTATATTTTTAAACATCTCCCACCCACCTTTATTCATAGTATATTTTTAAGCGAGTAAACTGCTTAGTGTGTTTTTGGCCAATAAACTGTCACTTTAATCTGTTTTTATTCCTTTGCAGGCAGCAGAGTGCTCTCGATCATAGTGTAATATGAGTAATTTCATATTTCATTATAACAAAGTTTCCAGCTTTTGGCTTGGAAATCGGGAAAGGAAATCCATCTCTAAAATAGGATCAGTTTCTTCCAAACTTGTTCCAGTTATTGTAATGTTCCAGCACCATAAGGACTGCTTTATTTTCTTATGCTATTCTTGCAGTCTTTTTGACTGGAAGCAGTTTGTGTGGCGTTGACCTATGGGACCGTGTTGATATGTGCCAGCTGTTTGTCCTCCAAACTAGGCTTTTATTTATTTCAGATAGACAACATATCTCTGTGCAAACTTCATATAGTGATAAAAGAGGTCGGATTACATAAGATGTTCAGGGAAACCAGAAACACATTTGTTTCTCCATAGTTAGTTATGATAAAGTTAACATAAAGTAACTGTACTAAAGTAGAAGTCATTAAAAAGGCTTTAAAGTGTTACTAAACCTAGGAACCTCATCAGCAGTTAGTCGGCTTTCACACCAAGCCGCGGCCGGCGTCGTCGGTAAAGCGACGCTATTTTAGCGCCGCTTTACCGTCGTTTTAGCAGCGTTATTCATTTTAACCCCCTGCTAGCGGTCGAAAAAGGGGTTAAATCTGCCCACAAAATGCCGCCGAAGCAGCGTTTTGCTGGCAGTATCACAGCGCTGCCCCATTGACTTCAATGGGGATTAGCGGTGGAGAAGCGGTGAGTTCACCGCTCCTTCACCGCTTCAAAGAAGCTGCTGGCAGGACTTTTTGTGACGCCCTGCCAGCGCACCGCTGCAGTGTGAAAGCCCGAGGGCTTTCACACTGGGGTGCATGGAGCAGCTTTTTTCAGGTGCTATACAGGCACTATTTTTAGCGCTGTATCGCCTGAAAAATGCTGGCAGTGTGAAAGGGGTCTTAGAGCAGTGTTTTGACTTCTATCAGTGTCTGGTTAAAGCTACTAGGATGAGTTTTCATTCTCCTCTGATTGTCCTATGAGGCTGCAGGACCCCCGACCCTCTTTCTGGACAGTGCTAATTGGCCCTTTGCTGATCACATGCACTCTCCCAAGAAATAAAAAACTCTCTAGCAATACACACTAAACTGAGCATGTGCAGCTTGCCCCCAATGTTCTGTTCTATCGGCAGATAGACTGGGGACTGTGGAAGAAGGGGAGGATCAGATAAGACAGGATCAAACAGCCTTTTTACACAATGCAGAGGATCAACCCCTTAAGTTCCACAGTGAGCCTCATACACACTGGACGTTTTTTACAGCTGCTGTTTTTGGCTTTAGACGTTTTTTTCTGCAGCCAGTAAACTCCCCAGTATGTTATTGTCCATGCACACATAGGCTGTTATCATTTATTATCATATCATTTTTGGTAGGGGCGTTTTCTGGATGGAAACCCCCCTTACCCCCCCCCCCCCCCCCCGAACTAGTGGGTTTTAAGAGGAGTTTTTCAGCTGTAAAAATGCTCTAACTCTGTGTTGTGGGCTGCAGGTACATAGAGGTGCTTACATATACCTTTACTTCTCTTTAAAATTCTGCAAAATCCCTAAAACCAGGGACCTCAATTCAATACAGATATTGGCTCATCAAGTCATCAGGAGCAGGTGGTGGGAATGCTTGACCCAAAAGCAATGACTTCATAAGCAGAATTATCTGCATAATATAGTGTTGTGCGTCACACCGTCCCTTGACTACTTTTACAATAACTGAAGGTATCTGCAAGCACCTCTAGATTCACAGCTGGTGATAAAGTACATCTCCAAATCTTTTTTTTTTTTTTTTTTATTTGCTATGTGGTCCTGGGATATTAACTCAACATTGAAATCAGGAAGTAGGAAACATTCTCTAACAGCGAAACAGAAAAAAATATAAAGTTCACCCCAGCTCTAGCTTTCCCACAATCTATTAAGACATGGTGGGGCTGATTTACTAAAACTGGAGAATGCAAAATCTGGTGCAGCTGTACATAGAAACCAGATCCATCTTTTTTAGTCAAGCCTAAGTGAACAAGCTGGAGTTAGAAGCTGATTGGCTACCATGCACGACTGCACCAGATTTTGCACTCTACCGTTGTAGTAAACCATCAGTGTTTCTAAGCCTCGGTTCACATCAGGGCGATTTGTCATGTCAAATCGCAGCCTATTGCCGGCAACGGCACTGTCCAAATCCACAAAGCAGCACCGATTTCCCAAAGTAGTTCCTGCACTACTTTTGGCGACTGCGGAGCGATTTCAATAGACATCTGTGCATGAAATGTCTTTCAAATCCCCCCCCCCCCCGCCCGAACTCGCAACGAAATGCAGGTTTGAAATCATGCAAGTTCTGAACTTGCATGATTTCAAACCCGCCTCCAATGTGAATGTACCCTAATATTTGTAACTTTTTAGAGATGTCCCCTCACTTCCTGTTTTAGTGAGCATTGGCGCTGGGACAGGAAGTAAGGAGAAGTTTTCCCAACAGGGCCGCAGAGAACAGAAAAAAATGACAGGGGTTCTAAACTGATAAAAAATCAAAAAATAAGGTTTTGCTAGACTTACACCCTAAGGTGGCCAATAATATTGAATGACAGTCTCCCATTTCCATTTATTTGTTTCACCAACACAGCCTTTGTACTATATGACCTGTGCAGTCTATGCTGTGACTACTACTGCACTGCTTTAGCTGTGACAAATGTCCTATATTTATCAAACTGCAAGCTTAACACTATATCTCCATTACTGTCACTGTAAAACTAAAATTCATAGCCCTGGGGTCCTCAAGGTCTCTGTTGAACTACCAAGCTTATCCTGTCTGATGTCTCTTCATTCTCTCTACACCTGCAAATGCCAATATGATAATTTTGTACTCTGACCCTATACGTATAACCCTATAACACACTCTGTGGATTTACAAATCCATATGTGTGTGTGTATGAGGCTAACCGCTGTTCAGAACACTCTCTCTCTTTCACCTTCTCTGCTGTAAAAGCCTATTGCTGGGTGAAAAGGGCTGACAGCTGACAGAACACTATGGCTACTTTACCACTGGGGCGTTGGGGGCATCGGCGGTAAAACACGCTATTTTTAGCAGAGATTTACCGTAGTTTTTGCAGACTTATCTCCATATCGGTACTTTCCTAGGGCATATCTATGTTGACTTTTACTGTGGGACACCTCTAGAGACTGTAGTAAAGATGACCGTACCAAAGATATATCAGCCAATAGCTCCGGGGTTGGAGACCTTTTATGTGAAATCTCCAGAGCTCGAAGCCTTGACAAAATATCCTGTATAGTCGCTGATCTTTCTTTCTTTAAGCGGGCTCCATGTTGACTAAACAATCCTCTTAATAGCGCTTTCAAGGCTTCCCATTGTATTGGTAATGAGGTCAAGTCGTGCTCATGGTCAGCGATAAAATTTTTAATCGCTACCGAAATTACCTGATGACATAGTGGATCTGACATAAGGGTTTAATTAAAAGGCCATGACCAATCGAAACAAGGGGTCTGGGGGGGTTGTATTATCAAAAAGAGAGGTGAGTGATCAGACTAAATGAAAGACCCAATATCCATAATTGGATTCCATTCCAATAACTGTGATCCCGCAAAAAAATAATCTAACCTACTGTAGGATTGGTGAACTGATGAATAGTATGTATAATCCCGATTTTTAGGATTTAAGATACGCCAGAGATCCAACAATCAGTGTTCAAACAACTCTCTTTTAAGGGCTCTCAACCGACTATAAGAAATATTTGATCGCTGAGAGGAGGCATCCATCTGGGGTTCTAGTACCATATTAAAGTCTCCTCCTACAAGAATCGTGCCTTCTGCAAATTCTCTCAAGCGGTGAAGATATTGTGTAATTGCCCTTATTTGATCATAATTTGGGATATAGACATTGGCGATTGTAAAAACTCTATTCCAAAGCCTAAATTTAAGAAAGAGATACCAGCCATTGGGATCAGTTACATGCTCCAAGGCCAGAACTGGTAAACGCTTATGAATAGCGATGGAGACTCCCCTACTTTTGGATGAGGACAAGGTACTATGAAACCTTCTTGAATAGTATCTTCATGAGCATGCTGGAATACAATTTGCTTTAAAATGGGTCTCTTGAAAAAGTATAATATCTACCCTGGTTTTGTGAAGAGCATATAAAATTTGACCTATTTTGGATTGTTTATTAATACCCTTAACATTATATGAACAGAGTTTCAATGAGGGTGGTGAGGATAGTTTGGTTGCCATTTCTTGGTAAAAAAAAAAAAAAAAGGAAGAGGGGAAAGGGAAGGACAAGAACAAGGTGATGAGAGAGATAACTCTCTCTTTGGATCTGGGCCTAGTCAGAAACCGACTCTAAATAAAAAATAGTAGGCTCTACAAAAAGTATAGCATACCAAAAAAAAAAAAGGGACGACAACTCATACCAATCCCTACCAGAGGGCCAGTATACCTACGAGGGGAATGTGGATACACACAAGGAAGGTCCCATAAAGAGACCCAAGAGAAGGATCAACTTTTATTATAATCAACAATAAATGTAAAAATTTAGTCAAACTATTTCCGCATCCAAGAATACCCGAAACTAAAAAACAAAACAAAGAACATCATATATTCATCTACATGTAGTCAACAATAACCTAACCCTGACTTTTACTTCTCAAATACATTGTCCCTTACTTGTTTGGAGAATTCCTTGGTCTTCATGGCAGTGGTGCCTCTTGCTTAGGTGTTGCAGCCTCTGGGGCCTTTCAAAAAGGTGTGTATATGGCATATCATGGGACACTTAGATTGCACACAGGTGGACATAATTTCACTAATCATGTGACTTCTGAAGGTAATTGGCTGCACCAGAGCTTTTTATGGACTTCATAACAAAGGGGGTGAATACATACACACGTGCCAATTATCAGTTCTTTATTTCTGAAAAATAGTTTTATGTATATATTTTTCTAATTTTACTTCACCAACTTAGACTATTGTGTTCTGATCCATCACATATAATTCAGATTAAAAAAACATTGAACTAAAAGCTGTAATGTAACAAAATAGGTAAAAAGCAAAGGAGGGTGAATACTTTTGCAAGGCACTGTATTTCTGGGAAGGCGCCCCACAAGCAGAATACAAAAGCTTGGTGGGAGTGATTCCTCCATCCACATTGAATGTGTGGATGGAGGAATCAGTTCATTTTTTATGTTTAACCCACTGGTTGAATGAATAAAATGAATCATGTATGGCCTACCTTAGTGGCTCAGACAAGCAGATGTTTTTTTTTTTTTATGCTATACAGCCTTCCTGCATTGATTCTGTTTTCATTTACTGTTACTGACTTGATAAAAAAAGTGCAGGATGAACATATTTAACCATTTATAGGTGCCCTTGTTGTTCTGTGCCTTTTTTTTTTTTGTGGATTCAGCTGTGCACACAGCGTAACACTTTAATTGTTGCATTACTATTCCTAATAGTGAGCATAATACATTTTAACTTTGGCGAGAAAATAAGGCTGAGAAACAGGATATACCACCCTGCTAGAAAACATATGTTTTAAATAGCTGAAGCGGGATCATTTTCATTAAAAATAATGACTTCCTGTTTTTTTTACAATGTCCTCCTGCTATATAAAGGTTTTGGGACATGAGAAACTAGACTGAAACAGAATATTACATCTGAAAGCATTGAATGTTATGAAGCAGAATTGGCTATAATGGACAAGAATGGGAGTTTAAATTGTACATTACATTCACCTTGCCTAATATAAATCCCAGATTGCTATTTAAGAAGAGTGGAGGTGATAGGTTTTTGGCACAAGACTTTTAGAAAAAGAAAGGAAAGAGAATGAAAAGTCTAATAATAGACTTCTCTTATTAGCATTCTTTTGGTCTGTTAAATAGATCATTAAAAGAGTTTTATTATATATGTTTGATAATTGCAAATATACCTGTTGATCAGGAAGGTATTGGCCTATTGTATTGAGAAGCTAGCTCTGAATGAAGATATTCCCCCATTTAGACATTAATCAGTGGCAGTCAGTGAAAAGTGCTGGGCTTAATGGAGCACCATTACACCACCACTACCACCACCACCTGAACCGTTGATACAAGACAGGATAGATCCATGCTTTCATGTTGTTTACGCCAGACTCTGACGTGACCCCAACCATGACACGTTCAAAGTCACTTAAATCCTCTTTCTTCCCCATTCTGATGCTCAGTTTGAACTTCAGCAAGTCATATTTACAGTGTCTAGATGACTAAATTAATTAATTTGCTGCCATGTGATTGGCAGATTAGCAATTTGTGTTACCAAGCAATTAAACAGGTGTACATAGTGAAGTGGCCGGTAAGTGTATATCTATACTGTATATATTGGTCTATTTGCCTTAACAGTCCCATGATGCTACCCCACTACATGGTCTGGCTGCCTCATTTCTACTCGATAACCTGACCACTACCTTCTTTCTCTTCATTCTCCGCATGCCAGTTAGATCCTCTGCCTCATACAGGCCCAGAAGTAATGTCCTCTTGTTCAGCTTGTAAGATACCTAATAATTTACAATTCATCCTTTAAAGCAAAGGTCCAGTCATTTTTGGGTGTAGCTGCTGACTTTTAATAAATGCACACTCACCTGTCTCAGGATCCAGCAATGTGGTCATCCAAACTGTCGTTTCTCACCCTCTCCTCTCCCCGGCGCTGGAATTTCAATTGTGGCGACCTGGCTGTGACAGCTTGCGGCTTCACAGCCGGGTGCGGACTGCACATGTGCGAATCGCGCTGCACCTGCTAAATGGTCTGTCAGTCTTTTGGGACCTGTGACGTGTCCCAGAAGACTGCAGGGACGGACAGAACTTCCACTCAGATCACCTAGGCGATTCAAGCATACGCGGGAGAGGGTACCTGTCAACTAGGTACCCGCTCCTACAAAAAAAATGTGGCAGGAGAGAGGGGGAGTGCCTAAAGCACAACTTGCCTTTTGGATGGAACTCTACATTAAAGTCATATTTTTTTAGCACAAATGGCAAGTACAGACAGTCCCTGGGTTACAAACAAGATAGGGTCTGTAGGTTTCTTCAACAGGTACATTTTTTAAGTGTAACGCCAACCAAATAAAATATGTTTTTACATTTTTTGGATAGCACAGGGACGGGTTAACACCCCTATAATTTTTTTTTTGCTGTCTGTGCCCCTGTTCAGAAGATTTCACCTCACGTCCTGTCCTTGTGACAAAAGGATTTTAAAAAATTGGGGTTGTGGAAACAAGGGTTAGTAATAAAGCTTCAGTGGAGGCTTCCTTTTCCCATAATAACTCTTACAGTAGTGAATTTCCCTTCCTAGGAGTAGATTTCTTCTCACTTTCTATTGTCTCCCTCCTTTTGTAAGTATGAGTCGTTTGGATGTTTGTAACTCGGTGATTGCCTGTAAACAGTATGTTTATATGTATCCTTTAAGACTACTACTACAATTTACCAGGTCCACCAATCTTTGAATGGCTTCAGCACAATTTGTGTGGTCTACATTGTTTAGACCACAGGAAAGTGACCCTGAAATATTTGCCTGTGTTTGCTTTCAATGCCATAAGTTCCCATTCCTTCCCTGAAAGTCAATGCTTGATAAAACTTGGTTTTCCTCTGAATGGCTGTTGTGCAGCAGTTCTGTCTGACCTTAGGTATGATTTAATAAACATAGAAACCCTCAGGATAATTAATTGGGTAAGCACTCCACTCCTTTATTTTTTAGAAATATAACAGTTCAGTTTCCCTTCTAACACGTGCAAGACTAGGGGGAAAGTGAACAGTAAAATGATCAGGTAACCAACAGGACCTCTCAAAGGCTAGAAAGGCAACACAATAACAGGAAAGCTGATGACAGATAAGGACCACATGGTTCATTAAATCTGCACATTTTCCCAGGCTTGCAAAAGCTCCAGAGCCTCCAGATTTTCTTGGATAATATTGACAATGAGTAAAAAAAAAATCAAAATATATAGACTATTACTCTTTAAGAAAGAACATTCAGTAAAAATGTATAGCTTCCATTAAGCTAGGTCAACAAACATAGCTGTGTTTGGATTGCTGTTTTGTTTTGTTTCATGTTCATACTTGTGGCATAATCAAAATGTTTCTATGGACTGGCCATATACATTCAGATTAGGCTTCTTTGAGTTTTGTTCAGGAAGCCCAGCTCTTCAAAGATTTAGCTATATACCCAGGCTAAAGTTTTGAATCGTGTGGTGACCAACAGAATGCCCACATGTGTCTGGATTTATCAACTATTCAATATCAAAGTGGATTTGATCAATGTTAAGGGCTATATTAAACTCCTACATATTCCAGTTTTTAACATTACACATTACTTTCAGGGTCAGATTTTACACTAGGCTGTGGTCAAGGCCTTCCCACTCCGGCCACTTCAAAATCCAACTGGACATTTTTATTTATTGGCTTCTCAGGCCTTGTGTCTTTCAGTCTGCTGTCCTCTTTGGTGTTACAAGTTAATTTTAGCATTATTAGCAGGGTGCAATAATGTTAAATGACTTGCCTGTGACAGCTACCCCACAGCCTTCCAGAAACCTACTTCCAACCCTGGTGATGGAGTGCAATGAGGTCATTCACTGTATGGTTTGCTGCTCAGGCCAGCTTCTACAGTCTAATTACCCGTTGCCCTTCGCTGGATTTCCTGGGCTGCAGAGTCAGTGTTTCCTTTATAACTACCTGCACCTAATTCAAGGAAGCATTTGTGCCCATTTTTTATTACCTACAAAATTCCCCATGCTACAGATGTGCCCAACTAAAATTCAAATGAACTGTGTTCCACAGCTATGCTGATCCAAATTGATGGCAGCATGTGTATTGTACCATGTGACTAGGGTTAATATTCTATGCTATGTATAATAATAATACTATGCCAATGTGGTGCCTTCTACATTGGCAAAACCATCAGACCATTTTGGAAGAGGATGAATGACCACATGTACTATGCTACCAATGGTCTACTGAACACCCAGACTGGCCATGATATAGCATTTATACATAACTATGACCCTTTTGTTTTCAAGTTTTCAAGTTTGCAGCCCTGGATAGGGTCTATGAAGACCCCTGGGGAGGCAACTTTGATCAGAATGTACTTTGCAGAGTAGCAAAATGGGTGTATGACTTGAAAGCCACCACCTTCCCTGGCTTACATGATGTTCTAAGCTTGGCCCCTTTCACACGTGCGGACCGTATGTCCGTTTTTTCATCCATACGTTTTCGGATGAAAAACGGACATACATGCACCCCTATGGAATAGCGGGTGTCAGCGGATGAGCATCTGCTGACACCCGCTATCGTCCGCCTCCGCTATTGTCCGATTCTGCAGACGGGGGAAAACCCTATTTTTCCATCCGTCTGCAGAGCGGATCGGATGAACACGGACAGACGGTCCGTGTTCATCTGATCCCCCCGGACAGACGGTTTGTGTTCATCCGATCCCCCATAGGGGAGAGTGGAGATCTGACAGGACGGTCCCTGCACAGTGTGCAGGGACTGTCCTGTCATCCGCCGGCTCAACGGGAATCAGCTGAGCGATCCCCGCTGAGCAGCGGATCCTCACGGGGCGGATCAATAGGCCTTTTTTATTTTATAAATCTTTAGCTAATGCTGGGAACCTCTTACATTTGACAATACTCTTTATGCTCTCAATAGAGAAAAAGGGAAAAAGCATCTTCTGATTTTATCCCCTCTCAGTTCTGCCTGTTTGGTGTTCATGCATTTTTATAAATTTTTTTATTTATTTTTTAAAGTCGCCTTTTTTTGATAAGTTAATGGGATCTTTTTTGCTGAATTGCCTCAATACTTAATTTTTTCTGTAGGCCACCTTGATTGGGCAGTACATATTCTGCTCCTTGTCCCTGTATGCAAGCCACATTCTGGGACCCCCTGTGATTAACCGCGTAGCTGATGTAAAGCTACGACAATTTGGCTAAGATTCTGCCGGTTATAAATGTTATCATTTGGCATACTTAGGCAGCTACTATACATCTGCCTACCCACCAATCTTTAAACGCATGAAAGCTACTGAGGACATAGTGCTTCGTTATGGATGAAGGATAAGGTGAGTGACACAGTAATGAAGAATAAGGTGACACAAGTGGGAGATTGGTATGAAGAAGGAGCCAAGAGACGCTCCAAAATGCATCCCGCCCTTTAAGTCACTTTCGGCCAATGCATTCCACATTGGTTCTTGTCCTCTTCTGCTGAATTCACCTCCGGGTCCTGTGTTCCACGCTGGTCCCGGCAGTGTGGCTGCCCCCTCTGATGCTTCCTTCTGCTGCGGCTCCCCTCTGCCGGTCAGCTGGGATCTCCTGCTGCATACTGGACCACCTCCAGGATCACCTAACCGGGTCTACAATGACGCTGGATATCTATTCCACCACACTTACCATGATGAGCCTTGTTTTATCCTATTTCTTGTAACTGTATTTTAACTCCTTTGGGCTATTAAAGTCTTGCATTGCTGCACTTAGAGGCAAACTTTGTTTGTTTTGTGCCTCCTGTGCTCATTCTTCCAGAGCTGTGTCTTACTAATGCAGGAGGTGCATTACTGGGCAGATCGCTAGGAGAAAACAGAGGGGATAAAGCCAGCGGAAAGAAAACTGACACAGCCACCACATCTAATGATTGGCAAGCTAAAATAAATATACATTTTTGGTTTGGGAGTACAATACTGTTTTTATTGAGGTACACTGGTTTCAGAGACAATTGAGTTATACTGTCATCTACAGGAGGACACTGGCAAAACAAAAAACAATGACCATCCAGTATAACCCCTCACACTCCCAGCATGCCTTTTTTGCTAGCGTCCTAAAAGGATGGACATCTTTTCTCTACTGAGAAATGTTTAACTGTTTTTACTAGACTTTTTTTCTTTTTCTTCAAGAAAACACTTTAAAAAAAAAAAAAAAATTCTCTACACACTGTCTCTCTACACAAAAGTCTCTATATGCTATCTGAATTGGCATATCCTCAGCAATAGCATTTGGGGCCATACTCGGAACCTGCTGGACTGGATGACTGCAAGGTTAGCATGGACCATTCAGGGCCCTGGGTTTCACATTTTGGCACTTTCCAGACCTAACTGTGTTCAGTGGCATCACTAGAGTTGGTGTCACCTGGTGCGGTAATACATGGTGTCATCCCCCACCACTAAGCAGGCTAGTGCATCAGTGCGGCTCTTCCCCATTAACCTACCACAATGGATGGAGCTGGGATGGGATTGGGGGGAAGGATGGAGCCGGGTTTGGATTGGGGTGGTGGATAGAGCTGGAATGGGATCGGGAATGGATGGAGCTGGGATAGGATCAGGGGATCAATAAAGCCGGGATGGGATCAGAGGATGTATAGAGCCGGGATGGGATCAGGGGGATGGATGGAGCCAGGATTGGATCAGGGGGATGGATGGAGCGGGGATAGAATCAGGGGGGATGGATGAAGTGGGAATAGGATCAGGGGGATGGATGGAGCGGGAATAGGATCAGGGGGGTGGATGGAGCGGGAATAGGATCAGGGGGATGCATGGAGCGGGGATAGGAACAGGGGGGGTGGATGGAGTGGAGATAGCATCAGGGGGAATGGATGGAGCGGGGATAGGATCAGGGGGGATGGATGGAGTGGGGATGGGATCAGGATCAGGGGGGATGGATGAGCGGGTATGGGATCAGGGAGTGGGTGGAGCTGGATGGGATCAGGTCAGGGGAGTGGATGGAGCCGGGATGGGATTTTTGATTTGGGGGGTTAAAGGATATGTGCTAGGGGGTGCTTTGGGAGGGGAGAGGAATTGCGCTGGGGGAGGGGGTAAAACTTAAAATCTACCCCCCTCCTACTTCTAGTACAAGTCCTCTCTAACCCAAAACAAAAAATGCACCCCCTAGCAGATATCCTCTAACCCCCCCCCCCCACTCCTGGCAGCATAATTGTTACCTGACAATGCCCCCCCCAACCACTATGTCCCCCTCCTCTGCAATACCCCTGTTGCATATCTCAGGGCAGGTGCTGTAGCGTGGATGGTGTCTGTGTCCCTCCTCATCCTCTGCTCTTCATCCCAGCCTGTGTACACATCAAAGCCGAGGAAGAAGCGGCAGCGAGTGCAGCTGGCGGGGACCAAGATCTGATTGCAGACACGTGTGGAGGTGTGTGTGTGTGGGGACGGTCGGACCCCAGGCAACCAGTCTGTCTCTGCCTCACTCCCTCCTCCCCCACTCTCCCCGCACATCACACGGAGCAGAGGAGAGGAGATCCCAAAGGGGAAGGAGGGAGCCACGGCGCCCCTCTCAATGTGGCGGGGTGCCAGTCTGAGCCAGGTGTCACCCTCTGTCGGGTGTCACCCAGGTGTGGGCCACACCCCCCGCACCCCCATAGCAACGCCACTGACTGTGTTAGTTACCTATAGAGTGCTTTCTGGGTCTAGAGCCATGGCACCCCCTCTGGTGTGACCCAGACCCTGAAGACTCAATTATGAGTAGGCCAGGTGGACTGAGCATCTGGCATTACTTAAAGTGGATGTTAAGCCACTGTGTTGTCTTCACACAATCCTCTGTGTTAATGTTAGGTGCCCCAGTGTGTGTGCTTTATAAAAAACAATGCTGTTGTATACCTTATTTCAGAGAGCCACTTGTCTCTCATGTGATCAGCCACCTCTCTCCTCTCTTGATCTGCCAGTAATAGTGGGATGGGCTGAGAATCCACCGCTGACGTCAGTTGGGAGGGGAGAAGGAGAGGAGAAGAGAGGTGGGCAGTCACCTAAGTGCTGAGTGGTGCTCTGAAATAAGATATAGAACAGCATTTTTTTTTATAAAGCACACACACTGGGGCACCTAACATTATTAACTACAGAGGAATGTATGAAAATTCTAAAAGTCGTTTCAGCAGCAGGAGGGGAGTAGCTGACAGGCAGATAGAGAGGGGAGAGGGAGAACAGAGGAGAGCTTCATGTGACGGAGGCACATAAACTGACCACAGTGCTAGGGCTCAGCAGCCAAGATAAACCTTGGTCAGTTTACAAGGGGAAGGGCAGTACCAGGCAGGATCAGCCAGGTATTTCAGGTGATAGAAAGGGCCAAATTACACAGCACAAGCACTGTGCTGTATAACATGCTTTAACTACTTCCCACCCGGCTACTGCACATAAACGGCCGAGTGGGAGCCTCCTACTTCTGATAGGACGTTCCTGAACGTCCTTCAGAAGTAGAAGGATCGCGCGATCGCACGCGCGTGCCCGCGCAGCGGCGCGATCCCGATGCGCTCGTGTCACCCGGACACGCCGCATCTCGGATCGGCAGGAGGGCTCTGTGATTGGCCCTCCTGATCACATGACGGTTGTGTCCAATCACAGCCGTCATGTGATGTAAGCAAACAGCCGGTTGCTAGGCAATCGGCTCTCCTCTCCTCACACGGAAGTCGTCGCTGAGGAGAGGAGAGCGGATCGCTGCAGCCGGCTGGTGATCAGTGAGTATTAGCTGTTTTTTACAGCTTTTTACTCACTGATCACCAGTCTAGTGTAAAACACAATAAACACACATGTCCCCAAACATGTCCCCAAATAATAAAAACACATGTCCCCCACATATGTCCCACTGATTATCTGCACACATATGTCCGTGATCTCCTGCACACATCTGTACATGATCATTTGCGTACATATGTCCGTGATGACACAAACCAAATATTATACACTTAATGGAATTTTTTACTAAAAACATGTAGCAGAATACATTTTGGCTTAAATTTATGACAAAATTCGATTTTATTGGATTTCTTTTAAAATAGAAAGAAAATATATATTTTTTCAAACATTCCGCTTTTTTGTCGCTTATATTGCAAAAAAATCGAAGTCGCGAATAAATACCACTAAAATAAAGCTCTATTTGTGCAAACAACATGATAAAAATGTCATTTGGGTACAGCGTAGCATGACCGCGCAATTGTCATTGAAAGTGGGGCGAAAGTGCCCTGTATTGTAGTGGTTAAAGAAAAAGAATCTATTTTTTTTTTTAGGTTAACAAATGCTTTAACTGTTAGGACTGCTGGGCACATTTTTTTATCTCTATTTTCAGAAGTTTTTTGCAGAAAGGGTTAATTTTGAAGGACTGACCAGTGACACATTTAATTAAGGGGCATGATATGTGCCCTTCATGCTCTGGTTCCTGGTAATTCAGGGTGAGTTAACATTTCCCACTACTGCTCCTGCACTCTCTAAGGCAGTGGTTCTCAACCTCAGTTCTAATTACCCCCAACAGGCCATGTTTGCAGGTTTTCCTTTATCTTGCACAGGTGCTTTAAATCAGAGTCAATGGCTTGGTATTTTGGACAGCTATTTTATCTAAGGGAAATTCCCAAAACATGGCCTGTTGGGGGTAATTAGGACTGAGGTTGAGAACCACTGCTCTAAGGGGTTTGGCACAAAAAGCCTTGAACGTTGTCCTCTACATGAGTCTTTACGCTCATCTGAGTCTTCTTCAAATCTGCCATGCTTCCAACATCAGATCTCTCCCATAATGATTTTCCTGCAGTTATGCAGGTTTTCATGGGACAAACTGCAAACCTGATTGCTGACTAACCTCTGAGGCCAAAAGCATATTTCTACACCTTCCCCCACAGAATCTTTATCTGATCTGCCTAAGGCCCAAGCGACTTCTCACCCTTCTACCGCAGCATCTCTTCTTGATGAAGAGTCTTAGGCCCCTTTCACACAGAATCATGACAGAAACTGTCTATCCGTTTTTCTTCCATCCGTCGACGGACGACAATGCATTCCTATGGGCAGACGGATGAACATCCGTCACCATCAGTTAACCTCCGCTTCCGTTTTTATCCGTTTTTTTAAACGTACGAGGCCTTTGTCCAGATCCGTCAAAACAGATATTAACTGACGTTGACGGACATCGTCCGTCAACGTCCGATCCGTTAAGATCCGTTTGCAAAAAAAAATAAAAAAATTGTGTTTATCTGTGAACCAAACCTATGACCCGGCAGTAGTTGGACAATAGGAAGTACATCCCCTGTAACTTTATTTAGGAGGAAGCACAAGCAAGCATGGCAAGAGAGGAATTGATCAACCTGGTGCACGAAAGGCCTGGCTTATGGGACTCAAGCGGTCGGGACCACAGCAACAGAGTTAAAATCCAACAGCTATGGGAAGAAATTACAAAGCTGGTGACACCAAATTGGTCCTCCATGACTCCCAAACAGCGTGATCAACGTGGTAAGTGATGCCCAACTGCAGCTTGCTCTCTTGACAGTGTGTTTCTATTAGTGGATTGTTTGTAAAAAAAAATGTCACTATTTCACTATAGTATGCCTGTATTAAAAAATGTTGCTAACACTGACATTTGTTTAAGGCAATGTTCAGCAGAGAGGGCATGGTTATTTGCATGCATTACATACAAAGCATAGTGACACATGTTTCGGCTCTGCTGCAGTGAGAGACTAATCAGTACATTACTCACATGTTTCCATAATCTTTTTAATGTAAAAATACTGACATTTTCTTTGCTATATGTGTTTACAGGAACTGAAATTAACAAAAGGTGGCGTTCTCTGAGAGACCGTTTCCGGAGAGATTTGCACGATGATGCCCAGGTTGCAAGTGGTTCCGGAGCTACCACAAAGAAAAAATCCATCTACTTTGAAATGTTGTCCTTCCTAAGGAAAGTCATGGACGTTAGACCGTAAGTCTCGTTTGGATGTTACATCTAAAAATTAGGTCTCCATATAGTATATAGTAAGGTTTTGTGAGAAAATGTTCATCCTTTTTATTGTAGTACATCATCAAACCTGACAGACTGTGAGGAGAACATTGACAATCATACAGAAGCAGTGCAGGAAGATGAGCAAGCCACGCAAGACACACAAGAGGGAGAAGGGCAGTCCCAGCAGTCCCAGTCTGTGGATGAGACAGCACGTCCAATTGCAGGTCCATGTTCTTCTCAAAGATCCGTACATGTAAGGATACTATTGATTACTATACTGTATCTGTTGTACCCCAAGGCAACATTTCATTTCTAAATCGGCATATTATTATTTTCTACAGGTTAGTAATGACAGGCCGACAACATCAAGGTCCTCGCGACGTAACAAAAGGGCGGAATGTCAAGACATGGATAAAGCCATGAAGTCCTTTATGGACGAGATGACTTCCTTTAAAAGACAGGAGTCTTTACAGAGTAAAGATCCATTCTGTGATCCAACCAACTCTAATGCATCCTTCCTGCGTACAATATATCATGCAATTCAAAAAGCACCAGCAGATAGGCAGATGGACATCCATATGTCCATATATACTCATGTGGGAGCATTTATTAGAGCTGCCGAGTCAGGAATGCCAATGCCCACTATTAGCCAGTATGAACCCCTTCCGAGGTCATACCGTCAATATCCCTATGAGCCACCATGTCTTCCTGCCCAGCCATATCTACCGGCATATCCACAGACCCCTGTGCGTGCATACAGTTCAATGCACAATACCCAGAGGCCTTATGCTTCGTCTCCTGCTCCTTCCTCACAGGGAACATATCCTCAGAGTGTAAATACGAGCGTAAATTCGGCTGATGGTTCTCAAGGTAATAGCCAAACCAGCACTGGTTCTTTTTCCCAAAATTCCACTTCCTATTCCCCATCCCACACCTCTTTTTATCAGGATTTGTAACAAGGTTTTGATGTTACAACCCCAGCTATCCGCGTTTACTGCGGCCTCCCTAATTGGGAACATCGGCTCGGTGTAGTCCAAAAATGTCAAAGCTCTACAAAATGGAACATGGCGCTGTGTAAAAAAAAAAGATTTTGTAAGAAAAGATCAGAATTCTAAATTAGAATCTGCTACTGTGAATATTGCCAACCCTCCTTGAGAAGTGAATAGTGTTTCAATCGCAAAATCTATCTATCTATCTCTCTCTCTCTCTCTCTCAGGTCAAGAAAAATGTGGGTAGAGATATATCACTACCCACATTTTTCTTGTCCTGCTGAAGCAGTATTGAGCGATAGAGAGATAGATAGATAGATATCTCTCTCTCTCTCTCTCTCTCTCTCTCTCTCTCTCTCTCTCTCTCTCTCTCTCTCTCTCTCTCTCAATACTACTTCCGCAGGTCAAGAAAAATGTATGTAGAGATATCACTACCCACATTTTTCTTGTCCTGCTGAAGCAGTATTGAGCGATAGAGAGATAGATAGATATCTATCTCTCTCTCTCTCTCTTAATACTACTTCCACAGGTCAAGAAAAATGTATGTAGAGATATCACTACCCACATTTTTCTTGTCCTGCTGAAGCAGTATTGAGCGATAGAGAGATAGATAGATAGATAGATAGATAGATAGATAGATAGATAGATAGATAGATAGATAGATAGATATCTCTCGCTCTCTCTCTCTCTCTCTCTCTCTCTCTCAATACTACTTCCGCAGGTCAAGAAAAATGTATGTAGAGATATCACTACCCACATTTTTCTTGTCCTGCTGAAGCAGTATTGAGTGATAGAGAGATAGATAGATAGATAGATAGATAGATAGATAGATAGATAGATAGATAGATAGATAGATAGATAGATAGATAGATAGATAGATATGTAAAAGTAGATAGTATAAAATTCCAGCAGTATTATTCCTGCGAGATAAAAATACTAAAAACAGCACTCAGAAATGTAGTATCAAAAATTTTAGAAAATTAAAACACTTTTTAAGGTACTGAGTCCACAATCAAAGATATATGCAGTAAAAAATATATATAAATAGATAAAAGTTCATTGAGTGCAGAAATAGTGGTAGGTGAACAGTTCAAAATCGCATCAAGGTGACTTCTTCTGTATTAAATGTAGACCACGTATCATCCCATGTGACTTGTTTCACCACGTGTGAAATAATCCCCCTTAGGGGTTCAAACTCACCAGAAATAAAAATCAAACAGGCCTGTCAGATATAGGTCATCAATGGTTAAAACTGCCTCCACTACTCCTCAGCTAAGATGGACACCAACCAGCCTGGTAACCTTCTTAACCTCTCAGCATCATCAAGAACAACCACTGCATCAGGGGTCCAGGGGGGGAATGACTCCAAATAAACTCGCCAAAAAAACAAATAAAGTTTTGCACATAGCATAATTCCGTTTATTTAATAAAATCAAGCACAAAACCTCCCAAAGAAACCCATAAGTATAGCAGCGTACATTTAAAATACTTTCAGTAATGCATAGAATGATCACTTGCGTTTGGGATGTTGGATAGATCCCCTCAGTGGCATCCGCAGCCGATGTCGCTGAGGGGATCTATCCAACATCCCAAACGCAAGTGATCATTCTATGCATTACTGAAAGTATTTTAAATGTACGCTGCTATACTTATGGGTTTCTTTGGGAGGTTTTGTGCTTGATTTTATTAAATAAACGGAATTACGCTATGTGCAAAACTTTATTTGTTTTTTTGGCGAGTTTATTTGGAGTCATTCCCCCCCTGGACCCCTGATGCAGTGGTTGTTCTTGATGATGCTGAGAGGTTAAGAAGGTTACCAGGCTGGTTGGTGTCCATCTTAGCTGAGGAGTAGTGGAGGCAGTTTTAACCATTGATGACCTATATCTGACAGGCCTGTTTGATTTTTATTTCTGGTGAGTTTGAACCCCTAAGGGGGATTATTTCACACGTGGTGAAACAAGTCACATGGGATGATACGTGGTCTACATTTAATACAGAAGAAGTCACCTTGATGCGATTTTGAACTGTTCACCTACCACTATTTCTGCA
The DNA here is from genome assembly GCA_028564925.1 of Lithobates sylvaticus. Lineage (NCBI taxonomy): Eukaryota > Metazoa > Chordata > Amphibia > Anura > Ranidae > Lithobates > Lithobates sylvaticus. The sequence continues at coordinate 137,717,875 of CM053035.1, read as the reverse complement.
CTCAATGAACTTTTATCTATTTATATATATTTTTTACTGCATATATCTTTGATTGTGGACTCAGTACCTTAAAAAGTGTTTTAATTTTCTAAAATTTTTGATACTACATTTCTGAGCGCTGTTTTTAGTATTTTTATCTCGCAGGAATAATACTGCTGGAATTTTATACTATCTACTTTTACATATTTTATTTATCCTAAACGGCTGCCTATTTATATATATTTATATTAAGTTATTTATATATATATATTTATTTTCCTATTGATCCAACTGTGTCTAGTTGCACTATAAACTGTATATCCCACATCAGGCGCTGAGTAGTGTGCAATAGGCCTCTTCAGTCACACTCTTTTTATTTATAGATAGATAGATATATCGGAGGGCAGGTGGAACTCTTCTTCTTCCTCAATGTGGATACCCTCCTTCTCACGGATAATATTGTGTAGAATGCAGCAGGCCTTAATTACCAACTCTGCATTCTCAAGACTGAGCTGCAAAGGTGTTTGAAAAACACGCCATTTACTAGACAGTATTCCAAATGTACATTCAATGAGTCGTCTTGCCCGGCTCAGCCGATAATTAAATATCCTCTTCTTACCGTCAAGATTACTTCTGGCATACTGCCTAAGAAGATGTTGCGATAGGGCAAACGCCTCATCTGCGACAAGGACGAAAGGTAGGTCTGGTCCTTCAGTTCCAGGCAGAGGCCGATCAAATGGTATGTTGAATCGCCCTTGTCGCAGTCTTTGACCCATTAATGACTCACGAAAAACTCTTGAATCAGAGCTGCTGCCATATGCCCCAATGTCCACAGCAATAAACTTATAATCGCTATCGCAGAAAGCCATGAGGACCAAAGAAAAATATTTTTTATAATTATGGAATCGAGACCCAGAACCTGGAGGTTTTTGGATACGGATATGTTTTCCGTCTAGTGCCCCGATACAATTGGGAAAGTTGGCTCGATTCCAAAACCCTTCTGGGATTCTTTGCCACATGTTTACCTCTGGTGACGGCATCACTGATGGACACAGCTCTTCCCATATGGCTAGGCATGTTTCATGAACTATCTCTGAAATTGTTGAAATGCCCAGTAGAAAGTAATGAGCGATAGAGAGATAGATAGATAGATAGATCTATCTCTCTCTCTCTCAATACTACTTCAGTAGGTCAAGAAAAATGTGTTTAGAAATATATCTCTACCCACATTTTTCTTGACCTGCTGAAGCAGTATTGAGCGATAGAGAGATAGATAGATATATATCTATATTGTGTAATATCTATATTTTTTTTATTATTATTATTTTATTATTATTTATTTATTTTTAGTATTGAAGCAATATATATTCACTTTCCATGGAGTGTAAACCATGTTTTTTTCTAACAAAACATAGCACCACGTTCCATTTTGCAGTGCTGCTTTTATGGTTTTTATGTTAAACTACAATTGTTTGAAATGGTTGGCATATTTTATGCTATGTTATGCTTTGTTCTTACTTTGATAAATAATAATAAGCAGTTATTAATCAAAAAAAAATGTTTTATTATAAACGGATGAAGATTAATAAAAACATTTTGAACATAACATGTGCTTTTGTCTTTTTGGTATGCTCGAAAAAAAAAACATTTAGTAACTATAACCCAAAACATTTTTTGTATAAACAGATTCAGAATAATAAAAACATTAAAAAAAAAAAAGTTGAGTAACTACTAAATTTAGTTACATATATTGGTACTGCCATGGAACTTCTCCTGATGGAGATAGAAAGTAGTCAGCGAATTTTTCTCGCATGGCAATGTTTGTTCTCGCTGCACGTACTGTGCTGTACTGTACGGAGGGCAGGTGGAACTCTTCTTCTTCCTCAATGTGGATGCCCTCCTTCTCACGGATAATATTGTGTAGAATGCAGCAGGCCTTAATTACCAACTCTGCTTTCTCAAGACTGAGCTGCAAAGGTGTTTGAAAAACACGCCATTTACTTGACAGTATTCCGAATGTACATTCTATGAGCCGTCTTGCCCGGCTCAGCCGATAATTAAATATCCTCTTCTTGCCGTCAAGATTATTTCTGGCATACGGCCTAAGAAGATGTTGCGATAGGGCAAACGCCTCATCTGCGTCAAGGACGAAAGGTAGGTCTGGTCCTTCAGTTCCAGGCAAATGGTATGTTGAATCGCCCTTGTCGCAGTCTTCGACCCATTAATGACTCACGAAAAACTCTTGAATCAGAGCTGCTGCCATATGCCCCAATGTCCACAGCAATAAACTTATAATCGCTATCGCAGATAGCCATGAGGACCAAAGAAAAATATTTTTTATAATTATGGAATCGAGACCCAGAACCTGGAGGATTTTGGCTCGATTCCAAAACCCTTCTGTGATTCTTTGCCACATGTTTACCTCTGGTGACGGCATCACTGATGGACACAGCTCTTCCCATATGGCTAGGCATGTTTCATGAACTATCTCTGAAATTGTTGAAATGCCCAGTAGAAAGTAATGATTGAGAGAGGTGTAGGACTGGCCAGTTGCAAGAAACCTAGACATTTTTTTTTTTAAAGATCAGTAAAAAACATTATATTGCCACATAAATTGAGAAGAAGAAGAAGTAGAAGATATTTATTATCTATACGTACTGTATACACACAGTAGACCAGGGGTAGGCAATAGGACACTTATTAATGAATGACTTCTTACCTCAAGGTCACTAGGAGATGTTCATCTGCAGGCACACATCTTCTCATGTTGGTATGTCGGCGCTCCAGTCGTGGATGCAGCTGGGCCAGTAAGAAGTCAAATGTGGGTACGGTCATCCTGGTAAAGTTAAAGAACTTATTTGGATACTGGCGGAGATGTCCATAGTGCAATGCCACAAATCCTTCCGAAGGCCGCTTCAATAGCATGGGGTGGGTCCAAAATCGACGTGGCCTAGGCATAATCGGCTTTTTCTTCCTCTCCATGCTCCTCATGTAAGCAAATAGGACAAATACTGTCACGCTGTCCCAAAAATAGCTGGAATTCATTGCTCAATGCTGCTAGCACACTCAGGCACAAGGACGAAGGAAGGACACAGCAAGGAGAACTCACTCACTGTGACTGCAATGCAGCATGGGAGGAGCAATGCGTTCTGGGTAATTTTCTTAAAGGCACAGGCACGCATATAACTACTGTAAACGGACCAAAACGTATACGTAAACGGATGAAAAAACGGACGTAAACGGATGCATTTACAGATGTAAGCGGATGTTAACGGAACAAAAGACGGATGAAAACGGGCATTAACGGAACGGATGACGGATGAAAACTGAAGAGACAACGGATAAGAACTGATACGTTTTTGACGTGCCTAAACTGAATGCGTCCGTGTGAAAGGGGCCTAAGAAATCCTTAATGGATGATATTGCCAGTAAAAGGAGTCTCAATCAGCTTGCTTTTGCTCCCAGGCTGTTTCAGATCTCATTGATGCTGTGTGCAACATCTTGAGACTCGAAAAACAGCCAGCAGCTTCTACCAGCACTGCTACCTGTTTAGAATCTCTTAGAGGTGCCTGTTAGTCGTATATGACCTTTATGAAGACTGGAGCACACCGAATAAGATGTATTCCTACTACAATTTGGCAGCTATTTACCCATTTGAGCAGACTGTCTACTGTAAGTGAACATGCTCAGAATTATTTGGCTAAAATGCTGGGTTGCAGAACAAGCATGCTACTTTGGACACTTGCCATATGGATGTCAATAGGGTAAACAATACTCATTTGCCACAGCAGAGGAAGCCAAGGCCTTGGGCAGGAAAGACCCCATCTGAGACCAAGAACAGTTCTTTTTGTTAATCCCAGGCCTCAATCTCCACAGCATGGCTTAGGCCAAGTAATCAGTTTAACCACAGACCTTGGGCTTCCAAGTCCCCTAAGCTTGATGACAAATCCTCTTCAGCATGAAGGGGTGCCACCACTATCCAAAGTGGAGAGATGTCTTTTAGCTTTTGTGGACACATGAACAGACAACATCTCAGATGTTTGGTAGGGGAGGTGGTTTCCAGGGCTACAAGCCAAAGTTCTGGTTCTTGCTCCACAAAGCCTTTGCAGATCTTGTGGATCAAAGAGTTGTCACCCAAGTTCCTACTGTGGAAAGGTTTCAAGGTTTTTACTACAAACTTTTCACAGTTCCCAAACAAAAGGTGGCATCCATCCAGTGCCAATCCTGACCTCCCTGGGGCCCTAGGCAAAATTCTGCTAAGGGGCCCTCTACTTGACCCGTGATACCGTGAGCTATGTAAACTATTTGCCATTGCCACACAGTCACACCTGACACTTCAGTGCTCCCAAAACAATCCTCCCTCCTTTAAACAAAACAGTCAAAGAATAAGTACAAACAATATAGAACAGAATGAGGTCCCCAGAGAGCCCCCCTTACATCAGGGTCCTCAGAGAGCCCCCCTTACATCAGGGTCCTCAGAGAGCCCCCTTACATCAGGGTCCTCAGAGTGCCCCCCTTACATCAGGGTCCTCAGAGAGCCCCTCCTTACACCAAGGTCCCCAGAGAGCCCCCCTTAAATCAGTGTCCCCAGAGGCCCCCTTCCTTACATTAGTGTCCCCAGAAAGCCCCCCCTCTTACATTTGGGCCCCCAAACAGCTGACTCCCCCATTGCAGAGGTTCCCCTGTACCTGGCTGGTGGAGATGGGAGGCGGCGATTGGCAGCTATATGGTGTCCACAGGCAGGGGGATCTCCCTGGGGCTAGTAGTTTTATCTCTGAATGTATACAGCGGAGAGGGGAGGGGCCTCTGACCCGGGCATCAGCAACAGTGTTCAAGCAGAGTGAAAGTGAAACTGATACCTGCCTGGGTCAGAGGCCCCTCCCTTCTCCTCTCCACTGTATACACTGAGAGTACTACAAACCCCAGGGAGATCCCGCCGCCCACTCAGGCACCATAGAGCTGCCGATCGCCACCTTCCACCTCCTCCCACCTCTCCTCACTGCTCTCTAAACGGCCAGCCAGAGGTGCAGGGGGGATGCTGGGTCTTGGGGGGGCCCCCCACAGTGGCGGGCCCTAAGCAGCTTGCATAGTGTGCCTATAGGGCCGATCGGCTCTGCATCCATCTTATTTTCGATCTCAGGGTCCGCAATATGGTTTAACAATTCTGTGTGGAATCCAACAGGTATGTCATAGTTTCCCTCTAACAGGGATACTTTCTAGGCTCTGTGGACCTCAAGGATGCATACATGCATGTCCCCATTAGTCCAGCATATCAGCACTTCTTTTCTCTGGTGTGGTTCCCCAGCACTTCCAGTCTGTGGCTCTACCATTTGGCTTATCCTCTGCACCACAAGTATTCACCAAGTTGCTGGCCTTTTTTCAAGTCTTGCTATGCTCTCAAGGAATCTCAATTGTGGGATACATGGACGACCTCCTATTCAAGGAACCCCCAGTACAATGTGACATTAAAAATTGCACTTTTTGCATTACTCCCAATTAATGCACTATTGGAAGAGTGAGTAGCGCTCACCCTTATATCTCCACAAGACTCAAATCCTTGTTTCTATAAGGAGCACCTGCGCCTATTCCACTGCTTCACTATACCACACCTCAACACAAAGTTCCTACTAGCTCTTGAAAAAACGCATACTTTCAAATTGCAACCCAACTACCAAGCAGATAATATCTGTGATCAAGTTTTGCAGGGCTATTTAAAAATCTGGAACTGTACTTTAAAAGAGAGCTGGAGGGAAACCAAGTTCCAGATACTGCATAGAGAACACTAAACATTTGACTTTCTTCCTGAAATTGGGGCCTGTGATCCGTACGTAAATTCTACCCCATGTATAAATTGTAGGGAAATAAAATGAACACATACTCTAAGAGATTGTCTCCATGCATCACATTTCTGGGAAAATGTAATCAGATTTATTAATGTGGTCCAGAAACTTACTTTATTTAAGAACTCACTAATTTATTTGAGCTATTAGTTGCCTTCTCTACAAGCCCGCAGAAGACCGCCCCAGTTGATGCACTTGGTTCCTTTAGTCTGGATAGAAATAATGTCTCAATGGTTGACGCCGAAACCACCTTCTATATACGGTCTTATATCAGCCATCCAAGCTCTACTGTGGAGGGGACATTTCATAACATGTCTAAAGTCAGACAAGCTAATTTTTTTTCCCCAAATGCAAGCCATATTACATATGTATAATGACTAAGAAATTGTTAATATCGTTCAACCTTTCAATACTCTAAATGGTATGTGGAGGAAACCCTGGTTGACAAACTGGGAAATCTGTGACTATCCACCACATCTGAACTTTGGCATGAGGTCCAAACTGAAAAGTTACATAGTTATGTTTACCTGTCACAGAAGAAGAAGCCTAGGCCTTGTAACTGGATAATTATATGTATAGGTAAAAACATGAGAGATTGTTTATCCAGGGAAATATCCACTCCTGCCCCTCCTGGGCTTCTCTGTGAGTATCAGGTTGTGTATATGGAGGTTGTATATTTATTTATTTATTTTGTTTGCACTAGATGGACTTGTGTACCCGAGTAACTACATAGCTATAATACTTTATGTATTGAGTAATTATTGCATCGTACTACTGATATTGAGATGTATCTTTCTTGCGATATGTGCCTCCTCGCGGGATATTGTCCTGCATCGTAACACAGTACACTAGAATACCCTTTTCTCTTGTGGTGCAGTGCAAAAAAATATTAAACGTTTGTTTGAAAATAATACATTTTTGCCCAATAGAAATTTCTAGCTTCCCACTTCTGGGCTTGGACCCTTCAGTCCAAAAGTCACCCAACTCTTCATTTCTGCATGAGAGTTTTGGGGGTGAGGCAGTTCTGTTTGCCCACTTTCACTCCAGAGCACTACTACTCAACATCCTCTCATTATTAGACAAGTAGGTTCAGTCTCTGGACAATTCAATTTGATGAATAACAAGGACCAGATTTTCTCTGGTCTGGTGGCCAAGGTGTCTGGTTCTAGAGTTGGGATAGTATTTTTGGTCTCTGGAAAATCATTATAATGGATGCCAGACTGACATGCTGAGGAGGAGAGGAAGAGTCATAGACAGCTTGTTAGTGCAGAGGACTTGGATGCTGGTGGAATTCCATGTCCAGATTCATATTCTAGAGCTCTAAACCATTTGGTAGTCCCTGCAATGCCGGAGACCCTGATAAAAGGTCATCCAGTCAGAATCCAGTTGCCGCACAGGTAGTGTACATCAACCATCACAAAGAAATCAGAAGTCCATCCGTGCCAAGAGAAATTGAAAGGATTCTATCATGGGCAGAACTTCATGTCTAAGCCTTGTTGACCGCTTATATACTTGAGTGGACAATTGGTAGGCAGACATCCTCAACAGCAAAAAAAAAAAAAAGTAGCGCTAATTACTGCAATATATCAAAGTACTCAAACAGTGATGATATGATAAAATGGTGAATACTGCAAAGAAAATAATAATGAAGTGTCAATGTGCTCAGACACAGATATACATGCATAAACTGTATAAGGGATACGATGATATTAAAATAGAAAGTCCCACACAGTGAATAGTCCAATCAAGTGATCTGTGATTCAATTGCTCAAAGTTGTGGAGATATAACAAAAAATCCCACACAATGAATAGTCCAATCAAGTGATCAGTAACTCAATCGCCCAAAATTGTAGTCAGAGTGAGTCTTGAATCAATCTCGGTAGCTTCACAGGTGGAAATCAGATAGAGAGATAAAACACTCTTACCAGATAAGTTGGATACAAGTACCATTCGGCAATGTATCATACAGGCTTGAAGTGCTAGAACCACTAGCACACAGGGAGGATGGAGCCAGACGATCCAGGCTACAAGGCGGCCATCATGGAGAGTAGCGCCTATCCACACCAAACGTCACTTCAAGCCTGTATGATACATTGCCGAATGGTACTTGTATCCAACTTATATGGTAAGAGTGTATGCATAACTGCTGCGATTTATACATTGTCACGCTCTGAGCACATTGACACTTTATTATTATTTTCTTTGCAGTATTCACCATTTTATCATATCATCACTGTTTGAGTACTTTGATATATTGTTTGCAGTAATTAGCGCTACGTTTTTTTTTTGCTCTTGAATTTTGAACTTTGTTTGAGTGTGTGCTGCTTTTTTCTGATATATTTCTTTGGGTTTAGCGCAGTTTTTTCTATTTTAGTTTTAGACATCCTCAACAGTCAGTGCCTGGACCTGGCAGAGTGGTCTCTACACCTGGATGTGTTCCAGGATCTGTGTCACAGGAGGGAACACCTGAGGTGGACACCTGAGGTGGACCTCCTAATGTCCAGGTTCAATAACAGTGCTGAGGTTCTCTCCTGGTCGCCACAATGCAGTAAGTCATGCTTCCGGAAGGTAACCAAGGTCCTGTGCACCTTTTCACTCTCCTCCCTGCCGGAGGAGTACCGCGATTTTAGCAATGCCTTTCACAAAGGTCAAACGGGTAGTTTGCCTCCACACCGGTCGTATTATTGTGCAATTGACCTTCAATCTGGTGCCATACCCCTTCGTTGGGTTTACCCTTTGTCGGTCTTGGAGGATAGGACAATGGAGGAGTATGTTGCAGACGCACTTTCTCAAGGTTTCATCCGGAAATCCTCATCTCCTGCTAGTGCTGGTTTCTTCTTTGTGAAGAAGAGTGGTGAACTGAGACCTTGTAATGATTATAGGGGTCTTAATCGTTTCACGATTAAGTATGCCTATCCGATTCCGTTGATTACAGAGTTATTTGACCGCCTCAAGGGAGCAACGGTTTTCACAAAGCTTGATTTGAGAGGGGCATACAATCTTGTGAGGATTAAGGGGGGGGACAAGTGGAAAACTCTGTTTAATACCAGAACAGGCCATTATGAGTACCTTCCAGTTTTACAGGAATTTATTAACGATGTCCTCCGAGATTTGATGCAGTTATGTGTGGTGGTTTATCTCGACAATATCCTCATATTTTTCAAGTCCCTGCAGAGCCACCACACAGATGTCTGTCATGTGCTTTAGAAACTAAGAGAGAACAATCTCTAATGTAAACTGGAGAAGTGCGAATTCCATCTTGAACAGGTTAAATTCCTGGGTTATGTAATTTCCACTGCTGGTTTTTCGATGGACCCAGAGAAACTTTCAGCAGTTCTACAGTGGCCCGACCCGTGGGTTTACGTCCTCTGCAGCATTTCCTTGGCTTTGCCAAATATTATTGGAAGTTTATTTGTAACTTCTCGTCTCTGGTCAAACCCCTGACTGATATGACCAGAAAGGACGGTAACTCACAGAGTTGGTCTCCGGAGTCCATTAAGGCCTTTGAGAGTCTCAGGGCAGCCTTTGTTTCTGCTCCTGTGTTGGCACATCCCGATCCTACGTTATCTTTTATCCTTGAGGTTGAAGCTTCTGAAACTGTTGGTGCCCTTCTGTTTCAGCGTCCTACCTCTGAGAGCACTATGCACTATTTTTCCAAGAAATTGTCATCTGCCGAGTGCAATTACGAGATTGGTGACAGAGAGCTGTTAGCGATGATTTTAGCTCTGAAAGAATGGAGACATCTCCTCGAAGGTACCACTGTGCTGGTTCTCATTCTTACTGACCATAAGAATCTCACATTCTTGTCTGAGGCTAAACGCCTCTCTCCCAGAAGGGCACAATGGCTCTTTTCTTGTCAAGTTTCAATTACATTGTATCATTCTTACCCGGTACTAAGAATGTAAGAGCAGACGCTTTGTCACGACAATTTTCCTCCACTTCCAAGATGGAGTCGGTTCCAGTGCCTGTGATTCCTCCTGATCGTATTCTGGCTACAGGTCACACCAGTCTCACTTCTCCTTTGGATGATAAAATTCTTGCCGCTCAGGTCCATGTTCCTCCTGAGAAACCTTGTGACCGCTGCTTTGTCCCAGAGAGTCTCCGTACTGCCGTGCTCCAGACTTACCAATCTCCCAAGGCTGCTGGCCACCCTGGGAAGAATCAACACTTTTGGGCCATTTCCCAACAATTCTGGTGGCCTAGTCTAGGTTCTGATGTAACCACCTTCGTAGCTGCCTGTTCCATGTGTGCTCAGAGTAAGACTCCATGCCACCTTCCAGTGGGCCTCCTACAACCCATACCCAATGGAGAGAGGCCCTGGACCCACCTGTCTATGGATTTCATTGTGGAGTTACCCAACTCCCAGGGCAACACAGTTATCCTTATGGTGGTTGACCTGTTCTTGGAAATGTCTCATTTTATTCCACTTAAGAAATTGCCCACTTCTAAGGAACTGGCTTGCAATTTTTTAGATCTTTTGCTTACATGGGCTACCCAAGGTGATTGTCCCCGTTTATGGCAAACTATGGTTTCCAACCTTCCATGTTGCCTGACTCATTTGTTCCGAAGACTATTCCTGCATTAGAGGAGCATCTCCGTGGTCTTCGTTCCACTTGGGCACAAGTCCAGGAGGCTTTGCGACATGCTAATGATCGGTACAGACTCCATGCTGACCGCAGACACCTGCCTGCACCTTCCTACCAGTTTGGGGACAGGGTCTGGCTGTCATCTCGCAACCTCCGACTTCGTGTTCCCTCTCTGAAGTTCGCACCTCAGTTTATTGGGCCTTTCCTTATTCTTTGCAGGATTAACTCACTGGCCTACGCATTAGACATTCCTTCTAATATGCATATTTCGAATGTATTTCATGTCTCCTCGTTAAAACCTTTGGTCTGCAACCACTTTACCACCTTGGTGCCTCGTCCTCATCCTCAGTCCATTGTTGACTCCCGTAGGTTCCGTGGGCGTATACAGTACCTGGTGCATTGGAAAGCGTATGGTCTGGAGGAACGCTCTTGGGTCTCATCCTCAGATGTACATGCCCCTGTCTTCCTCAGTGATTTCCATAGATGTTTTCCACTCAGCCTGGTGGTCCTCCTAGGGGGAGGGGTTATTGACAAGGGGGTACTGTCAGGGCTGGGCTCAGCCCTTCCTTCTCAAATTTATCCGTTCAGCTGTCGGCTAATTGCCAGCTCCTTTCTCTCCACAGTGACTCACCTGTTGATGATATCCTGCTTGTCAGTCCTGCCTACTTAAGCCTTCGCCTTGGTCACATCTATAGAGATGCTCTCCTGTGTTCCTGTTAAATACTTGCTTGGCTGACATTCCTTCTGGCTTCAGATCCTGCTTGCCCTTCTACTACACTCATCTCTGGCTCCCTGACGTTTTGGCTTGTCTGACTATTCGTTCCGGTTCCTGAACTCTGGCAATGTTTAGACTATGTTTACTCTGTTTACCTTTTTATTATTATTTTTATTATTATTATTAAACAAGTGTAATTTAACTGTACTTCTCTCTCAGTCTGATTCGTGGTTTCTGACAATGTGGTACTTTAACCTGATCAAACTCCTAGAAGATGCTCCATGGGCTCCTCAAGAATAGGGATGGGCCCGGTGCTCGATGCGAACCCACGTTCGCATCGAGCACCGGGCGTTCGCTCACTCGGCGAGCCCAGAACTATTTGGGCCGTTCGCATCACATTCGTGTGATGCGAGCGGCCCCGCAATGCATTGCGGCCGGCGCGGCCGGCGCAGTGCATTGCTGGCTGATGATTGGCCAAGCATGCACTGTGACCCCGCATGCTTGGCCAATCACAGCGCCGGAAACTCGGAGAGCAATAATTGGCTACAGGCAGGACGCCTGTAGCCAATTAAAGCTCAGGGGCTTTAGTACACGCCCCACCATTTAAAAGGCCGCCACGCCGTCGGCGCCGGTCACATGAGTTCCGGATTTAGGAGAGATCAGTCTGCTGATTCTGTCTTTGCTTGATTCATTTCTCCAGAAAGATTTGCTCTTCTTTGCTAAATCATTGGCTAGTTCTTTGCTAAACCATTTGCTAAACCATTGCCATTGATCGTTCATTGCTGCTGATTGTGTTTTTAGCTGCTGCTGGGGATTAGTCTGGTGCGTGCTTACTGTTAGTACAGTATTGCAGTAGTACCAACCGCAGTGCTGTTAGCACAGCATTGCACCCCAAAGGCACCCATAGGACTTCTAGTGTGTTAGTGGCAGCAAACAGAGCTCCTATATTTTCTTCTCAGCAGCACCCATAGGACTTCTAGTGTGTTAGTGGCATCACACAGAGCTCCCATATTTTCTTCCCAGAAGCACCCATAGGACTTCTAGTGTGTTAGTGGCATCACACAGAGCTCCCATATTTTCTTCCCAGAAGCACCCATAGGACTTCTAGTGTGTTAGTGGCATCACACAGAGCTCCCATATTTTCTTCCCAGAAGCACCCATAGGACTTCTAGTGTGTTAGTGGCATCACACAGAGCTCCTATATTTTCTTCTCAGCAGCACCCATAGGACTTCTAGTGTGTTAGTGGCATCACACAGAGCTCCCATATTTTCTTCCCAGAAGCACCCATAGGACTTCTAGTGTGTTAGTGGCATCACACAGAGCTCCCATATTTTCTTCCCAGAAGCACCCATAGGACTTCTAGTGTGTTAGTGGCATCACACAGAGCTCCCATATTTTCTTCCCAGAAGCACCCATAGGACTTCTAGTGTGTTAGTGGCATCACACAGAGCTCCCATATTTTCTTCCCAGAAGCACCCATAGGACTTCTAGTGTGTTAGTGGCATCACACAGAGCTCCCATATTTTCTTCCCAGAAGCACCCATAGGACTTCTAGTGTGTTAGTGGCATCACACAGAGCTCCCATATTTTCTTCCCAGAAGCACCCATAGGACTTATAGTGTGTTAGTGGCATCACACAGAGCTCCTATATTTTCTTCTCAGCAGCACCCATAGGACTTCTAGTGTGTTAGTGGCATCACACAGAGCTCCCATATTTTCTTCCCAGAAGCACCCATAGGACTTCTAGTGTGTTAGTGGCATCACACAGAGCTCCCATATTTTCTTCCCAGAAGCACCCATAGGACTTCTAGTGTGTTAGTGGCATCACACAGAGCTCCCATATTTTCTTCCCAGAAGCACCCATAGGACTTCTAGTGTGTTAGTGGCATCACACAGAGCTCCTATATTTTCTTCCCAGAAGCACCCATAGGACTTCTAGTGTGTTAGTGGCATCACACAGAGCTCCCATATTTTCTTCCCAGAAGCACCCATATGACTTCTAGTGTGTTAGTGGCATCACACAGAGCTCCTATATTTTCTTCCCAGAAGCACCCATAGGACTTCTAGTATGTTAGTGGCATCACACAGAGCTCCTATATTTTCTTCTCAGAAGCACCCATAGGACTTCTAGTGTGTTAGTGGCATCACACAGAGCTCCTATATTTTCTTCCCAGAAGCACCCATAGGACTTCTAGTGTGTTAGTGGCAGCACACAGAGCTCCTATATTTTCTTCTCAGCAGCACCCATTTTTTATACTAAATACACTACCGACTACAATGGCTGGAAGACCGCCAAGGAGAGGCAGAGCGTGCCGAGGCAAGAACACAGGGCAGGCAGGCTCTGTTTCTAGAGACAACAGTGCTAGCCATGGACGTGGTCGTGCATCGTCATCAGCACGTGGCCATGGGACACGCTTGTCTTTGTTTTCGGCAGCTGGACATGTGGAGCCGCATCATGCCGAAGGCTTGGTAGAATGGATGACCAAGCCCTCCTCATCCTCCTCATCCTCTCTCACCCAGGCTCAGGGTACTGGCAGAGCAGCTGCCAACGCGTACTCAATGGCATCATCAGCCACCCCTTCCCTAGACCCACCATGTCCTCCTGAGGAGTCCCCCAAACTCTTTGAGCACAGTGTTGGGTACATGCTCCAGGAGGATGCCCAACGATTCGAAGCCTCGGATGATGATACCCAGCTTGAGGAAGTCAGTAGTGTGCGCGCAGAGAGAGGGGATGCTGAAGGACAGCAATCTGGCAGTACTGTTCCACCAGCTGCAGTTTACTGCCAGGTTTGCTCTAGTGGTGAAGAGGGAGGTGATGATGAGGTCACTGACTCCACGTGGGTGCCTGAAGGGAGAGAGGAGGAGGAGGAGGAGGAGGATGCGGCGTCACATGTCCAACGAGGCAGGATGCCCCCTGGAGGCCAGCTAGAGGCCAGCACAGCAACTGTACCACACCGCAGAGCTCCGCCTGTGCAGGGCGCTGCCTCTGCACGTTATCACAAAAGTTCTTTGGTGTGGGCCTTTTTTGAGACGAGTGCATCAGATCGCACCACTGCTATTTGCAATATTTGTCTCAAGCGTATCTCGCGTGGCCAAAACATCAGCCGCTTGGGCACCACAAGCATGAGCAGACATATGTCGACCTGCCATGCAGCTCGTTGGCAAGCACACATAAAAGACCCACACCAAAGAACAAAGCGGACCTCTCCTTGCTCCTCATCAGCTGGGATCTCCATCCCCACAATATCTTCAGTCCTCTCTGAAAGCTGCTCTGAGAGGACTAAAGGTGTAGAATTAGGTGTGTCACAACCAAGTACTTGCAGTACACCGACGTCCGATTGTAGCAGGCAAATTTCCCTGCCCCAGCTGCTGGACCGTCAAAAGAAGTATACTCCCAGCCATCCACATGCCCAGCGGTTGAATGCTAGCTTGGCTAAATTGCTAGCACTTCAACTGCTGCCTTTTCAGTTGGTAGACTCGGCCCCCTTCCGTGAGTTTGTTCAATGTGCGGTTCCTCAGTGGCAGGTTCCCAAACGCCACTTTTTCTCACGGAAGGCGATTCCGTCTCTCTACCGGCACGTGGAAGGCAATGTCCATGCCTCGCTGGACAGGGCGGTCAGCGGTAAGGTGCATATTACCGCTGACTCATGGTCCAGCAGGCATGGACAGGGACGTTATCTTTCTTTCATGGCCCATTGGGTCACTCTATTGGCAGCTGGGAGGGATGCAGGACAAGGTGCAGTAGTGTTGGAGGTTGTTTCGCCACCACGCCTCCAAAATGCTACTACTGGTTGTGACACACCTCTCTCCTCCACCCCCTCCTCTTCTTCTTCCTCCAGTGCTCTGTGTCGGAACCAGCGGTGCTCCGTAGGCGTACAAGGGGCTACGCGAGTACGCAGGCAAAAAGATGCCATGCCGTGCTTGCGCTGGTGTGTTTGGGGGACAGGAGCCACACTGGGCCAGAGGTTCTGGCAGCTCTGCAGGGGCAGGCCGAGAGGTGGTTGACGCCACGCCAGCTTAAGCCAGGAATGGTCGTTTCTGACAATGGCACCAACCTCCTCTCCGCCCTGCGACAGGGGCAGCTCACCCATGTGCCCTGTATGGCTCACGTCCTCAACCTGGTGGTGCAGCGGTTCTTGGGCAGGTTCCCAGGCTTACAGGATGTCCTGAGGCAGGCCAGGAAAGTCTGTGTGCATTTCCGCCGATCTTATAATGCCAGTGCTCGGCTGACTGAGCTGCAAAAGGAGCTGAACCTGCCCAAGAACCGCCTAATATGTGACATGCCCACCAGGTGGAACTCAACGTTGGCCATGCTGCAGCGACTGCACACGCAGCAGAGGGCCATCAATGAGTACCTTTGCGACTACGGCACCAGGACAGGGTCAGGGGAGCTTGGCTTTTTTTCCCCACGCCAGTGGAGCATGATCAGGGATGCATGCACTGTCCTCTCACCATTTGAGGAGGCCACGAGGATGTGAGCAGTGACAGTGCATGCATCAGTGACACTGTACCTCTTGTCCACCTGTTGGAGCATACGCTGCGTGGGATAATGGACAGGGCACTTGAGGCAGAACAGAGGCAGGAAGAGGAGGACTTCCTTGCCTCTCAAGGCCCCCTTTATCCAGACAGTGTTCCTTCTGTCCCACCCATCACACAGGAAGAGGATGAGGATGAGGAGGAGGAGGAGGAGGATTGTGTGAGCATGGAGGTGGAGCCTGGCACTCAGCATCAGCAGCAGCAGTCTTTTAGGGATGATGTACAGTCCCAACAAACCAGTGGACTTGTACGTGGCTGGGAGGAGGTGGCTGGTGATCATGTCATCCTCAGTGACCCAGAAGACTCCGGACCGAATGCCTCAGCTAACCTACGCTGCATGGCCTCCCTGATCCTGCAAAGCCTGCGGAAGGATCCTCGTGTTCTTCGGATCAAGGAGAGGGACCATTACTGGCTGGCCACTCTCCTTGATCCACGGTACAAGGGTAAGGTTGCGGACCTTATCTTGCCGTCGCAGAGGGAGCAGAGGATGAGACATCTCAGGGAGGCCTTGCAGAAAGGTCTGTGCAACGCGTTCCCAGAAACTGTGAGGTTACAAACTCCTGGTCCTGGACGACGAGTTGCTGAGGCTTCGGTCAGTAGCAGAAGGAGCGGTGGGGAAGGTGGACGTCTGACCGATGCGTTCAGACAATTTTTTAGTCCGCAGCCCCAAGGTATGATCGGTTCCAGCAACCATCGGCAGCGTCTGATATACATGGTGCAGGAATACCTAGGGGCAAGGTCAGACTTGGACACCTTTCCCACCGAAAATCCTCTGGCTTACTGGGTCCTGAGGATGGATCACTGGCCAGAGCTTGCACAGTATGCAATTGAGCTACTGGCCTGTCCTGCATCCAGCGTTCTTTCCGAACGCACATTCAGTGCTGCTGGAGGATTTGTCACCGATCATAGGGTGCGCCTGTCCACCGACTCGGTTGATCGACTGACCTTCATAAAAATGAATCAGTCTTGGATCACCACCAGCTACCAGGCACCTGAAGCGGATATAACGGAATAATTTATAATGTCACATCCCTTCAAGACTGCCTATGCTGATGCTGAGTGACTGTCCGGTCATGTTCACTGACTATCCTCTTCCTCCTCCTCAATGATCCATGCCACCACACCAGTGCCTAAGGCACAATTTTTCAGCCCCTGTATAACAAGGGCGTGTACTTACAATTTTTTTTAAAAATGCTTCGCAACAGGTGTGACTGCTGTGCTCCAAGTACAGTATCTGTGAGGGGTTGCAGTGTTGTGGCACCAGCACCAATGCCTAAGGCACAATTTTTCAGCCCCTGTTTAACAGGGGCGTGTAATTACAAATCTTGATCTAATAGTTCACAGCAGGGCCCATTCCTGCACCCACTAAGAGTAACTATGAGGGCCTACAGTCTTGTGGCAACACCGTCCAACACCACCACCACCACCACCAAAGGCCCAATTTTTCTGCCCGGTTCAACAGGTGCATGCAAGTACAAATCCTGATCTATTAACTCACAGCAGGGCCCATTCCTGTGCCCACCAGTCTTGTGGCTACACCAACATCTAATAGGGCAAATTTCTGCAGAGTTCAACAGGTGCATGCAAGTACAAATCCTGATCTATTAACTGCACCCACCAAGAGTAACTGTGAGGGCTTACAGTCTTGTGGCAACACCGTCCACCACCACCACCACCACCACCAAAGGCCCAATTTTTCTGCCCTGTTCAACAGGTGCATGCAATTCCAAATCTTGATCTAATAACTCACAGCAGGGCCCATTCCTGCACCCACCAAGAGTAACTGTGAGGGCTTACAGTCTTGTGGCAACACCGTCCAACACCACTACCACCACCACCCAGCAGGGCCCATTCCTGTGCCCACCAGTCTTGTGGCTACACCAACATCTAATAGGGCAAATTTCTGCAGAGTATATACGGCAGGCCCCTACTTTCAAACATCCAACTTACAAAGGACTCCTACTTGCAAACGGAAAGAGAAAACAGGAAGTGAGAGGAAATCTACCCCTAGGAAGGGAAATTCTATCCTGTTAGATTTAATTTGGGAAAAAGGTATCTCCTCTCTACTGGTGCTTTATCACCAATCCTTGTTTCAATTAAAACCCCACTTTTCCAAAAACATTTGTCATTGGGACGGAAAGTGAGGTGACATGTTCTGAACAGATGTGCAAAGACATCAAATGTTACAGGGTGATAACCCCTCCCTATGTTCTCCAGAAAGCTTAAAAATTGATTTTTTTGGGATGGAGCTACACTTCATAATGTACCTGTTCAGATTCTACTTAAGAACAAACCTACAGTCCGTGTCTTGTTTGCACCACCTATATAGTGCTGTTCAGAGTATATAGGGTTGTAGGTATAGGGTTTTATTTTGGGTGCGGGGTCCCCCTTAATATCCATACAAGACCCAAAGGGGCTGGGGTGGGGGGGTGATGGGGTAGCCATGCCATTTTTCTCAAGGATTTTCAGCCATATGGCGGCCAGGACAAGACATGACATTAAAGCCGCAAGTGGTTTTAAGTGGCTTCTTTTTTTCCTTTACAAATGTCATTTTGTGCAAGGACAGTTCTAAACACGGGAAACACATGCCACTTCACAGGCATACTTTAGACACCCCCCAGGTACCATATTTAAAGGAAAATTTCACTTTTTTTTTTCACTTTATGCATCATTAAAATGACTGCTCCCGAAAAAACGTTAGTTTTTAAAAGTTCTTTTTGCATTGATATATGTCCCCTGGGGCAGGACCCGGGTCCCCAAACCTGTTTTATGACATTAACATGCATATTGGCCGTTGTAATTAGCAATTTTGATTTTGAACGTTCGCGTCCATTATAACGAATAGGGTTCGAAAATTCGCGCAAACTTTCGGTCCGTTCGAAGGTTCTGGTGCGAACCGAACCCGGGGGTGTTCGGCTCATCCCTACTCAAGAACATCAGAATCTCCTGTCTCAGAACTAGTTTATCATCTTGTTACACAGTCGCTGGCTTTAATGATATGGCTGCTAATGCCCAAGTCTTGAGAGACAGGAGAATCTCAGAATCCCACAATGTTAAAAGTCAAAAAGTTCTGCCATCACACATGGAAAGCATACTTTCTCTAATGAGCAAACATAACAAGCAGGGCCCTCTGATTCTTCCTGTATTGAATTGTAGGAAGAACTGTGGGCTGAATCCTCACAGTTTTTACAATTAGGCCTGGATTAACAGTTGACCTTCAGTATCATCAAGTGGCAGATGTTGGCACTTACAATTTTGTTCCAGAGACTGCTAGCTTCCAATTTAATAAAGACCTTTGTTCAGGATGTCCTACATGTAGCTGTGTGTTCACTTTTTTCTGTATGGGATTTAATTTATTTATTTTTGACACTTCAAAACCTTTTTTAACTGCTTAGCGACCGCCGGCTGTCAACTGACAGCCAGGCGGCGCAGCTCTCGTGGCAGGAGGGCATCATATGACGCCTTCCCCTTCCCGGCCCTCCAGGGAGCGCACGCACGTGCCGTGTCACTGGGCACCCGATGCGTGTGCCCAGCGACCGCGATGTCCGCCGGGCACCCGCGATTGCCCGGTAACACAGCAGGACCGTGGATCTGGACCGTAAACACACAGATCCACGGTCCTGTCAGAGGAGAGGAGACCGATGGTGTGTTCTCAGTACAGAGAAACACTGATCGGTCTCCTCCCCTTGTGAATCCCCTCCCCCTACAGTTAGAATCACTCCCAGGGACCATATTAACCCCTTCAGCACCCCCTAGTGTTATCCCCTTCCCTGCCAGTCACATTTATACAGTAATCAATGCATTTTTATAGCACCGATCACTGTATAAATGTGAATGGTCCCAAAAATGTGTCAAAAGTGTCCGATATGTCCGCCGCAATATCGCAGTCATGATAAAAATCGCAGATCGCTGACCATTACTAGTTAAAAAAAAATAATAAAAATGCTATAAATCTATCCTCTTATTTGTAGGCCCTATAACTTTTGTGCAAACCAACCAATATACGCTTATTGCGTTTTTTTTACCAAAAATATGTAGAAGAATATGTATCGGCCTAAACTGAGGAAAAAATATTTTTTTTTATATTTTTTGGGGATATTTAGTATAGCAAAAGTTAAAAATATTGTTTTTTTTTTTAAACTTGTCACTCTTCTTTTGTTTATAGCGAAAAAAATAAAAACAGCAGAGGTGATCAAATACCACCAAAATGCTAACAATTTCATCTGGATACACTGTTGTATGACCGCGCAATTGTCATTCAAATTGTGACAGTGCTGAAAGCTGAAAAATGGCTTGGGCAGGAAGGGGGTGAAAATGCACTGTATTGAGGTGGTTAAACAAAGAAGATACAGTTGTGCTCATAAGTTTACATACCCTGGCAGAATTTATGATTTCTTGGCCATTTTGCAGAGAATATGAATGATAACACAAAGACTTTTCTTTCACTCATGGTTAGTGTTTGGCTGAGGCCATTTATTATCAATCAACTACCCAAATTACCCTGATCAAAATTGTACATACCCCAGTTCCTAATACTGTGTATTGCCCCCTTTAACATCAATGACAGCTAGAAGTCTTTTGTGGTATTTGTTGATGAGGCTTTTTATCCATTTTTGTTTTTTCATAAGGATAAGGTGGTGTTGAGGCCCAGAGCCCCCTTCCTTCCCAAGGTGGTTTTGGCCTTTCAGCTTAACCAGGGCATTGTTCTTCCATTCCTCCCTCCAGCTTAAAATGGTTGTAAACCTTTGAAATTAAAAATGAACAGAGCTATATTGTGTGCTAGCTTCAATCCAAAGCACTGAGTGTAGTTTTGTCTCCTCTCTCTTCTCTCTGCTATCTGCATTACTTACTTCTGACAGGTTAGCCTGACACCACAGAATCTTGGGAGGCGGCCCCACCACCCCTACAGCACACAGAAGGCAATTGCCAGCTTCAGATGTACAGGTTTCCTATGAGAATGTGTAGAGGGGTGTGCCTTTTTCCTCCACTCAGGTCTAAGATTAAACTCAGCTCCCTGTTCTATTTTTTCAGTGTGTGAAATCAGATCCCCATCCCATGCCTGCTGGAGATGAGAGAAAGTCTTTTATCTATGTATTTTAGAAGGCTATCGAGAAGAGAGGGCTGCAGACAATCAGGTAAAACTTATGTAGGAGAATTAGTTTCATTCCTGTGTATAACTTGAGGCTTGTCAATATAGAGGGTACAACCACTTTAAATGCATCTGAAGGAAATTTCTCTTCATTACCTTGATGTAGTATGTGCTGTGCATATTTATCTCACAGCAATTGCTTCAATTAAAAAGACCAAGCATCTCTTTAACATCCTTGATGGACCTTTTTTGCTCCATCATTTCTTAGTGCCACAGGCATGGGACTTGTTAGGCCCCTTTCACACTGAGGCACTTTGCAGGTGCTAAAGTGCTAAAAATAGCGCCTGCAAAGCGCCCTGAAAGAGCCGCACAATGCACTCCAATGTAAAAGCCTCGTGATAGGATGATGGAAGTCAGCAGATCTTCTCCACATATACTAAGCTCTGGGGACAATGATTGAAACTGTATTTGCCTTTAGTAAATCTACCCCATTTGTGTGAACTTTAATTTAAAATCACTGCATGCATTTTGCAATTTTCTATAAATGCAAATAAATGTATGTATTTCACTGCCTGTGTGACTAAGGCCTTAGGATTTGCATACACCCAAAATTTGTCACAACATTTGGAGTAATAAATATTATCATACTCCTTGCATTTGATAATCCTTAGGGTAGACAAAATCAATTGTAGAGGCTGATTATTTAATAATGATCACCAATGATGATTGGATATACTCATTACCGCACCTCTGCAGTCACCAGAATCACTAGACCGGTCACTTAACTTTTTTTGGGCTATGTATGGCCAACTTTATGTTCCTTTTAATAGGTAATACTCTTTGACAAGAGACACTCCACATCATAAGAAGTCACAAACCATTTTCAACTAATAAACGAACAATGGCAGTCATATTAAACTTTTGCTTGAAAGACCTCTTGCTGAGCTGTTATTAGAAATGGGATGTTGTCTTTGTGTGAACCCTTGGTACAAACTATTAAAGCCTTTTAAACTTAGCCTATTAGCAGCAGGACTGTGAGATTAGAAGAGACTTACAGGCGATTAAACTAGACATGAGATCAGGTTTCTCTATAGTTGCTATTATGAAACATCTTGTCTGTATTATTCTCTTCTGATTCCCATTGATTTACTCTGCAGAAGGACACAGATAGAGTGGACACAGGGCCACCGAATGTTCCAGTTATTATGTCCTTTTGAATGGAAATTGAGTTAAGTGAAGTGTTCCAAGATTCTGACCCAGCTACTTTATTGCATGTTCTTAATTGCTTAATGACCAATTTGCAAAGTAAAAATTAAAGTTGTGTTTTTTTTAAGTTTGTACTTCTTAATGGAATTACTTTAAAAGGGATGTTCTGAAATAATTCTCGCCCTATACCTCCTCTGTAACTCAAAACATGCAACCTGTAGAATTCTTTAAATGTTGCATATGGAGATTTTTAAGGGTAAAAGTTTGTCGCCATTCCACGAGAGGGCATAACTTTGAAGCGTGACATGTTGGTTATCAGTTTTCTCGGCATAACATCATCTTTCACAATATAAAAAAAAAATTGGGCTAACTTTACTGTTGTCTTATTTTTTATTTAAAAAAGGTGAATTTTTTCCAAAAAAAGTGCACTTAAGACCGCTGCGCAAATACGGTGTGAAAAAAGGTATTGCAACGACTGCCATTTTATTCTCTAGGGTGTTATAAAAATATATATATAATGTTTGGGGGTTCTAAGTAATTTTCTAGCAAAGAAAAATGTATTTAACTTTTAAACAACAAGTTTGAAAAATAGGCCCGGTCCTTAAGTGGTAAAGTTCATGTGCGTGTAATGGCAGGCATTCCAATACTTTTGGTAATATAGTGTATATTGGAATTTTTATGTATTTAATTTTTATACTAGTAATGGAGGTGATCAGTGATTTATAGTGGCACTGTGCTCTGTACACGGTGCAAGCGCACTCCTGAACTCTGCCCTCTGTATGCAGCCACTCCTGAACTCTGCCCTCTGTACGCAGCGCACTCCTGAACCCTGCCCCCTGTACACAGCACACTCCTGAACTCTGCCCTCTGTATGCAGTGCACTGCTGAATTTTGCCCTCTGTATGCAGCACATTCCTGAACTCTGCCCTCTTTGAGGTTTATTCAATAAACAGGCAATTATGGACAATTGTCAAGGTATTTGCAATATATAGATCAATTGTGAAAAAAATGCTGTTTGGTCCTAAAGCAAATCCCTGATTTTTGTTCATAGTTTCCTATTTAGCAAATACATTTATACTTTGGGATGCACACCCTAATGCAATAAGCTGTGCACACCTATGTCCCCCGCGTCAGTGTCCTGTCACCTATGCTCTTTCTTTGTCAATCCTTTGACTTTTAGCATAGAAACTGACCATTATTGAAATTGAATCTGACCTTCAGTAATGTTTGTTTACCCATACCTGGCAAACCAGGGACAGGGAACAGTAAGAAAAGTGTTACAGGTTGCCAAAGACACTGGAACAAGGTGACTTCTAGAAGATGCCAAATGTTGTACAAAAGGCTGAGGACTCATTTAGACTTCTGCCTCTTCATAAAGTGTATTATCAGACATAACACACATTACCGCAGTGTGTTACCATTCATTTTAAATGGCACCCCAAAACACCAAGGCAGTGAGTTGTGGTGCAGTACAAGAAAAGGGTCATATCTGTTTTTTTGTTATATTAGGGTATGTTGGCAGCCTTTTTTTTTTTTTTTTTTTTTTTTAATAGGCTTTGAAGCAGAAATCTTAATGTGCAACATAATCCATCATAACACACTACAAAGCAGTAAATGGGCCCTCAAAGATACAATGCCCATTTATTCAACTGTTGCTCTGTGTTCCTGCTAGATATTTGTGTTCAGTTTCCACACATAACCTGTACTGTGTAACTTTCAATAATATACTGTATGTCAGCAGCAGAATAACATCAAACACTAAGGCCCCTTTCACACTGGGGCGGGAGCCGCGGCGACGATAAAGCAGCGCTATATTTAGCACTGCTTTACCTTCGTTTTAGCCGCAGTATTCAGCCGCTCGCGGGGCGGTTTTTAAAAGGGTTAAAATCCCCCACAAAGCGCCGCCGTATCGGCGTTTTGCGGCGGTATTACCGCGGTGTCCCATTGAAATCAGTGGGTAGGAGCGGTATAGTAGCGGTGAATACACCGCTCCTATACCGCTCCAAAGATGCTGCTAGCAGGACTTTTTTTACCGTCCTGCTAGCGCACCGCTCCAGTGTGAAAGCCCGCCGGCTTTCACACTGGAGTGAATGGGGGCGGTTTTTTCAGGCGGTGTACAGGCGCTATTTTTAGCAAAGTACCGCCTGAAAACTGCCCCAGTGTGAAAGGGGCCTAACTCTTTGAGTGTAAACTAATTTACTCTGTACTATCATGTAATCAGGTTAAAAACCCATGTGAAGCCATACTATACAAAATGAAATCGGCAAACTCAGCTCACTCATTTATGGCTACTAAGCAAACCATAGCGAGAACATGGAAAACTCCTACTTAAAGAAGTAAAACAAAGAGCTACTGGTACAATGGCCAACGAAAAATGAACTGCTATAATAAAAGATACTCATAATTAAGGCTCCATGCACACTGGTCTTAAAAAAATGTCTGTTCTCTTGGTAGTAAAAAATGCTCATATAAAGCATTTTTTGTACAAAGTCTACATGAGTTTAGAAGAGTTTTAATTTTTTTCTGCCAGTGAGCTCCAATCAGAAAGTTTTTTTTTTCTGCTTTTAAACGTTGAACTTAAAATATACCTGTAAACGTCCTAATGTGCATGGACACATAGGATAACATTGAGCTGCTTCTACAGACATAACTCAAAACTCCTGTAGAAGCAAAATATTTTTAAGCCAGTGTGCATGGAGCCTAATTATTTAAAATATGGCAAACCTGGATGACCTACTGCAGCCCACAAAGATTTGACATACTACTTTTGACCTCTTAATTCAGACTCAACTCTTTTTCTCCTTTCTTTTTTCCCTTTTCCCTTAAGGTGGCCATATATAACTAGTTTTCTGGCTGATGGAAAAAAATATATAGATTCCTCCATCCACACAAACAAGATGGTTGGAGAAATCCTCCCTGCTGAGATATTGTATTCTGATAGTGGGACTAGCAGCTGCAAGGGAATAGGAACTCAATGAAGACAGGAGGAGAGGGGAGGAGTAGGGGAGGAAATTGCCTTCACGCACAGACTGGAAATGATAGGGAGGGGGAGATGTAGAGATGCTGCACACACAACAGAATGATGGAGGGACGTAAACTGACCATGCTATCATAGATCAGCAGCCATGGTAAGCGTAGTCAGATTACAGAGGGGAACCCAGGAACAGGCAGGATCAAGCAGGTATTGTTCAACATGGAAAGGGATACGAAGAAGGCACGCCAATCGCTATGTGCCTATTCAATGGCTTTCTGCACCATTTGCCCAGCTTCTTTAACTAGTCCCAGTCTGACCCTAGCAGGAGCAGATTCCCAATTTGTGACACCACCCAGATGGTGTGGAAATACTTTTGCCTTTTTACTTCTGCCACTTAATAGGCATTAAAAAGCCACACACTGTCCCATACCACCCACAAGGCAATGGGGCATATGAGAGGTTCAGCAACACCCTGATACATGTAGTGAGAATCTTTCTGGATTTGGTAGTGGAAACACCTGTCTGAAATCCAATAGCTTGTTAAAGAAATGGGTAGGGCCGTCTTTATTGCAGGGGCAAAAGGGCAGCTGTCAAGGGCCCTGTCATTGTTGGGGGGCCCTGCGCTGCCTGCCTCTTAAGCCCCGTGCTGCCCGCCAGAATTCGGCCATCTCTGGTGCTGGTCGCATGCTGGCTGCTCGCTAATGTCACTTGGAAATACAGAAAAGCTGCTTCTGTATTTCCAAGTGATATTGCTCCTCTCCCGACGGCCACTCTGATCATTCTGGTACACACACGATCTATGAGAGCAGAGGAGGAAGGGGGCGGGGAATCTGCACAGAGGATGTTGCCTCTGGAACTGGCCGGTTGCACAGACCTCTGAGGATAACATGCTGTGAGTAGCATTTGGTACAGAGGAAAATTCTGTACTGGAATGGGGGGCTTTGTGGGAGGAGATTCTTGCCTTGTACTTGGGGGAGTGGAGTGTGGAGCTCTGTACTGGAATCTGGGGGGGGGAGGAGAGCTGTGCACCCCTGCACTCTGCACCCACCTCACCCCCTGCACTCTGCACTCACCTCACCCCCTGCACCCACCTCAATCCTGTACTCTGCACCCACCCCACCCCCTGAACTCTGCACCCACCTCACCCCTTGCACCCACCTCACTCCTGCACTCTGCACCCACCTCACCCCCTGCACCCACCTCAATCCTGTACTCTGCACCCACCTCACCCCCTGCACTCTGCACCCATCTCACCCCCTGAACTCTGAAACCACCTCAAGCCCTGAACTCTGCACCCACCTCACTCCTACATTCTGCACCCACCTCACCCCCTTGCACTCTGCACCCACCTCACCCCCTTGCACTCTGCATCCACCTCACCGCCTTGCACTCTGCATCCACCTCACCGCCTTGCACTCTGCACCCACCTCACTCCTGCACTCTGCACCCACCTCACCCCCTGCACTCTGTACATGGCTCATCCCTGAACCCTGCACTCTGTATGTAGCGCACCCATGAGCCCTGCAGATAGTGTTCCCCTCAACCCTGCACTCTGCACATAGCGTACCCCTCAACACCGCACTCTGCACATAGCGCACCCCTCAATCCAGCATTCTGCACATAGCGCACCCCCTCAACCTTGCACTCTGCACCTAGCACACCCCCTCCCAACCCTGCACTCTGTACCTAGCATACCCCTGAACGCTGCATTCTGTACATAGTGCACCCTTCAACCCTGTATGTAGCACACCTTTCAACTATGCACTCTTTATGTAGTGCACCCCTCAACCTTGCACTCTGTACATAGTGCACCCTCAATGCTAGTGCAGTTTGGCCACACCCACAATTTGATGCAGAGATTATGATGTGCAGTAACCTCAATTTGATGCAGAGGTTATGATGTGCGGTAACCTCTAGCAACCAATCGGTGAGCAATAAGGTACCTTTATGGACAGGTTAGAAAACCTGTTGCTGCTCAGCTTGAGAAAAGTAGAAGGTGCAGCATATACACGTGCCACTCTCCCCCCTCATCAACCATCCACTCACAAACGAACAGAGTGCCTACCCTCACAGGTGCTGGATGAAGGTCGGATCATGCCTGTACAGCTGACCTTTCTTCTATATCTATGTCTTGTGCACACACAGATCTTCTTGGCAGTATCTATAATATATACATACCCATATGATAGACCAGTGATAGCGAACTTTGGCACCCCAGTTTTGGAACTACATTTCCCATGATGCTCAACTACACTGCAGACTGAATGAGCATCATGGGAAATGTAGTTCCAAACATCTGGGGTGCCAAGGTTCGCCATGACTGTGATAGACCATAAAGTGATTTAATGGCAATATATTGCTTCTCTCTTCCTTGTCGCCGCAAATAAAGGAAGTGTCTACTTAAAGGAATTGGCACTTTTCAATCCACAAATACTCTTTTTGGAAAAGGAAGGATATGACACTATGCTTATTATTTTATTTCAAAGCTAGTTCTTCTGGTACTTTGTAAAACAATGCACTAGTGACACCTTAATGTGCCTCTGCATTGTCACTGTAATTCTTTGCAAGCCATTCCACTACTTCCACCCCTCCCTATTTCCTTCCCTTGGTGAAATCTCAGCTTGCTGGTTTCTACAGCAGCAAGATTCTCGTCTATTCATCTGGTTCAAGTTTTATTCAGCTATGCACTATGTACAGTATGTATTCACCTCCAAAAACATGCCAAAATTCGTTATTTTTGCTACATGTTTTTACTAACAAATCCATTTTTTTAAAGGACCACTATCACAAAAATATGTTTTTATAATTGTATGGGGTTAATACATTTAAAGCGGTGTTCAAGCCGCAAAAAAAAATGTTTTAAAAGTCAGCAACTACAAACACTGCAGCTGCTGACTTTTAATAAGGACACTTACCTGTCCAGGGAGCCCGCGATGGCCCCCCGAGGCCGATCCATCGGCTCGGGTGCAGGGGCCGCCATTGTAACTAAGAGAAACCGGCAGTGGAGCCTGCAGGCTTCACCGCCAGTTTCCTACTGCGTATGCACCAGTCGCGAGGCGCATTCTGAATGACCCGTCGTCTTCTGGGACACACACACAGGTCCCAGAAGGCAGGAAATGATGCCGTGGGCCGCGGCCGAGGTAGGAAAGAAGTACGCTCAGTACGTCACATAATGTAAGTAAAAATTAAAAAATTTTTTTTTTAAATTATCCAAAAACAAATGATCGAAGGGTGGTCATTCCTTTAAGAACAACTTGTAAAATAGGGTGGAACTCCGCTTTAATTAAATTATAACATATCAAAATTTACTTTTTTCTTCAACATTTGTTTCTATATTTTCTCCATATTTACATGCAGACCAAGCTGCTCAGTAAAAGCAACAGAAAGCTAGCCCATACAGTGATCCTTTTTTTTTTTTGTTCAACCAGCGGAAATGTTAACATTTTGCTTGCTTTTAACATCTGATTTTGGAATATTTTAGAAATGTATTTGTTTAAGAAAATTTTTCCATTCTGCCCCTTTGAATTTTCTTGTCATTGCTGTCAAAAAACGAAAGTCGATTTGACCCACTAATGATTAGAAAAACAAACTAATTTTCTTATAAAATCTATAGCCAGCTTAAGTCATAACCACCACCTCCAGCAAGATCACGGGAACTTTGAGTATCCAAAATATCACAGTTTGATGCTTTAGCACAGCCTTTTTCAACCAGGGTGCCTTCAGGGGTGCCTTGGCAAAATGCTCAAAAATTGTATACAAGCCAGCAGGTGGATGAAGCCTGCCTTTTAGTTACACAAAGCTACTGGTTTTTATTGTGCACCATTAGAACATACTAGCCGCCGGCATCCTAACAACCAATAATTTCATCGGTTGATAAGGAGGAAATCAGACACTTGCACAGCATCTTCGTTCCCCCCTCTCCATCAGCAATGGGGTCACATTAGCTGAGTAAACTGAGGGAGAAGAGAAATGTTAGAATATTAGCCAGTACCAGTGTGCAAAGTTGTATTTGCTTTCAAAGAATACATCACCTCTAAAGTTGGGTGTCCTGCACGTGTGACTTTGTTGCATTATATTTAGTTTAGTTTTCCACATTTAGAATGGGGTGCCCTGAAATTGTGCATAATTTTTAAGGGTGCCTTGATTGAAAAATGGTTGAAAAACACTGCTTTAGCACAATGCAGCAATGCCTTCGCTTGAGATTTGGGATCTCAAGAGAATCTTGAATCTTGCTGAAAGGATCATAACACTTGCCTAGTCTCTGCAGGAAGAAACCAGGTGTAAGGTACAGTATCCCACAAAAGTGAGTACACCCCACATATTTTTGTAAATATTTTATTATATCTTTTTATGTGACAACACTGAAGAAATTACACTTTTCTACAATGTAAAATAGTGAGTGTACAGCTTGTATAACAGTGTAAATTTGCTGTCCCCCTCAAAATAACTCAACACACATTTTTTGTGGCCACTATTATGTCCCAGCACTGCCTTAATCCTCTTGGGCATAGAGTTCACCAGAGCTTCACAGGTTGCCACTGGAGTCCTCTTCCACTCCTCCATGACAACATCACAGACCTGGTGGATGTTAGAGACCTTGCGCTCCTCCACCTTCCGTTTGAGGATGCCCCACAAATGCTCAATAGGGTTTAGGTCTGGAGACATGCTTGGCCAGTCCATAAATTTTACCCTCAGCTTCTTTAGCAAGGAGGTGTGTTTGGGGTTGTTATCATGTTGGAATACTGCCTGCGGCCCAGTCTCTGTAGGGAGGGGGAACATGCTTTGCTTCAGTATGTTACAGTACATGTTGGCATTCATGGTTCCCTTAGGCCCCTTTCACACTGACGGCCCGTTGAGGTCCGCCTGTCAGTTTTGATGGCGGACCTGAACGGGGACTTCATGATGGACTATGGAGCGACGGGTGTCAGCGGAGACATGTCCGCTGACATCCGACCTGGTCCGATCCGCCAAAAGCAGACGGATGGCTCTACATCCAGATCCGTCGCTGGCGGATCGGGTGAGATCTGATGAAAACGGACACGCTGTCCGTTTTCATCCGATCTCTCCATAGAGAGAGCAGAGAGGGACTTGTCATCCGCCAGCTCAGCGGAGATCAACGGAGAGATCTCACGCTGAGTCGGCGGACAGAGGCAGACTCCGTGCAAGCGGAGTCCACCTCGTGTGAAAGGGGCCTTAATGAACTGTAGCTTCCCAGTGCCAGCAGCACTAATGCAGCCCCAGACCATGACACTCCCACCACCATGCTTGACTGTAGACAAGACACACTTGTCTTTGTACTCCTCACCTGGTTGCCGCCACACACGCTTGACACCATCTGAACCAATTAAGTTTATCTTGGTCTCATCAGACCACAGGACATGGTTACAGTAATCCATGTCCTTAGTCTGCTTGTCTTCAGCAAACTGTTTGTAGGCTTTCTTGTGCATCATCTTTAGAAGAGGCTTCCTTCTGGGACGACAGCCATGCAGACCAATTTGATGCAGTGTGTGGCATATGGTCTGAGCACGGACAGGCTGACACCACCCCCCCCCCCACCCCACCCCTTCAATCTCTGCAGCAATGCTGGCAGCACGCATACGTTTCCCAAAGACAACCTCTGGATATGCGGCTGAGTACGTGCACTCAACTTCTTTGGTGGAACCTGTCCTGTTAAACCACTGTAAGGTCTAAGGATGAGCTCAGGCGTGTTTGCATGGTCCACGTGCAGAGCCTGCCAGGAAGTTGGGGCATCACTGCGCAAATCACAGGCAGTGAGACATTGCCAGATGCGCAGCTGCAGAGAACGGGCAATGTCTCACTGCCTGTAATTAGCGCAGCGCTGCACCGAATTCCTGGCGGGCTCTGCACGTGGACCATGCGAACACACCTGAGCTCATCCCTAGTCTTGACCAATGTGCTGCAGCTCAGTTTCAGCATCTTGGCCTAGGCCATCTTCATGTAGAGCAACAATTCTTTTTTTCAGATCCTCAGAGAGTTCTTTGTCATGAGGTGCCATGTTGAACTTCCAGTGACCAGTATGAGAGAGTGAGAGCAGTAACATCAAATTTAACACACCTGCTCCCCATTCACACCAGAGACCTTGCAACACTAATGAGTGGCATGATACCGAAGAGGAAAAATGGCTAATTAGGCTTAATTTGGACATTTTCACTTAGAGGTGTACTCACTTTTGTTGCCAGCGGTTTAGACAATAATGGCTATGTGTTGAGTTATTTTGAGGAGACAGCCAATTTACACTGTTATACAAGCTGTACACTCACTACTTCACATTGTAGCACAGTGTTTCTTCAGTGTTGTCACATGAAAAGATATAATAAAATATCCAAAAATGTGAGGGGTGTACTCGGTTTTGTGAGCTACTGTTTATATATATTCTCTAACTTTTCTCTACAGGTGTTTTATTCTACAGCTTTAATGTAATAAAGGTATGCTTTCAAGCTCCTTGGAAGTGTGTGGTTAAGCCCATACACAAGGGCTGAATAACAGGCAGCATCGGCCAGGTCAATAGAAACCGGCCGACATTCGGCCTGTGTGTACTGCAGCCAGTGTGACAGAAGTTGTCCGTTCTGTCGCAAGGGTATGACCGAAAAAGGTCTGTTGATCGGTTCCCAATCAGTGCTCTCAGTGTTAGTACATCGGCTCCAACTTGAGCTGTCAGGTTTTTTTTTTTTTAGTTAAACGAAAAAAAAAAAACTATCAGGGTGTATTAGGCTTTAGGCTACAGAACTCTGGGTGCACAGTGCAAGCTATTAGTAGATAAAAAGGTACAGGCAGACAGCTGATTATGACAAGAAAGGACAAAGGGGACAATTTGCAAAACCAAAAAGGCATCCAAGAGGTGTGAAGTAGAATAACCTGTATCAGAAGGACACACGTCAGAGTTTAGGATCAGAGCCTTCCTTTCTCTAATGATTACAGCGTCTGATAATAGAAGGTGTGTATTGCTCTGAATACCTGGCCAGCAAAGCTAGCCAACAATGGCGTCTGTCTCTGGAAACTTTCTTTAACTAGAAAGAAGTAAACAATGCCAGTTGCATGAATACACAGAGCTAACAAGAAGACTATCAAAAACACCTACAGGCTATGTGTGAATCCAGGCACAAAAGGAGCTTTGTTCAGGTTCTGATGACCTTGGAGCAGCGCTGATGAGCAGTGGGCATTAGAATGTCGAAACTCTCATTTTAAATTAAAATACATTAAATTCCATTTAGTCACATGAGAGTAATTCACAGTTGTCAGCTCTGCTCTTTGCCACTAATTGCATTTAATTTGTAGGTTAGAGTGTCTGGCAGGATTTTCTTTGCCCTATATCATTATATTGCAATGCTCAATAAGGTTTTATTATATAATGGCAAAGGTGAATTGTTGGTTTTGTCTAAAGTGAGAATAACATGGGAATCATGTCTACAGTTTACGATTTGTAAAAAAAACATAAATAAATAAAACAGCTTACTATTTCTTAAAGCTTAAACAGAGCTTTTTTCATGATGCATTTTTAGCATGCCCATAGACATTTGAATCTCATCAGAGGCTTACACTCCAACTGTATAGAGTATGTAACCCATGGGAAGCATATTGGCCAGGATACAAGAGGGTCCTCCTTCACATTTATGCTCTGTGCCAGTAGATGCCCACCAGGGACCTACAGTGGTGTGAAAAAGTGTTTGCCCCCTTCCTCATTTCCTGTTCCTTTGCATGTTTGTCACACTTAAGTGTTTCGGAACATCAAACCAATTTAAACAATAGTCAAGGACAACACAAGTAAACACAAAATGCAATTTGTAAATGAAGGTGTTTATTATTAAAGGTGAAAAAAAATCCAAACCATCATGGCCCTGTGTGAAAAAGTGATTGCCCCCTAAACCTAATAACTGGTTGGGCCACCCTTAGCAGCAACAACTGCAACCAAGCGTTTGCGATAACGTGCAATGAGGCTTTTACAGCGTCCTGGAGGAATTTTGGCCCACTCATCTTTGCAGAATTGTCCTAATTCAGTTACATTAGAGGGTTTTCGAGCATGAACGGCCTTTTTAAGGTCATACCACAACATCTCAATAGGATTCAGGTCAGGACTTTGACTAGGCCACTCCAAAGTCTTTATTTTGTTTTTCTTCAGCCATTTGGTGGTGGACTTGCTGGTGTGTTTAGGATCATTGTCCTGCTGCAGAACCCAAGTTCGTTTCAGCTTGAGTACACGAACAGATGGTCGGACATTCTCCTTCAGGATCTCTTGGTAGACAGCAGAATTCATAGTTCCTTTTATCACGGCAAGTCTTCCAGGTCCTGAAGCAGCAAAACAGCCCCAGACCATCACACTACCACCACCATATTTTACTGTTGGTATAATGTTCTTTTTCTGAAATGCAGTGTTCCTTCTACGCCAGATATACTTGGACACACACCTTCCAAAGAGTTTTGTCTCATCGGTCCACAGAATGTTGTCCCAAAAGTCTTGGGGATCATCAAGATGTGTTGTGGAGAAATTGAGACGAGCTTTGATGTTCTTTTTGCTCAGCAGTGGTTTTCTCCTTGGAACTCTGCCATGCAGGCCATTTTTGCCCAGTCTTTTCCTGATGGTGGAGGCATGAACGCTGACCTTAACTGAGGCAAGTGAGGCCTGCAGTTCCTTGGACGTTGTTGTGGGGTCTTTTGTGACCTCTTGGATGAGTCGTCGCTGCGCTCTTGGGGTAATTTTGGGCGGTCGGCCACTCCTGGGAAGGTTCACCACTGTTCCATGTCTTCGCCATTTGTGGATAATGGCTCTCACTGTGGTTCGCTGGATTCCCAAAGCTTTGGAAATGGCTTTATAACCCTTTCCAGACTGATAGATCTCAATTACTTTCTTTCTCAATTGTTCCTGAATTTCTTTGGGTCTCGGCATGATGTGTAGCTTTTAAGGATCTTCTGGTGGACCTTACTGTGTCAAGCAGCTCCTATTTAAGTGATGCCTTGATTGTGAACAGGTGTGGCAATAATCAGGCCTGGGTGTGGCTAGAGAAATTGAACTCAGGTGTGGACAACCACAGTTATAGTATGTTTTAACAAGGGGGGCAATCACTTTTTCACACAGGGCCATCATGGTTTGGATTTTTTTTTCACCTTTAATAATAAACACCTTAATTTACAAATTGCATTTTGTGTTTACTTGTGTTGTCCTTGACTATTGTTTAAATTGGTTTGATGTTCCGAAACACTTAAGTGTGACAAACATGCAAAGTAACAGGAAATGAGGAAGGGGGCAAACACTTTTTCACACCACTGTATATAACATATCTAGAGCCTGTACTACTACACAGGGGTACAAAAGAAGAAGTGAGCCCATAATGAGGTTCATTAATAACATATGGGAGGCTGATAACAATGTGACTGCATCTGTGCATGATTTTAGAGCACATCTTTCATTTTCTAACATCAGCATTGTAATAGCAATACAAAGCTTACTTAAAAAAAATCTCCTTTCATGTTGTGGGATCTGCCTGTCTGCTGGTCATCTCATTTCACAACTTCCAGACTCCCCCAGACTCTACAACTTTCACAACTCCCTGCATGGTTTGTAGCTTCTCCTCTGAGATTTACTTTACATTTTTAAGGACTACATATCCTATGGTAATTTGCTGCCTGAAAACAGTGATTCCTGTACTGATTTTGTCTCCTGAAACTACTCCTATCTGAACCTCTATAGCAGGGGTCTCCAAACTTTTCACTTCGGGGGCCACATTGTGCATTTTTCACATATTCGCGGGCCGAAAAAATAAATTTTTTTTTTTAATGAATCGGCAGTAGAATAAAATAGAATTTGACAGGCTGCCGGCAGTAGAGCTTGATGGCGCACCTAAACGATGTAACCTCATGCACTGGGGCTAAAATTCCAGTGTTCACAGGGTCTTGCATCTGTGTTACTGTCAACACACACACGCCTCCATACATTTGTATCCTCATCAGAGCCCCCTCTGCATATTTGTGTCCCCCTTAGAGCCCCGCCGAATATTTGTGCCTGAATAAGAACCCCTGCATATTTGTATTCCCATCAGAGCCCCCTGACACGTTTGTGTCCCCATCAGAGCCCCCTTCCATATTTGTGTCCCCATCAGAGCCCCCTTCCATATTTGTGTCCCCATCAGAGCCCCCTTCCATATTTGTGTCCCCATCAGAGCCCCCTTCCATATTTGTGTCCCCATCAGAGCCCCCTTCCATATTTGTGTCCCCATCAGAGCCCCCTTCCATATTTGTGTCCCCATCAGAGCCCCCTTACATATTTGTGTCCCCATCAGAGCCCCCTTCCATATTTGTGTCCCCATCAGAGCCCCCTTCCATATTTGTGTCCCCATCAGAGACCCCTGCACAATTATGTCCCCCTTAGTGCCCCCCTTCCACATTTATGCCCCCCATCACAGCCCCCTGCACAATTGTGTCCCCCTTAGAGCCCCCTTCCACATTTATGCCCCAATCAGAGACCCCAGCACAATTGTGTCCCCCTTAGAGCCCCCTTCCACATTTATGCCCCAATCAGAGACCCCAGCACAATTGTGTCCCCCTTAGAGCCCCCTGCAAAACTGTGTCCCCCTTAGAGCTCCCCTTTCACTTTTGTGTCTCTCAAACTAGCCCCCGCCGCACATTTGTGTCCCCATCACCTCCAACAGTCACATCTGTGTCCCTCTTACATCTGTGTCCGGCTTCAGCGCTGTTCTGCTGCACCTCCCGACTCCCGCCCGGCTGTTACACAGGCACGTTGTAGCCAAAAGCACAGCCGTAAAGGACACTGATGCTAACAGAGGGGCGGGACCCGGGAGGCGCAGTAGGTCCTATCAACAACTAGTGAGGCGCCGGGTTGGACATGCTCCGTCGGGCTGCGGGACCTGTGCTGCATACTATCAGGGCTAGGGGTGCAACGGATCAAAAAACTCACGGATCGGATCGATCCTCGGATCAGGAGTCACGGATCGGATCATTTTTCGGATCAGCAAATAATTGAATTTGCAAAAACCTGTGAAAATTCCGCCACCATATAGTCCCCACTGTAATATCCACGTCATCTCCCCCACTGTAATATCCACGTCATCTCCCCACTGTAATATCCACGTCATCTCCCCCACTGTAATATCCACGTCATCTCCCCCACTGTAGTATTGGCTGGGTATCGCAGAGTATTGGCTGGGTATCGCAGGGTTAATGCAGAGTATCGCAGGGTTAATGCAGAGTATCGCAGAGTATTGGCTGGGTATCGCAGAGTATATGCAGGGTTAATGCAGAGTATCGCAGAGTATTGGCTGGGTATCGCAGAGTATATGCAGGGTTAATGCAGAGTATCGCAGAGTATTGGCTGGGTAATGCAGAGTATATGCAGGGTTAATGCAGAGTATCGCAGAGTATTGGCTGGGTAATGCAGAGTATATGCAGGGTTAATGCAGAGTATCGCAGAGTATTGGCTGGGTAATGCAGAGTATCGCAGAGTATTGGCTGGGTAATGCAGAGTATCGCAGAGTATTGGCTGGGTAATGCAGAGTATCGCAGAGTATTGGCTGGGTAATGCAGAGTATATGCAGGGTTAATGCAGAGTATCGCAGAGTATTGGCTGGGTAATGCAGAGTATCGCAGAGTATTGGCTGGGTAATGCAGAGTATCGCAGAGTATTGGCTGGGTAATGCAGAGTATATGCAGGGTTAATGCAGAGTATATGCAGGGTTAATGCAGAGTATATGCAGGGTTAATGCAGTATATTGGCTGGGTAATGCAGGGTATGTTTACAAGTGATCGCTCCGTCAAATTTGACGGAGCGATCACATTGTAAACAGTGGCCGGGTGTACCAAGATGGCCGCCGCTCCGGAGCTAGGCCGAAGCCGCGGCCTTTCCTAAGGCAGCCGGGTGTACAAAGATGGCCGCCGCCGCTCCGGAGCTAGGCCGAAGCCGCGGCCTTTCCTAAGGCCGAGGCCGCGGAGCGCTCCGCGGATCGCGGGGTGTGCCGATCCGAACGGGGTGGCCCGTTCGGATCACGGATCGGCGACTCAACCTGCGGGCCGGGAAAAACGTCCCAGCGGGCCGGATGTGGCCCGCGGGCCGTACTTTGGAGACCCCTGCTCTATAGCATACCTCCCAACTTTCTGAAATGGGAAGCAAATTATTGGTTAAACCACAACAATTCCTTCATATTGGCTTCTGAAATTTACAAATGCAGTAATTTAGAAACAGGATAAATGGTAAGCACTGTAAGACCCCGATCACATTGAGGCAGTTTTCAGGCATATTAGCGCTAGAAATAGCGCCTGTAAAACGCCTGAAAACGGACTCCCATTCATTGTAATGGGTGCTTTCACACCCGGGCATTGCGCTTGCAGGAATGTTAGAAAAAGTCCTGCAAGCAGCATCTCTGGGGCGGTTTAGGAGCGCTGTATACAGCCCTCCCAAAACACCCCAGCCCATTGCAATGAATGAGCAACATTTCCGAAGCTCCTGAAAAGCGATTCAGAAGCGTCGCAACACAAGAGTTTTAGACCCCTTTTTTGGGGTTAAAAGCTCCCCGTTAGGGGCCGAACTGTGGTGCAAAAGCTTTGCCTAAACAGCGGTAAAGCGACGCTAAAATGAGTGTCGCTTTACTGCAAATGCACGGGCGGCCCCAATGTGAAAGGGGTCTTAAACACTTTTAAATAGATAAGTAGTACATTTTATATACAACTATACAGATCAGACCAAAATGCGAGACAAATGAGGCGGAAAGAGAGACAGAGGGACTTTGTTCCAAATGAGCGACAATCCCTTGAAATCAGGGACAGTTGGGAGGTATAGTATAGTTAATAAAGCAAGCTTTGGCAATTCTCAGAATACATAGTGAATGGGTGTCACAGAATTCAAGGAAGTAAATGTGTGGGGATATTTAAAAAGTACGTTTACAAATGTTAAGATAATTGTTCAGAGTAATAGGAGTAGGCTAGAAATAACTGGAATATAATGTGAAGATTAATTAATTGATTTGTTATTTTGATCATAGATACGCTTTAAAGTTGTATTAAACCCAAAAACATATTACATTGCAGCTCAACAATTCCCTAAATGAGGTGGCTGCATTTGTTTTTTAGGCCTTTTTTTTTGCCTTTATTTTCACCTTGTCATCCAGCCAGTAAATCTGTTGTTTTTCAACTTCCTTTAACAGACTAAGCTTTTCAGACAAAGTAGCAGTTAGAGAGTTGACACAAACCATTTAACACCGACAGGGGTTCTTACATTGATCAGTGTATTATTTATGTAAAAATGTAAACACAAAAGGAATATAAAAATGTTTACTGTAACTACTTGTAAAGTGTTAGCTGGAGTTCAGCTTCAATTTGTTAAGTTGGCCATAGATGGATTAAACTCAGGGGACAGTTCAA
The DNA here is from genome assembly GCA_028564925.1 of Lithobates sylvaticus. NCBI lineage: Eukaryota > Metazoa > Chordata > Amphibia > Anura > Ranidae > Lithobates > Lithobates sylvaticus. The sequence goes on along the minus strand of CM053035.1, from coordinate 137,679,566 downwards.
CAGGGAATAGCCGAATTTTGATCCATCCATGGCCATTCCGACTCGATAGAAGGCAATCTAACAATTAACTTCTGTTGAATGGGACTGCTGGAAAACTTTGGTCGATCAGTCTATTGGCTGCAGTTGCTGATCAGTGTATTTTGACAGCAGGATAGTCCCGCTGTCGGAGTACAATAGCATAGGATTCCTCCATTCACCTCACCACGTGTGGATAAGGGAATTTGTTAATTTTCATTCAATCTGCCCTCTGGCTGGCTTAAGCCAATCATAGATGATTAGAATAACAGCCAGGTCAGCAGGGATGGGCTGAGATTCCACCCATCTATGGGCAGGCTTATTGTACCCAAGTCGATACATCAAACAATTTGGGTACAACCAGCATGTTGGATTTTCAGCATGTGATTATTGCCAACACTGTGTTCTGAAAGGTATAGCTCTCCGTACGGGCCTGTAACCAATTGTAAAGGCCCATACACACGATACGAAAATTGGAAGTAAAATTTCATCCGACGAACGATCTGACGATTTTCGGATCGTTAGTAATGTGCTTTCGACAGCCGATTCTCCATCAGACAAAAACTGGATGTGCAGACTATAACATTTTTGTCGTACGTGAACTCAGCGTCTGATTTTCATTTAATTAGTATGGTTTTCATTCAAAAAAAATCATAAGAACAAGACTACGCATGCTCAGAAACAAAAGAATACATACAGAACTATTCAACACATTACGTCACTTCTGAAGTTGTATTCTGTCATATGAGAATTTTTGTATGGTGAGTAACCTCTTCACTTTCAACATGAGAATAGTATGCAACAAAAAACGGATGAACGGTCGTCCGAAAATCTGATTGTGGAACCTGGAACTGTTTTAATAAGGAATATAACAGATCATTTCATAAACTGCCAATTATTTCCCTGTTCTCCATTTTTTTTTTTTTTTTTTACTAAATTAGTCAGTATGGTGTGAGTACCAAGTCACAGAAATGGATGTCAAAATAAAAATTGTATTATGGCTCTTTACTGGAGGATAAAAGTGTGCTAATTTGTTCTGAGGTTATTGCAGTCCCTCAAAACACATTGGTCCAATGTTTTCACTCAATAAAGAGCCATTTTGATACAATATACATGTTGATGTCACTTTCTTTGGCTTTTTTTGTCCTGCTATATGCGACTAATCCCTTACATTGCATTTGGCAAATAAAATTAAAAAGGCAGGGAGATTGTGCTGAGATGTGCACTGAGGCTTGGACTTTTAACAGTAGCATGTAGCCCATATTGTAAAGAGCAAATGAATTTCCCTTTTGGCTTGTGCAACTAAAAGGTTAATTCTTCTAGTATCTCAGGTTCAGGTAATCCTGAAGGTTTCCAGCTGTGCCAGGCTAATCCATTCTCTCCAACATACTGATCTAACTTCCTCTACTTATATATCTTCATTAAATAGCAACAAAGAAAATAACTGGCTCCAAGACTCAATCTTTTTGGCAGCTTTTCTCTTTCTGCCCTTAAAACCAAATCAATACTAAGATAATAAACAAGAACTATGTATTTATTTTAGCCCTTGTTACGAAATTTCATCACCCTGTGCTGCTGGGGCAAAGAGTCACTGATTACCATTTGCCAGGCAGTCAAAGGCTGGTTTAACCTTATAATGTTTTTTCTGAATGTGCACAGTCTCACACTTGGATAGTGATGAAATATGCTAGGGAGGAAAGTAAATGCATTTATTAATACCTTAGACATAGATTGATAGATATAGTGTAAATATGAACATGATCAAATTAGTATATAATTCTCATTAATATTAATACATTAAAGGACAACAATAGTCAGGTTGCTAAATACAATGCTGAATCTTATACAATATGTCTAAACAAAAAAAATGGTAAGGCAAATATGGGGCTGTCATTGCCGACTTCCTTTTGAAAGTAATAGTTGTGTGGTTATCATGCTTAGCACACTGTGTTAATGCTTCAGCTACTGTTTAATTCTATTCTTAAAACAATGGTAGCCTCCTACTGTATTTTCCTTAGACAAGTTTCCATCAAACAAAACTCAATTTGTTTTAAAGGCCAATCCCACCTTTACAGAAGAAATAATAAATGCATGTTTTTGCAGGACAAGGGCTCCGGAAAACATGTCCTCCTGCTTTCAGCCCATACCTTGGTCGGGGGAGAGTGGGCAGGAGCTGGAATATATTACATGTTCCACCCAAAAAATAGATGGAACATGTAATGTGTTCCAAAGGTAAACCTTATGCCGCGTACACACGAAGGAATTATCCCGCGGGATTGTCCACTGGACTAAGTCCACCGGATAATTCCCTCGTGTGTGGGCCTCCGACTGACTTTTTTTCAAAAAATCCGGCGGACTAAAGTTTTAAGTTTTGTTTTAAAATTATCCGCTGGACTTGGCAGTCCGGCGGACAATCCCGCCGTTAGTAGGCTAGTCCACCGGACTTTTGAAATGAACGGACTTGCCGCTCATCGGAAAGTCCGTTCATTTAGCACGTGACTTCAGGTACGTAGCTAGCGTAGGCAGTAAATGCCGGCGCGCTAGCTCCGTCACCTGGCATGGATTTAAAGGGACTCCCCACGCCGAAAAACGGCGTTGGTGTCCCCCCAAATCCATCTCAGACCCTTATTCGAGCACGCAGCCCGGCAGGCCAGGAAAGGGGTGGGGACGAGCGAGCGCCCCCCCCCTCCTGAGCCGTACCAGGCCGCGTGCCCTCAACATGGGGGGTGCCCTGGGGAAAGGGGGGCCGTGCCCCCCCACCCCAAAGCACCTTGTCCCCATGTTGATGAGGACAAGGGCCTCTTCCCGACAACCCTGGCCGTTGGTTGTCGGGGTCTGCGGGCGGGGGCTTATCGGAATCTGGGAGCCCCCTTTTTATAAGGGGGCCCCCAGATCCCGGCCCCCCACCCTATGTGAATGAGTATGGGGTACGATGTACCCCTACCCATTCACCTAAGGTGTAAAATGTAAAGTAAAAAAACACACTTTTGAAAAAATATTTTACCCCCGAAGGTGGATCGAGACCCCCAGACGACGGCGGTGACGACAAAGAAGGTAGCCGGACTTCTCCGCTCGGTAAAAGAGCTAGGTAAATGGCGGGGGAGTCCGGCGAGAAGACCCCCAAGACGGAAGAAGACCCCCGGAGCAGAGCAATAAATTATTTTTTCAAAAGTGTGTTTTTTTACTTTACATTTTACACCTTAGGTGAATGGGTAGGGGTACATCGTACCCCATACTCATTCACATAGGGTGGGGGGCCGGGATCTGGGGGCCCCCTTATAAAAGGGGGCTCCCAGATTCCGATAAGCCCCCGCCCGCAGACCCCGACAACCAACGGCCAGGGTTGTCGGGAAGAGGCCCTTGTCCTCATCAACATGGGGACAAGGTGCTTTGGGGTGGGGGGGCTCGTCCCCACCCCTTTCCTGGCCTGCCGGGCTGCGTGCTCGGATAAGGGTCTGGGATGGATTTGGGGGGGACCCCCATGCCGTTTTTCGCCGTGGGGAGTCCCTTTAAACCCATGCCAGGTGACGGGGGTAGCGCGCCAGCATTTACTGCCTACGCTAGCTACGTACCTGAAGTTACGTTCTAAATGAACGGACTGCTCCGTGTGTGGGCAAGTCCGTTCATTTTCAAAAGTCCCGCGGACTTTGTCCAGCGGATTGTCCGCCGGAGAAGTCCGGGCGTGTGTGGGCAAGTCACACGCTCGGAAAGTCCGGCGGATTGTCCGCCGGACTGGGTCCGGCGGGAAAAGTCACTTTGTGTGTACGCGGCATTAGCCTTAGGGTCAATTGTACACAATTGTAAAAGTTAAAATTGATATCTAATGTCATTATTTGCATTTGGTTGATGTAATGTAGGCAATTGCAAAGGAAATGGGTTCACAATGACTAAATAATGAGAGAGACCAAAAGTACGTGATCAGATCTGTTAATATTCTTTAAAGTGTGGTTGATAGTTATCTGCAGCTGGAGGAGCATAACTGAAGCACTGATAAACCTGTGTTTTAGTAATGTCCTTTCCATCGTGAATTGAAAAGGCATTAGTAGAGAGATGGTCAGCGTGAGACATGGTAAGAGTCCTGTCTATTGGTGCTGGAAAACAGTGTTCAGAGTGGTGTGAGGGAGGAATGTTGCTTGGGGCATGTGGTACCCATCTGCTAGTTTAGAGCATCCCATGTCCTGATAAAGATCTCACTCTGCATTAGTAAGCAGCCTTCTGAACTCTAGCTCCACCCTCCTGTTATCTATCCATAAAGATGTTACATTTTGATAGCATTATCACTGGCCACCTCCTGGGGTCAGAATACTTGAACAATGCCTGCATTTGATTGGATGCAGATGCTGTTCGGCTTAAGTCGGGCCAGATCAGCAGGTACCAGCCAAAATTCGATCCAATTATGGGCAAGCTGATTGTACCCAAGTCAATCCATCCAGTGTAGCCAGTCTGTCGGATTTTTCTACATGCGATTACTGCCAGCAGCTATAGCCGCTAGCAGTAATCATTGTATTTTGCCAGCCGGGAAGGCTCCTCGTGTCCCCACTCTCAGCAGAATATAATAGTGCTGCGCTGCGGAAGGCATTCAGTGTTGATGGGGAAATTGATTTTTCTTTCCCTGCACCCGTGGAAGGGAAGAAAATCAATCTATGGTTTGCCTTAGAATTTCAACAAAAGCCAACAGTGCCACCCATGGAACCAATTTCAGCAGGAATCGGACAGTTTTAGAGGGAGAGATACACCTCCTTTACATTCCCCTAGCAGATCTATCTTGATTTTATGTCCATAGTAGCAGAAAATATGAAGCACTGAGACGATCATGTTCTGCAAGCAATTGTCATTGAAACACACTGTTATAAATGTTTACTGTAAAAACATCAGTTTATTCATTTTAAATGTAAAATATATATAGTCCAGCTTTGCCTATAAAAGCCATAAGTGCTATCACATAGTTGTGCAAAAGGCTGTGCAAAAATAATTATAGACCACAGTCTTGAGATCACAGTCATTTAATCTGAGGATGGTCTTTTGTCTGTGTCAGCAGTAAACAGTCAGACAAGTTTGAAAACCTTTTGCCTGCTCCTCCCTGGGCCCAGAGAGTTTGGGCCTTTGTCTGCTGATAGCCTCTGATGTCAGATGGTGTTTGCATAAAGCTACCCCCCTTTCTGTGCTATCTTTACAACAAGGAAATTATTGTAGTTTGCAACACAGATGTATTCGTTAGGTACGTAACAGGTAACAGCAATCCCTGGCTTCACAATAGTGACACAGAAATTCCACATGTACACTAGCTGTCAGTTAACAAATAACTGGCCAGTAATATTCCAAACTAAACCCAAGTTCTGCAGTATACAATTACTGCTTAGTGCTTTCCTTATAGGGCTAGAGGAACAAGCTTTTACTGGTTAGAGCCCTTAGGATGGACTGTGTCACTGTGTGTGGATTGCTGTGTCAGCTCTTTCCGACAGTCAAGCTCTATCCACTGAGATATCATTTTCTTCCTATTAGGTAACTAATGTTTGTCTCAGGAGAAGTTTCCTAATTAATCTAAATCTTTAAAGAGGAATTCCATGTATGAATATTTTACACATAGTTACACTGGTCCAGCTTGGCCCAATGTGGCTATGCATATACCATACCTGGCTAGTGCCCATGGAAGCTGGAGTTGACTAAAGTAGACAGTGCTACTACAGTGATCTTACATGCTTCTGAGTCCTACGCCAAGTGGCTGACCTGCGGCATTGTGAACACAGGAGTTTGGCTGCTCGGGGGCAGTATTCAGCGAATGGACAAGATGAGGAGCAAAATGTCACTGCCAAATTAGCTTCCAGGGCATCAGCCAGGTATGTTAGTATATGTATAGTTACATTGGTCCATGCTGGCCTAATGTTACTATGTGTAACATATCCATATCTGGAATTATTCTTTAACCACTTGTGTTTATTTCTACCTCATTAAAAAATGTGATTAAGCCAGCCATAGATGGTGCGATTTTATTTCCTGCAACCACGAATCAGTCAGTGTTGATGGGGGAATCCCTCCCGTGCAGTTTTTAGGTTCTCCCGATGGGGGAACTTGGGGAGCCATCCCTGCTGGGAGAATACACAGAGATTATTGCTAATGGCTATAATCACATGAAAAATCCGATAGGCTGGTTGTACAGAAGTTGATCGATCAGCTTGGGTACAATCAGCCTACTCATACATGGTTTGAATCTCGGGCAGTCCCTGCTGAACTGGTCGAGATTTGTCTATGTCTATACCGTCTATGGTTTTTAGTTTACAGATTGGAGCAAACAAAACGGCGCAAAAACAAAGCAGTTACCAAGGACAGCCAATAATATTTTTTCTTCTTAAAAATAGAACCTTATTAGCTGCTTTAGGCAACCGCTGCACCTTTACTTAAATGAGCTCGCATATCTATCGAATTTGTTTAAATATTTTATTTACTATAATAAGGTATTGTTTTTCTGATTCTTTTCAGAATTTCATAAATCACCTTTTTCTTCATGATCAGCAACAAAGCATTCTTTAAACCAAAAATGTGATGTAATTAAATTTTCACTTAATCACCTGAAAATACACACAGTCTTGTGTACTTCTCAGTGGGAGGCGACTACTCAGAAGCAGTTTTAATCTGCCATTAAATAAATGGAGATTAGGAGAACATAGGAGGTCTTCAAGAGAGGCACAGTGGGTGGACCCATGTCAAAGAGCTGTGTGCCTGCAGCAGTGAGTCCTAAGTCTGGAGGGAATCATGTAAATAGGTCTATTCACAGGCTGTCGTGAGTTTGACACCCAGAAAAAAAGCTGACTAATGAGCTCTCAACATTTCAAGTGGTCAAAACTTTTGTCACATGTTTAGAAATATATGTACACACTGTGGTGGGCTAAAGCTGGCCACACATGCTACAGTCTGATTGCACAAGGTCATTTAGATTTAAAAGCAGCACAGTAGTAAAACATATACCTAAATCCGTTTATATTTTATGTTTTAGATCCAGTCGGGAAGATACTTGACCTACAAAGTTGTTGATAAAACTAGAGATTGCACAAGCAAATTATGACATAAAGTCAGTTTTTTTTTCCTTTTCTTTTTTCCCAGTGGATTTAAAAAAAAAAAAAAAACATGTGAAAGAACTATTATAATGTTTTGAAATATGTGTCTGAAAATGCAGGTAAAGAAATGGCTGTAATGTGTTGGCTATTGTGCAACTTTGCTCTAAAAAGTATGTCAGCTGCCATTTTAGGAAGAACGATAATTACAGCTGTATTAAACCCTCATAAAAAGTCAATCCCTCTAGATCCACTAGGTAAATTCTTACATGTGTACATAGGAGTGCCTAGTACAAAAGTTCATCTCAATTGAAGGACTTTTTGAAACATTTAATGGTTAAGAGCATCAAATACAGCCAATGAAGGAAAGAAAGAGGAGGGAGTGGGCAGGAACTAAGAGAGAAATTACAAAAGGAAGACATAATGGGGGAAACAGCCTAGTCAAGTACAGAATTATTCACACCCCATGAGTCAATCCAGGTTGACCACATTTTGTAAATTGTTGGGGGGCAATTGTGACTTTCATATGGTAATTAGTAAAGGGGCAAAAAAACTGTTGATGGTAGAACACCAGGAAGATACGGTAGGAGGGACTTCTACTTTATAAGATTTTTCTTACGAGCATAAAAGGTAGTATAAAAGATAAAAATTTCACATAGTGGCTCAGTTCTGAATCCTCCAGGACACCCAGGAGATAGGATCCAAACTTAAAGGGTCACTAAAGGAGATTTTTTTTTTTAAATAACAAACATGCTATACTTACCTCCACTGTGCAGCTCGTTTTGCACAGAGTGGCCCGAACCTGGTCTTCTGGGTTCCCTTGGCGGCTGTCTGGGCTCCCTCCCGCAAGGTCTCCACAACTTCATGCAAGCTTCCTCGCATTGTGTGGAGTGCTTGCAGGCGCACTCCAGCGATACAGCTGGCGACCATAGCCACTCACTGTATTACTCGGTCCTGCCCCCCAGCGCGCCGCATCATTGGATGTGATTAACAGCAGCGCAAGCCAATGGCTGCGCTGCTTTCAATCCATCCACTCTAGCCAATCAACGGCCAGGATTAGCAGCGAAGAGGATGACAAGGGCGAGCGTGGGACTTTCGAGGGGTCAGGTAAGTAAAACGGGGGTGCTGGGGGGGCCGGCATTGTCAGATGTTTTTTTCACCTTAATGCATAGAATGCATTAAGGTGAAAAAAACTTTTACCTTTACAACCCCTTTAAAGTAGAACTTTAGTCAGAAAATTGAATCCAGCTAGATCACTTCACGCTGGCCCATAATGTGGTGAAGACGACTTGTTGAAGTTCAAACCGAGCATCAGAATGGGAAACAAAGGGGATTTAAGTTACTTTGAATGTGGCATGGTTGTTGGTGCCAGGTGGGTTGGTCTGAGTATTTAAAAAACTGCTGATCTACTGGGATTTTTTACGCACAACCATCTCTAGGGTTTACAAAGAATGTTTTCCGAAAAAGAGAAAATATCCAGTGAGTGGCAGTTGTGTGGATGAAAATGCCTTTTCAATGTCAGAAGAGAATGGGCAGACTGGTTTGAGATGATAGAAGGGAAACAGTAACTCAAATAACCACTTGTTACAACCAAAAATACCTTCACTGAACGCAGAAAACATTGAACCTTGAAGCAGTTGGGTTACAGCAGCAGTAGACCACACCTGGTGCCACTCCTATCAGCTAAAAACAGGAAACTAAGGCTACAATTCACACAGGCTCACCAAAATTGGACAATAGAAGATTGGAAAAACTTTGCCTTTATCTGATAATTCTCGATTTCAGCTGCAACATTCAGATGGTTGGGTCAGAGTTTAGCATAAAAAATATGAAAGCATGGATTCATCCTGCCTTGTATCAATGGTTCAGGCTGGTGGTGTAATGGTGTGGGGGATATTTTCTTGGCACACTTTGGGCCCCTTAGTACCAATTGAGCATCTTTTAAATGCCACAGCCTACCTGAATATTGTTGCTGACCATGTCCATCCCTTTATGACTTCAGTGTACCCATCTTCTGATGGCTACTTCCAGCAGGAGAATGCACCATGTCACAAAGCTAAAATCCTCTCACCACTGGTTTCTTACATATGACAATGAGTTCACTGTACTCCAATCGCCTCCACAGTCACCAGATCTCAATCCAATAGAGCACCTTTGGGATTTGGTGGAATTAGAAATTTGTATCATGGATGTGCAGTCGATAAATCTGCAGCAACATCGTAATGCTATCATGTCAATATGGACCAAAATCTCTGAGGAATGTTTCCGACCCCTTGTTGAATCTATGCCATGAACAATTACATAGTTACATAGTAACTATGACAGTAAGACAGTTCTGAAGGCAAAAGGGGAGCCAACCCGGAACTAGGAAGGTGTACCTAATAAAGTGGCCGGTGAGTGTATATATATATATATATATATATATATATATATATATATATATATATATATAGATCGGTTAAAATAAGTATTGAACACGTCACCATTTTTCTAGGTAAATATATTTCTAAAGGTGCTATTGACATGAAATTTTCACCACCAGCAGATTTTTATCAAGAGCGTCTTGGTACATTTTCCCATTCAGCCTTCCTGCAAGGATATGAAGTTTGCCAGTACCGTATGGGGAAAAACAGCCCCACACAATGATGTTCCTACCTCTAGACTTCACTGTTGGTATGGTGTTTTTGGGGTGATCTGTAGTGCCATTTGACCTGTATTATGGCATCAAAATAGTTAAATTTGGTCTCATCTGACCAGACTATATTCTCCCAGCATTTTACAGGCTTGTCTAAATGTTGTGCAGCAAAATTTAAATGAGCTTCAGCAATGGAATATTGCGTGGCGAGTGTGCATACACATGGTGGTTGAGTGCATTACTTATTGTTTTCTTTAAAACAATTGTGCTTGCCAATTCCAGGTCTTCCTGAAGCTCTCCACAAGTGGTCCTTGGCTCTTGGACAACTCTTCTGACAACTCTTCTTGGCTAAGATCAAGTGTAGTATCTGTTCTTATCAGTTACCAAGTGGTGGCACTGTGCTACTGTCCCTAGCTTACGGTGGTGGGTTGGGGGTGGCGGTGGCTATGCAAATCCACTTGGTGCAATGGTAACCTGGACGGTTAGTATCGGGGAGAGCCGAAACCAGACTGCTCGATGAACTAAGGGCCATTAATAGCTCTCCTCTAGAGAAAGCAGGAAGGGTTACCTCCTGATAGTGTCAGGGCTGGGCTAAGCCCTTCCTTCTCTGAGCTGGCCGCTCAGCTGTAAGGTAAATTGCCAGCTCCTATCTCTCCACAGGTACCCAGCTGTTGATTATATCCTGCTCGTCAGTCCAGCCTACTTAAGCCGTCCAGCCCAGAGGATCTCTGCCTTCACCTTAGTCAACATCACAGACGCTCTCCTGCATTCCTGTTAAAAGACTTGCTTGGCTGACATGCCTTCTGGCTCCAGATCCCGCTTGCTGTTTTACTACAGTCATCTCCGGCTCCGTGACATTTGGCTTGTCTGACTATCCGTTTCCGTTCCTGAACTCTGGCTATGTTTTGACTACATTTGTTCCATTTATTATTAAAAAAGTGTGATTTAACTGTACTTCAGTCTCGGTCTGGTTTCTGACAGATAGGAATGGAGAGGCACTGGGTCTGGCCGAAGGCCGGGTCCCGAAGAAAGCCCTTAGTGTATGTGCTCCTGGAGTAGCAGTCCAGGGGTGCCATAATTACTCACTGTGAAAGGGACACTAAGTTTTACTGGCACCTTGGCCACTGCACCACACACACTTTTTTTGCACCTGCCTCTTGGGAGAGGCCTTTTGACCAGGAACAGAGGAATTTTTATTCCTGGCCTCAGGGCATTGCACCTTCTGCACTTCCCTTCTCCCCACCTTTATGTTGTTTGTCACTTCATGAATTTTTTTGGTTGTTGGGTTTGTACACGTTTTATTAGTAGGGTGTAGGTCCTCGGGCCTACCCTGAACGTCTTGGGAGGGGTTGGACATGGCCTTTTGGCTTGGTTCGCCCTCTCTCATGGGATCTCCCTTTGGGTGGAGCACGACCTAGTACTTGGGGTGATCCATTTCGGCAGACCTCCCAGAGAAAGGGGTCTGTCTGGTTTTAGCCAGATGGACCATGTAAAGTACCCTAGTCCCCATCTGGAGCCGAACACCCAGGGGGATTAGGGCACAAGGCCCTAAGGGTCCTTTTGGAGGACCATATGTACACCCTGTGCACTTTTTGTGTCGCAATTTTTGGTGTGCACTTTTTTTTGCACCTGGTGGAGTTTTTGGAGTGTGTTCACAAACCACGTACAGCTTCCCTAAAGGGACGACTCTTAGGGCAGGTCCAAACCACATGAAAAAAATGTGCCTTCGGTCAGCTGACACCTAGTACATAGGGGACTAACTGTAGGGCAGATTGTGGCTAGGCGGTGAGAGATATAGTACACCCTATGGAGAAATTTTGTTTGTATAAACCCGTCTTTGGCAGAAACCATATTAGTAGTGTAATGGTGTATACAGTCATCTTCTGACAAATCCGGCAGACCAGCCTGCCACTTTTGATAAATTCGGGTCAGTTTGACCAAATGTGCAGAGGAGAGTCTGAGATAAATAGAGAACAAGGGTTTCCTCATCGCTCTTGAATCCAAACAACATCCAAGTGGGGAGGTTTTATTTCATCTTAAGTTCAGAAAAACTCTTTAACCTGCCCTTGAAAATAATGTGTTCCAATGCTATGAAACCTAGGGTAGCCTGAATTTGTGGATCAGGCAGAACCCACAAATGGGAAAGAGTAAGATTAGCCCACAGGGGCATGTGAGGGGAGACAGACAGGGGTGTACGGTACTGTGCTCTCACCTGATTCCAAACTATGATAGTGATTCTCGGCTGACAAGTGAATGAAGAGTATGGAGGCCACGGAAAACTAAATTGCTAAGAGTGGCTCCAGAGTGACTGCTGGGTTGTCCCTTGGCTGAGGAAACCACCATCGTATGGTGACTGAGACTGCCGCCCAATAGTATAAGTAAAAGTCTGGAAGAGAGAGACCTCCTTGGGTAAGTGGTAGGGTCTTCATAGTGAGGCAAAGAGTCTTCCTCGCCCCATGCAAAGGAAAGAGCAGTGCATTCTAATTTGGCAAAAATAAGTTATCCATGTTGTACATCTCTGGGAGAAGGATCGTAAGTGAGGTGGCAGAGTAGGATCAACAAAGAACTAGATGTTTCTGCCAATTTTTAACCCCAAATACTTAAAGTGATTGTAAAGTCTAGTTTAAAAAAAAAAACAATAACAAACATGTTATACTTACCTCTTTTGTGCAGTTGGTCTTGCACAGAGTGCCTGGATCCTCCTCTTCTCGGGTGCCACTTCGCTGCTCCTGGCCCCTACCTCCAGTCGAGTGCCCCCACAGCAAGCAGGTTACTATGGGGGCACACGAGCCGAGTCACAGCTCTGTGTGTCTATTCAGACACGGAGCCCGCCCCGGCCCCGCCCCCTATCTCCCCTGATTGGCTAACTGACTTTGATTGCCAGCCGTGGGAGCCAATGGCGCCGCTGCTGTGTCTCAGCCAATCAGGAGGAGAGTTCCAGACAGCTAAGACACTCATAGACATTGCTGGAGAGAGATGGGGCTCAGGTAAGTAATTAGGGGGCGCTGGGGAGGCTGCTGCACACAAAAGTTTGTTTATCTTAATGCATAGAATGCATTAAGATAAAAAAAACCTTCTGCCTTTATGACTCCTTATTAACTCACTTAAGCAGTGTATTAGTGTCAGACCTAGATTGCAGTTGACCAAGGGGAAAGAGGATGGATTTGTCCCAGCTGATCCTAATCCCAGAGTATGTACCGAACTCATTAACTAAATGAAGTGTGGCTTGCAGCGAGAAGAAGCAATCGTCTAAGCATAGCAGGGTGTCATCTGCGTACAGGGCTAATTCATCTACGATTAGACCTACTCCGATACCCCTAACAATTAGGTGACATTTAGTAGCATTTTTGGTGGCATTAAAAAGCTAGATACATTCCAACTTCAGACAGAATAATACATGAAACCCATTGGCTACATAGAGTAACACTTAAAAGCAACTATCTCCAGGTGGGTATAAAAATACATTGTATAGAGTTTAGAAATGTCATTGAAAAGTTGTATCTGCGGCTGTTCTGTTGAAACCTGCACATGAATCCAGTCACTTCTTACTAAGTAGTAAGAGTCTGCTTGCTGTGACCAGCCTCAGTGTTATCAGGAAATCACCTTTTTGAACATGATCTGGAACATGCTTCTAAATTTTTTTATTTCTGTTCATATTTACAAGGAATCCACATTTAATATTTTTGCTGGTTTTGGAAAATGATCTAGTTGAAAATAAAAATATAAAGGCGACTTATAATATTAGATTTAAAATAACATGCATAGCAACTGCTGTATACTGTATATGTTATTTTTAAATGAAAGTAGGGTTTTCCTTTAAACTAGGTCTCATTTAAGTATTAACTATCTGCCTCTACAAAGTTAGTTCTTTCAAATTCATACAGATAAATTACCGTAATCCATAGTTTTCATTTCCACACCCCAACAAAAAATGTGTTTAATGTCAGACTCATACATATTATTTTCAATGAAAGCAAAATCCATATAACAGAATTATAAACTGTGAAGTAGAGTCACAACAAGCTCCTGGCACTGAATTAACTTATTGTACTTTTATAATAGGAAAAAATAGCTACTTTAATGCAGTCACAAGCTTGAAGATTGTGAGATGAATACATCTGTGTGATTTTTCTGCGGAACCAAATAAGTTATGTGAAACTGTCCGTGTCACCAAGTTTTAAGGGAAAACAAAGCTATGCTTCAGTTATTTAACTCTATGAAGAATGCCAAATGAAATGCTTACTAAATTGTTTAGATGTGGCTACTGTATATATTTTATGTAATATAGCTTCTGCATATTATTTGGAAATTCATTTTTTAACACATGTCAGTGTTTATGATATATTTAATACAAGGTGAACACATCTGTTATTTCAAAGTGATTTTAAGGGAAACTGCAAACCCCCTATCTGATCCAGACCATTTGTGGTAACAGAAAATGATCCGTACATCCCATAGACCACTTGCTTAACAATTAAATACCAAAATAGGGTTCTAATAGAGCACTTTATGGTCCTGCCCAATGTCTTATTTTACATACATTACAAATGGTACCATCGGGAGCTGGGGTATCAGATGATGGTACAATCTTGAGGCATCAAATCTTTTTTGTGTAATATAGTTATGCCTTACCCACATTTTAAAAAACAATGCAACAGAACTTTAAGCTTCTATTCCTAATTTTATAGCTTATGTAGACCCAAAGTACTTCTGAACTTTTGAACTTCTAAACTTTTGGAAAACAGGAAAATGAGCATTAGCTTATGTAGTTGACAGTGATGATAGCTCCCCATATGGTTGGTAAGTGCATATTATGCCATCTTTACAGCCATTACACAATGGGTTGATTTACCAAAACTGAAGCGTGCAAAATCTGGTACAGTTCTGCATAGAAACCAATCAGCTTCCAGGTTTTTTGTCAAAGCCTAATTGAACAGGCTGAAGTTAGAAGCTGATTGGCTACCATGCACAGCTGTGCCAGATTTTGCACTCTCCAGTTTTAGTAAATCAACCTCAATATCTTTTTGGCCGGCCATCCAGCCATAAACCTGCCTTACACAGGTAAAATTGTAGCCGATTAATGCCAAAATTTGAGATTTGTCTATATACACAGCTTAGTGTAAATTTGACGCATGGGTGGCCCTAAAGGCACTTCTACTGGAAAATCAAATGAGCTTGGTGGAAATATTTTGGCCAAACAGTGACTGCATTCAATCAGATGCAAATAAGGTATTCAGACAGCCAGAAGTGATCGATTTGTCTATTTACACAGTTTAGTGCATGTATGGCTAGTAATATTCTATGATAAGACTATGACAGTTGGCATCCAAGCAGGCAGTGATTTAATTTCATTGAGTAGGCCGCATAGAAATGGTGCTGACTGACTACAGGCATACCCCACTTTTAAGTACACAATCAGGTTTATTTACTAAAGCTGGAAAGTGCAAAATCAGGCTCACGTCTGCATAGAAACCAATGAGTTTCCAGGTTTTATTACCAAAACTTAGCAACATGCTGGGGTTAGAAGCTCATTGGTTTCTATGCAGAAGTGAGCCTGATTTTGCACTTTCCAGCTTTAGTAAATAAATCCGATTGTGTACTTAAAAGTGGGGTATGCCTGTATTTTCACATGGAATAGTTCATTAGGCAGATCCGAGAACTTACCATGATCACTATTACCCTCCTCCTGCTAAACCAGCACCACCTTCTGCTCCATGGGAGTTTCAAATTTGAGTTCTTTGCACACTGAGATTTAGTGCACAAGCTCTACAGTTAAATAAACATAAATGCATATAAATCAAAAAATAAATCAAGCTTTGGGTCAAGTATTTGTATAGTGTAAAAGAAGGTTTAAGCCTCCGTACACATGGGCAGAATGTTGGGCGCCTTCTGTCGGACGCGCATGCTGGAAAACCAGCAGCCGACTGATTCCTCATCCGCACTCTCAGCCAATGGGTCAGCCAACACAGATCAGAGTGTTCTGGTGGGGGGGCCATCCCCCTGTCAGAACACAAAAGCTCAGCGGGAGAGATCGCTGCACTAACCGCGCATGAAGCTGTCAGTTTTTTTTTCATGCAACCCACAAAAATCTGTAATGTAGGGCTGTCTTTTTTTTTTTTTTTTTACTGTATCCTTTATTCTTGTTTCCTATCTAATTGACAGGTACCGGGACAGGAAGTGGTGGAATATCTTCCCAAAAAGGGGCATAGGTGGCAATAAAAAAGTTTTTCAAAGGTACAGGGAAGGATAAGAATCTCAATTAAGTTTTCATTTCCTGTGTCCCCTGAGAATAGATTTTCGCTCACATGCTGTGCTGGTAATGGGTATCAGATAGAATAGAAGGTGAGGGGAAAATATCCTCGTATGGTATATTACTTAAACTTAATAGAGGTTTTAACTGTTCAATCTATTTAAAATCAAAAAATAAATAAAAACATGGACTACAACTATGAACTTTCCAGATCTGGCTTGGAGACTCTGGATGACTAGTTTCCCTGTCAGGCCTCCAGGCGGTAAGGGTTTCCTCCAGATTTGTTCTGCCTTTCGACACAGCATTGGAAATCAATGTCTTCCCTGATGCAGAGCAAGACACAGACGTACTGTGACATTGGAACCTGCAGGTGAGTGAAATCGAATTCTTATCTATCACATAACGAGAGACAAGAAGAAGGAGATGTTTCACTATCTAATGAGTGCTTATCTACCTTCTACAGTGCACCCGCCTTCACTCCTCTACTGAGAAGCCCACAGCCCATACCTGCCACAGTGCCCTTTAGCCCCCTAATCTCTTGCAGAGTTCCTAACAAGCCACAATGCTTACAAAGCCATGACAACACCCCCAGCACAGCACAGTGCAACAAGCCTCCCATAAAGTCCCTCAACCCTCAGCCCACTGTAGCGCCCACCCAAGTTGGTATTGTTACATTAGTACTGTTTATAGTACCATATTGCTAAATAATTGAATCTACTGTAGGCATGTCACTTTCAAACCACAGCACTGTTAGCTCCATATTTGGCCACGGCGCACTACATGAGCCACGAGTAAACCTACCCCAATGTCAGGTTCACACTTTAAGGCTACGTTAAGGAACTGACAGCTCGAAAACACCATTTAAAAATGTTAGCTAGAGAAGAAACATAGTAGAGAACTGTATCTATCAATAACCATGTTTTCACTATTAGGTGCTCCAATGGCTACACTTTGTTCTTCGGGTAATCAGGAATCCTTCCAGACCATAATCATTTGAGGGGAGACAGAATCACTTTATTAAAACATTGTAAAGGTGCACTCACAAGAGCAAATAGCAAAGATAAGATTGGCAGCACCAGGGGCCTGACCATGAGGGAAACCAACAAGTGGCAGCCAAAGAGATGGTATAGGGCGCTGGGTGTCACTGTATAGAAGCCAGGACTCATCCCTCCAATTGGAAATCGGCCATGACAGGGAATGTCCTCAGTCAATGAATGCATTTCCCTCTGCCTTTTCATCAGCATCATGTCGGAGACTTAGACCCAGTGCTGCAAATCTTGTCACTTCTGCCTGTCTCCTACTTGCTCTTGTAAATGCAATTTACAATGTTTTAATAAAGTGTTTTTTAATTCTAGACTATGGTGGCTTTTGTGCCTGTTTTTTCTCTCTCCCCTTTTGTGCATCTTAGATTAAATATTCTCTCCTAATTTGAGGGCTGCAGCACCCACCTGTCAGTTTAGCATTTATTTGTACTGTATTGTGTTGTACAGTGGCATCACCAGGGGGTGGCTATTGAGGCTATATAGTCTTTTGCCACAGGGGTCCTGCCTAACCAGCGTGTCGTGGCCTCTCTGCAGCCGGGCCACGGGTGCGGTGGGTGGGCTGCATGAGAGAGCCAGGCAGGCGCATGAGAGAAGCAAGCGGGCGGACAAGCAGAGATGACATCGTCTCTCTCCGCCCGCCCCGCATCACTGCTCTTCCACCCTCACAGCACGGGCCTCGTCAATGTCGGTGGTGCGGCAGGGAGCAGCGAGATGACATCATCTCTCAATGCCCGCCCCGCATCACCGCTCTCCTGAACCAACTGCACCTGCCTCTGAGCCCCTCCCCCCCCGGCCTGTAACAAAGCAAAGGATCTTGGGACCTGTAGTCCTGCAGTCAACCCTTGCTGTATTTTAGAGCCCCTTCGGAACAACAAATTCCAGAAAGCTGATCCAACAAAGGATTTTGGGGGACAGCACCGGAGGCAGTGGCATCGGATAACTGCACCTGCCTCTGTGCTAAATGGACCAGTGCTGCAAGCCTGCCACCAATGCAGTGACAATGCACATTTGGTGGCACTGGCTGGCATGGCAAGTGACAATCTGCAAATAGTGGCAGGCGACGTACCAAGTGATCATCCACATCTGGTGGCAGGTGACATGGCAAGTGACAATCCACATCTCGTGGCAGGTGTTGTGGCAAGCGATCATCCACATCTGGTGGCAGGTGACATGGCAAGCGATCATCCACATCTGGTGGCAGGTGATGTGGCAAGCGATCATTCACATCTGGTGGCAGGTGACGTGGCAAGCGATCATCCACATCTGGTGGCAGGTGATGTGGCAAGCGATCATCCACATCTGGTGACAGGTGACGTGGCAAGTGACAATCCACATCTGGTGGCAGGTGACGTGGCAAGCGATCATCCACATCTGGTGGCAGGTGACGTGGCAAACGACCATCCACATCTGGTGGCAGGCGACAGTGGCAAGTGACAATCCACATCTGGTTCCATGCTTCGGTGGCAAGTGACAAGCTGCATCTGGTGGCAGGAGATGTGGCAAGGGACATGCCCAGGACTCCCTCTAATCCTGCATTATGGTGAGTTGGACCACTTTTATATATTACAATGTAATAGAAATAATGCGCTTCAATCACCCTGACACCATATTAAGCATGGTGCCATGATGATTGAAGTGCTGACACTAGCCATGAAAAATTGCTTACCACCCACGTGCCCCCCCTCCCCCGGTTGGTGACCGCTGCTATGGGCTCTAGTCAAAGATCTTTTGCAGACCTAGCAACGCGCCTGGTGTTGGCTACGCACTCAACAGATTCCATTTGTGTATTAAAATGTTACTAAACTCAAGAGAAATCTAAGAGAAGACAGGATCAAACAGCCTTTTTACACAATTCGGAGGATTAACCCCTTAGGTCCCACAGTGAGTATAACAAGCATGCTTTACTGCATATACAGACTGATTTTTCTGTTTAGTAACACTTTAACTATACATTGATTTGTGATATTACATTTCCTTTTTGTGATATTATTAAATGGTATACTGTTACATCACAAATTAAGCATTTGGTTTACAATTTCGTTTCTGCCTAACCATTTAGGAGCTACTTAGTGGAGCGCTGTGTGTTCCCAGTGGATTTCTACTAGGCCATTTTTTGTGTCATATGTCATAATAATTTGACACTGGAATTTCTAGCAAGGCCAATGTTAGAGTTAAGAGATAAATTTACTACCACGTGGCTTTAAATTCATAGAACTTCCTACTTCCCCCTTATCTCCATTCCATATGTGTACTATACCGTTTATTTACTTCCTCTCTATTTTATTGTTTTCTTAGAGATTGTAGACTTTAGGGAAGGGACTTCCTCTTGCTATGTACCCATCCGGGATGGCCCACCCATAGGGGGAGCAGGGGAGCCACCCCCCAAAGCTACTCATCATTAAAAAAAGAAAGAAAAAATGACTGGTCCTTTAAGTGTGTGCGGACACACAGGTGTATGGGAAGCATGACGTGCGGCAAACACCAGAAAAAAATTAATAATGGCCCTTTAAGTGTGTTCAGGACGCCGGACACACAGCTGCTATGGGAAGCATGACGTGTTTGCAATCACGTGATTGCAAATAAGAAGCTCGATTGGCATCCTTTAGAAAGTCCTCGGGGCGCTAAGCTCTGCGCCCTGAAAACTCCCTTATCCATCACATAACGAGAAGTTCCCTCTATCTTTGTTCCCTGCTGTGGTGTGTGATTGGCATTCACTTCCGGTTTCTCTGACTCATCCCGGCTGGTCCGAAGGTGAATGACAGGCAACTTGCTGTGAGAGCTGTGAGTACGAGGGGGGGTAGAGGGGGGACAGCTAATGTAAAGAGGGGCTCTGATGGTGACATCTAATGTAAAGGGGGCTCTGATGGGGACATCTAATGTAAAGGAGGGCTCTGATGGTGACATCTAATGTAAAGGGGGGCTCTGGTGGGGACATCTCATGTAAAGGAGGGCTCTGATGATGACATCTAATGTAAAGGAGGACTCTGATCGGATGGGGACATCTAATGTAAAGGAGAACTCTGATCTGATGGGGACATCTAATGTAAAGGAGAACTCTGATCTGATGGGGACATCTAATATAAATGAAAACTCTGATCTGATGGGGACATCTAAATGTAAAAGAGAACTCTGATCTGATGGGGACATTTAATGTAAAGGGGGACTCTGATGGGGACATCTAATGTAAAGGAGGACTCTGATGGTGACATATAATGTAAAGGAGGACACTGATGGTGACATATAATGTAAAGGAGGAAACTGATGGTGAAATCTAATGCAAAGGAGGACTCTGATGGTGACATCTAATGTAAAGGAGGACTCTGATCTGATGGGGACATCTAATGTAAAGGGGGACTCTGATGGGGACATCTAATGTAAAGGGGGACTCTGATGGGGACATCTGATGTAAAGGGGGACTTTGATGGGGACATCTAATGTAACGGGGGACTCTAGTGAGGACATCTAATGTAAAGGGGGACTCTGATGGGGACATATAATGTAAAGGAGGTCACTGATGGTGACATATAATGTAAAGGAGGACTCTGATGGTGACATCTAATGTAAAGGAGGACTCTGATGTGGGTGCATGCTGGTCTGCGAGTACCTGTGTTTTGTCTTGTTGAGTACCTGTGTATTGTCTTGTTGAGTACCTATTTATTGTCTTGTTGAGTACCTGTGTATTGTCTTGTTGAGTACCTGTGTATTGTCTTGTTGAGTACCTGTGTCAGGAAGCTAGTTGTTAGGTAATTTGGACTGGGTATAATCCCTAATCCTCATTAAATTAATAGGTACGATGCCCGGCGGGTGTGGAGAGGCGACTCTGTGTACATCTTGCGGCATGTATGCGTTCCTTGATCATCTGATCGAGGGCGAATACTGCTGTGCAAAATGTAAGCACATTGTTTCCCTGGAAGCCCAGGTTCTGAATCTGGGGAAGCAACTGTCAGCACTGAGAAAACCCTCCACACTAAAGGAGAGCCAGAAACGTAGGGGCCAGCACAGAGGTATGTGGAGACAAAGAGGTGCAGGCACTAGAAAATAGTAGATGGGTGACAGTCAGGAAGGGTAGAGGGGGAAGTGCCAGGGAGGCCAATCCAGGGCTGGAGCATCCCAATAAGTATGCTCCATTGAGTGACATTGGTGATACCAGTCAGGGACTGCTGGAGCTGAGGGACTCTGCTAGCTGCCAGGGGAAGAACTCCTCCAGTGAGAGTGGGGGGGGGGGGGGCGAAGGGAAAGGAAAGACAGATTCTGGTGTAGGGGACTCAATTCTTAGAAGGACAGAGAGGGCAATCTGTAACAAAGACCTGAAGCGCCGAACTGTATGTTGTCTACCAGGCACTTGGGTTCGGCACATCACGGATCTGGTGGACGGATTACTGGGAGGGGCTGGGGAAGACCCAGCTGTCATGGTGCACGTTGGCACCAATGACAAAGTCAGAGGCAGATGGAGTGTCCTAAAGAACGATTTTAGGTACTTGGGAGCTAAATTGAGGAAAGAGACCTCCAAGGTAGTATTCTCAGGAATACTACCGGTACATCGAGCCACACCAGAAAGGCAGAGGGAGATTAGGGAAGTAAACAAGTGGCTGAAGAGCTGGTGTATTAAGGAGGGGTTTGGGTTCCTGGAGGACTGGGACGACTTCTCAGTCGATAACCAGTACTATAGGAGGGACGGACTGCACCTAAATGAGGAGGGTGCAGATTAGCTGGGAATAAGGATGGCCAAAAAGTTAGAGGGGTTTTTAAACTAGACGATGGGGGGGAGGGTCCAGAGATAGAGATAGTCAGCGTGGAACATATTCCAGAGGGTAATATTAGGGGCATTAGTGGTAGGGTAACCAAAGCACATAAACGCAATCTCGGAACACCCAAGAGTATAGTATGTGACCGGTGAAAATATATTAATGCATTAAAGTGTTTGTTCACCAATGCCAGAAGTCTGCCAAGCAAAATAGGTGAGTTGGAAGCTATGGTGCATCAGGAGAACTATGATGTAATCGGTATTGCTGAAACTTGGCTTCATTCCTCACATAACTAGGCTATTAATATTCCTGGCTATGCACTCTTTCGAAAAGACAGTTCGAAAAGTTATATACCTTCCCTGCCCGTGATTGCTAAACCACGTGTCTGTGGTCAGATGTATCTTGGCACCGACACTGTGTGCCAGAGATACATTCACTTGCCGCTGTATGGCCATATAGCTCTGGGATGCCCTTCTGTGAGAAATACTTCCTTCCTGGGACCTTCCATTGTGGTGTTCCAATGGCCACAAATTTTCGAAAGGCCTACGAGTCCATAAGTTTATATGGCAGTAGTTGGCGGGCTATCAGTTCTGACAAGCCAGTGGTCAACCGTCGGGCAAGAGGGTTATCCGGCGTCATAATTTTTTTACGCTCGAACATTTGGCCCACGGAACCCTGCCTTTTTCCAGAAAAACGTCAGGACGGCATGATGGAAGGTGGAGTGGAGGACAATTTTGAGGAGAGAGGAGAAGGAGAAGTAGAAGAGGCTGGACGGCGAGAGCCTGGGAGTGTGGCTTTGTGGGTTCTGACGGCGTTGCTCCCACTGGGCTCGGTGATGGCAGTTCATGTGCCTTCTTAAGGCGGTCGTCCCTAGGTGAGTGTTGGGCTTACCGCAACTTATGCGTTGACTGCAAAGTCTGCAGATGACAACACTATTGTCAGCAGCGGACACGTTAAAAAAAGCCCACATTGCGGAGCCATGTGCCGGCGTCCTGGGAGCGTGAGGTGTGACCGTACATGGTTGATGGCTCGCTCCTGATACATTAGCAGTCTGGTTTGTCCCTCCTGTGCAATGTAAGTTCTTCCTGCTTCTCCTCCCTATCTGCTTGTCCATCTCTCCCTCTGAACTCCCCTCCTCTTCCTCTCTTGTGGGCACCCACGTGATGTCCCTAGACAAGTCATCATCGATGTCACCTTCCCCACTACTACAATTAGAGATCTCGGAGTAGGCAGCAACAGCGGGGACCAACCTCCTTGGGCTGATTTGGGTACTGTCGTCAGACTGCTGAGTGGCGGTTGTTGCTACCTCCTCTTCCTGATCCAATGCCAAGAATGACTGCGCATCGGAAATGTCTTGTGATGGATCGGAAAATAATTCCTGTGACTCAAGCAGAGGGTATATGGTGATGGTGGTGTCCTTTGACGTAATCGAATGCACCTTCTGCAACTTCCCACTTTGGCTCAAGCCTGGTGCTCCTGCCCTGCCCCTACCACCCCTGCGGAAGGGCCTGCCTCTTCCTCTGCCTGTCATTTTTTAAATGAACCTGTGACAAAAGTCTCTAGAGAAGTGCAGTTTATGTGGAAAAGGTATATAACACCCCGCTTCAATCTGTCGTTTTGGGGGGCCACTGGTCTATCACACCAGTTATAATACTTTTTCTAATTGCGTTTGTCACTCTTTGTAGTATCACTGTAGAACCGCTCAGCAGTCACAATGCTGCACAGTAGAAATGCACTATACTATGCTTTCTATATTTGAAAGTATATTATAAGTGTATTACACCCCTATATACTGTACACCTATAGGCAATAGGCAGTCCAAAGGCAGCAATCACGATCTCAGCAAGGAAAGAAAGCTCACCATAGTGTAACTCAATTTCAGGAAACAATTTGTTATACAAATTACATTAAATCTTTAAAAACGCTTGTGTGTAAAATGAAGTAATGAAATGAAGGCTTGTAGACACCCATCCTAGACAGCGATGGCGTCAGCACGCCTCCCTCCCGACATCCGTTTCGTCAAAGAGTGACTTAGTCATGGGGAACCGTTCGTGATTGCTGCCTTTGGACTGCCTATCGATTTGGGACTCCCTGGTTTGCTCTCAGTGTATTCGCAAGAGGTGATCTGAGGTCTTGATGCTGTGTTGATACTACAGGCTCTATATCGCTTGCCTTCTGGTGAGCGCATATGCTGCATGGCGGTGGTTCACTCATTTGGTGGTGTTTTGTGTTAATCACAGAGAAGATAATTCATTCATAGAATTTTCTGTCACCTTCATCACTGGACTTTAATATATATATATATATATATATATATATATATATATATATATATATATATATATATATATATATTTTATTATTTTATCTATATGAGTATTTTGGTTTTTGTTACTTGCTGGGTTTCATCTAACATTTTTTGCACATAGCAATATTGCATTATATATTTGTTGTATTGGTTTATATGGTCACATCAACAGTCACCCTTGATATCATATGTTTTACATTTTATTTAATTTGTGCGCAGCTTCCATTCTATTATAACTTTCTGTGATTGTGCATATCTCGCAAATTTTTTAGCTGCAGCCATTTTTTATTTTTTTTGCATAATTTTTTTGCACATCTTTTAGGTAGCGCGGTATATTCTTTTTGCATTCCAGAAATGAACTATAATATGCTTTCTATATTTGAAAGTATATTATAAGTGTATTACACCCCTATATACTGTACACCTATACCAGTCCTCAAAAGGACTTTTGTGGACCTAATAGCTAGTGATTACAGACTGTCCCTGCTCCAAACAGCAACCTCTCTCCCTACACTGACAAAAGACAGAATGTAAAATGGCAGCCAGATCAGGTCTATTTATAAGGTAGGGGGTATGTCCATGTGCTGAAATGTCTCAATTGGCTGTCCTGTACCCCATGATGGATGCGTCATGGGTCAAAGTTCTTCACAATGTAAAAGAATATGGTTGCCGCGAACAGCGCCATATGTCCGCCGGTTTGGCGAATCGCGAACAAGCAAAGTTCGCCGCGAACCGACCGCCGGGTGAACCGCAAGGCCATCTCTAGAGGTAAGTATAACATGTTTGTTATTTAAAAAATATATATTTTTTTTCCTTTACATCCCTTTTAATGGCTGTGTGTTGAGTTATTTTGAAGGGACAGCAAATTTGTACTGTTATACAAGCTGTAAACTCACTACTTTACATTGTAACAAAGTGTCATTTCTTCAGTGTTGTCACATGAAAAGATATAATAAAATATTTACAAAAATGTGACTCACTTTTGTGAGATACTGTAGGTATACTTAGAACTACATCCCAAAACAAATTCTGCTTCTCCTCCTGAGTATGGTGAATCTGGATTTGTTCAATGTTTGGACTGATTATAACATTGTATCTTGAGTATCACAAAAACTAAACAACAATGTATCAAAAGCTGGGAACATTAAACATTGTCTCTGTGGTATTAGAAAATACAGCAGCAAAAAAAAAAAAAAAAAAAAATAAGATAAAAAAAAGGGTCCAAAATAAAGCAGATTAACAAGGCTTCGTTCACACAAGGAGGTAAAACAGAGCACACAAGATTTTTGCATGCTTCTAATGCCCCATTCACACGAGAGGAAATTCCACCAGCAAAAGTCAAATGAAAGCTTTTGGACCGAAAATGCGACTGTGTGTATGCTCCATCGGTCTTTTGCTGGCGGAATTCCAGCCAGCAAAAGATTGAGAGCATGTTCTCAATTTTTCGGTCGGATAAAGTTCCGATCAAAATTCTGATCGTCTGTACCAATTCCGACGTGCAAAATTCCAACGCATGCTTCGAAACAATTCGACACATGCTCGGAAGCATTGAACTTCATTTTCTTGGCTAGTTGTAGTGTTGTACGTCACCGCGTTCTTGATGGTCAAAAGTTCAGCAAACTTTTGTGTGACCGTGTGTATGCAAGCCAAGCTTGAGCGGAATTCCCCCGGAAAAACCATCCAAGATTTTTCAGCCAGAAATTCTGCTTGTGTATACACGCCATTAGTGTTCCTATGCATCACGTTTAGGGCAGCTTAATAATTTCATTGGCTGCCCTATGCGTGAGAAATGTGCAAATAAGGGGGGCGTGGCTACCGTGCAACTGAATGGCAGCATGATCCCTCAGCTCCGCTCCAGCCATAGGAACCGACGCCTTTAGCGACGACACCGCCGCTTACAAATCACCCCAATCATGTCTGAAAGCACTGGCAAAATGCTGAGATGGCCCACAAATGAAAAGGAGCAGCGCAGCTGAAGAAATTACAAGATTTCTTCCAGCCAAAAGGCCGCGACCATATCCAAGATGGCGCCTGCTCCGGGAGCAGCTCTCCTTCCTCCACAGGCAGCCTGCGATCAGCAGCATCCAGCCCGGCGATGCAGCAAAGCCACGACCATGATACACTGGGAGCCTCGACCCCCATACCCCGCAGCCCTGCCAAATCAAAGCCCCGCTTGGAGACAGACACACAGCAGAGTCACATACTACAGGACAGCATGGAAGAAACGAGGGAGCTGGTGGATACCTTCACAGCCTTTCCAACAACGGGTAAGCCAGTTTCTGATACTACCCTCAAGGACATGCTAGTCTCCCTCCGCAGCTCCATGCACACAGATATGATGCAATGTGTCACTAACTTTAAATCTGAGCTGGGAGCGGTGGGGGGAAGAGTAACCCATATAGAGAACAAAATGGGGGAATTTGCTGAGTCCCACAATACGCTTATTGATGCCCATAACGACCATGATGAGGAGTTGGAATGGCTCAGGTCAAAGGTCGCCGACCTTGAAGACAGGTCAAGACGTAATAATGTCAAGATCAGAGGGGTCCCAGAGACAGTCCTCCCAGCACAGCTTCACCAATACGCTCTTGACCTTATCAGGACATTTCTACCTTCCACCACAGACTCAGACTTACATGTGGACCGCATCCATAGGTTGCCAAAGCCGTCCCATTTACCCGACAACATTCCACGTGATGTCCTGATGCGGGTCCACTTTTACCAAACAAAGGAGCAACTCATGGCTGCCTTCTGTAAGAATCAGCAACCCCCAGAAAGGTTTGCACACATCCAACTATTTGCTGACCTTTCTCAGTACACTATGCAAAAACGCAAATCTCTCCTGCCAGTAACAAAGGCCATGTATCAACATACCATACCGTTGGGGTTACCCGGTCAAACTGACGGTCACACATGACGGCACCACCACTATTGTTTCAGATGTGGAAAAAGGGCTTGCACTGCTCAAGTCTCTGGACATTATACCTGAACAACCACCTGCAGCATCTTCCCACTCCGCAAATACAGATGACCGCTACGAATGGCAAATGGTCTCAAGGAAGAAAAACAACAAACAACCTAATGCTAAAGCCTCTAAATATAAAACCTAAACCTAATCTACCTGCTATGGATCCTAAACCCTGGAGTTTTCAGTTGTGAACTTTTTCACCCCTTCAAGTTATGGGCAGCAGCTCTGCCCTCAAGTTCAAATACGTATATACCTCTATATTACTATATTTGTTTTTTTACAGATTCACCCTAACCCTCTCTTCCTTCTCTACTATCATCGTATTGGAAGCCAACAAATCTCGACGATCCAACTTCCACCAACACCGCTGGGCACCCTGGCCATCAACGCCTAGAAAATGGTTTGACTATCACTTATTAACATTATACACAAATGGCAGTGAAGATAGTCTCATTTAATGTAAATGGCCTCAACCACCCAGCCAAGAGATCCGCAGTGTGGAAAGAAGCAATCAAACTGCAAGCGGATGTACTATGCCTACAAGAGACCCATTTCTTAACAGGTAACGCCCCAAAATTTTGCCACAGGAACATTCCCCATATCTTTTCTGCCTCCGCCCCTTCCATACAAAAGGGTTTCCTTTTTGCAGTCAGAGACTCTGTGACTTTCACACCGCAGGAATCCATTACCGACCCTGAGGGCAGGTTTCTAATAATTGTTGGAGAAATAAACAACAAACCCTTTACCATTGCAAATCTCTATGCTCCCAACTCTCACCAGCTGAGATTCCTGCGGAGACTTTACAACAAAATAGCCCTAGCCAAAAAAGGCTCATTGATAATTTGTGGAGACCACAATATTACAGCTGACCACACAATGGATACAACTTCCTCAGCCAAAAGACCACCTCCCTTACTCCAACCTTTACGAAATGCAGAGGACATCTACGACGTCTGGAGATGCCAACACGCAGAGGAAAGGGATCACTCCTACCATTCGGCCTGGCACAAATCCTACTCCAGGATTGACCTGATCCTGGTGGACAAATCACTCTTGCAGGCAGTGTCCTCCTCCACCATCCACGACATCACTTGTTCAGATCATGCCCCTGTCTCAATCACGGTGGTGGAGGGGCACACACCAAGCCCTGCATATATCTGGAGAGCGAACTCTAGAATTTTTCAAAACTCCTCTTATGTTAAGCATTTAGAAAAAAGACTATCTGATTTTTTTGCTGTAAACAACAACTCAGTATCTGACCCAAATATGTTATGGTGTGCCCATAAGGCCTTTAAAGGATGTTACAAATATGTGCAAGGGAAAAGAGGCAGAGGACGCAAAAATTAGACCTACTCATCAAAAAAAATGAACACACTAGAAACACTTAACAAAAACAACTCTAATCCCCAATCGGCCCAAAAACTGTCACAACTTCGTTCTGATCTCAGGCTCCTACTTGTACAACAGTACGACAAACATGTACACTATCTTAAATTGTCCCATTACTCCTCGGGTAATCGTGCAGGTAAATTCTTAGCACAAGGCTCAAATCGGCTAGGTCCCAAGCTAAAATTGCTTATCTGCTACACCCCACAAGTAGGGCCAAAATATTTAATCCTAAAGATATAGCTAACTCTTTTGCTAACAATTACTCGTCTCTCTATAACTTAACAGAGGATGAGGACACCTCTCAACCAACTGAGCAGACTATACAATCCTTCCTAGCTACTATCAATCTCCCATCCCTTACTCAAATGCAACTTGAGTCCCTCAATGCTCCTATATCGGAAACTGAGATAAGGAAGGCAAAATGTGACCTTCCCATGGGTAAATCCCCAGGCCCGGACAGGCTACCCAACGACTACTATAAAACACTGCAATCCAAATTTAATCCAAACTTTACAACAGGTATATACAGCTGCGATGTCCTCTGCCTCATTTCCCCCTGAGATGTTAAAGGCTTTTGTGGTGACCATCCCGAAACCGGGCAAGGAACCTACAACTCCTAACTTCAGAACGATATCTTTGCTTAACACAGATGTCAAACTGTACGCAAAAATAATAGCTCACAGACGGCTTTACGCCGGGGAGACAGGCCTCTGATGCCACAAGAAGAGTCCTCAACATTATGCAATATGCACAGTCCTGTCGGGTGCCTTCTCTGATCCTCTCTTTGGACGTGGAGAAGGCATTTGACAGGGTTCATTGGGGCTACATGAGGCATACGTTATTAAAGTTTGGTTTTGCTGGTCCCATTTTATCTGCCCTTTTGGCCCTGTATTCATCCCCCTGTGCTCAGGTTTACACATCAAACACACTCTCTGATACTTTTACCATATCCAATGGTACTAGACAGGGATGCCCCCTTTCCCCTTTTTTTTTAATCTACTAATAGAACCTTTAGCAGAGAAAATTAGATCTCATCCCAACAGCTCAGGCTTTTCTATTCAGGGGCAGTCCCATAATATAAATCTTTTTGCAGATGATATCATTCTTTTTCTGACAACGCCCGAAAAATCACTGCAATATGCACATGACACAAAGTCTCCTTCTATAAAGATAACCGTACAAAGTCAACCATCTTAGAATTGGGTATTCCACCTCCAGTCAAATCCCATCTACAAAAATCCTTCCCCTACACATGGAGCAATAATAGCATTACATACTTAGGAATAAAACTAACCAAGAACCTCCAAGACCTAGCAGCAGCCAACTACATACATTTAATTGATAAATTCTCCAAGGAAACTAAAAGACTATCCAACACTGAACTCACCTGGACAGGGCGCCTAGCTTCATTCAAAATGCTGTTATTACAACAAATTTTGTACATCTTTAGAACATTAGCAGTACCATTACACAAAACACACATTAAGGCCTTAAATGCCATAATAACTTCATACATCTGGAAGGCCAAGAGACCTAGATGCTCGGAAGCCCTTCTAATAAAGCATAGGCTGGCGGGAGGAATATGACTGGTTGACATTAAAGACTACTTTTGGGCAGCTTCCCTCACGCAGCTCGCAAACTGGTTTAACCCTTCCCCGGACTCCCTATGGTGCAGTATTGAACAGTCCTTACATCCTATCAACAATCTGAAAGAACTACTCTTTGTTGACACTTGGAAACCGCTACCCCTGAGGGGCCTTCCCCTTTCCATCCAGGCCGCATTGCTGGCTTGGAGGGAATTGGGCAAGATCCCATCCCACACTTTTGACCCTGTAGTTCTCTCCTTTCCCCTAAACACCCTAACCCATGTCATTCCAAACCTGGGTATCTCAGAGTGGAACGCCAGAGGGGTCAAAATAATAGATGACCTATATTCAAACTATGACATTTTATCCTTTGCTTCCCTCAAACAACGGTTTAATATACCACCCGCCGACCACTACAAGTACATCCAAATAACTAATTTTCTCAGATCCATCAAATCTCACCATATCACCCTGCCAAGGGAGGTATGGCGTTTTTTTTTACTGTAAACCCCCCCCAAGGGCATCTCACTGTTCTATAACCTTTTCCAAAATAAAATTACTTTCACAAAATCACACCCCTACAGGAAATAGGAATCCGACTTAGGCATCACCTTTACGGAAAAACAGTGGCAATACTCATTAAGATCCATATACAAAGCCTCAAAATGTGTAAACTATCTCAGAAGATAGCTCTCAGGTGGTATCTCACACCCTATAGGCTATGCAAATTTGGTACACAGATCTCTCAATTGTGCTGGAGAAGATGTGGGTCAACAGGTAATCTGCTTCACATGTTCTGGGCATGTAAACATCTAACTAGTTACTGGAACTCTGTCTTTCGCACCATCTCAGGCATTTCTGACCAGACCTAACCCGGGTCTGGCAATATTAAATCTAGGTATAGAAGCCTTTCCTGCTGAATTCAGAACAGTAATAACTCACATCTTCCTGGTGGCTAGAACCCTGATTGCTAGACACTGGAAAGATGATAAGGCTCCAAATGTCTCAGAAGTTATTAGCAATACCCGAGTACACTATGCCTACGAGGCCTTACTGGCTAGCAAAAATTGTAGTATTAAGCAATTTGAAAGACACTGGGACATCTGGATCTCATGGTTCAAAGGAAATTAATGAAATCTATGTTGATATTACTCTATTGCTTCCAAAATAACCTTATGCTTAGATGTTGATCGGACCACAGTCCTTCCCCCATCTATCCCTCCCTGCCCACCCTTTCCCCCCCTAATGTTACACTGTTATAATGTTTTAATCTCTCACCCTCACCGGGTTTGTGTAACAGTATTGAGTATTAATCATCACTGATAGAACTTGTTATACTTGCTTCCTGTTATTATACAGTTTATATGGAAATTAATGTTTTTGATCTTATCACACTCTGTACTGAAGAAATACTGTTTCTTATCTGTAACCTGTTTAATCCAATAAAAAACATTTACAAAAAGAAATGTGCAAATAAGGTACCTGCACGATTTTAAAAATTGCACCGCATCAAAACGCACCATGCGTTTTTAGGTGCACATTAGCAAGATGCATGGGGTGCCCTGGTGTGAACGAGGCCTTAAGACCAGGGGCAGCCCCTCGTCCATTAAGGGCGCACGGGCGCCGCCTCCCCTATCCATGCTGCTGCCCATCCTATCTGGCCCCTTGCAGGACGCTGGGCGTATGAATTACAGTAACCCTTTGATTGCCCCCTAGTGTTAATAGCTCCCATGCCAGTGTCAATTATACAGTGACAGTGCCTATTTTTAGCTCTGATTACTGTAATAATGTCACTGGTCCTAACAAAAAAAAAGTGTCTGATTTGTCCGCCACAACGTCACAGTCCTGCTAAAAATCACTGATCACCGCCATTATTAATAAAAAAAAAAAAAAAATTGGTCACTCTTTTTTGTTTATAGCGCAAAAAATTTGAAATGCAGAGGTTATCAAATACCACCAAAAGAAAGCTCTATTTGTGGGGAAAATTTTTTATTTTGGTACAGCATTGCACGCCCATGCAATTGTCAGCTAAAATAACGCAGTGCCATTTCGCAAAAAATGGCCTGGTCATTAGGGGGTAAATCCTTCTGGCCCTTAAGTGATTGTAAAGTCTTGTTTTTTTTTTTTTTTAATAACAAACATGTCATACTTATCTGCTCTGTTGCAGTGGTTTTGCACAGAGCAGCCCGGATCCTCCTCTTCTTGGGTGCCTCTTCGCTGCTCCTGGTCCCTCCCTCCTGTCAAGTGCCCCCACAGAAAGCAGCTTGCTATGGCGATGCCCGAGCCAAGCTGCAGCTCTGTGTGTCCATCCAGACACACGGAGCTGTCGTTCAGCCCTGCCCCCTCTCTCTCCCGAATGGCTAACTGACTTTGATTGACAGTACCGCTGCTGTGTCTCAGACAATCAGGAGGGAGATTCCCAGGCAGCCAGGGCACTAGTGGACAGTATTGGGGGGGGGGGGGGGGGGGGGGCTGCTATACACAGAAGGCTTTTTATCTTTTTTTTAATGCATTAAGATAAAAAACATTCTGACTTTACCACCACTTTAAGATCTCTAAAGATGGACTTGAAACCTTGAGATTGTTCATGCTTTTCCACAATTTTTGTTTTCAAATCCTCAGGCAATTATTTGCTGCTCCTTCTCTTATCCATGCTCCGTGTGGCACACAGACATACAACAGAAAGGTTGAGTACATTTTTTACCATTTTAACTGATTGCTGGCATGATTTCTATATTGTCAGCACCTGTTAATTGAAACAGGAGAGTTTAATTGCAAATTACAGGAGCATTACAAACTTGGAATACAATTGTTTCTTATAATTTTGAGAAGGTGCCAATAATTTTGTCCAGCCCATGTTAGTAGTTTTGCGTGGAATGTGATTTGGCTTTTTGTTTTTCCACTCTTTTGTGTCATACCATTACAAACAAAAGAAATAAAAACATGAGATTGCCTAAACATTTGTAATTGCAACAATTTTCTGCGGAAGTGGTGCATTATCTGACAGAAATGCAGGGGTGCCAATATTTCTGGCCACGTAGATAGCCAATTGAAATGAATAGATGTATATCAGTACCTTGATCTTTGGGTGGCCAAGTAGAGTTTCATCATCTGGTTGTTTGAATCTACAAACCACATATGTAGATTGTACAGCACTTTCCTGAATTTGCACTCAGGTATCTGGATGGATAGATGAAAGGACATAAACATTCAGTTTATCTTTCCATTTAGGTGCCTAACGTCCCTCATTACGCAAACTTGCTGACTCCCCCTTTCCAGCTTTGTGTGGACAAGTCTTTGAGGAAAGCCTTTGCTATTTGGTCACATTGTACCACAAGTTATGTTGTGTTTGAGAAAAAGATGTTTGAAAAACGGCACATTGAAATGATAATTGTCAACATAGAGGTGGTTTCCCTATTGAAATAAGGGTAATATAAAGATCCCCACTGTCAGTTAGGCCCCTTTCACACTGGGGCGGAGCCGCGGCGACGGTAAAGCAGCACTATATTTAGCACTGCTTTACTGTCGTTTTACCCGATAACCGATAGCAGTGCGGTTTTAACCCCCGCGGGATTCGGCCGCTAGCGGTGCGGTTTTAAACCCCCGCTAGCGGCCGAAAAAGGGTTAAAATCCCCCGCGGTATTGCCGCGGTATTACCGCGGTGTCCCATTGACTTCAATGGGTAGGAGCGGTGAATACACCGCTCCTATACCGCTCCAAAGATGCTGCTAGCAGGACTTTTTTTACCGTCCTGCTAGCGCACCGCTCCAGTGTGAAAGCCCGCCGGCTTTCACACTGGAGTGAATGGGGCCGTTTTTTTTCAGGCGGTGTACAGGCGCTATTTTTAGCGCTGTACCGCCTGAAAACCGCCCCAGTGTGAAATGGGCCTTAGGGAGATTCATCCTCTCTTTGTCTCATGTTTACTGTTAAGCTTGCCATACATTATACAATTTTCTTATTCAATCCTTTAGATTTACCTTCAACTATTTAGTGCAAGGGTCTTCCTGATTGCATACAAATTAAAAGTGTTTAGATTTGACCTCATATTATATTATATGGTTTTGGTAAATCTAAAGTAAAATTGTATAGGAAAATTGTATAATATATGGGCAGCCTAATATCCCCAAAAAGTGAAAGAAAATTCCAAATGTAGGGTTTCATCAAAAAAGGAAAAGGGGGAAACCTTCCAACATGGACACTAGTTCCAGGGATTCTGGGGACAACCAGCACTTCCTGTCTTGGCTCCCTTAATCGCTTAAGGACCGCTTCCTGCACATATACGTCGGCATAATGGCACGGCTGGGTAGATCAACGTACAGGTACGTTGTCCTTTTAGAGCACAGCCGTGGGTGGCGCGCTCGTGACCCGGTCCTGAGCTCCGTGACCACGGCCGCAGGACCTGATCGCCGCTGGTGTCCCGCGATCGGGTCACAGCTGAAGAACGGGGAGAGGTATGTGTAAACCAACCTCTCCCCGTGCTTCCTAGTGAGACTGACACTTATCGTCTGTTCCCTGTCATAGGGAAAGACGATCAGTGACGTCACATGCCAAGCCAAGCCCCCCTACAGAAAAAAAACACACATAGGAAATACTTAACCCCTCCCCACCTTCACTGCCAGTGTCATTTACACAGGAATCAGTGCATTTGTATAGCACTGATTGCTGTATAAATGACAATGGTCCCAAAAATGTGTCAACAATGTCCGATGTGTCTGCCATAATGTCGCAGTCACAATAAAAATTGCTGATCGCCGCCATTACTAGTAAAAAAAAAAATATTAATAAAAATGCTATAAAACTATCCCCTATTTTGTAAACGCTATAACTTTTGCGCAAACCAATCAATAATCGCTAATTGCAATTTTTTTTTACCAAAAATATGTAGAAGAATACGCATCGGCCTAAACTGAGGGAAAAAAAATTTTTTTATATATTTTTTGGGGATATTTATTATAGCAAAAAGTAAAAAAATATTGCATTTTTTTCAAAATTATCGCTCTATTTTTGTTTATAGCGCAAAAAATAAAAAACGCAGAGGTGATCAAATACCACCAAAAGAAAGCTCTATTTGTGGGGGAAAAAAAGGATGCCAATTTTTTTGGGAGTAACGTCGCACGACTGCTCAATTGTCAGTTAAAACTACGCAGTGCCGAATCGCAAAAAGGGGCCTGGTCCTTTGGCTGCAAATTGGTCCGGGGCTTAAGTGGTTAATCTATTCAAGATGGAGAAAAAATGCTTTGCTTTTATTTCTACTTTGTCTGTCTGTAAAGTAGATGAAGACCTTGCCAACATTGATATTTTTCTGGGGTGTGAAAGACTTTTCAAAAAGAAATTGGTGAATGACCCAATTCTGTGGAGCCTATCATATGCGGGGTTCACTTTTTGGAAGGCACAGAGAATTGTCACTAAAATTAAAAAAAATCCCAATAAGATTTGATATTGTGTACGGGACATAAAGTAAAGGTGAAGTAAAGATAGGCATGCGTTGGCTATGTGATTTCAGTTCAATTGTGGTTTCCATGTTCAGAATCAGGCCTGGAAATGTTTATAAGCTGAAGCAGCGATAGCCATCCAATCAAATGGTCTGACATAACCAGAATCTGGATTCCTGGCAATGAACTGTCTGGCATAAAGACTATATTACTACAAAATATTAAATAGGTGTAAAATATTTTATTTCCACATTAACCACTTCAATACCTTAGGGCGTCATATGATGTCCTTGATTTTGAGTGGGGATATCTGAATGATGGGTGCAGCTACAGGCATCATTCAGATATCATTCTTTCCAGCCGGCGATTCTGTGCACAATAAGAATGATTGTTCTTATAGGCAACGGGAGGGGGCGACCCCCCCTCCCACCGCCATCCCATGCTTCTCCAGGCTCTCCCGTGCCATCGGGGGCCTGTAGAAAGAATCGGCCAGCGCCGGATGACGACGATAGAGATTTCCGGTGACCAGGTGGTCACCAGTCATCTCTATGACCGTCGGAAAGGCCCGGGCGCTATGACGTCACGCCCGGGTTCTCGGAAGTAAACAAAGCATGAGATCTGTGAATTTTTTTTCTCGATCTGATGCTTTCCAGCCTGGAGGAGAGATGTGGGGTCTTATTGACCTCCGCATCTCTCCATAAAGAGGACCTGTCACAATAGATTCCTATTACAAGGGATGTTTACATTCCTTGTAATAGGAATAAAAGTGATCAATTTTTTTTTAAAAACAAGTGTAAAAAATATATATATATATATATATTTAAAACGCCCCTGTCCCGGTAGCTCGCGTTCAGAAGCGAACACACGTTAGTCCCGCCCACATATGTAAACTCCGTTCAAACCAGACATGTGAGGTTTCGCCGCGTGCGTTAGAGCGTGTGCAACTAGTCCTCCTCTGTAACTCTAAACATGTAACCTGTAGAAATTATCAAAGCGTCGCCTATGGACATTTTTAAGTACCGAAGTTTGGCACCATTCCATGAGTGTGTGCAATTTTAAAGCATGACATGTTGGGTATCTATTTACTCGGCATAACATCTTTCACATTATACAAAAAAATTGGGCTAACTTTACTGTTTTGTTATTTTTTAATTTATAAAAGCCTTTTTTTTTCCCCCCAAAAAAAAGGCGTTTGAAAAAGTATTGCGCAAATACCGTGCAAAACAAAAATGGCCGCCATTTTAT
The DNA here is from genome assembly GCA_028564925.1 of Lithobates sylvaticus. Taxonomy (NCBI): domain Eukaryota; kingdom Metazoa; phylum Chordata; class Amphibia; order Anura; family Ranidae; genus Lithobates; species Lithobates sylvaticus. The sequence continues at coordinate 137,642,901 of CM053035.1, read as the reverse complement.
TCCTAGGGTGTCTGCTAAAAAAAACATATATAATGTTTGGGGTTCCGAGTAATTTTCTAGCATATGCATATGGAAGCGGTTTCTAGCGGTATGGAAGTGGTTGACCACCTGCCGCAGTTATACTGCAGCAAGGTGGCTCAGCTTTTTGAATCACCATACCAGTACGGCGGGTCGTGCACTAGCTCCTGTGGGCGTGCACGCACGCCAATTGGCCAGTGTGGGAGCCAATCAGCGGGTCCGGCAGACTCGATGGCTGCCGGCGATCATTCCCCGCAGAGACAGAACGAGGATCTGCAGAAGTAAACAAGGCAGATCTCTGTTCTGACAGGGGGTGACATAGGATCTCGTCTTCCTGCTATGCAGGAAAATTGATCTGCGTGTTGTTCCAAGCAGCCCATACCCTATACAGTTAGTAAACACAGCCAGGGAACACATTTTATTTGGGTACAGGGTCACACAACCGTGCAATTGTCAGCTTAAGTAGCGCAGTGCCATATCGCAAAAAATGGCCATCAAGGGGGTAAAACCTTTCCAGGGCACAAATGGTTAATATCTGGTTGCGCTGTAAATAGGGGGAGGATAGGCACTATTGAATTAGAAGGTGGCCACAAAGGATTCCTGAGTTCACAGGCTGCAGTCGTTTGAATGGCTGAGCCGTGATGATGTCATCACTCCCGCGCAGGCGCCCAGGAGTCTCAGCCATGGCATACAGCTCTGAAGGCATGGCATAAGTATGCCGTTCCTTCAGAGCACATGCGCCGGTGGCTTCACAGGCTGCTGCTCAATAGAATATCCCCTAAGCGGTGCGCGTTTAGGAGAGATTCATTTTACCTACAAGTAAACTTTATTATAATCTTACCTGTAGGTAAAAATAAAATAAGAGTTTACTACAGCTTTAAGTATTTCATATGCCTCCTCACTAATGTACATTTGTTTGGACATAACAACTGTAACCAGGGACTGCTACCGTCTGTAAAAAAGGCAGTTGTAATGAGGCACTAGCATGAGCTGTAATCAGGCGCTGGTATTGGCTGCAAACAGGCACTGATATGAGTAACAAGTTACTGATAATAGCTGAAATCAGACACTGGTATTGGCTGTAATTGGGCACTGTTACCGGCTGTAATCAGGCACTGATGTTGGCTGTAAGGCCAGCCATACACGGTTTGAATTTGCTGACCTAGTTGAGATACGAACTGTTTGATCGATGGTCTTGGGTACAACCAGCCTGCCGGATTCTCTTGCGATTATCGCAAACGGCTGCTAGAGCACTAGCGATAATCACTTTCCCCACCCACTGGGAGATGACAATGGCCTGGCAGGTGAGATTCCCACTCCCCATTCCCCCTGGTTGCAGGAACGAAATTTGCTCTGTGAATGGCCGGCCTAACCAATTACTGATGCCAGTTGTAATCAGACACTGCTACTGACTGTAATCAGACACTGGTATGGGCTAAAATCAGGCACTGGTACCAGTTGTAGTCAGATTGGTCATGACACAAATCTATGTGCAACGGCTCTGTACCTTTTGCCTGGGATGTGCTCTGTCCAATCAGCACAATCAAAGGTACTTGTGCATGAGGCCCGGTTCACACTGCTGCGGTGCGGGAACGCTGCGAATCCACTGCGGGTTCCCGCACCGCATGTCTCCCGCTGGCAGTTCACACTGCCCTATGCGAGCTGCTGGGAGTGTCAATGAAATGTTAATGACACCCCCATAGCAGCTCGCATATCGCAGTGCGATCTGCAAACTCGGACAGGAATCGGATCGCATGGTGAGAACACCATGCGATCCGATTCTGCTGCGGACCGAAAAAAAGGGTCCTGTCCGATTTTGGGCCGAATGCGATGCGAATTCAGCCATACTATCTGTATGGCTGAATTTGCATCGCACAGAGATCGCATATGATTTGAACTGCAGTGCGAATCATATGCGATCTCCCCCACCGCAGCAGTGTGAACCGGGCCTGAATGTGGACGTGAAAAAAAAAAAAAGGTGTTTAAAGGGGTTGTAAACCCTCATGGTTTTTCACTTAATACATTCTATGCATTAAGGTGAAAAACCTTCTGTGGTGCTGCAGCCCCCCTTTTACTTACCTGACTCGATCTTTCTCCAGCCGGGAACGAGCACACCAGCTCTACCTGGTGTTTTGTGTCCGGATTGGATAGATTGATAGCAGCGCAACCATTGGCTCCTGCTGCTGTCAATCAAATCCAATGCGGCGGCACCGGGGCGGAGTCCTGTCTTCTGTGCGAATGGACACAGATGCGGGACTCGGGAACGCGGCAGCACAGGTGTCCTCCAAGGAGAGCGCTTATCCAACGTGGACACTCAATGCGGGGATGAGCACCACTGAGGGACCCCAGAAGAGGAGGATCAGGGCTACTCTGTGCAAAACGAACTGCACAGTGGAGGGAAGTATGACGTTTGTTTTTTTTTTGTTTTGTTTTTTTAAAAAGGAGGGTTTACAACCCCTTTAAAGAGGAAGTAAACCCTCTTAAGTAAAACGGAAAAAAAAAAAAAAAAAACCTGCAAGACAAAGGCATAATTAGCAAGTATGCATAGCATACTAGCTAATTATGTATCACTTACCTGAGATCGAAGCCCCGGCATCGGTCCTCTTCTCCCCCTCCGACATCTTCTCCCGGAGTGACTTCCGGGTATCGCGGCTCCGGCGCTGTGATTTGCCGGAGCCGCGATGACGTCACGCGCATGCACGCGAGAGCGGCATAGTAACAACTGAAGCTTCGGCATATATCGCCGTTGTTTCAGTTGTCGCAAGTACGCATGTGCCGCATGACGTCGGCACATGCAAATGCAGGTATATCTCCTAAACCGTGCAGGTTTAGGAGATATCCTTGTTAGCTACAGGTAAGCCTTAATATAGGCTTACCTGTAAGCTAAAGTTGTAAAAGAGGGTTTACTTCCTCTTTAAGGCTGTGGGGTCACAGCAGGGGTATGGTTAATCCCTGTTCACCATTTCAGATCCAATTTCAGTCCGAATTTTTGGCTGAATTTGGACCCGAAACGGACCAGAAGATGCACAATTTGCAATTTGCTCTGCCACCGTCCTGGAGATGTGTGAACTGGCTCCATTGACAGACTCCCGACATGCAAATTGGATGTGGGGAAACCTGCATCCAATTCGCAATAATGTGAACCCAGCCTAAGCCCTCGTTCACATTGGAGCGCTTTGACAGGTCAAATCACATGACAAGTCACAGCCTACTTTGCAGCGCCACACCGATTTGAAAAAGTAGTTCCTGCACTACTTTTGCCAATTTCGAGTGCGACGTCAATAGACCAATGTTTCTCAACTCCAGTCCTCAAGGTGCCCCAACAGGTCATGTTTTCAGGCTTTCCATTATTTTGCACAGGTGATTTGATCAGTTTCACTGCCTTAGTAATTACCACAGCCTTTTCATCTGAGGGAAATCCTGAAAACGTGACCTGTTGCGGCGCCTTGAGGACCAGAGTTGAGCAACACTGCAATAAACATCTGTGCATGAAGCCACACAGATGTCAAGTAGCGCCTGAAATCGCACTACTTCAAGTGAAGTAGCACGATTTCAAAGTAGCATCAATGTGAACTAAGGCTAAAGAACTTTCCTCAACATATGAGGGGAAGGACGGGGGCAGGTCCATGTAAGAAACTTTTACTGATAAATTCAGTCCGGAAACTCCATTTTTAACCCCCTGCAATGCCGAAAGTTCAGATACAGGAATCCCTGCCATAAAGATGTCTCCAGCTGCCTGCATGGTATGGGACATCCTTCATTACTGGAAGGTTAGGTCAATAAAATAGTAAGGCTAAAATCCAGATTTATCCCTTTGCAATGCGGTTGCCCTCCCTGCACAGATATTTGGGGGGGTTTGGGCCCAGAGTTGGGCTTTAGTGAGAACGTCGGTGCTGAACCCCCTTCAGAACAATTTCAATCTCCGTGTTGGGGGGGAGATTGATAAATGTCCTCCTAGTCCTGTCTATAATATACAGGAATATATTCCTATGAAGGAGATGGAAGGAATACAAAGAAAAGTAGGACGTATTTGAGGCTTCCAAGGCGGACGGCCTCTCCTCGCTCAGTTAGGGCGTATTTGTGTCTTTCTAGGCCTCTCCTCGCCCAGTCGCAGCCCTCAGGCATGAATTACAATGCACATCTCTCAATCTGGAAGAAATTACACTAAAAAACTGTTTCAGGAAATTCCAACAATGGTCTGGAGGCCAAGGGTCGGCCAACCCACCGAGGAAGGAGCATGGCTTCCTCTATAGACCTCTTCTCCTTCATAGATTTACACACATATTTGTCTCACACATCACAGTCCTCCATCCCGGCCCCTCACACACACACAAGCAGCCATTTGTTCATCCTCCCGCCCGGCCCGCCATGGACGTCTCCCTCTCCTCACACACAACACTTGGGAAACTTTCGGGATGTGTGACGTCACCCGCCCCAGTGAATTCAGAGCAGGAAGGGGGCGGGGCGGATGGAGTTTAGCTTGCTGTGTGCTGAGTGCGGCTCCAGTCTTCCCTATGTGAGTGTGTGAGAGCCGGGCCAGTCTACTACCCCATCCATCCATCCCAGCCTGCCATCATGGACTGCGAGCCCTGACCACTGCCAGGTAAGTCAGCACTATCACTATCCATTGTCTGCACACATGTGCCGCAATACAGTGCACGATTCCTCTGCTGTACAAATGAGTTATTATTAAAGATCCCTATGTGTGATCCCTATCAGGGCGAGTTTAGCTGCTTGTTCTATGGAGCTCGACTAATAATAATAGTGTTGATTATTTTTAAAAGCATTGTTTAGTAATCAGCAGTGTCCATTGTCTGGGGTGGGGGTGCTGTGCTGTGCTGTGTGATTGCTGAGCCTGCATTGTTTTATTCCATAGTCCTCGCTGATCTGGAGTTCTCTTTGAAGTCCCCCCCACCCAGAGTGATATCAGCCCGGATCAGAGGACAAGGAGCCCGGATCAGAGGACAAGGAGCCCGGATCAGAGGACAAGGAGCCCCGAGCCTGTGCTGGGTGATACCCGGATCACCCCCCAGGAGACACTACACTCTGCTGGATTGATAAAAGCTTGGATTATATAGCAGTTTGGGATAAAAGAGATCTCTGGATTATTGTCATCTACTTCTACAAGGTGAGTGACTTCTCAACTCCTAGACATGCCCCTTGTCACTCTATTAAAGGGGAACTTCTTTGCTATGATGAGTTTATTAGTTGATCGATCAAAGCGATTGAATCTACAGTTGAATAGGAATGTGCAGCACTTACTGTGTATGTGCGACTGTGCATGTGTGTGTAATAATAATATATATATATATATATATATATATATATATATATATATATATATATATATAAATATATTTATATTATTATTATTATTATTATATATTATTATTATTATTATTATTATTATTATTATTATTATTAAATATATTACCACTTCATCTCTGAAAGATTTACCCCCCCCCCTTCAGGACCAGGCCATTTTTTTGCGACACTGCACTACTGTAAAGTGGACCTTCAGACTTTTTTTTTTTTTTTTTCAACTTTCCATCTATTCAATCTTTTGCCCTTGTTTTAACTTTGGATAGTAAAACATTTTTTTTCTGCCAGTAAATCCCTTATACGGCCCACTTCCTGTTTCTTGTCTGATAAAAAGCCTAGGCTTAGGACATCATGCACAGCTCTCTCACTCTGTGAGAGTTTGCCAGGAAGGGAGAGGGGTGAGTCATAAGAGGGGCAATGAGAGCTGGAGGTGTGCCTCTGTGTCAATCCAGGAAGTGAACAGGCAGCAGCTTCAGCTGCCCACAGTTATAATGAATGCAGCCAGACTCAGCGGAGGGAGATTTCTGCAGCATATTTGGCAAGTACAGAATCACAGTATATATAAAATATGCAAAGTGGTTGGGTAGAAGCTTTAGAATGGTAAAGATGTTTTTATTACAAATTGTGTGAGCAGACTGCAGTTCCTCTTTTAAAGAGAAGCTCCAGGCTTCTTCAAAAAAAAAAAAAAAAATAAGTTGGCAGCTACAAATCCTGTAGCTGCTGCCTTTTAATATTAGGACACTTTACCTGTCCACAAATCAAGCAGTGTCCTCGCCCTAGTTGATTTTTTTTTTTTTTTTTCAGTTTGCTCTCAGGGTGCTGTCGCCTCGTGTAAGTGAAATCGGCATTGAAGCCTTGCAGCTGCACAGCCAGTTCCCTGCTGTGCTTTGTAAATGGCCTGGCGGAGGGGGCTGGACTTACGGATGAGTTCCGTCTAAGTCAGCCGGAAGTGGGTACCTGTCAAAACCGGGTACCACCCCCCACCACCACCACAAAAGGTGGCAGCAGAAGGGAGGGAGGCAAATAGAGTTTTCTTTTGTTGGTATTTGATTACCTCTGCGTTCTATCATTTGCGCTATAAACAACAGATTTGAAAAAAAAAATTTTTTTACTTGTTGCTATAAAACACCTAATAAAAAAAATCCCAATAAGCGTATATTGATGGAATTTTTTATTTATTTTTTTACTAGTAATGGCAGCGATCAGCGAATTATAACGGGATTGCGGCAGACAATCGGACACTAAGTGACACGGTTGACACTTTTTTTGGGGACCAGTGACACTAATACAGTGATCAGTGCTAAAAATATGCACTGTCATTGTACTAATGACACTGGCTGGGAAGGGAATAACATCCAAAGGGTTAACTGTGTGCCTTTTTTTTATTTATTTTTTTTATTTTTTTTAAACGGTGTGGGAGATGCTTATACTAGGGGAAAGCATAGGATCCATGCCTTCCCTCCTGACAGAATGGCAATCTGCCTTGTTTACATAGGCAGACTGCTGTTCTTCCTCTGTATAGAACAATCGGCGGGTATCGAGACGGCGGTACCCGCCCATCAGGCCCTGCTGTGAATAATCTCATTACAATGGCATCTGAAAGAGGGTGGGATGTATTGGACAACTAGTGAGCATGTTGTCTCTGAAGTCGTGTTTGATAACAGAAAAAAAATAGCAAGTGTAAGGATTTGAGCAACTTTTACAAGGACCACATTGTAATGGCTAGATGCCTAGGTCCAAACATCTCCAAAACTGCAGATGTTCCTGGGTCAGGATCTACCAAGATTGGTCCAAGTAAGGAAAACTGGTGACAGAGTCATGGGCAGTTAAGGCTCATTAATGCACATGGGATCCAAGGCTGGTTCATAGTCCGATCAAATAGAAGAGCTGCCTTAGCTCAAATTTCTGAAAAGGTTAATGCTGGTTCTGATAGGTGTCAGAATACACAGTGCATTGCAGTTTGTTGTGTATGGTCACTGGTCAGGGTGCCCATGCTGAGCTGTGTCCACAGCCAAATGCACCTACAATTGGCATGTGAGCATCAGAACTGGACCATGGAGCAATGGAAGAAGGTGGCCTGGTTTGATGAGTCATGTTTTTCTGTTAGATGATGTGGATGTCTGGGTGCGTGTTTGTTGCATACCTGGGTAAGAGATGGCACCAGGATGCACTATGGGTAGAAGGTATGTTGGCAGAGGCATTGATCTGCTACTAGTGAAGTCCATGCCTTGACGGCCCAGGGCTGTTTTGGTGGTAAAAGGTGGACCTACACAATATTAGGTGGGTGGTCATAATATTTTGCCTGATCGGTGTGTAGAGATGTCTCTTCTGCAATAAGGAGCCTGCCTGGTTGCAATATTTTTTTAGCCTTTAGTTTAACTTTTAAGAGTGGCTACCATAGGATAGACCCATGCATAAGCCGCCATGTATTTTATTCATCTGAATATCTCTTCCAGTTGACATAGGCTTGATTTAGATCTGATTCAATCAAACAGTCAATAGGCCAGGGAGGAATGTTGTAATTATTTTGCATTCAACGGCAGCACTGAGATACTTTTGATCAAATTACAATTGTATTCATAAACAGATTATGGGATTACGTGGTGAAAGCTGCTACAATTGATAATTTGCCATCACAAATTATGATTCTGCATGAAATCCACTTTTCCCATGTGTGGCATATCAGACTGTGCATGGCAACCAATCAGCTTCTAGCTATCATTTTCAAAACTTAACTAACCGCATTGTTTCTGCAGCATTGGCAGAGGGAATCAAGTGGAAAAACACTAAAGATTGAATGGGGGGCAAAAACATTTTATTTGTACAAATATTGGTTTATACAGTAAAGTCCTACAAAGGGCAATGATATAGATCAACTTTTCTCAACAATTTCCCCCAGAGGAACCCTTGAAATAATTTTCAGGGAGTGCCTTCTGAAATTTATTTTTTGGAGGTCAGTGGCGAAGGATGCCCCCTGACATTGACAGTCAGTGTGAAGGATGCCCCCTTACAGAGCGCTTAAAAGGTCATTGGAGTTATGCTTGTGGCTCTGCCAAGTGGCACTGACCCTGGAACTATGGAGACCCATTTTATTGTCCATAACTCAAGGAATATGGTGAGGAACCATGGTTTAAAGTGGCTTATGTAGAAGGTACTGAAAATGTCTGGTTGAAGTTTAGGTGAAATCTGATTAAAGCATGTGATGGGTTGCTGCTCCTCTGAATTGGTCAGATAATGTGGAAAGTCAGAGTTTTCCTAGAAGTCAGCATTTTCAATTATGAAAATAGTACAAAGAGACAATGCAGGACAGCAATTGTATAATAAACCTGAGCCAGAATATGTGTTTAACAGATTGCTGCCAACTAGGAAAGATCCACACAGTATTACTTAGAGACTAAGCTGAATTATTGGACCTTTTTGAGTTCTAGCCAAGAGGCTTCCTGAACCCTGGAGTCTGCTGGGGCCCAGCGCAGGGAGTCAGACTAGGAGATCATTAACACAGGAAGTCAGTGCTGACATGTGGTGTTGGGAATAGCAGATGATAATTAGGAGGATTGTAATGGAATCTGAATACATGGCCTGGGCAACATGTGAACCAGAAGGTGACTATTGTGTCCTAATTAGCATGCAGTGTAAGCAGTATGGCTTTCCTCCTAGCCCGGCCTGGGGGCTTTCCTCCTAGCCCGGCCTGGAGACGTTTATCAACTTCTGTGGCAATAGGAATGCTCTTCGTCGTGACTGTAGGATGAAGCAGTGTATATTACTTCTGGATACAGGACTTCTTGCATATAGGGTTTATATCAATGCTGTTTAGGTATAGAGCGTGGTGAGCTTTTAATTTTGACTAGATGGGCGTATTTGAACACAAATAAAATTAAATTCAATTTAGAAATATTCTTTGATTATAGACAAAAGATAATGTAGCTCAAGTCATGTTGTCAAGTTTCCATGTGTGGCAGCCAAGAGCAGTTGCCTTTTGTATATACACTTTCATTGCCATCAGATGTCCATGGGCACCCTAGGAGATAAAGGGCACGCTCACAATGGGCAAGGTTGATCATAACCATGCCCAATTTATGATTATTCCCCCTGCCCCATTGGTCGGTGCTTGAAAGGAAGGGTTCCTGGGCACACTTAGATCATCACCCCTGTCAGCCAGATCTCTGCTTCTGTGCTTGGTGATCTATAGAGAGATTTGAAGTACAACTTTAGTAAATAAACCCTATTGTGTACTTAAAAGTGGGGTATGCCTGTAAATGGTTTTGGACTTCCAAGTGAACCGTTCCCCAGATCATCTTTTTCTAGCGGTCTTAGCAATGCCCTGGCACATTTTCGGAGCACTTGTACTACACAAACCAGCTGAACTAAGGGGGTGAACTGTGCCCAGGACACAATTAAAATACCTATCATGAGTACACCCTAAAACATTATTAATTCCATTAAGTTCCCGGACCTTGGTAATAAGTTCTGAAAGGTCTATATTTGTTAGTTAAAGCGGAAGTAAACCCATCGATTTAACAGTTTAAAAAAAAAAAGGCATGCCGGGAATGCTAACTGCACATTGGCTGTGCTCTCAACCAAACAGTCAAACCATCCAATGGCTGGTGTCATAACGGATCACATGTGCAGCACTGTGGCAGTTGAAGATTAAACAGAGGCAAAGATGGCAGCTTCCTTGGCTGAAAACGATAGGGGGGTTTACTTCCACTTTAATGAGGCCAATAACACAGAGTTGGATTATAGGATCTGTGAAGATGTAGCAGCTGGTGCAGAAGGTTGATGTTTGTTTCATACTCCAAGCTGTCATAGCTACCTTTTGGAATATCACCATCTGGTTGGCTGCTTTAAAGCCAAACTCCAACTAAATTTTTTTAATTTTGTTTTTGATAGTTTGGAAGGGTTGGAGCCTCTGTTAGGTTTTTATTGTGTACTTATGGGGGAGATTCCTCCTCACCTGTCAGGACAAAAAGGGAGACACAAACAGTTAAACCTCTAGCATGAGCAAGGGTTATCACTGTCTGTATCCTGTCCCCATGATGACTGCTCTTCTCTTTTCATGCCTGGTGTTGTAGGGGTAGGTAGAAAGGGAAACGGCTCAATGGGGACACAGATGGAAATGATTAAAAAAAACCCTCAGAGGAATTTTAGCTATTCTCTACTCTATCAAAAACAAACAAGTTTTTTTTGGCACTGTGTCATGGGATGTGGGTTTGAGTTTAATATATCGCCTGAAGGTTGTTGCAAGCAATGCTATTGGAGCAATCATTTTGTTTCTCATTTTTCTGACCAGCGTTGGCTTTTATATAGGGATTCTACATTAAAACATCCTTATAGGTCCCTTATTCTTGTTTGCTCCATTTAGAACACCCACAGTGCTCTGGGAATCCTTCATATTCCAAGGTTTCTGTGGAAGACTGGGGTCATAGCATGGGACTATAAGCTCCTTTAGGGGTCAGAGAGTGATTTACATGGTTCTCTGCGTTCTGTAAAATGGTGCAGAAGTGTCAACCGATAAAATGAAAAATACTCTATGTGCCCCTATGCCCATGACTGCTAATTTTGTTGCATGTTGGGGGGGGGGGGGAGAATCTGGTACCACAATACAGCAAAACTCTACTTTGCTCTAACACAAGCAATATCAGATTGGTGGGATGAGTGCTAAAATTCTGGATCAGCAAGGCAGTGGAATTCCCTGGACAGGATTGGAAGAGGATGGCACAGCTCTGTTTGCACAGTGCTGTCATTGTAACACTGAATGAATGCTGACAGGAGGAGAGAGCAGAATGATGATTTCACTTTTGTGACAATGCTTCATTATTTTCCAGTTCAAAATCTAGGGCGGGTCAGTGACCAAGTTTGATTAACTGCATTAGAGAAAAGTGTGCTCACTGATCTGTCTTTGCATTTGTTTCTGGACCACAAGACTGGCTAAATTGAACTAAAACGGTTCTGGATTAATATGTTGCATACAGGGATATGCAATTAGCGGACCTCCAGCTGTTGCAGAACTACAAGTCCCATGAGGCATAGCAAGACTAACAACCACAAGCATGACACGCAGAGGCATGATGGGACTTGTAGTTTTGTAACAGCTGGAGGTCCATTAATTGCATATCCCTGTTAACTTTTGTATTTAGCAGTTTGCTTGGAGTTCAGCTTTAAAGGTTGATAAAAAATAATGCATGAGTTGTCATATATACTTTTATGTAAATGGTGTATAGGAATCCATATTTTATATTGTACAGGTCCGGCAACATTGATTTTATTATAGGGTCTGGCTTGGATTACATATTCACATTACATGTAGGTATGCGCGTCATCGGAAGGCGTTTCCTGCATCGGCTTTCCATCCCCATAAACAATTCTCATAGTTAGACTAGTTGTCATTGAGTGTGTTGTAAACAGCTCAGCCTTGAATTATTACACACAGGATGTGTTTCCAGAGCCACAGGGATCTTATTAAATGTGAAAGCCGACTAATGTCATCATTTTAATTTCTACCAGTTGGTTTGTGACATTTGTGTATTCGGCAGGACACGGGGGAGAAAGCTATTCTTACCAGTCATTATTCCTCTGCTTATAATAATCCAATAAATGCAGATCTCCCTTCCTGGGAACCGGCTCTGTGAAGTCCCTGATTACCATGTGCTGGGTGGGGGTGGACAGTCCTGATAGGGAAATGGAAAGAGAGAGATTCATTTAAGATAGTGTATTGAAGTTACTGGGTCCCTTTGTTTTGTCTGTGAGTGTCTGTTATGTTTCCTGCTTACAGTAAACAAGCAGCTGCAAAACTTAAAATGACACTAAACTCTGCTAAAAAAAAAAAAACAAAAAAAAAAAAACAACAACAACAAAAAAAAGATTAAAGCAGGGTTCTGCCTGGGAAAAAATGTTTTAGTCAGCAGCTACAACTACTGTAGCTGCTGACTTTTAATATAAGGACACTTACCTATCCAGGGAGCCCATGATGTCGGCACCAGGATGGCAGCAGGTGACTTCATCCGAACGTAGCTCCTCACCTCCGTATGCGTTACGTCCAATCAGACTTCGTCAGCAGGGTGGAGCTACAACATCATCATGAACAACGCCTAATGCAGCTTGTCACTGAAACCGACCCACTGGGAAGCTCCTGGTAGTCCCAATGGCCAGTACATGCCTGATGGCCAGCCTAAATCTAGAGTAGTTTCCCAACTAAATTCAGATATAGGAGGTGGCGGGGTGAGCTGCACTAATGGGTTTATTTGATAAGGCAGTGTGAATTGGAGTAATAATGTGCAGAGTGCTTCATTGAAATCAAAGTTCAGTGTTCTGACATTCGATCATAAAGGTGAACTTTGGCTTCTATGGGTTACAGCTTGTTATTTGTAGCTCTTTGTTAATGTTGTAAAGCTAAAGTCCATGCATGCTAACTTCACTTCTCTATGGGTCTCAGTATGCAAAGGTATAAAATACTATCAATCCTTTCTTCAAAATGCTGTAAAAGTATTGCTATAGTTTTTCAGCAGATCATGCAGTACTTCTGTAGAGGAGCGCTACAGGTATCCTAAACACCATCGCTTGTTTTGTGTCTCCGCCCCCATCTGCTTTTCAGTTTGAGGATTGCCGCAATGACATTTTGATTGGCAACTGCATACCAAACCCATAAAGATGGTGAAATCAAATCATTATATCTGGGCTTTAACACATTAATATGGGAAAACGATGTAACACTAAAAACCTGTCAATGTGATGGCATATAATTAGGCGTTGCTTGTAAAAGGTATAATATAGTAGTTGCCATTATATAATGTAGACAGATGAACACATGGCATACTACCATATCTCTTTAGCCGACTGCTTGCTCCAGATTGTTACAACACCCCAGACAATGGCAGCTGGATTCAAAAACTTGTGTATTGGCCATGCAGGATAAAGATTCATTGCAGTGTTGACCCCCTTGTTATAGTGGCAACATTATCTGTGTGTATACTGTGATATTATTTTATTGTTTAGTACCAACATTCTTTAAATAATTTCACCAGTTCCTGTCCAAGGAAAGCCTTTGGTTTGAATGTCCTATGTGCACACACCTTCTTGAGGGCAAGTTTGTTGAAGTATTTAATCTAGTTATATGTTTTTATTGTTTGAGCAACCTTACTCGACCAGTTTTCCATGGAACTCTAGGGTTCTTCCAGAGGTTGCTAGGGGTTCCTTAAACAATGAGTAACTTCTGCCTCTCGTATGAGTAACTACTAGCAACAACGATCTTTTTACATGTCTGCAAAATGACCACAAATGTAAAGCAGGCTATAGATGGCGCGATTTAAGAAAATCGCTCTCTCCCCCGTTCTACAAAGCTACCTATTTACACGGGGGAGGTGTCCTAAGAACTTTGAGAAGGTTTGGGGCAGCTGGATTTCAGTGACTGATATGAGTGGGTAGTCCTGCGTTGATTCCCCTCTATTCTGGGTAAAGTGAATGTACTTAGGCAAGACCAGTCTGTCATGTTGGTGTTTTTTTTTTTTTTTTTTTTTATTAGACTTCCTTGCTTGCACTCTCCTAGATCAAGCTACATATCTGTTTTACCTTTGTGCCTCTTATCTCTGGTTGCTTGGGTTACGCTTCACTTGGGGGCCTATTTATCAATTTTGTCTAGATGTCCTAATCCTGGTGTACACCATCTCTTCTTGCATATTGTATCCCAAGATATGGCTAGAGGGGGTCTGCTATTCTGCAGAGAGGGGGGGGGGGTCATCTGGGGGGATGGCAGCTGGTTCTGCCTAACTGTTATTGCTGCCTTCCTGGAGGTAGTGTTGACTGTTTTGTTTTTGGTATTACTGTTTTTGTCATTTTGTACCTTCTTCTTTTGAGTTTTTTTTGTTTAAAAAAAAAAAACAGAATAAAAAAAACAAGGGGGAATCAACCGATTTTCTATCAACACAATTTAGTGTTGATGGGGGAGATATCGCGCTCTTCTGGCGGGGGGGCATGCCAGCCCAGCCAGGAGAACACAGTGATTATTGCTAGCCGTTATATTCGCTGGCAATAACCATGTGAAAAATCTTATCTGCTGGTTGTACCTGTGTTGATCGATCGCATGGGTATAATCAGCCTGCCTGTAGATCATTTAAATCTCAGCCGGACCCTGAGATTTGAACAGTCTATGGCCGGCTTAAGGAGCTTTCTTGCCAGTCACCATGGTATTTGTAAGTTGTGGAAAAGGTAATTATCAGGGCTTCCATGAACCCAGAAAGGTTTTTCAAGTTCCTCCATGTTAAAAGGGTTGAGAAAAAAGTTGTGTTGGGAAAAAGTCCTGCACACGTGAGAGAGAATGCAAATTGTGTGCAGGTGACGTTCCAGGTGGACATTGAACCCAGATTACCAGTACGGCAGTATTTAGAGTGTTTTAGCAACTGCGTTGCTTAAATAACATTGACCAGGATTTAGAAATCACCTATTTATTGATTTATTTATTTTGTCTGTTAATATACTTTTATTAATATACATTTTTATAGGAAACCATTCAGTCAAATCTTTGTCTTGTTTCCTTTACATGGATGACATTCTGAAACCAGCAGAAAGAATATTGGCTTAAGATGCACCTTCAGCAGAGGTGATAATTAGTGAAGCACTTAAACTTCAGTTGGGGTTATCAGAATCTGCTTCCCAACCCGAGGCAGAGAGTGGGTGCTAAGGATCTGTAGAGTGCACAAAACCTCTGTCTTGGCTATCATGGTGACACCTGACATTTTCAAGTACTGCTTTAGGCAAGGAAGGGATATTCCTATACTCCGACTGGAAAAGGCTCTTGTTTGTTCCCCTCAACTGTATAGAGTTTGCTGTGGTTTCATGAGAGGTCACTGACTTTTGCTGATACTTGACTGGAGTAATATGAGGATGCTGGAAGGGAAAATGATAGGTTTGACTCTCTGCGGAGTACAAGACCCTAACATATTTTTAAGCAGGCACTAAATTATTTAGGTACATGTTCCGTTTCAGACAGCTGGGCTTCGTAATTCTGATAGTGTCTTGGTTTTCTCTGACTCTTGCTTGTCAGCTAGGTTTTATTAATGCCACTTGATTAATTGTATAAAGTAGGTATTTGGGAATTGGCTGGACATATCCCTCTTCTTTTTTTTTTTTTTTTTTTTTGTCTACATAATCCAATCCTCTCCTGAAATTTTCTGATGGTTAATGTAAATTGAGAGACAAAATTATGAAACTGTTTTCAAATCTAGAGTATGGGGGGGTACCCCAAATACATACAGTATGTTAACTTGTGGGCTCGGTATACTAAAGAATGTTTTAGGTGGAGCCTGATGGACTGAATTGGCCTCTAGCTAATTCCAGACTCTGCTTCTGTCCACCTTGATGGTTTGAGTGTATACCCACCATTGTGTTCTCCTGTTGTAACATTATCAAATAAAATCTGTGAAAAAAAAAAAGGGGAGAGTGGACTGTAGTCTTAAGGCCTGTACACACGATCCAAAAGTTAGTACACAGCTTTCGAGAGCTGATCACGACCGTTCATCTGATATTATCCGATGGGACAAACATGAGAATTTTTCCTCATACGGTAGCAGGTTGTACAATTCTTTTTTTAATCCGTACAGTATCATCCAAAAATGCAATACAAACAATACATTACATCATTTCTGAATTTTTTATTTTGTCATATGAGACTTTTTATAACTTTAGTAACTGCATCATTTTCGATATGAGAATTTTCGATTTTCGATATGCAAAAAAAAAAAAACGGACAATATAATCTCATCATGTGTACCAGACGACAGTTTTGTATAAACCAACTCTTTATTCTCCTAGACTTCCTATGGAAATGTTCACTTTTGCTCAAATTTTAGGAATAGTCAAACATCTTCCAGATTCATGCCACAACTTCATTAAATTATCATGTAATCATGGCTCTGAATAAAGTGCCTGCAGCTTTAGGCCTTATGCATGCTTAAAGTGGTGTTTCCCCCCAAAAAAATTAAAATAATTGGAACTCACCTCTAAATGCCTGTTGCTAGGGGTCCCTCGTAGTCTGCCTCCTTCAGTGCCCGGGCTGGTGACATCACTTCCCCTTGGCGCAGTCAGTCATCTGGGACACGTGACAGGTCCCAGATGACTGCGCTGCGTATCGCGGCGCCGCTCGCGCATGCGCAGTTGGTGCCTGGCTGTGAAGCCACAGCCGGGAGCCCACAGTAAGAATGCCGGCGCGCGGAGCGAAGAATGAGCGGGGCTTTGTTCCCCCGCATCGCTGGACCCTGGGACAGGTAAGTGTACGATTATTAAAAGTCAGCAGCTGCAGTATTTGTAGCTGCTGACTTTTAAAAAAAAAATTTAAGGGGCACCCCACTTTAAGCTAAAAAAAAAAAAAAAACAGGGGTATTACAAGCGTTGGACCTTTTTTATTCTTCCCTTTTTTTGCTTGTAAACGTCCCCCCATGTTAGCCTATATGTCAGGGTTATGCCATTAGCGGACCTCCAGCTGTTGCAGAACTACAAGTCCCATGAGGCATGGCAAGAATCTGACAGCCGCAAGCATGACACGCAGAGTTAGAGGCATGTTGGGACTTGTAGTTTTGCAACAGCTGCAGGTTTGCTAATTGCATATCCCTGCTATATGTCCATGCACACATAGGCTTTACCGGAGTTGAGGCAGAAAAAAAATCACCTGTGCATTCAAGAGAGCAACGTTTTGGCAGAAAAAAACACCAAAAACGTTAGGCAACCCAGCCAGAGAGGTACATCGCGTCTCCACCGAGGGAACCAACGGGCTCAGGTGAATAAAACGGGAGGGCTAGGGGGCCGGTCATAGGATGCATTACGGTGAGAAAACATGAGGGTTTACCAAACCCCTTAAAGCGGTTCTGCACCCATTTCATTTAGTAAATCTCTTTGCCTTCCAAATCAGGCAAAGAGTACTAAATGAAATGTGTTGGTTTTTTTTTACTTACCTTGTAATTGATGACTTCCTGTCTTCTGTCTCTTCGGGGGTGGGCGGGGTCTCTGCGTCGATCGTCGTCAGGCCGCACTGTCTCCTGGGATCTGGTGTCATTGTTCCCAGGAGTCAGTGCGGACATCTTCCGAAATCTCGTGAGATGTCGGCAGATGTGCCGTAACGGCGGTGCATGCTGGGCCATCTAAAGTGCCTGTGGGGTTTCACATGCCCACAGGCAAGATGGACCCCAGCAGACAAGAAGAAGATGAAGATTTTTATCGGAGGAAAACCGGCGGCGATGGAAGATGGAACAGGTAAGTCCCCCAATTGAGCTATATGGCCTTTGCATATAGCCCAAAAAAAAAAAAACAAGTGCAGAACCGCTTTAAACATAGCTGTGGGATCCCTCCTAGATTCTGGAAATCACTGTAGTAGGCACCGTTAAGCCAGGACCCGTGCCATTGGCTTATGGGCACAGATGCCATTTAGAGATCATTCTGCATTTCAATGAGTGCAAAGTGTTCTTTGTACAAGGTGGAGAGGTGGGCAGTAATGTCACACACTCCACCTTTGCATTCAGAGTATGGTGCCCATGCTAAGCAGCTCACATTCTGTGTTCACAATGCTCAAGGGCAGGAGCTTGGCACGGGACCTGGAAACTAGTGGAGATTGCTGAAGTGGTGTCTTCGTTAGTGATTTCCAACTTTTAGAGGGATGCCACAGGTATGGTATAGGCATAGTTTCATTGGTCCAAGCTGGACCAATGTAATTATGTGAAAATACCCACAATTCTTCTTGAAAGCTTTTCCCCTATTGAAAGAAAAAATGAATAAATAAATATTTGTATAAAAAATTTTCTTTACAAATATACATTTATTACAGGATGCATTCCTGACCATCTGTTTGGGAAAAAAAAAAAACAGTCAGGTCCTGCAGGAGGATAACCTCAGATTTTATAAAAATTCTCAGTGTTGGTAGTGCAGCAAACCTTATGAGTGCTGATGAACACTACTTCAAGTTCTTATATACGTTGTGGCTTGTGGTTATGGTTGAAACAATCACCATAACCCTGTTTTTTTGTTTGTTTTTTCCCTCAAGCCAGTGATTCTCTTTCTCACTAAAATGATTAGAGCGGCCGATTAGCTGCTGGATCGATTTTAGAAGTGTCGGGAGAGGTCTTACACCCCACCCCCTCCCACTGGTGTTTCTTGGGCTTAACGGCGAGCCAAGGAAAAGATCCGGCTTTTGGCGTGGCTGGTCACAGAGTGGTCTCTTTTCACCGCTATGATCCGGTCAAAGGCAGAAGTAAACCCTCTTCTTTTTTTTTTTTTTTTTTTTTTTTTTATGCTTTCAAAGTTGGAAGATCGATTTGGGGTCCTATAGACCCCAGATCTCTCCATAAAGAGGACCTGTCATCCCTTATTTGTATCACAAGGGGTGTTTACATACCTTGTGACAGGAATAAAAGTGTTCAGAAAGAAACCTAATTAAAGGGACAGTATACATTTTTTTTATTTTTTTTAAATGTAGGTCTCGCATGCATATGTAAACTGTGTTCACATGTGAGCTATCACCACAAACGTTATAGTGAGAGTAATAATTCTAGCCCAAGACATCCTCTGCAAAAAATTTAAAGTGTCGCCTATGGAGATTTTTAAGTATTGTATTTTGTCGCCTTTCCACGAGTATGTGCAATTTTAATACTGTGCTACATAAATTGCAACAATTGCCATTTTATTCTCTAGGGCGTCTGCTAAAAAAAGTATATACATCCTATAATGTTTTTGTGGGTTCAAAGTTTTTAGCAAAAAATACAGATTTTTATTTGTCAACAAAGTGCCAGAAAATGCTTGGTCTTCAAGTGGTTAAAGCGGTATTAAAGTGCACCTGTTACTGTACCTACAGGGAAGCCTTATTAAAGGCTTCCCTGTAGGTATAAACAATCTCCTAAATGTGTACTGTCTAGGAGAGATTTACTTTAGTAGCAGGCGGTGAAATTGCGTGCGCATGCGCTCTGAATGAAAAGAGCAGTGCTGTGGCCGTGACTTCTGCACACATGCGGGAGTGATGTCCTAGCAGCTCGGCCATTCAAATGGCTGAAGCCCGTGAACCTGGAAGGAAGACCGGGTCAAGATGGAAGCCCTGTCAGCGGTAACAATGAGCTTCAGCAGGGCTTCCTTTTTAAAGTAAGTCTTTCATAATGTGCTAGTATGTGATGCACACATTATGCCGTTATCTTTTATTTTTTTTTTTGCAGTTTACCAACAGTTTAAGTTTTGGATTTGTATTACCTACTTTATATTTTATTTGAGTGTAAAGTGGTGTTGTGTATTAGCAGGCTGGCGTCTGTAACAAACAGGAGATCGTTGTGGGATCAGTCAACCATAATCTCATGAGGAGTGAGGACTGCTGCAGACTAGAATTGGAATTTTGGATACATTGGTGTGCATGAAATTGTAATTTTATTCTTTTTTTTGTTAAAGCTGAACTATGGGATTAGCAATTTCTAAATACAAGAGATATATTTGTTTTTGCTTGAATCTTGGTGTACTTTGGATTGTTGCATGGATCTGGAGGAAATGCAATGTTAAACCTTTTTTTTTTTTTTTTACTATGGTGCTTTTTATTGTTCATTTACACGTTGTTTTGCAGCATTTTGATGCAATTACCAATGCATAAAACAGTGCAATTTTGCACATGCTCACGAGATGCTATACTGTGAGTGCAGCCTTGTGGTGGTTGCATTAATATTTATTTCTTTTTTTTTTTGAGATCTTGCCAATAACATACTTCCTGT